>CM062806.1:779657937-780401687 GCA_031772625.1 Pinus tabuliformis | reverse complement strand
AATTTAAGCAAACTATATGATAAGGGGCGTACCTGAGGTCCTACGTTTGAGAAGGTCCTTCCAGGGTCCAAACCCTTCTTCGAGTTCCTTTTGCTCCTTTGACCTACAAAACAACCAATTCAAGAAGGTACAACAGTGTATGGACTAAACATTATAAAGAAACCATCTTCATATTATAAAGAAAGGTAGTTAGTTATGAAATTAAACAACCATTCACATATGAATTCTAACATGAATATCATAAACATGAAGAAGATTTATATCGGGAACAAAGACATGTGTTTCTTTTATTATAGACAAATAAAGTACAGAAAGGAATAATTTCACCTGAGTCGTCCTTTCACAGGCTCCAAGTGAAGCCTTCCTCCGGATTCGTCCAGTCTCAAGCCTTTAACAAACTCCTTCCATGACTTACTCCATGATATCACAAGTAGTAGATGGACATCAACACACAAGGAAACAAGGGTTTCCTGTAAGAATGGGGGAAGTGCAGGAGGCACAAGGATCTTTAGACTTGGTTAGGGAAATCTCAGCATAATAACCTGTCTCTCTCTTCTCTCCTCCTTTAGGCCTTCTCATTGAAGCCTTTTTATATTTCTCCCAAAGTAGTTTTTTATTTGGGAATTAGTTGGGAACAGTTGGGCCACGGGCACTAACAGGTGATCAGCAGGTAAAACCCGCGATCTCTGCCCGAAATTAAGGAGTTTTATATTTTTTTAAGTGTTTTAATACATATACGCGGGTTGGGTATACATGGACCCACATATACACGCGTTTAACTCAGGGCAATGTCGCGTATAAGGGATAAAACACTGTTTTTTAAATTTTTGTACCAGGTTTGGAAGGATGGGTTGCCCTAGGCCATGAGTGCAGTGTCACAAACCAAAAGAGTGAGATTTGGAGCTATAACAATATGTAGCCATCGAATCATGAAAGATAACTCTGTTTGGGTTCCACCACACTGCTAAACCGCCTACATTTCCTCTGGCATGCACCGACATTGTTTGGCATCCTTTCCAACACAGTGTTTCTATTTGGGGCATTTTGTCTACCCCAAACTTTTTTTTCCTATAATAATATAATAGTTGGTTTCTCTTCTATAATTTGTTCTCGAATATATATTTATTTGTCTCTGTTATTGAGACATCAAAATTTCCATGATAAGATTTGCATAATGAAGGATTGTTTGGGGTCTGCAAGCTCTCAGTGAGGGCTATAGGTTGACCTACAGGATATCTTTCTCTTTGTCTTTGAACATTTGGAAAGAGTGGGATACTGGGTCTTCTACCAAGGTTCTTCGCTTCATTTTTCAGGTGAGATAATCTTTGGAATAGGACTCTTAGGCTTCATTGGATAAGACGTCTAATTCCTATTGAGCCCATTCATTTACCATAGAAACTAACCATCATTCTGCTTCGAAGAGCATTGTCAGGACTTGCGTCAACAAAGGTGCTACTTCCTCAAACCCTAGTAAGGTAAAAAAATAAAAGTCCTATTTCGCTTTGTCCTCGTCCTTCAATTTTTGTTTTAGCATGTTCTTATCAATTATGATTCATGTAAGTGTGTCCTCCATATTGGTGTCTACCTATTTTTTAGGTTCTTCCTACATAGCCTCTAGAGCCGAAAAATGATTTGTATCCTTTGTGTCCTTGTATATACTTGTGTTCTTGTTTCTTTGGTTGCACTTTCTTGGGGCAACATGAAAACCTCATTTTTTACTTGATACCCTATTTCTTGTTGTCTCCTTCGTAATGGAAAATCTATGATTAGGTGACCATGTTGATGACAAAGCCAAAATCTAAACGAGATATGTTCGTAATCTATAGGGTGAGTCCATACCTCTCCCTGATAATATAAATCAATGGATTCTAGTAACAGTTGAGATATATTCATATACAAACATAGTCTAGCACACAAAATATTTTTCTCTCTTTTGGTTAGCTCTGAAACTTTGACAAAATGTCCTAAAGTTTGACCTATCCCTTCTAAAATTTCTGGAATACAAAATCCAACAAGGAGTGAGTATAGTCTTACCCAAACTGGTGTGGCTTTAAAATCCTCCTTATCTAGGTTGAAATATGCTTCCTAATGGATAATATATAGTCTCACGTTATTGAAGAAATAGGGTCCTCCTTTGAAGATTCTCACTTTATCTGCCAAATTTGTAAAAATGAAGGCATGATTTCTCATGCGCTTCCTATAGTCCTCTAGACATATGGTCGGAATAAAAAAGCTAAGGTTTTGAGCATATTTAAGGATGAAATTTCCCCTATAAACCCATTTTCCACTTATCTCCCAACAATGGCATGTGAATAAAGTCTAAGGAGCTCCCTTGAAAGGTTATTCTTCCATCACCATGAATATTCTTACTAGCAAGAACATTTCGAAAGGAGAGGTGACCCCTCCTACCTTTAGACTCATTTAAAAAACCTCCTTTTTCGAGGCTAATTGAGTGTAAATGGCTCTTAATTTCAAAGATGTAGAAAATAGAAAATTTCTTACCCAACCACTCGGTTTGTAGAGATCCAAAGTCGAACTCACCACCTAAACTCACCCTCAATTTTTTCTGATCTCTTTTTTTTTTTATTCACTTTCTATAATATTATTAGTTTTGTTATAATTTCTAAAGAAACCTTAAACATTATTGATATTATTAGTTTTGTTATAAATGTATTGATTCCGAGGAAAATAATGAATTAACTTAAATTAGAAAAAAAATGAGTGAGTGGATAAAACAATAATTGAAGTTTATTTTATTTTATTATTAGTTTTGTTATAAATGTATTGATTCCGAGGAAAATAATGAATTAACTTAAATTAGAAAACAAAAATGAGTGAGTGGATAAAACAATAATTGAAGGTTTTGTTTTTTTTAATAGAGTAGGAAAAATTAATTTACCAATTAAAAGATAAGTAAATAAATTAACAAATTTTTTGGAATATATAAGAGGATTTAAACTATGAGAATAAGTTTGTATTAGTATAATTTTAAAGCAGGATGCATAGCATTTACAATGGGCTAATTATAATAGGATTATAATATCATAGTAAGAATAATTAAAATTTTAATTAATTTGTCTCAGAACAAAAAATTGAAAAACATCTACCGATTATTTAATTATAATATAAAATTAATAAAATTATATTTTTTTAAGATTTAAAATAAATGTTAATTTTGGATTTAAGATATCTGTGGTTTCTATCTTTTAATTTAGTAATCGGAGAACCCACAGTAATAACCATTTTTCATCAACATTTCAAATCCCAATAGGGATCCATCATCAGGACATTCTTGAATGATGATAGTAGAAGAGTATCATCATTCAAGAATGTCCTGATGATGGATCACTGTTGGGATTTGAAACGTTGATGAAAAATGGTTATTACTATGGGTTCTCCGGTTACTAAATTAAAAAATAAATGTTAATTATAATTCAAAAATAATATAACTAATAATTTATATGAAAATTTGGTTTCAAATTTATGTTGTATTTAAAAAAATAAAAATAAAGTTATATATCAAAAGAAATCATTTACATTAAATTTATTTTGAATTTAAAAAACAAAATTCAAAATTATCTTTCAGAAAATAATATTTTTTTAAATATGATTTATATTTTAAATTCAACACGGATTCAGTTTTGGTGGGGTTTTATTATCGTTGTAATGAGGGAAGGATACGATATGATAGGTCCTCTCGCTGCCCATCCTCTTCGCACAACACACTATAAAGGTTCATTTATGGGACCCCACTTCCCAGGGAGAGTGGCAAGGTTCATGACATGTCTTAACGTTTGGCTCTATTATGTGGTTCACAACATCCACCATGCTCCTTCTCTCAGGTAATTTGTTTTCCCTCTTGTTCCTTAGATGCCTCCTTTTGACACTCCCTTTCTTTGTCATGGCTTTAAAACATTACATGGTTGCTCCTGTAAGAGTTGCTCCCCAACCCCTTTGGCTTTCTCTCCACCCCTGGTAGCTTTTTGGATGGAGAAGGACTATCCCTGAGTCCATTGTCAGTGCAACCCTCTTGGCATGACCTTCTAGTTAAATTCTTCCAACACAAGCTTCTGCAGCTTCAACCAAGCCTTAGTGACATCCTACTTTCGCTGACAACCATGATGTGCCAGTGCACTTCTTGTTGATGCAGTGGAGGAGGACGAGGCACATTGGGTGGTTCCAAAGCTATATCATGTTCTAATTCTTCAGCTCATAGCTTCATGAGCACAACCCTTTAGATATTTGGGAGAAAATTCAACTAGTAGAGGTGGAAATTTGGTGGGAAAGATAAGTGACCTTGGATCAAAGCTTATGATAGTCATTTACCCTTGGGTTCCTAATACTCACAACTCTCATAGTCATAAGAATATTTATCTTCATACAATGGACTTGTGCTAGCGCGTTAAGGTGTTAGTGGAAACAATCCATGTGGACATAAGACAAACTTAGGTAAACCTCCTACATTGATTAGGCAAGATCATGGATATCAAGTTGGATGTGGAACGACTCATCAACCTCAACATATCACTATCTTCTTGATGCTCGAGTTTCTTATGTTTCATAGTTTTATTCCTTTAGTTTTCATGCTTTCCCACCAAAGTTATAGGTACTTTATTTTCATAATTTATGTTTAGTTATCTTAACATGTTGTCTCAAACTCTCCAATTCAAATGTGACACATTTTGTTTTGTTCGTTTCCCCATAGTAAGACAACATTATCTCCCTAAACTTTTACATTTTAAATTGTTAAATTCTTCTACCTAGATTATCTATTCTTTCGTCTCTAATATATTTTCTTGTGTTGCACGGTAAAGATAGTAAGAGCACTTACTTTAAAAATTTAAATTAAGGATAATATAAAAAAAATTCTCACAAAATTCATAAATCTAATAAAATTATATATATATCTATATATATATATAGATAATAAAAGAACTTAAATATCTAATAATATCAAGAATAATTGAAGTATTCCCAATTTTAGATATAATATCCCCCATTAAGCCCTTAACTAATAGCAATGTTAAATTTATAAAAGAAAATAATAAATAATAATGTCAACTTAAGTTGAAAGTTTAATTATTCTTAATTTCAAATATAAGAATTATCTATATATATATAGATATAGAAAATGAAAATTTAAGTATTATCAATCTAGATTGATTTAATTTCTAATTTATTATAGATTTATGTAACTCTTATTTATTAAGTGTTAAGAGATTCAATATTTAAACATGCAAATTTTTTGTTGAGTGAAAAATTTGAGCAAATATTTACATCTAGAGAGATTTGATTCATCTTGGTGCTTGATAAATATAAGTTAAGATAATTCTATACTGGTTAATAATAATATGATTTATATTTAAATAAATTTCATGTAATTATATATAGAAATATCTTATTTTTAATTTTATCAATATTTTGATGATACATATAGTTACATACATATGTTGCATTTTTATTTCACATATTTTTTAATTTGTTTAATTTATTTTTTTAATGTGATATGCATAATATTGATGATGATGATGATCATCATCATCATTCATGACGATGACGATGATGATGATGATGATGATGATGATGATGATGGTGATGGTGATGGTGATGCTGGTGGTGATGATGGTGATGATGATGGTGATGGTGGTGATGATGATGATGATGATGATGATGATGATGATGATGATGATGATGGTGATGCTGAATGGTGATGCTGATGGTGGTGCTGATGGTGGTGATGATGATGATGATATATATATATATATATATATATATGAAAAATTTGAAATAATTTATATGGTGAAATGGACCTTATATGAATATGGTTAAATGAATCATATATATGTTTATTAATTAACTTATTAAGTTGAACATTAGTAGATGACCTTTGCAGATAGGATGGATAGAGGAAGTGATCGATGCGGGGGGAACAAAGGAGCAGGGAATAGAAGTGGGCTTGCAGGTACCTCTGGCCTCAAGAATACTCTTCTCTGACCTACATTGCTTCCCTCTGACACCACTATGACAAGACATCTACATCACAGGCCCCTTTGCCTACACACAGGACTTCCCTACCACATGCAGTTGATTCTATTGAGGTAGTTTAGGTCAAACATTTCACCTCTCTTTCATGGTGAAGTTTCCAAAAAGTTTTCTCAATGCATGCATGTGATTTTAACTCTCCCATGGAATTGTGAAGGTAAAAATGCTTAGGATCTCCCTTTATGGAAAGGCATACATAGGTCACTACTATGTGACAACATCAAGGTTAAATTATTTTTATCCATGAAGGAAATGACTATTTATTATTTTGAGGACCCATACAAGCGTATAGCCATTTTTACTTCACTGCCTCCCAGTCCTCAAAATGGGCAGCAAACCCTCAATGACTTAGAAGGAATGGATATGATGAAGGTTCATATTTCCTACCTTGGAAACGATATCGAAAACCAACATGGAAGGGGATGAATCACCAGATGTGGTGGCTATGATCGCAAGCTCAAGCATCACCTCTAGTAGGACCAACCCTTTTGTTGGTCAGGACATAGATTTACATTCAGGCTCTTCCCCTAGTAATATTATGGTACCCCCCCTCTACATATTTAGATGGTTGTGCTTCTCCTTTCCAGAACTTTTCTTAGTCAATGGTTTATCCTCCCATTGATCCTTTTCAAATGAAGAAAGTTGTCTCAACTATGTAATTTTCTCATCCATTTAGTCCGTCTTAGAAGATCAACAATATTTAAGTCTCCCTGATTCATTGCTATTGAACCCTCGTTCTTTTACCACCAGTGTCCCAAGCCCCACACTCACACTTGTGATTTCTCCTCCTATGACACCCCTCTCTCTGTTCCCTGGTCCCCCTCCCCTCTTTCCACCATTCTTAGACTCAGTGCTCCACTAGATTTCAGAGCCTCTAGGTGTGATGTCCTCAACTATCTAGGTGTGTGACACCCCTTCTATTACTGATTTCATCAACACTCTTTGGTTGTTGGAACCCTAACTATCACCTTTCTCTTCCCCTTTATATTTCCCCGCCTCTTCAAGGGACCATATCCTCTTTTTTGCAAACCCATAATTGGAATTGATCATGGATCTGGTCTACCCCTATAGAACATTCCTTCAAGCCCTTCAAGTGAGAACGAATGCGTAGCCAAAAGAAAGCCTCATCACCCTGTCAAAGTAATTAAAGGACTGAAGTCAATGGTGCTTGGGGAAGATATTGAGATTCACCAAGTCGTCCACATGTCAGAGCATTCCCTAGTTGGTCATGCTAGGGGACGTCATATCTACCAATCTACTCTGGAAAATAGGTCAAAGTCAAATAAGAAACCACATCAAATAGTTTCTGAAAGTACATTGTTTATTCAAAGGATGGTTCACGTTGATACTTGCAAACAAGGAGGATGCATATTGGGATCTCACAAAAACATGTCATATCGATTCAACCCTTATTTTACTCATGATGACGGTGCTGGATACCACCAACATATAAAGGGTCTCCCTAATGTGAAGTCTCAATTATGCCTCACACTGTTTGGAGTAGGAGCCCCATATGGAGTATCAGACCAACTACCATAACTATAAGGTTCACTTTTGTTTCAATGAATAACATAAGAAATTATATACATAACCCTTGAAAAAGCAAGTAAGTTGACATTGTGAAACACTGATTACAATGTGTAAAAGGAGACCTTCACAAGTGGGAGACAAGAGTGAGTCTCAGGAAGGAATTAATAGTACTAAACTAAGAGAGGCATATGAGAGCATAAAAAGATTTGTTAGTAATATAGTGAAATAGTTCACATAGACATAATGATCGTTAAAACAAATAAAACACAAATTCAACAAGATGAGTACCAAAGCCACATAAATAGTTCAATTTCTCCAGTATATATGAACATAGCATATACCACAAACATCCCAAGAATATACCTAAAGAATTCACGATACGTGCGTGAAAATGTGTTGGCTCATTGAGTTTCAATTATTTAGTCAGGGATCCAAGTACATAGTTACAATGATGAGGCACTAGTTCCAGTATCGGAATATTAAGTCACTTCTTGCTTCTCCAAAGAATATTTGTTCTCTTCTATGCCAAGTTATAGAAGTCAAGACTAGCTCTCTAAAGCCTTAAGCCTACAAAATCATTTTACTTGAGTTATGAGGTTTCTTTTATAGTAAGAGGAATGACCTTTCGTATTCTCTTGACTATTGAATTACCCTAATGAATATTGGACTTCTGGTGTGTTCTTTGGACTTTTAAACAACTCTTGAACTTCTAAATGACTTTCGGACTTCTCTAATGACCTTTGGACTTCTCCTAAAGACTCTTTTATCCATATATGACTAAGTGACTTTTCATATTCCATCTAGGACTCCCTGACTTCCACACATTACAATTTTTCCTTTTCCTTAGAAATACATAATTACATTCCACGTGATGATGTGGCAAGACACATGGACACATATGACATGGTGATGACACTTGTATAAGTCAAACTTGGAAAATGATGTCATAGACTTGTTTTCGCTACGAAAAACACCCTCCAAAATGTTTCCTATACTTGTATTTTGGAGCCTACTATGGATCTTGCGATTGTTTATTCCGTGGTCACTTCCTGATCGATTGAAGTATTTTTCTCACACATGCTCAGTTTGCAACGAGTTCATGAATGCATTATTCCATGAAAGCTTGAATAAGCATAAGAACAGTCCGTCAAGACAGTGTTTGTGCAATGTTCAACCCATGTTGACAGTCAGTGTGCACTTTCATCGACAAGCCCTCACTTTGGTTGCATTTGTACCTATCTTTTGGTGAGCTTTTCAAACTATCTCTTTTGCACACCTTGATTTTCGCGAGTGTCATTTTCATGCTTTTGAATGTCTCTCTTGCTTTCTTTCACTTTAATTAGTGTCATTTTCATGTTATCTTCGCTATGTCATATATCTCTTTCAATATCATTCACATATCACAAGTGTCACTCTCCCTTTTCTCTTCATATAGTAAATGTTGTTTTTATGAATGCTAGTTGTTGCACAATGTGTATAAGCTCATTTTGATGGTTTCAAGGGTTTATATTAGTGAAAATGTATTTATATTACCATGTAAACACCTAGTGCACTCATTCCCAAAGTTTTAAGTATTGTTGTACAAGTGTCGTCACGGACGTTGCAAAGTGTATCTTTAGTGTCACACTTGTCGTAAAGTCATCGCAAAGTTGTCACATTGAGGAAAATATGTTGTTATTATGTTCTGTATGATCTATGTTGTTATCTCATCAATTTTTCTAAGTGTGTGATCACAGTCAAGTCCTATCACTGTTCACATCAGTATCATTGATCCCACACTTAGCCAAATTTCTAAAAATTCCCAACATCCTAAGCTATTCCGGCTTCATTGAACTACACATTACGTAGTCCCAACCCTCAAGTTGCAACCTTGCCTCTTGATACTACACAATGTGTAGTTCATGCCTGTCAGGATTGTGCATTGAGTAGTTTCAGTGCTCAAGCCCAAGCCTTGGCCTCCAAAATTTTGCAATTTATCCCTCTAGCCTGGCCCCAACTGCACTATGTAATATTTTAGCTCAAGCTCAAACCATGATCTCTTTAACTATGCAACTTTGTAATCACCAAGACTTCTTCTCCTCCCATAACTGCACAGTTGGTTGAAATAGTGAAAATCCCCTTAGCCTGACTCATTGAGCCTCAAAATTAAGAAATTTTCTTACACAGTCCATCCTGAACTACACATTGCACAGTATCAAGGCTCAAGCCTCAGCCCTAATCTCTTGAACTACACAATTTCGCAATAACCTGGCCCTCTATGCCCTCCAGAATTGCGCAATGGGAAAAATTAGTTCTCAAGCCCTCAACCTAGCTCTTTTAGCTCCCCAACTGTGTAATCTATTTTCTCAGTCCAAGCCTAAACTACACATTTCGTAGTCCCAAGGCTCAAGCCTAACCCTTGACTTCCTAAGATGCACAACTACGCAGTCATTAAGCCTCTCCCTCTACCACCACCCTGTTTCATCTCATTCAATGTATCATCATTCAACATCTTAGACTAGGGATTTATCAGACTGATGATGTCTTGTCATGAGTGGATTGCAAATGCAAGAATTCTATCAGGCCATGGCAAGATGATAAAGAAGGAGATGTAGAAGGAGGACGTACTACAAGAGGATTTGATGAGATAAGATGATCATCAAGCAAGAAGACAAAGGAACACTAGACTATAACAGAAGATGAAATATCAAGACCACATGGAAGACTCCTTATCTTCAAGTCATAAAGAGGAAGAAGAAGAAGAACATCCACCATATTTTCAAGAAGATACAAAGAAAGTAGCAAAAAAGAATGGCTTAACATTTCCATGTCATCCTGTAGTCCATGTCATCTGTGTCATGTCATGTCGTGTCATGAGCCATCATGTGCCCCATCATTTTTTGGAATATGTAATTCAATATTAGAGAAATGTATTGTAAAGTGGAGGTCCAAAGAACATGTACAAAATATGAAGAGTTGTGTAAAGTCGAAAATTCATGGGAAGTAAAAAATTCATGAAGGTATTCAAAGAGTCACAAGGAAGGTGAAGCATCACCTTGCCATTGGTTATATATACACCTTCATTGCATGAGCAAGGGAATTTTCACCCTTGCTCCTCCTGCAAGGAAATAGAGAGATAAGCCTAGTTCTTTTGAGGAGAAAGGAGTGGCTCCAACACTACACTACTAGAGCTAGTGTTGTTCATTGTATACATGTGTCTTGGAACTTTTACTTAATAATAGAAGCCTTCATCTCTAGCACTTTCTTCATGCATGGATTATGAAAATTTGTAAGACTATTCCATGGATGTTTGTATTTCATTTTTTCTTTCATCTATGCTAGTAGTGGAGATATTTAAGTTATTTTAGTACTTATCATATTGAGAATTTGTTGTAATGGTTGTTATTGTTGTGCCATCCTTGTTGACTATTCCGCAGGATACTAGACAAATATTTCTTGTTTATTAGTTGTAATGACCGTCGCATCTTCTATGGACTATTCTGCTAGATGTTAGACATATACCTCTTGGTTGTGTGTGTCTCTACTAGGGTGGTACTATTTCCTCTCTCTTAGAGGCTCACTTCTTTCTCTCCATTTGCAGTAGAAGAACCTTGACACCCCTACAACCGAACACTCACCAGGCGCACTTACTTTCGTTTTGAAGGCACATCTGCATTCCTGTTTCTTGCTAACAGTTAGAGCCAAGGAAAATATTCAAGAACATATGGCAGTCAAGTTGATATCTCAGATGGGGCTCCTATACCAAATGGTGTGAGATTTAATTGCAACTTCACATCGAGGAGACCCCCTTGTTTGACATATTTATAGCACCATCAATAAAATGGTGCTAGAAGGAGGTCCAAATGGAAAGCTGGGCTCATTGATTCTATTTTGAATTTCGTATCGTAAATGGCTCATCCTCAAATCATAATCCCAGGGTGTTTTTCTAATATATACCCTGGTGAGATTTCAATCCCCGATGAATCTCTTCATGACTTGTCCCAACTCAAGTTTGATGGTGAGGGTGATACGTCCCTTTTTGAGCATGCATCTCTTTTTCTTAAGTTCTGTGAATATTATGAAATTGATTGTGAATATGTGACTTGTATTATTTTTTGCATCACCCCTGAAGGTCGAGTTAGCCAATGGTGTCCCACTCTACCACATTCTTATATTCACTCTCTTAACCATCTTGTCGAGGAGCTTCATTTAGCATTTGATGGGTATTATTACCAATATGTTTATAAAATAAAAAATCTGCTTAGAATGGAGCCTGATGAATCGATTGAGGATTTATCTAATCGATTCCTTCACATTTGTTATGAATTTCCTGAAGAAGATACAGATTGGGATTTATTGAAACAAAACTTTGAGCATTTGGTTCATATCTCTTTACACGGTGAATCCAAACCACCTGATGTTTCTTCTTCCCCAACTTTTGTAAATCATGAGACAACTCTAAATTCATAGGAGGAACCTGATATCCCTTTTGCTCCATTTCCTCCTCCTTTTCCAGTTCCAATGAGGGTGCCTCGTGATGATAATAAAGTTGGGAAATCTGTGCATCAAATTCCTAATTCATCTTCTCATCCTCCTTCCGCTTTTCATGACCCATATCCCATGGAGGAAATCTTGGAGTGGTTCATGGAGCCTGGGGTGAAGGATAACATTTTCATTCACCAAGATGGTACTAACACTCACAACTTTAGCCTTGAATATGAGTTGGATTTCTGTTTTACACTATCATCTGCATGACATGACTGTTTGTACCATAATCCGCTTGATCAATCTTCTCCACCAACTAATTCTTCACTCTCTCTTAATTTTCAATTTTTTGGTTCAAATTGCGATCTAGTACAAGGCGTTCACATTGTACAAGAAGAGGAGAAGAAAAATAAAGGTTCTTTCAATCTATCTTCTCTTTTTCAAAGTCCTCCATGTGAAGTTGGTGTCTCCTCACTCTTGGATAGTATTGAATCTGTTAATCACAGTAATGAATCTAATGAAATCAATTTGTTTACATCCACAGTCTTGGGAAGCAATAATTTTGATGATGATGATTCTATTAATGTATGAAATGACAAATTCCCAAGTGCACCAACTGATCTTTCATAAATTCTTGTAAATATTTTAATTTATATCTAGAATCTAATTCGATCAAAGAATATTTTCTTATCGAAACTTCGTCTTCACCTCATTATCCCTTGTGCTATACCATTTGCAATGCATCTACTTGCGATGAAGATATTCCATTCTCTTCAAGTTCTTCATCTGATGAGTTAACTTGTCAATTGACACAAGGTGGTGATATTATCCATGATGAAAATGAAAACAATCAAATCATTGAGTACTATTTCCATCCCTCATCATCTCTTCTCTTTCATGAAGACAACTCTTCAAATAAGCTTTCTCATGAAATTCCTTCGATTCATGCATCTTCAAATTTGTGATTAGAAGAATATTTCGATTTGAATAATCTAGTTGTCAAAATTGTAAATTATGATCAAATCAGTGATAGAGATGGCTACCATAGGGTTAATAGTGATCTCATCCAAATCAGTGAAAGTAGTTATACTAACATCATGCATGATCTGGTTCAATCTTTGGAATGTGATTTTACAATCCTTGAAAGTTTCGGGACTTGCTAGAGATTCGAGTCACTTCAACTTCCGTTGATGGTTCTTTCAGGATCTCGTAACTCTGGTAAGACACCCGAACTGAGTCAGGTCTGGTTTTCTTCGCAAAACTCTTCTTTTTGCATGGTTTCACTCGATGTAAATTCTTTCTTGAAATATATTTGGCATGGTAGAAATGATCTTGTGAACCTTCAAGATTCGATTTCTGATTGGATTCAAGATGATTCATATTCAAGTGAGTCTCTTGTATCAAACTCGAGTTTGGAATGTGTATCTATCATAGAATCATGGAACTTTGAAATTGATTATTCTAAAGATTATCTTTGGAAAAAAGAGTCATACTTGTCACACTCTTTTGAAAAAAATCATATCGTAATCCTTCTTGTGAATATTATGATGCTAATATTTTTCTTCATCGCACCTGAAATCCTCTAGAGTGTTAGTGAATGCATGGATTGTTTGATGAATCAAATTCTTCTTCACTTTTTTTACCCTGACTAGTTTCATGTGTTTTTCATACTAGCATTCCTTTTTTACTTCTTTCAATGATTACGACACTAGTGTTGTGTGTAACCAGTCACAAGAAAATGGTTTGTTACACTCGTCACATGAGGAAGATGATTCTATTATGCAGAGCATTATCGAAACTATTCAAATTGATTTATATTTGGTAATTACAAACTGGGAATATCATGCTTTAATCAGCACATCTTATCATGATTCTACCTTTGATGAATATCGTTCAACTTACTATTTTCCCATTAGCACATCCAATGACATATGTTTACACCCTTTGATCTTTATGGTTTAACATGTCACTACACTGGTACTTGTCAAGTGATTGAGGCACTTCCATACTCACGGATGGTTATGTCAAGTCCTCACTGTCTTGACATGTTTATTGAATATGACCATATCTATTTTCCCTCACAAGATTCTCATTGTAATCCCATGCCTCTAATTGAAAATTTATCTTTTCAAAGATTTCAAGGTTTTCAAGAGGATTGTCATGATTTTTATGATCCAATCACTGAATGGTTGGAAAAAACTTATCTGGCAAGCTTCGTTGCAAATAACAAGTTTTGATCTTTCCTCATGCTTGCTAAGGAGTTCAATGTAGATGGAGACACATTCATGGGAATATTTCGAGGTTTATTTAATAATGGTTCTCATAAAAAAGGTAAGAATGTGAACTAGTTAGAAGTAGTGATTGTTTCCCATCTTTCTGCTCATAGGCAAGGCCTTCAGATTTTGGTGCAAGTTATTCAAAATCTTATCTTTTCTGTTGCACAATGCTTTATATCAGTTTTAATTATTCATATCTTTATGTATGTAGGTCAGGAGGAACTACGATGGCTTCATTGGAAATTTCATTATACGTGACCATGACCTTGTAGCTGTTTAGGTTAGGAGTAAAACTAGCTACATTCTAGTTTTCCCTCCTCTGCACTTAGCCCGCACTTGTTCCTTTAGTCTTTCTTGTATTTTATTACTTTTATTTTGAATCATGTTTTGGTTTAGCCTCCTTTTTCTTGTGCTTTGGTTTTTCTTTCTTTTTGTGTCATGTATTTTCCTTTTGTTTTGTCAATAGGAATTTTCATGAAGGGTATTCTATTTGGGCTCGAAAGATAATGCGGTGACATAGAAAAGGAATTTGTGACACTGCAACATTTGGTTAAATCTCTTTCCTTCTTCCTTGTCTTGGTTACATATTTTGGTCGATGATGTTCCGACATAAAATACAATCCTTGCATTAAGAAAGCCTTATGTAGACCCATGATATCCAGGTCTATTTTGGAAATCTCATCCCTACACTCGATTTTTATGTTTTGGTGTTTTCAAGATGACCCAATCAAGTAGAGAAGGACAAGGGGAAAATATAAATGATCAAACAAATATTAAAGGCCTTATATATTCTTCTATTAAGGGACAACCTCTCCTACTCTCAATAAGTCAAGATCCCTCTCTTGGCCATGAAATAAATAAGTGTCAATGAAAAATCCTATATAAAATAAATAAATAAAGGCGAAAGAAGAGAAATGCTTCCTACGTAGAGAGGTGAAGGAAGAAAATCCATCGGGGTATTGTCTAGGCTCACTAGCAGTGGAGAAATGTTTGTGTTCCTGAAGCGACTCCATCGGGGTATCGTCCAGGCCTGCTAATAGCTGAACAACATCAGAGATGAAAAAATATACTCTAAAAATTTAAATCTCATGAAATTAATTACCCTATCTTGATTCGAAACAATATATGATCGTTGATCTTATGTTTGTGTTTAACCGAGTAAAGTAATGAAAAGGACTATGTTTACGCATGGGGTGAGTGGGGAAGCCATGGTAATCTGAACAATGAATCAATACTTCCTGAAGAACTAGACCCTAAACGAAAGAATTGAACAATGTAGAGAAGATAAAGTTCTACTAGTGTGTCACCAAGTGTTGTTGCTGAGAAAAACACCCTCCAAAATTTTTCCTATACTTTGATTTTTGAGCTTACTGTGGATCTTATGATCGGTCGTTCCGTGGTCACTTCTTGATCGATTGAAGTCACTTTCTCACACATGCTCAGTTTGCAATGAGTTCGTGAACACATTCTTCCACACAAGCTTGAACAAGCATAAACATAGTCTGTCAAGACAGTTTTTTTGCAATGTTCTATCCATGTCAACAGTCAATGCATACTATCATTGACAGTCCCTCACTTTTGGTAATGTTTGTACCTCTATTTTGGTGAGTTTTTCGAATTGTCTCTTTTGCGCACCTTCATTTTCGCAAGTGTTATTTTCATGCTTTCAATTGTCGCTCCTTCTTTCTTTCACTTTAATTAGTTTCATTTTCATGTTATCTTCGCTATGGAACATGTCGCTTTCAATATCATTTGCATATTGCAACTGTCACTCTCCCTTCTCTATTCACATAGTAAATGTCATATTAACGCATGTTTGCTGTCACATAATGTGTATAAGCTCATTTTGGTGGTTTCAAGGGTTTAGTTTCATGAAAATGAGTTGATATTACTATGTAAACACCTGTCGCACTCATTCCCAAATTTTTAAGCACTGTTGCACAAGTGTTGTCATAGTCACCACAAAGTGTATCTTTAGTGTTGCACTTGTCATAAAGTCATTGCAAAGTTGTCGCATTGAGGGAAATTTTTTTTCAACATGTTCTAGATTATCTATGTTATTATGTCGTTAGATGTTCTAAGTGTGTGATCACATTCAATTCATGTCACTATTCACATCAGTTTCACTGATGCCACACTTAGCCAAATTTTTGGAAAATCCCCAGCAACTTAGCCTCATCCAACCTTCCTAGACTATGCATTGCACATTCCCAGTCCTCAAGCTACAATATTTCCTCTTGACGCTATGAAATGCATAGTTCCTACCTCCTAGGATTGTGCACTGCGTAGTTTCAGTGCTCAATCCCAAGCTTTAGCCTCTAAAATTGCGTAATTTGACCTTCCAACTTGGCCCAAATTGAACACTCCACAATTTCTAAGCTCAAGCTCAAACCTAATATCTTGAATTGCACAAATACACAATAACCAGGCCTTCTTTTCCTCCCAGAACTGCATATTTGGCTGAAATAGTGCAAAATCCCTTAGCATGACTCACTGAGCCTCAAAACTACGCATTATTCTTGCAAAGTCCATCCTGAACTATGCATTGTGTAGTATCAAGGCTTAAGCCTCAGCCCTAAGCTCTTGAAATGCACAATTGTGTAATGACCTTGGATCCTCTATCCTCTAGAAACGGGAAATGGAAAAAATTAGTGCTCAATCCCTCAACCTGGCTCTCTAAGCTCCTGAACTGCGAAATATTTTTTGCTCAGTCCAAGATTGAACTACGCATTGCGTAGTCTTAAGGCTCAAGCCCGACCCTTGACTTCTTGATCTACACAAATGTGCAATTACTAAGCCTCTCCCTCATCCCACCACCTGGTTTCAACTCATTCAATGGATCATCATGCAACATCTTAGACTAGGGTTTTATGATACTGATTACATCTTGTCATGAGTGGATTTTAGATGCAGGAACTATATCAGGCTATGGAAAGATGATAAAGAAGGAGATGGAGTAGAAGGGCATGATAGAAGACACCTAAGAAAATGAGGAGATAAGACGATCATTAAGAAGGAAGATGAAGGAACATCGGACTATAACAAAATATGAAAGATCAAGACTGAATGGAAGTCTCCTTATCTTCAAGTCATAAAGAGGAAAAAGAAGAAGAATATGCACCATCTTTTCAAGAAGACATATAGAAAGTAGTAGCAAATATTGGCTTGACATTTCCATGTCATCATGTACTCCATGTCATCAATTTTAAAGTTTTATGTCATGTCATGTCATTAGCCATCCTGTGCCACATCATTTTTTGGAATATGTAATTCAGTATTGGAGAAATGTATTGTAAAGTGGAAGTATAGGAGATATGTACAGAATATGAAGAGTCATGTAAATTTGAAAAGTCATGGGAATTCAAACAGTCATGAGGGTAGTCAAAGAGTCACAAGGAAGGTGAAGCTTCACCGCCCCATTGGTTATATATACACCCTCATTATATGAGCAAGGGACTTTTCACCTTGGCTCCTTCTGCAAGGCAATAGAGAGATAAGCTAGTTCTTTTGAGGAGCAAGGAGTGGCTCCAACGCTCCACTACTAAAGCTAGTGTCATCCATTGTATACATGTGCCTTGGAACTTTTACTTAATAACATAAGCCTTCATGGCCAACACATTCTTCATGCATGGATTATGAATATTTGTAAGACCATTTTACATATGTTTGTATTTCACGTTTTTTCATCTGTGCTAAAGTATTTGAACTATTTCAGTTATTTTAGTACTTATCATATTGAGAATATGTTATAATTGTTGCTATTGTTGTCCCATCCTTGTGGAATATTCTATAGGATACTACACAGATCTTTCTTTTTGATTGGTTGAAATGACCGTTGCATCTTCTGTGGAATATTTTGCTAGATGTTAGAAAGATACCTCTTGGTTGTCTGTGTCTCTACTAGGGTGGTACCATTACCTCTCTCTTAGAGGCTCACTTCTTTCTCTCCCTCCATAGTAGAAGAACCTTGACACACCTACAACTGAACACTCACCATGCACACTTACTTGTTTTTTGAAGGCACACATGCATTCCTCATTCTTGTTGACAGTTGGAGCCAAGGAAATTATTCAAGAACATATGGAACTCAGTCTGATATCCCAAATGGGGCTTCTATACCAAATGGTGTGAGTTCTAATTGGGACTTCACATCGAGGAGACCCCCCTTGGTTGAAGGATTTCCAACACCGTTAATGGGACTTCATGATGAGGTTGTAATGCCAAGTTATTCTCCTTGTTATTATGTCTTCAATCTTGATGGTAGATCTGATCAGTACTTCATCGTCACCCTCCAAAGGGTCTTGATTTAGTATTGGAATCCTCTGATTCATCATGCAATTTCTTCTTTCTATCTTCGGCTAGGATATGCTTCATGTCTCCATTATGGTTACCCTATGTGATTCTTCTTTGCAAGTGTTTAGTTGTGCTTTATCCTTGTTATCTTCTTTGAGAATTACCTTTTCATGCTAGGAAGGTAATCCTACCAATGAAGATCATCCATGACAAAGAAAATCAGTCTTAAAATCATCCATTCTATCATTACCTAGCTTAGGGAATGAAATTTCTTATAATAGGCCTATGGAAGGGTTGAAAGGAGGAGGCTTGATTAGGAGGGCACAATCAAACTCAACAATGGATTGGGAAGGCTATACCTTTTAGTATTACTGCACCATGCATTATGAAGAGGATATTTCCTTGGTACAATGCAGTGGGGAAGTTGAAGGGACAAGGTGGTGAGTTGTTTGCTTAAGATTGTACCATGCAGTAAGACGGAAAGAGAGGAATACTTTGAAAGAACATTTTGACTCGAAAAAGGCTAAGAGAGGGCCTCCTTGAGCCTTATTATTATGCCATGCACTGAATAAGAGAGGTTTAGGAAATTTTTCAGCGCAGAGCGCAAAGAGAAAAGGGAAGGATGAAGGCTTGAGGCTTAAGACTGCACTATGCATTGGTTTAAAGGAGGAGGACTTAGGAAAGCATAGTTTCACTAGTCAAAGGCTCATTGTATCCTCATATTGCACCATGCACTAAGGGATACTTTTTAAGCATGAGGATTGAATGTAGATCTCATTGGGAAGCAGGAAGGGGACTTAATTATGCGTCATGGTGTGCCATCCCCTAGGAGGAAGAGGAAGCTCAAGGGCCAACACAGTTTGTCTGAAAAAGGGGTCATTGTTGATTTATATTGTGCTTTCCCTTCTATTCTATCATAGTTTGACTCAATTGTGGGTGCTTGGTCATTTGGAATGTTCTTTTCCTTGAGGGAGGCCATAGGAAGGAAGCCACTTTTACTAGGAGGGTTTTCACTGCATTTTGATGATAGGAAGGTCATTATAGTGCATATTTTTCCTCTGCAAGAAGGTGGAAGGGGTCCATGTTTTTATCTAGGAGTGTTCTAAGTGTCATGTAAGGAAAAGGGGATCAAAACTTAGTGCAGTGAGTTAGTAAGAACAAGAAGGGTTAGGTGACTGCTCTTGGAAGGTTGTTAACATATATTAGTTTTGAGATGATCTTGAGGAGGAATTAGTGCACAAGTATTAGTGAGAAATATTGCATAAATGAGGCCCATGAATAGCGTAAGCTCATATCCTGATAAGAGGGCTCATTCCTTCACAACTTGCACTGGGCAAGAGCACCAAGAAGAGCTCCACAATGGCTAAGTGTGGAACTAGTAGAGTAAGAGAGGGAAATGTATCCAAAAATGACTCAAACTTGGATCACACACATGAAAATCACCAATAAAATCCAGAAAGATACACAAGACTCATGGATAGAAATCACACCTTGAAACAGAAGAAAAGCAACATTTATTTCTAATTGCAATAATTGAAATGACACATTACGAAACCTAGAACATAAGTTATGACAAAAGTGTCGAATGAGACCAAAAGGTATGCTAAGCCATAGGAATGTGTCTAACACATATTCTAATGATATTTAGGACCAAATATTGCAGAAGGGTGCACTAGAACTAACTATAGTGATGTGCAAAGGTGTGACACATGCAGGGGTGAAAACAACAAAAGCGACCCTTGCAACAAGAGGAAAACATGAAGACGACACTTGTAAAATGTGAACGACCTTGAAAGTGACACATGATAGAGTGAAGATAACATGAAAATGACACTTATTAAAGTAAAATCAAGCAAAAGATACAACCTCGAATGTAAAAGTGACACTTGTGAAAGCGACGGTGTGAAAAAGCAATAGTGACAAAAAATCACCGGAATAAAAATACGAATGTGACCAAAGTGAGGGAAACTACCAATGAAAGAGTGCACTGACTATTGACATGGGTTGAACATTGAATTGGAACTATCTTGATGGACCATGTTATGTTTTTTCAAGCTTGCATAAAAGAAGCGTGCTTATAGATTCAACAAAGCCTGATCATGTGTGAGAAATTTACTTTGACCATTAGAATCCAAAAAGAAGACTTAGAAACTTAATACAAAATTAATCGATGATGAAGTGACCATGAACAAAAAATTGTTAGATATTCAGTAGGCTCCAAAATTCAAGTGTAGGAAAATTTTTGGAGGATTTTGATTGCAACATCAACAACACAAAAGGTGGAATCCACTCTTTGATCCAAATAAGGAACACATGGATAAAATTCCAGTATGGATTCAAATTCCTAGGCTCCCTGTGATTTTCTAGAAAAAAGGTGCCTTATCAGTAATTGGCTCAAATCTGGGTGAGCTCCTAGAGGTATACATGTCCTTCTTGTAAACCAAATAACTAAACGTCACAAGGGTCCTAGTTGTGTTGGATATTTGAGAAAGATTATGGAGCGAGACTAAGATAATGTATAAAGGGGTAAAATACACACAAATTTTGGAATATGAGGGAATTCCCTTCAAATTTTGCCATTGTCATAGACATGGCAAAAATGTTTTCCAATGCAAGCTACCTTTCAAAAGTAGGATGTGTTTTGAAAATGTCCACTCAAACCCTCAAGGAAAATTTACCCCTATGGATGAAGACCCAATCCAGCACTCCTCTCCAACAATAGATCTAGGGGATACAATGATGATCTCCCCCTTGGCTTCTCCTCTAGGGCAGGTCACAACCCCCTCTCCATCAGTACTAGCTCCACCTCATGGTACTATACGTCCCCCCCTCGCCTCCAATATTTTTGGTGAATTATTCTATATGTTCTAATTTATTTCATCATATGGGGCTCCTTATGGGTCATGACATCTTTTGGACCTACTTTGAACCACCCAGCCTTGAGCTATGTTGCATGTCCCTTTCCCCTTTTGGCTCCCCTCCCAACTAAAGAGCCTTCCTCCCTTTTGGGACCATTGGAACCTCATTATTTATTCTTCCTTCGACCACCTAACCCTTCCATCCCTCCTGGGGGCCTTAGCCATAACCCCTTGATATCTTATTGGGTAAAGGTAAAGGTCATTGATAAAAAAATTTCCTAGCATAGAATAAATCCCTGGATAACATGGCATTAAGGTGTCAACTCTTAGTCAATGGGGTGCTTAGAGTAGTGATACCCTAAGAGGGGTTAACTAATGATATTTCTCTCCTTAAATTGTAGGGGATTGGCCAACCCTAAAAAACAACAAGATCTTTAATTCTCAATCAAATATGAGAAAGTCATCATTATATTTCTTCAAGAAACTTTAGGCGTGAGGGATCTCATCACAAGAACAATGGAAAAAATTATACTTGGATGGCAATTCACCTACACATACCCATGAGGATGTGCGGGTGTGCAAGTGATAGGTTGGAACCCTTGGTTCATAAAAACCATAAATTTTGGGCGGATGAACTTAGTTATAGGCTTCAAGTTCAATTGTTATTAATATATATGGGCCTCCATAGGATAAAATCACTTTCTAGGATTCTATTTCACTAAGATCATGTATGAACAAGGAAAATATTATCATTTGGGGGACCTAAAATTCTTTATGGGTGAAGCAAAGAGTTGGGGCCCATACGCACATGTCAATCCTAGTTCAAACTACTCCAGATTTATGAGAAATCACAATCTCATTGATATTGACTTGATAAACATTAGACGCACCTGGTGCAACAAAAGAACAAGAGAAAACTAAATAGAAAAGTGCACTCATCATTATTTAATTACTGAGCATCTGATGGATATATTTCCTCTCATAAGGCAATGGATTTGAGAAGGTGGAGGCTCGAACCACTCCCTGGCCTTGTTGGTAATCAAAGCTTTGGGACAAAATCCCCCCATCCCTTTCAAATTCAACTCTTCCAAGCTTACCAACGAGATATTTGTAGAGCTAGTGAAGTCAATATGGTAGCCTTTCGATCCTCTTTTGGTTGTTTCGGCAAGCGAAAAAACTGCACATAATCTCAAATTAGTAAAGGAAGTCTTCATAAAATGGTCGACCAACAAAAATCTTAGGGACTCACAAGAAATTTGAGAAGTGGAAGTTGATCTTAATTCAATTTCAGAGGAATCCTCTTATGGCTATGAATCTGAGGAATCAAGGGAAATGATAACTCATCTAGAATGGAGGAATATAATCCTCTTGGCTCACATTGAAGCTACCTAGAGACTCAAAATTATTTCCATTTGGATGGAGACAGGAAATGATAACACACTTTTTTTTTCAAAACTATACCAAAGGGAGGAAAATGAGTAATACAATATGGAAGATGAAGGAACTAGAGGGTAACTATGTCTCATCTTTTTAGAACCTTGAAACAATGGGAACAACTCATTTAAGTGCTTTATTTAAAGAACCCCCTCGGGCCTCCATAGTAGAGGTGATCTAACTGGCCCTTTTCTTTCCTAGCTTCACAGATCTTGAGGACAATGAACATCTAATGGAAGTTGTGACTATCAAAGAGCTTAAGAAAGTTCTGAGTGTATTTCAAAAGGAAAAAATACCTGGGCTATATTTATGGTTAATTAAGTTCATTCTGATGTTATTCAAACTCATTGGTGAAGATCCTCTCAGGGTCATTGAAGAATCCATATCGAGTAGTCATGTCGATGAATCCTTCAACTCCACTTTTTTTGCCTTAATCCCCAAGTCTGACGACCCCTCTTCCTTTGATTACTTTTGTCCTATATCTATATATAACGATATCTACAAGATTATTGCCAAAACCACATCCCTCTGGATCAAACCCATCCTATCCAAATCGATTTCCAAGGAAAAATTTGTTTATTTGGAGGGAAAACAAATCCATGAAGCATTAGCAGTTTACCAGGGGGGCTCCAAAGTCTAAAACATCATTGTCTAAAGGGTTCCATCCTCAAAATTTAACTTTCTAAGGCTTTCGACTGATTCAATTAGTTATACATCTAGCTTCTCCTCACTCATATTGGGTTGAGAATTGATTTTATCAAATGGATTATGAGTTGTATTACCTCTGTCTCCTTTGTAGTCCTTAGTAATGTTTCTGCATCCCCTTTCTTCAAATCCAAAGAAGGATTAAGGCAAGTTTTCCCTCTATCTTCCATCTTCTTTCTTCTGGTGGCAGAAGGTCACAATAGATCCCTGGAGGAAGCTCGAAGAAGGAATGGTTTTTAGGGCCTCAAGGTAGGCTCTGCGTTCCATATCACACACCTCCTTTTTTTGATGATGTGCTTATCTTCAACAATAGAACCCGATGGGATGTTCAAACAATAAAATAAGCTTTAAATCCTTTTGAGTCGATCACCAACATTGTCATTAATTTACACAAGTCATCCATCACCCATTTTAGTCTAAGAGGGGGTGAAAAGAGGTTCCATATGCATTTTTTCCCCTTTAATCAGGCCAATCTAGAATATGGTTTCAAATATTTGGGTTTCCTCCTCAAATCTAACTCCTACACCAACACAAACTATAAATGACTCTTAGCCAAAATTGAAGAAAGGCTCAAATCTAGCCCACGGGGCTTTGGATTGACAGTGAATGGGTGCACTGTTAAGGCACTCCTTGTGATAGGTCACTGGTTCAAATCCTCCGTGGGTTCTTACCTACAAAAAAAGAAAGGCTCAAATCTTGGAGTACACGATGGTTATTTAGGTTCAGTCACTTAATGTTAAACAAATATGTATTGGAATCCATTCCAATTCATTATATGTATCTCTTATGGATTCCAAAGGGAACCCTCAAAAAAATGTGGAAAATATGTTACAATTTCCTATGGGATGGCACCTTAGAGAAATTCTCTTTTCCTTGGGTAAAATGGACCTAAATTTCCATGCCCAAGGCATGGGGGGGAATGGGCCTTGAAACAACTACCTTATTTCTCTAAAGATTTAGTAGCAAAAAAAGGCTAAAGGTTTCTCTCTTCACAAATTTTGTGAACCTTGATAGCCTACAAGAAATACAACTATCCTCTATCCCTTGAGGAATGTGTTCATAGTAACAACAAAAACAGGCCAATTGCCTCTATAATTTGGAGGGCCACCATAAATTCTTTCCCCCTCATTGAAAATGGTGTCACTTGGAAACTAGGTGAAGACTCTCATCCTAAGTTAGAAGCAATGAATCCCATCACCTCTCAGTAGAAATTATTTCGCCCCTCCATGAAAAGGGGATCTTTACTCTCAACTAGGTTGTTGTCCCTCATCAAAATCCTCTCAGAGATAAAAAATGGTTATTAGGAAACCACATGAATTTAGCATGAAATTTTAGAAGACCTTGGATGGCTTTCACCTAAGCTTTAAGAGATGCCCATATCCATATTACAAAGGAAACAAATGAATTTTTTTGGAACCTCTCCTCATCAATGACCTACACTCCTAAAAATTGTTACCTTTCCCTCATCTCAGACTGAGCCCTGAATCCATTAGAGAATTAGCGGCATCATATATGGAAACTCAACTTTCCATCCAAATCCAGATTATTCATGTGGTGTGCACTAGAAAATAAAAATCCCCACTTGGGAGTTCCTGCACAAAAGAGAGAAAAAAGAAGGGCCAAGATGATGTAATCTTTGTAAATAAACAGATGAAACTGTCACCCACTTGTTGATTGAATGTTCTTATTCCAAATCCCTTTGGCACATCCTCTCTAATAAGCTTGGCTAGACATGAAAATGGGATGGTTTGAACGTAATGGAAGCCTGACAAATGTTGTGTACCAATGGAAGAACCATGGATTTCATTGTTCTCCATCTTATATCATACTGGAGAATTTGTTTACCTAGGAACAAGGCTATTTTCAACAATTGTGTAATTCCACTAGAAACTTCAGCCGCACAATCTCTATAAATTCTAGATCTCCTACCTAAACTGTCTGTTACCTCTCACTCTAGAACCACACTGCATCATCAAATTAATAGTAAAAAAATCTTGGTGTTTCTTCGACAGGGTAGCATAGGTAGATCTCAAAATATGTGGAGGAGGTGCATTCCTACACATTAATGAAGACTATTTTTTTCATATGAAAACGAGATTGAATGACAGTTCAATGCAAAACTCTTAGCCCTTAAAAACTTATTGCTGTTTGCTTAGGAACAAAACATCTCTTATCTCCATATATTTGAGGACTCACATCTCATTGTGAATTGGACTAGAGGATCAAACAGATGTTACAACTTGAGGCTACAACCTTTGTTACGTGATATAATCGGCCTTAAATCTACTTTCTCATTTTTCTCTATCTCTCATATTTCTAGGGAACACAAAAATTATGTATAGACACTCTCTAAAGATGGTATTCTGATGGTTCACGGGACATGGAAATAACAGATCAATTGGGGTTAAGGCCTATTAGTATTATCATAGGATTTTCATTGAAGAAGAAAACTTAAATTGAGGACTCAAAACAATTTTTTTTTTCCAGCTCTACCTTTTAATTAATATTCACAGTATAGAACAGCCAGGGATTCTCACACAACTTAGTTTAGTCCAACACCCTTATTAGTGGATATCTACATATTTTTGTATATCAAACCTGTAAACCTCAACATTTTCAATAACTCTTTTTTAGCAATCTTTCACTCTATCAAACTAATACATTCTTGACATGTATCAACAAAACATAATTCTAGTTTCTAGGGATAGTAAACTTTATGCTTTTTATGTGGAATAAATAAACAAACTTATTAAGTTTTTATATGTTTATCAATTTTATTTTTTAAATTTTATTATAATGAATATGAATCATTATTATTTAATTTTTAATTGATTTTACATTATGTATTATTATTATTTGATTTAATGGTTCATTTCTGTTGACACCTAATCATAGGGATTGGGTGAACAACTGTAATTAGTGTAAATAAATAATAAAGGAAATGGAGAGTCATTGGGAGATGAACTGAATAGTCACTCCCTCTTGTATATAATAATGAACAACCTAAATGAATAATATGATTACATTTGAGGAGTTACCTCCTGGTCTGACATGGTATCAGAGCCAACGCCATTTTTGGCTTCCCTCTCTGCTTTGTAAATCCCTTCTACCTATTTTGCAGAATTTCATAACCATTCTGCAGGTTTTCCCCTCTCTTGCAGCTGCTACCCCTCTCTGGCAACTGCTGCAGACGTTCAGCTAGTTATGTGAGGCAACTGCTCCGTCGCAGTTGAGAAATTCTCTTATGACTGTGTATCTATGTTCTGGACCCTAATTAGATATTTTTCTCTATTCATACATTTTAATTTATAAATCACAGTTAATTAGTGTTAAGCATTAATACTGAGTTTAAGCACTAAAACTTTCCTTAAGCACCTTTATTAAAAGTATGAATTAAGCACATGGGTAGTATTCATCAAGTGGTAAGCGGTATCTCACGTGCCCTAAAGGCTAGAAATGGTATTCCTAAATTTCACGCGATTAACCTTAGTGGGCGACACGTAGCACGAGAAAACCACTTTTCTCGTGCACTCTCGACTTGTTATGCATCGTGCAATATTTCACGCAAGACTGTGCGATAACCGTTGGATCAAGTGAGATTGATCGATGGTGTAGATCAGCCAAGCTAGTTGGTGAGCGGGCGACGCGATAGTCGTTCGATTGGATGGTTGAGATCTAATGGTGATCGCATAGAAAGATGCATGTGAGTTAATTTAAATTTCGGACGCAATAGGGTTATGAGCCGGGGTTTTAATTCCTTTTGGTTCTATAAAAAAAATTGAAGGTTTGCCATATATGGGGTAAATTAAGTAGTTATGCTATTTTAGCAGAATAACTAAGATTTCACATGAGATTGCGCGATAGCTGTTCGATTGGACGGGTCACGTCAACGGTGGATATTCTTCGGGTTAGTTGGTGAGTAGACAACGTGATATCTGTTGGATCTGGAGAAGTGAGATCAATGGAATGAATTGAAGCAGTTGATAAAAAGAGAAGACCAACAGTGATTGGTTAGATGAGCGATACCCTTAAGGGGAAATCCACGTACATAATCAGATTTAGGCGCAGCTGATTGGTTACAAAGTTAACCAATAGTCGAATTACATACTACCATCTCATTTTCATATACATTTTCAAAATGCACCCATTGATATCTATTGTGGGAGTGGTTCTCAATGGGAAGGAGAACTATCTTGAGTGGTATCGGAAACTCAAACACAAACTCATTTATAATGAGTTGTGGAAAGGAGTGTGTGTTGGAGATGGAGAAAAAGAGCCAGAACAGCCTACCTTAGATAAGGAATTCGCCATTTGGGAAAATAAGAACAACAAAGCTTATGCATTGATTGCAACATCACTAAATGAAGAGGTGAGTAACCATATTTTTCCATTTTCAAATGCTTTCGAAGCCTTACAAAAACTGAAGGAACTCTATGACTCACACTTTGCACTTGAAGTTGTTCAACTCATGATTAAATTGTTCACCCTTGAATTACAAAATGATGATCCTCTCGCTCTTGCATCAGAAGTAAAATCTATTATGCATGATATCAAAGTCACTAATGTTGAATTGGACATTCCTCTGATAGATTTTCTCAAGGCACTTTATCCCACTTATTCAAATTATCTTGAGTCAGTGCAGGCAAATGGAAACCTCAAAGATATTACCTTTGACTCCCTTGTGAAAAAAATTGCTGAAAGAGAGAAATATTTTTAGAAGAAGACAACTCCTCAGTCTTTTGAAGAGGTTGTGTGCCTCACACATAGAGAGAAGAATCTTGCTCAAGATTCTTCCAGAGGAAGAGGTGGTCGAAGAGGAAGAGGAAGAAATTTTAGAGGCAGGGGGGAAGACACTCTCAAGGAGAAAAGTTAGATTTTCACTGCATACGTTGCAAAAGAGATGGATCACATGATGCATCCACATGCAAGTTTCCTTGGGACAGAATTGAGCATGAAATAAACCAACCCAAAGGTAAAACTAATGACAAAGAGAAAGGTAAAGCACCTGAATCCACTCACTATGTTGTGGCACATTGTAATATTGGAGTAAACGAAGACTTATTTAATGCTTCACTTGCTTCTTGGAAAAATGATTGGTTGCTTGATTCAAGAGAAACTTGCCACATGACTTTTAGAAGAGATTTTTTTGAAGAATTTACTGAGAATGTTGATGGAGCAGTATATTTCGTAGACAAATCAAAACTCAAGCCATCAAGGCTTGGTACAATCAAGCTTAAATTGCATGGTCACCCAGACTTTCTTTTGCATCATGTTTTATATCTCCCACAACTGAGGAGAAACTTGTTGTCCTTGGTCCACATCCGCCAACAAGGACACTCCATTCATATGTTTGATGGCAAGCTTAAGGTGAGAAAAGCATCAGACCACTCACTTGTCATGACAGGGATAGAAGAAGAAAGGCTTCTCAAGCTGTAGGGTACCTCTGCTCGTGCACAAAATTTCTCATACAATTCTCATTATGAAGAAGGTACATTTCCATCAATTTTATTATGGCATGCTAGATTTGGACACTTGAAATATGACAACCTCCACTTGTTGAAGAAAAATGGTGTTACTGGTTTGCCTACAATTCCTAGGAAACTTAAGCAATGTGATGCTTACATTCTAGGAAAGCATAGAAAATAGTCTTTTCATGATTCACATTCCAGAGAACATAGAGAACTTGAACTCATTCATTCAGATTTATGTGGTCCAATGCCTGTTCCTTCTGCAAATGCAAATAAAATATGATGACATTTATTAATGACTACCCCAGAATGTGTTGGGTTTATTTATTGAAGAACAAATATGATGCTTTTCAAACATTCAAGAACTTTCATACATGGATTGAAAATGATGCACAATCTCATATTGGCTCTATTCACACTGATAATGGAAAAGAATACACTTCAAATGAATTTGAAAACTATCTTCGCCAACATGGGACCAAACATCATACAATTGTGCCTTATAATCCCCAACAGAATAGAGTAGCTGAAAGAATGAATAGGACAATCTTAAATATGGTGTGCTCCATGATGTTTTTCAAAAATGTAAAAATGATGTTATGGGTTGATGCAGTTCTATGTGTTGTATAAGTAAAGAATAGATGTCCATCTAATTCTATTAGAAGCAAGACTCCTTATGAAATTTCGTATGGGCACATTCCTTTGGTAAAGAATCTCAGGGTCTTTGGTTCCACATGTTATGCCTTGATACCAAAGGTACATAGAAACAAACATGGTGCAAGAAGTCGTAAGTGTATCTTCTTGGGGTATTCAAACACCTCTAAAGCATACCATCTCTATGATGAAGTCAATAATTTTTTTTTTGTATCTAGAGATGTAATCCTTCTTGAATCATCCAAAAATGATAATGTTGTTGAGCGGAAACTTGATTGCTTGGATAGATTCGCAAATGCAAAATCATTTCAAGAATTTGATAATCAGATTCCACATCTTGAAGGGGGGATTCCTATACTAGATCAACTCGTGGAATCTTCTTCTGAAGCATTCTCTCCCCCACATGAAACTCCAACAACGGATGATACTTTGAGTGATGTGATTGACATAATTGGGAGACTCAATCTTGATTTAGTCCCAACTCAATCAACGGAGCAGCTTGGACCTGTTAGTGTCAGTCTTTACAGCCTTCCTCCTGTGATCAAACATGCTCTTACAAAGTGATTTTAATGTGTCAAGGTCAAATTTTGTCATTTCAGTGAGTCTTCAAGCAAAATTTGGTCACTAGGCATTGGGTCTAGGGTTTGATTTTACCCTTGTCAAAGTTGTCCAAATGTCGGTCCATATCACAGTGCAGCTGAGTGTACCATCATTCAGAGAGTTTTCATTATCATGTCAAGTCCCACTGGGTCATTTTACACCTTGTTCATGCTTCAGTTGCGCCTAGCTAAGGTCATTTCCCTCTCCTAGGGTTTTGAAGGCAATTTCTCTTGGACAGCCGAATCATCGGCAAAACTGGTATCCAGATGTTCATACACCTTCCCTTATCCTTAAAGTACCTTATTAAACACTTCCCATCACTAAGATCCCCCAAATTCCTCGTTTTCGCACAAACCCTAGTTTCTTGCTACAACCTGGCAATTTTCTAGGTTGAACCTGTGTTTTGCCTTTTTGGACCCCTTCCCCTCACTCAATTTCAGAGGTTCCAATTTCCCATACTTCCTAACATCCCTCCCTACTTCCCAAAATTTCCTGAAAAATTTAGAAGCTCCCTATCCCCTTCATTTCGCTTCATTTCAACAAATCCCTTGTTCCACACATCGGGGTAGGTTTCACTCAAATGATGTTTCTGAGCAATCAAAGATGAATTTATGAAAACTGAGAGATTTTTTTGTCCAAAACAGGCCAAGGAAGAAAAACCTCCTTCACTTTTTACACAGGTGTCATGGTTTTAGAGAAATGTCAAAAATACAATTGCCTCAGGAGAATTGATGCACCTCTGAAGTGACCTTGGGAAAATCAAATTTTCTCCTAGATAAGTTGGCCAAATGACTTGCTTGATGAGTAAAATGATAACTAGACACCAATATATTTCCAATTATCTATCATGAGCTCAATTTGGAGTTGAGGAAGGCATTCAAAAGTTGACTGTAACATCACTCTGCCTTGAGGCAGCCTCACTGGGCACATTTTGACCAGTCTTGGGAGATTTGATTTTTGATAGGGAAAATGAACTCCAAATTGAAAAGTTATAGTTGTGTTGGAAAGTAGACTCAAATACCTTTCCAATGAGCTATCTTGCGCCCAATTTTGACACCGGGAAGGCCTCCAAAAGTCTTCCGGAAAAAGCGCGACGAACAAGAGGAGGAGCGCGGCGCATATAAGGAGGAGCGCGGCGCACAGAGATAAAGCACCCAGAATGTGCCAAAACTCCCCCAAATATTTTTTGAAGCTCCTCTAATTGCAAGGTAGGCTCTAAAACTAACTTATGCATCAAATTTGATAAAGATATGGTGGGTTATTGTCGGTAGTTGAATGAAAAAACATTTCATAAAGCAAACACAAGAAGACACCTAAGAAAAACCATTTTCTAGGGTTGTGTAACAGTGTCATGGTTGCCAAGGTTTGATTTTTCCTACCCTACCCCTGTTCCTTATTCCCCCATGTCATTTCTCCTATTATCACTACCCTAACACTACCAAACTCATATTCCCTTTCCCTCCTCCTATTGCTCAATAGAAACCCCAAACCCTACCCCATCAAAATACCCCAAACTCCTCCCATATCCCTAAAAAAATTCTCCCTACAAACCCTATCCCCATTTCATCACTCCCTTCCTAACAATCCCTGTTTCATTGTTCCCCTTGGCAACAGACATTACAAAGGCACCCAGCCTCACACCATCATCAAAGGGCAGCCTAGGTACAGTATACACAGCAGTCATGGCTTCACAACATTCATCGAAGTATGAGATGGAGACACATAGTGATTGGCGAAAGAAAACAAGGACAAGTACATGCTCAGGCACATGACAAACCATTATTGGGCACCCAAACATGAGCGCAAAGGCCTGAATAAGGAGCTTGAAGGCTAAATTGAGCAAAGCAACAAAAGAGGCAAAAGAGCAAGATCGGCTTAGAATATTGGCTAAGGCCTCCTTGGCACAACAAAGCACTTCATAGGGAACCTCCAGCCCAAATTTCAAAAAATTTGGGCAAATTTTGGTCACAAGCAAATTTTTTGGACAAAAAACAGGAAATTCCTCCCTGTGCATCGCGCACCCCGCGCGGCGCTAAAATTCTAGAGCTCCAAATGAGGAATGGCTTACATATTTGGATTCAGCATCAAAAATTACGTCTACTGGTGTCCGAACAAGAAATTTTGATAAGTTTTGGGTCTCCTAAAGGTCAAAAAACACCCAAAAATGGCCTCTCTGCCACTTTTTGGACACACAGAAATTAGTCTTGGGAGAATGAAGATTTGGAGGGGAAAATTAGCACCAAATTCAGAAATTCTAGTGGGGTTAGAAAGTAGACAGGCCAAGCTTTCCAAAAAGCCCACTTAGGCACATTTTGGGCACCTGCAAGTGCCCCAAAACAGGCCACAAAGTAGCGCGACGCACAGAGAAAAGCACGCGGCACACAGAGGAAATTTTGCCCAGTTTTCTCCCGTTTCGTGAAATTTCGGGTCACGACTTCTCCAAGTGGGCCCGGTCCTCCACTCTTCGGTTTTTTGGCACCAAAGGTGGCTTTTAAAGGGTTTTCTCTCCAGGTAGGCATCTATCCAAGTGGCAAAGAATGCAAAGGGTCACCACAGCCAAATGTCATGCTTGAGAGCGCTGCACCTGTAGCTGATGGTTGGCTCTCCATCTCCATTTCGAAATGATTTGAGTAACTTCCCAACCCCTGGGCATTCCATCTCTTCTCCACACATTTTATATATTATATTCATTTTATTTGCAAAGGGTTGGCTGGCTTGTAACTTCTGGGAGACTGTGGGAAAGAAACTTTGTTTCTGCACTATGTATTTTTGATAGAGAGTTAATGAAAGGCAGCGGCTCTGTTTCATGAGATTCTTGTGGTTGTGAGTGTAGAAAATGTGTTCTTATGTTCCATATGTATCTTGTTATGTTTCATAATTCATTTCATGTTTCATTTCAGTGAAATTTTCTAAGTGAGATTAGGTAGAATTCAATTTATATTGTTCTGCTTGTGGGAAAATTTCATGTGCAGTGTTATTCTTCTGTTGAAAAGGATTCATGCGACCATGCCCTTTTCACTATCTTCAGCAATCTTTTCATTCTGCGCCACCTTAAGTCGAAATTGTTGTGCTTCTCGCCTACCTTGCCTCACGGAATAATCTGTGCCTTCATTTTCAATTCTCTGTTCTTTATTGAGCGCCAGTCCCATATACATCCGAGAAGCTTGGTCACTTCATAAAATCTTTTCCAAAATCCTTTTTCACTTACTAGCCTAAGTTAAATATTGCATTGCAAGTCATCTCAGACCATTTTGCCTATCCATTCGTTGAGTGTGACTCGGAGAGAGCCCTCTCCTACTTTGGTAGGGCTAGCTACCAGACTGAGCGTGGTTTGTGGTTACCCTAATTTTTGCCTTCCTTCAGCCTAAGGCAGATTTAGGTGCTAACATAGTGGTGACTCCACTGGGGACAAAAATGGTTTGCTTGAAGATTGTTTTGCCCCAGTACATATCTCAAGTTCATAACTGATTGTTGATGGTGAAACATCGATCAGACATGAGAAGGCTGAAATCATTCACTTGGCGACTCCATTCACTGAAGAATCCAGCAATCAATCCTTCATGGCGACTCCTTTCACTGAAGAATCCAGCAACCGGTGCTTCATGGTGACTCCACTGCAGAGAGATCAGTAGCTTTGAGATTTTCAAAATGGAGCGGATTGCAAAAAGATACGCTCCCATGAGCCGAGATCACATTCCAGGCTTTCCAAATAAGATTCTGAAAGTAGATTGGTCAAGAAATTTGCCTACGTTTAAAGATGATGGTAAGAAGGACGCTGCTTTACATCTAGTTCGATTTCACATGCATATTCGCAGGTTGAAGGTTGATTTTCCTAAAGATTGCTTAATGAAGATATTCATGGCCACTCTAGAAGGTGAAGCCCAATCTTGGTATGAAAATTTGCCCGCTGCTTGTATTTACTGCCTAAAGGATTTTCATGCCTTGTTCATTGAAAGATATAAAGACTCTTATCCATCGTTAAATCTAGTTCATGATTGTTACAAACATGCTTCTACTTTTTATTGAAAGCCTTGAAAAATATTATGAAGATGATAATTTCATGGATGATGATATCATGGAAGCCCTGTATGAAAATCCCTTTCAGTAGCGTAAAGACGATCATGAAGATTTGCAGCATGATCAAGATTGTAGTACGGTGGAAGATGAAAGAATTTTGCATCTTGACAGTCAACATGAATTATATGAAATAGATCAGCAGGTTGAAGAGTTCCATATGGCTGAAGTTGATGAAAGAAAAAGTGTCGGTTCAGATCTGTCAATAGAAGAAGACGGCATGCAAGTAAGTTAAGTTCTAATTTCAGAATGTGATAATGTCAGGACAACTATTTCAGTTCCAGATTCAGACTGTGATGACCAAGAATTCCTAGTATGGAATCCTATGAAAGAGAACTCTGCTGCTGAAATCATCTGGGATGAAGAAGACAAAGTTTTGGATCCAAATGTTCTCAGTTCATTAGAATACAACCTTCATGAGGAGGTAATCCAGTCAGTGTATGAAAAACAAGATCAGACCTTCATTCAATACATTCACACCACAACAGATCAAACATTCAGGATTTCCATTCAGATTCCTCTTCATATGTTTCATGTGTTGAAATGTTTTTCCGAGAAGATATCTTCTCATCTACCTGTTCAGAGTTTTTTGAAGCCCAGGAGCATAGTTTTACTGAAGCACATGATGAAGGAAGATCAGAATTTGAAGCAAAGGACACCTTGTTTCTTCAGCAGGAAGAAAATCTTCATGTTCTTCAGGATCCAATGGGAGATTTACTGCAGTCAACCGTGAAGGTGATTATTGTAGTATTCGGTGATGAAGGAGATCAGGGTAAATTAGTTTTTTGGATGCCCAGTTATAAGTATCTATTGTTGACTAGAAGATTTGATCAGGAGAATCAATCAAGGAGGCATCTACTTGATTGGTTACATTGGAAGACACATTACACATGATTGTACATATTGCATTAGTACGCAGGTGGCTATCATCTTGATTTGAAACCCTCGGATCTTGATGGACTGCTGCCATTGAACAAGCTTTGTAAATACTTGTTTTAGTTAAGTCAGTCATGAGTCATTCCCTTTTGCATAGAGTCAAGTTTTTTAGTCATTTCAGTTTGCATTGAGTCAATTTGAGTCAAGTTTCACTGAATAAATTGAGTCATGTTGGTTTGTCGGAATAATGGACTCCATAGCCCAATGGATGAAGGCACTGTCTGCTCACCCAAAGATCTGCAGTTCTTGGCACCTCCAAGGAGCTGCCATCCCTATTGGAGCCAATGTTAGTGTCAGTCTTACAGCCTTCCTCCAGTGATCAAACATGCTCTTACAAAGTGATTTTAATGTGTCAAGGTCAAATTTTGTCATTTCAGTGAGTCTTCAAGCAAAATTTGGTCACTAGGCATTAGTTATAGGGTTTGATTTTACCCTTGTCAAAGTTGTCCAAATGTCGATCCATGTCACAGTGCAGATGAGCGTACCATCATTCAGAGAGTTGTCATTATCATGTCAAGTACCACTGGGTCATTTTACACCTTGTTCATGCTTCAATTGCGCCTAGCTAAGGTCATTTCCCTCTCCTAGGGTTTTGAAGGCAATTTCTCTTGGACAGCCGAATCATCGGCAAAACTAGTATCCGGATGTTCATACACCTTCCCCTATCCTTAAAGTACCTTATCAAACACTTCCCATCACTGAGATCCCCCAAATTTCTCATTTTCGCACAAACCCTAGTTTTTTGCTACAACCTGGCAATTTTCTAGGTTGAACCTGTGTTTTGCCTTTTTGGACCCCTTCCCCTCGCTCAATTTCCGATATTCCACTTTCCCCTACTTCCTAACATCCCTCCCTACTTCCCAAAATTTCCAGAAGAATTTAGAAGCTCCCTATCCCCTTCGTTTCGCTTCATTTCGACAAATCCCTTGTTCCACACATTGGGGTAGGTTTCACTCAAATGATGTTTCTGAGCAATCAAAGATGAATTTATGAAAAATGAGAGTGGGCTTTGTCCACAACAGGCCAAGGAAGAAAACACTCCTTCAGTTTTTACACAGGTGTCATGGTTTTAGAGAAATGTCAAAAAATACAATTGCCTCAGGAGAATTGATGCACCTCTGAAGTGACCTTGGGAAAATCAAATTTTCTCCTAGATAAGTTGGCCAAATGACTTGCTTGATGAGTAAAATGATAACTAGACACAAATCGTTTTCCAATGAGCTATCATGAGCTCAATTTGGAGTTGAGGAAGGCATTCAAAAGTTGACTGTAACATCACTCTGCCTTGAGGCAGCCTCACTGGGCACATTTTGACCAGTCTTGAGAGATTTGATTTTTGACAGGGAAAATGAACTCCAAATTGAAAAATTCTGGTTGGGTTGGAAAGTAGACTAAAATAAATTTCCAACGAGCTATCTTGCACCCAATTTAGACACCGGGAAGGCCTCCAAAAGTCTTCCGGAAAAAGCGCGACGCACATGAGGAGGAGCGCGGCGCATATAACCAGGAGCGCGGCGCACAGAGATAAAGCACCCAGAACGTGCCAAAACTCCCCCAAATCTTTTGTGAAGCCCCTCTAATTTCAAGGTAGGCTCTCAAACTCACTTATGCATCAAATTTTATAAAAATATGGTGGGTTATTGCTGGTGGTTGAATGAAAAAACATTTCATAAAGCAAACACAAGAAGACACCAAAGAAAAACCATTTTCTAGGGTTGTGTAACAGTGTCATGGTTGCCAAGGTTTGCTTTTCCTACCCTACCCCTGTTCCTTATTCCCCCATGTCAATTCTCCTATTATCACTACCCTAACACTACCAAACTCATATTCCCTTTCCCTCCTATTTCTCAATAGAACCCCAAACCCTACCCCATCAAAATACCCCAAACTCCTCCCATATCCCTAAAAAAATTCTCCCTACAAACCCTATCCCCATTTCATCACTCCCTTCCTAACAATCCCTGTTTCATTGTTCCCCTTGGCAACAGACATTACAAAGGCAACCAACCTCACACCATCATCAAAGGGCAGCCTAGGTATAGTATACACAACAGTCATGGCTTCACAACATTCATCGAAGTATGAGATGGAGACACAGTGATTGGCGAAAGCAAACAAGGACAAGTACATGCTCAGGCACATGAAAAACCATTATTGGGCACGCAAACATGAGCACAAAGGCCCGAATAAGGAGCTTGAAGGCTAAATTGAGCAAAGTAACAAAAGAGCCAAAAGAGCAAGATTGGCTTCGAATCTTGGCTGAGGCCTCCTTGGCACAAAAAGAACTTCATAGGGAACCTCTAGCCCAAATTTCAAAAAATTTGGGCAAATTTTGGTCACAAGCAATTTTTTTGGACAAAAAACAGGAAATTCCTCCCTAAGCTCCAAATGAGGAATGGCTTACATATTTGGATTCAGCATCGAAAATTACGTCTACTGGTGTATGGGCAAGAAATTTTGATAAGTTTTGGGTCTCCTAAAGGTCAAAAAACACCCAAAAATGGCCTCTCTGCCACTTTTTGGACACACAGAAAGCAGTCTTGGGAGAATGAAGATTTGGAGGGGCAAATGAGCACCAAATTCAGAAATTCTAGTGGGGTTAGAAAGTAGACAGGCCAAGCTTTCCAACAAACCCACTTGGGCACATTTTGGACACCTGAAAGTGCCCCAAAACAGGCCCCAAAGTAGTGCGACGCACAGAGAAAAGCACGTGGCGCACAGAGGAAATTTTGCCCAGTTTGCTCCCGTTTCGCGAAATTTCGGGTCGCGACTTCTCCAAGTGGGCCCGGTCATCCACTCTTTGGTTTTTTGGCACCAAAGGTGGCTTTTAAAGATTTTTCTCTCCAGGTGGGCATCTATCCAAGTGGCAAAGAATGCAAAGGGTCACCACAGCCAAATGTCATGCTTGAGAGCGCTGCACCTGTAGCTGATGGTTGGCTCTCCATCTCCATTTCGAAATTATTTGAGTAACTTCCCAACCCCTGGGCATTCCATCTCTTCTCCACACATTCTATATATTGTATACATTTTATTTGCAAAGGGTTGGCTGGCTTGTAACTTCTAGGAGACTGTGGGAAAGAAACTCTGTTTCTGCACTGTGTATTTTTGACAGAGATTTAATGAAAGGCAGCAGCTCTGTTTCATGAGATTCTTGTGGTTGTGAGTGTAGAAAATGTGTTCTTATGTTCCATATGTATCTTGTTATGTTTCATAATTCATTTCATGTTTCATTTCAGTGAAATTTTCTAAGTGAGATTAGGTAGAATTCAATTTATATTGCTCTGCTTGTGGGAAATTTCATGTGCAGTGTTATTCTTCTGTTGAAAAAGATTCATGCGACCATGACCTTTTCACTATCTTCAGAAATCGTTTCATTGCATGCCACCTTAAGTCGAAATTGTTGCGCTTCCCGCCTACCTTGCCTCACAGAATAATCTGTGCCTTCATTTTCAATTCTCTGTTCTTTGCTGAGCGCCAGTCCCATATACATCCCAGAAGCTCTGTCACTTCATAAAATCTTTTCCAAAATCCTTTTTCACTTACTAGCCTAAGGTAAATATTGCATTGCAAGTCATCTCAGACCATTTTTCCTATCCATTCACTGAGTGTGACTTGGAGAGAGCCCTCTCCTGCTCTGGTAGGGCTAGCTACCAGACTGAGCGTGGTTTGTGGTTACCCAAATTTTTTCCTTCCTTCAGCGTAAGGTAGATTTAGGTGCTAATAGGGCCATCTCAGAAAGGTCCCCCAAAGTGGTTGACAAAGACACTTGAAAGTGTTCATCCTGATGAGGTTGGAAAGATAGGAACTAGAAATTAAACCCGGCAAAATGGAAGTGATGTAGATGACTCCGATTCACCTGTTGATATGGATGTTTCTTATGATTGTGAATTGAATTTGTCTACATATTTTGAACCAACTTCCTTCAAAGAAGTTGTTTCTCATGATGAATGGAAAGAAGAATTGCAAAAGGAGTATGATTCCTTGATAAAGAATGGCGCTTGGAAGCTGGTTGATCCTCCATTGGGAACAAAACCAATTGGCTACAAGTGGGTCTACAAGAACACGTATAAAGCTTATGGCTCACTTGACAAGCACACAGCCAGGCTTGTGGCAAAAGGTTTTGCACAGAAGGAAGGTGTCGATTATGAGGAAACCTTTTCCCCCACATCAAAATGGGCTACCATTCAAACACTCTTTGCCTTAGCAGCTCAAAACGATTGGAAAGTCCATCAAATGGATGTAAAAATTGCTTTCTTGAATGGAGATCTAAAAGAGAATGTTTTTATGTCCCAACCTGAAGGATTTTCTATAAAAGGACATGAACATAAAGTATGAAAACTTGTGAAATCCTTGTATGGCCTCAAACAAGCACCGTGAGCGTTGTATGAAAAACTAACTGAGCATCTTCTAAAACTAAATTTCAAACATTATGATCTTGATGATGCAACTTTGTTTGTCAAGAATGTTGGAAAAACAATTGTATATATTGTGGTATATGTAGATGATCTTTTGATGACAGGGAACAATGATAGCTACATTGCATCCATAAAGAAGGAATTGAGGAAAGGTTTTGAAATGACTAATTTGGGCTATGTTCATTACTATCTTGGTATTGAAGTAACTCAACATCCGAAGTCCATATTCCTTTCTCAAAAGAAGGACATTGGATATCTGTTGAATAGGTTTGGCATGAATGAATGCAATCCTCTGACTACTCCAATGGAACAAAACTTAAAGCTCACATCCATCAAAGGAAAATAATTTGAGGATGCAACAAAGTATAGACAGCTTGTAGGATGTCTCAACTACCTAACTACTACCAGACCCAGGTTTATGCAAAAGCCTTGTGAGGGACATTGCTCTGCTGTAAAAAGAGTTCTAAAGTACTTGAAGGGAACTCAAGACTTTGGAATCAAGTATACACAGGTGGGCAACTTCAGCTTGATTGGATACTTTGATTCAGACTTTGATGGAGACAAAGAAACTGGGGTATCTACTTCGGGTTATACTATGAGTCTTGGATCAGGAGTTGTCTCCTGGAGATCATGCAACAATCTTTGGAATATTTGTAGGTAAAACAAGTACAATCGAATCCACTCATGATTGACAATACCTCGGCAATAAAGTTGGCCAAGAACCCAAAGTTCCATGATCGAACGAAGCACATCAATACAAAATATCATCTAATTCGACATCATGTTGAGGCCAAAACAATCCATCTTCGCCATTTTTCCACTAATGAGTAGATTGCAGACATCTTCACCAAAGTGCTTGGAAGAGAAAATCTTGAAAGATTCAGAATGATGCTTGGACTTACCAACATCCCTTTAGATTAAGGAGGGGAATGTTGACACCTAATCATAGGAATTAGGTGAACAACTGTAATTAGTGTAAATAAATAATAAAGGAAATGGGGAGTCATCGGGAGATGAACTGAACAGTCACTCCCTCTTGTATATAATAATGAACAACCTGAATGAATAATATGATTACATTTGAGGAACTACCTCCTGGTCTGACAATTTCACAAACACTACAATATCCCTCTCATATTTAGTCAACATTTAAATATTACACTTATTATAAGATCTACAACATTTAAATGTTTAAACTCATTTATAAACACTACATATCCTTCCTACGAAGTTGTAAAATGTTTCTTTTTTTATGTCACATTAAAATGATCCTCTTAACTAATAATTATGATTTCTTTTATATAAAAATATACACTTTAATTTTTGAAAAAATGTGGTAAAAGAAATGAATAAAGGTCAAGTAAGTTCCAGGTAAAGAAGAGAATCATTATTGATTGGAAGGTTTATTATTTTTAATTAGTAAGTTTTGAAATATGGAAATATTGAACTTTTGGTTATGTAAAAAAAATATTTTCAATACTTTACTTATTTTATTTATAATAAGTTTATTTTAATTAAATTTTTATATTTATAACAATTTAATAGGTTGAAAAAGAATGATAAATAGACAAGAATGGCTGCAGAACAACACTTCGCAACGCGTCTCTACCCACAGACATGATCGTAAGAGCAGTAGAGATTGCAAGTGAGATTTATAAGAATGTGTGATTGATAATTATGTGCGTAGAGATGAAGAAATGTAAGTACTATATCAAAAAAGGGACCATCTCAACAAGGACCATCACAGAAAAATATTAGCATATAAACTAGGGCTAAACTTTTTGTAAGTATGGTGAGAATTGACTTAATGCAAAGTAGTTCAGCCGTGATATGATATTTGGAGGCCAAAGCCAATGTGATGGAATTTAATGAACTTGACATATTATCCCAAGTGTATTGGGATAGCTCAATATTTCTCAGTGGAGATGGACAATCTGTGGAGAGATTGGATCTGAATGTTAAAAGTGCATGAATGGAAAAATGTTGATAGCGAGTTAGGGTTATATAGGTGGAGAAAGCAGAGGAAACTAGAGCACAATGACTCTGAACCAGCTTATAGTTATGATTAATATATAATTTCTAAATAAATAAACACTCGTTTTAGTATTTCAATAGATAGACTAACATAGTTAATTTTGCAATGTGATCACTTGCAGTGTAGATTAACAAATTTCAAATGATGTGTATATAATATGTTAACGATTAAGAACAAATGCCACTTTAGTGTACAAGAGGAGCTGATAGGTCATTCGACCAAAGGAATGAAGTTTCTCATCCATCATATGGATGAGGGTATTTAGACGCTCAACCAAAGGGAGAGGGAGAGCAGCCTGGAAAATATGCAAAAACAATGTTATGAAATGATATTCATTGAAGCCTAAAACTATCCAAATCATGATATTTTGGCATTGATACTTCATTAGAGAAAATACGTGTATTTTGGTGAACTTCAGACATGACTTAGGTTATTCACATGGTTACCCTCTATCTAATATGTTGTTGTAGCTTCTACTTCATTCAAAAATATGAATCAACCCTATAACATCACATGATTCAAACATGTTCATTTTCACGAACTTCAAATCTGGCTGCATAATGCAGATGGGACCCTCATAAGTTGTCGTGGGTTCTATATTCCTTCAGACATAAAAGTAAGCTACCATACCACATTATACTAAAATAAAACATAAATGTTAGGCCTAGATTTTGCAAAACCAAAATCCAGATGTCTAACCAAAAAACCAGAAGTTTGCATGTCGAGTAGGAGTCTATAAGTGAATATTAGTACAAATTACCTATTGCATCCCTACATTAAGGATACAATTTTGGGCTTAATACGTGGCTAGGTTTTGAAAGGTTCTTGTTAATTACACTTCATAAAGACTATTCAAAAATGATCCATTGCCAATATTAGCCATTTCATTGAGGATATTGGTTGTAGGTTCGGTTCCAAACATTATGGTATGAAGAATCATCCTCAGTTATTGTTGTTTCATTCATTTCCTCACTATTATAGTATGATCAGTTGGTTATAGGATATTTTGAGGCTTTGATCATCACAGGTAAGAAGAAAATTCACAACTTCATTTCTCATCTCTACAACAAAAAAATGTGTTGCAGTCTGTTGTAGCGGCTACAACCACCCTCCAAAATTTTTCCTTAGCCTCATTTTGGAGCCTCCCTTCCAACCTTCACAGCAGCTTGCCTTGCTTCGTCAAGTTCACAAGCTTCAATGTCTTTCTTGCAAAAAGGCAGCATGTCAATCACAACTTGATCCATTCCCCTCACAGGCTGTTCACCCGTACTTGGTCTAGCTGCAGGCTAAGCAGCTTCCCCATGAAAATTGCGCATTTCTAGAGGGCAACCAACCTTCCCTCCAGAAATTGCACAATCCTCTCTAGCAGCCTATTGGGCTCCACAATTATGTAATCGTGCCTGCTAACACTCCCAACAAGATTTGTGCAAATTTCCCCAACAAGGCTGCTCAGCCCATAATTTGTGCAAATCTGGACAATAGTCAACTGCTCTACCCAGAAATTGTGCAAATCTCCTGGGCAGCCAACCTAGCTCCCAACCATAAATGCACATTTTCTCCAGCAGTCGAGTAGTGTCTTGCATGTGTAGCTAAGTTGACCAATTCCCTCTGGGACTGAGCAAAAGAAACTTGCATGCATGGGTTGTTTCTCCCAAGGAAACATGAAAAGGCATGCTTTGTTTCAGGGATCTATGTTTAGGAGTTGGAGGTTACATGCAAGGAGCAATTCCAAATCCTCCCACCAAGTGTCGCTTCCCCTAGATTCGTGGCATGCGCGTCAAAACCTTGATGTTATCAAAACTCATCAACCGGATGCTACAGAGCTCATTCCTCACATCAACCTTGCAGCTCAAACATCCCACATCACATCTGGGAGCAGTCGACACATTCTGCTAAGCTATTTTAGGGTAACCCCGCTTCCCATGCCTTGTGTTGCATTTCAATCGCTTTTTGTGTTTTCAGTTGTAGGAGTACTATTTCCTTTATTTCTTTGAACGTTTGCCATTGTTTACATATATACTAGCTTGTCCTAGCTCTGTTTCAGTTTCCATTGCTATCTCACTGTTGTCGCATGCATGAAATTGTTTTGCACAGACACTCGCCCAACCAGCGTATTGCATCATCCACATGCATGTAGATCTGTTTGCTGAATCTTTCATTCATGTTTTGCATGCACTGTCAATCACTTCTTCTATCACTTAGTGTCGCCATGCATTTACTGTCTTAGTTGCTTTCAGTTGCTCGTTGGCAAGTCGAGCCAACCTTGGCCCGAAACTGCCTTCACCAAGGCTGCATTGCACAATATGGGGAAGGGAGGCTCACCTTCCTCTCCAGATTTGTGCATTTCTACATAGCACTAGCCTCTAGGACTGTTTTGCACATTTCTAGAGGACAGTGGCTGCTTGGCCCAAAAAATTGCGAAAATATGTCCCTAGGCCAACATTCCTTCCCAGCTAGATTACGCATTGCGCAATCCCAGCAGTCAGCAGCCAGACTGGACTATGCATTGCACAGTTCCAGCAGTTAGTCAGTCTCCCAATAGCATGAACTATGCCTTATGCAGACTTTGCAGTCAGTCTAACCTTCATGATCAATGACACAAGTATGTGGCAAGTCAGTTCTAAAGTTCATTTTGGTTTTTCATTGACAGATTTCTTGCCATGAGTGTTGTCATGTCTCTAGGTATTGCAAGTGTTCATCTGCCTCTCAGTAGCATAGGTATAATGGTTCCAGGAGAGTAGAAGTTGAAGACACTATTCAGAGCACACTTGGGGATGCAATGGATCAAGTGTATATGATTGTTGGCTTGTTGGGGCCTGACCCAGGTTTTGGACGTGTATTAGCCGAAAAAATCCCACACTACCGGCCCTTTTGGCAACAGTCTTCAAAGCGCGGACTGCAGTCTCACCCGAGGTAGTATGGGAGGGTGCTGGAATCAGGTTTCCACACCCTTGGGATGTTTGGATGTGGTTTGGAGGGGTTGCGAAATGTGTGTGGCCTTGTGACACTCTGTACTACTATCGGGCTTCCGCGTAGATCCGCGTAGACGCACTTCCTTATTAATAAAAGTATTATTGATCTGATCTTTGCATTATAGTCTTTAAGAAAACATTTAACTTTAAAACCTCATGCGTGCAATTATAACAGATAATTCATAAACTCAAAATATAAGCAATAGACAGATGCACAAGGAAACACACAATGATTCAGAAATTCTTATCTTTATTGATCTTCTCTTTAGTACAACCAGATCTGCCCTGCGCACTCAATTGCAGGGGTCTGCGCACATAGCTGCGGACTCTACCAGGCCTATACGCACACAACTGAAAAGCCTCTATCTATCTACCAACACCCTTGACTCACACTTACAGACGCTCAAAGACTTCTTTCTTCATAAACCCATTACATTCAAGATCAATAATGCATACCCAAAAACTGACTTCTAACTATAGAGCCTTGCTCTATTTTTACATTCCCATGGTCTGTAGACCATGGGCAGGCCAACTCACTTTCTATTTTCTTACATTATTTTAAGGTGGACAACCCTTTTACTTGACTCATTACAATTCGCGCTCCGCGCATTTCGCGGAGCCTTTACCATATTTTTACCCAAAATTGCGGGCTTTGAGCCCCAAAACAGTTATGTGGGGCCTCCGCTACCCAACAGTCCCCCAATAAAATTATCGTGACTCGTCCCGAGTCACTCGACTGGTGCGGCAATCTTCGCGTGGAGGTCGGTCAGCAACTTCTGTGCTTCGCTTGTACTTGCAACAAACTCTTCAACCATCCTCTGTACTTGTTCTACGCAAGCCACCGATGCATCGGTATCAGTTGCAATTGCCTGTCTGGGATTAGATGTTGTCCGCATGTGTGCTAACTTTCGCTCGATGGTGGTGGAGACCGCGAATGCTTCATCAAGCCAGGGCTAGATGCGTTCTTTAAGCATTGCCTCCTTTTTCCTAGCAGCGTCAACTTGTGCCTTGAGAGCATGAGCCTCCTTCATTTTAGCCAACTGTTGCGTGATAGCGATCATCTACGTATTCCCCCGGACTATGTCATAAGCCTGTTGCAACTCCCGTGCTTTTGATTCTACTGTATGGTTAGGTCTTCCTAGAGGGAGGTGAGCATAAGGAGGGACTGATCTTACAGTCCGAGCAATCTTGGACAGCGTGCTTTATCATTTCCAGTCCTATTTGAATTGCGTCGCGGCACCGTTCTTGAACTTCGGGGGGTGTGGGTAGCTGTGCCTTTAGTCTTTGCTCTACAATTTGTAAATTTAATTCCCACTGAGCCTTCATGGCCTCCTCTTGGGCCGTATGGAATCTTGTGGTCATGTGATGAATCTTGTCAGTTGTTGGAAGTTCTGCTGGGATAGCTAGCTCCGGTACCTTGCTGTAAGCTTCCGTCACGGCTTGTTCCACTTCTTGGTTGTGTGCAACCAAGTCATCGTGCTAGAGACTGGCCTGCTCTAGATTTTCCTTGTGCTCCATCAGGGTTTGGAGGGCGTGGCCTTCCTTGGCACGAAGCTCAGCTGCTACCCCATCCTATAGTTGGGATAGGGTTTCTCTAGGAAGAGCAGCCAGATTCAACCCCCAACTACGCATGTCACCTTCAACTTCTGCTAGGACAGTGCCTGCTAGCAACGCTAAGGTGTTCATTGTGTGGGTATGCACCATCTGCTCAGTTGCGGCTGTGTCCTCTGCTAGGTTTAGGATCACCCCGCCCGAGGGTCACACCTGTAATGCCTGCAACTGCACTTTGATCTCCCCCAACACAGTTGTCTGCTTTGTCATCAGTTCTGTCAATGCACCCGTAGTGACATTGCTCGCTGGTTTTCCGCTATCAAGAAACTCTCTCTTCAAAGCCTTTGTTGTTTTTGACTTTTTTCGTGTGTGCGGCGATTCCTTGTTGCACGACCTCTTGACTTGGGTTGATTCTGTAAGATGGTCTGTGCGTTCCGGTGTCTCTGTTTCCCTTTGCATGTCCTATTCAAGGACATTTCCTGATCTGCCATGATCTCTTCGGCTATAACTTTCTTGGTTACGTCCTGCTGCAAAGTTGCCTTTTGTCCCTGACATGTCTTTTCTGCCAATTTAGTGAGTCGCATCTGCATTTCCTTCTTTCGTTGTTGTGCTACCAATATTTTTAGTACGGCCTTGTCTGGGGCATGCCACTCTGGAGGCCATGCTGCCAATATCACGTAAATGGCATCGTCCGTTGCAATGAACGGAAGCTTGACTCATGTTCGCTTTGGATCCTTCCACACCTGGATATATAAGTTATGCATGTCTGCTTTGAACTCAGCCGTGCTTTTCAAATTGTTGTATATCGTTGGAGACATCCATGGTTTGCGAGTGATCCATGTCTAGATACTCCCCTCCATGAAGGTCTAGAAAACCTTGATTTCACAAACCCTTACGGCGTCCTTTGTAGCCTAGAGTGAGGTATACCACACTGCTTCAGGTAGGTTGTCCTCAATGCTGGGAAACTGGCTACCTTGTAGCGGTTCTCCTGCAAGCAGAAGGATTGATAGTAGCAACTATGCATAATGAAATGTCTTACCTTTGTCCTGTGATTTCTGGCAATTGTCAAAATTCGTCGAATAAAAATTGTGCCCAGTTGAACTGAACCCCTTCTGCGCACTGCTCCGCAAGTGCAATGACAGGAGCTGGCACCTCATCTGCATGAAATTTCCTCATCAGCTTATTGGCTAGTAGTAGGGTGGCGATTTGCACTCCTCGGTCTTTGATTCTTGCTATTGCATACCCCCGCTTTCGCTTCTCCAACTTATATTTAGCCTTCATTGTTTCTGCGAGACCCACATCGCTACTTGTTCTGGCTATGTTTGTGGGGTCATTCCCCTTAACAGGCAGGTGAGTAATCCGGTGTACTAAATTGGTTGTGATAGGAATCGGCTCCTCCAACTAGAGATTCCCATCATGCACCAGACATAGTAACTGCCGGATAACAAAAATGGTGATGGCTGTGCGGTGATAGTGGGGTATCCACCTCAGATTAAGTAATCCCACCTTCTCCACACCCAGTAACCACTTCCACAGCAATAATTTGTCTTTGGAAATTACGAGGAACTTGTCGCTGTCCGCAAGGTCCCAATCTTTGAATTTGATGCTCGGAACTCGGCCCAACGGCAAACCATTGAACCTGATCTCATCCAGAAGAAGCGGGGTCTGGAGCATATTCTTTGCAGCGCCTAGGTCCTTCGGTATCTTGGCCGCCCCGTTCTATGGGGAGATATATAGGGGTCATGAAGGGATTTGGAAAACATCCTCTTCGTCCTCATCTTGTGCTTCAATCTGAGCGATCAAAGCTTGAAGATATTCGTCATCCTCGTCAAGTTCGGTGGTGATTGCTTTGCCCTTGTCGGCTACTGATAACTTATTGAATCTCGGCGATACCCTGACTGGCCCCATCTTCTGCTTGTTTTTCCAAGGCCGCGGTGTGCGTGGGGAATTTGGAACTTCAGGAGCCGCAACTGCTTCATCTGGCTCCTCCTGGGTTGGATATAGCTCTTCTGCGAACCATTCTCAAGTTCAAACCATGGTCCTCATGGGATACTTAGTAGCTGAGTATTTGTTGGTCTTTACTGGTTCAAATCTCGAATAATCTAGTGTTGGCGATAGGTTTCGATAGGAACTCTTAATTTTGAATGGATCCCTTCCCTCCACTTCCAGTTCATTAATAGTGGCTAGGCTATAGATCTTTTCATATCTAGCTCGGAGCTCCTATCTTAGTGGCCCGCCGCTCGCTCCTCCCTATTGTAACTTTGAATTTCTTATCAGGAATAGTGGCGTTAATGGTCATCTCTTGACCTTTCCGCACAGCAGTGCAACCCCTGTGGCGCAACCCTGATTTTGTGGACCGAATGACTTTGTATACAACTTGCTTTCCGCGTCGGCCTCCTGCAGACTTGTTTATAGTCTCGCGCCTTCTTTCAACTCCTTGGGGCACTGAGACTGTGCTTTCTACAACTATTCAGTTGGTCGCACCCCAGGTACGATGTCTCAACTTTCCTGCTAGCCTAGGCTGTGGGCACCTTGCGAGTGCCTTTGTATCCATTATCTCCTCGTGTGCTATTGTGTGGGGTGTATTCTTCCGTAGGTGCAGGCGTAACCATGATAGCAGGATCACAGCTCGTTCTAGTCCTGCGGTAGACCCGGCCGGGCCTGGTTCCCTTATGTGCAGACTCGTATGGCCTACGTGTGCGTCGCCACTTTCCACCTTGCTGATTCCCTCCCCTACTAGCGTGCTTTTCTTTCTCAGCCACGCCCAAAGTTCCTTGATTTCGCGAGGCCTGCTGCTACCCCACTTATTCTGGGCTCCCTCCTATCTTACTATTGACAAGCTCACCTTCACCTCCCTTCTGGTATAGGCCCATCGAACCCATGGTATCCGCAGCTTCCCAGTGGGTCATTTTATAGGGCGGACATTGTTCGTGCTCCCCCCCTTCTCCTCTTGACTTTGTCGCGGGAAGCTGGCGAACTGGATCGTTGTGGTGAATTCGGACTTGTGATTCTGATTTGGTTGGGTGGCTGCACAACATACACCGACACCCTACGCTGCCGATAGATGCTCACACTATTTTTTCCTCCAAACTGTGCACATACCTACCTCTTGTATCCGCACCACTCTCACCGAACCTTTTGGCATGTACTCCATTCTTGAGCAATTGTCGCGCACGGTGCCTCCTCATGCGCACCTTGCAGCTTTTGTCTCATATTCGCTTTTCACATTGGTCGACTGGTTCCTCTGCTTTCATGGCATCCTCCTTGGTTGGCCGCACCCTTGCTTCTATCGTTACATGGCATAGTGATCTAACCATCATATTGCAATTTAGTGTTGTTACCTCATGCAATCGGTTCTTCCATCGCTCAATTTATTCATCTGAGTCCGACGTACAGGAACTATTACAGTCCCATGAGATTTGCCCGTATACTGTCGGATTCACCTGGTCCTGGTCTTGCGCTGTGATCTGGTAGATATAGTCCAGTTCATCTTCATTTTCCTCATCACACACAGGCTCAGTGTAGCGCACTCCGTCGGCTGGGTCCAATGGAACTACTACACAGAGAGATTTTTTCTTGAATATCATTTTTTGTTTCTTTAGGTTGATGACTCCATTCATATCTATTGCCCATTCTATCCCTAATAATGCAGGATATGGGTTATTGTTGTCCACAATTTCTATGACCTCAAAATCAGTTTGTGTGCTTGCACCTTTGATGTCTACTGTAACTCCTTGCAGTCTCCCCATAGGAAAGATCTTCTGTTGGTTCGCCATTCATAATTGGATAGGAGACCATTGCAGTGCGAGCTTGCCCATGCACACCCAAGTTTGTTTAGGTAGGACATTCGCATTTGATCCCAAGTCTAGAACGACCTAATCCATCTCATAATCCCCAATATGGGCAGTCAACCGCATTTCCTGCCCAGTGCGCAACGCATGCTTGCCTAGTTTCCGAACCATCCATGGTTCATTCGACCCTGCGCACCTCGTTATCAACTCTTGCAATCCCTTCACCGCTTTAGTGTCCCATAGTAGCTTCATGCATGTCTCTAAAAAGGTAGTTAGCATAGAAGTATCCCTCTCCAGCTCCGTTTGATCCTTGCTACCAGAAGTATAAGCTTCCGCGAAGCTCTTCTTAGCTTCCATAAATGTTTCCTTTGCACGCTCCAAATCAAATTCAGGTTGTTTTGTGGGGGCCTTGCGAACCCAGGCATCCTCCTCCGGTTGCTTCCCCTTATCTTCTCTTGTAGTTGCACCATTTCTGAGCATCATATTCATGTCAGGGTCTTCCTCGTGTGGTTCAGCCTTCATCGTTTGGATGTTTTGAGTGGGAGTAGACCCCTTTTTCCTGCATCTGAGCAATTAGCGTGGGGAAATCGACTGCTTCATGGTCAAATTAGTAACGATATGGACAATAGTCTTTGGTCAGGTTCGTGCAATCACACGCATAGATCCTCAGTCCTCCACAATTATAGCATATTAGTTGTCCCTATCCTCATCCAGGTCCCATTCCCCCTTGTCCCCTTCTGCATCCCTAGAATCCACCTCGCGCTATTGTTGTAGCTGGATCCTGACCGCACGTCTCCATCTACATCCTGTAAGCAGATGTTCGATCCTTCAACAACTCATAACTTCAACAATTTCATTCGTCATGGCCCATCGTCCTAAAAAAGTTGCAAAATAACTGCTGGGGGGGTTGTCTCAGGTTCTGCAAGAGATGGCAGCTGTCTGTGGCATGCTTTCCTCCAACTTGACAATCGCGCGCCAAAGTGTGGGTGCAGTTCTTGGCCTTGCTTGTGCCTCTGGTTGCAATGGTATCGGTCCCCGCCCCCCCACTACATAATTCATGAAGAGCGGACAATGATCCTTATCATGGCTCTAGCCCTTACATTTGATACACCACACCTCTTCGCGCGCCTCTAACCGAGGCGCCTGTCCTTGTTTCAAACTCCGCATCTCTAAACATAGGTTTTGTATCTGTGCGTGGATTTGCTAAACTCCCAACCCCGGATCCTGTATTGGAGTTTTGTGTAACCTCATTGCTGTCTCTAATGCTTCATCTTGGGTTGAGATCTTTTGTTGTGATAGTGCCATCCTTAGATGTGGTGTCAAAGACGCCACAAACCACGCGCAGTGCTGTGCATCCATCAATGTCATGTTATCCTTGTAGATTGTACTTTTCAATCTTTGATCCAGATCCCACGGGGTTTTTCCAGGTAACATCGTGATCTCCTTGAACCCAATGATCGACTGCGTCTCTGATTTTGGTTGACTAAATTCTTTGTTCAATGCATCCTAGATCGCTGCTATTCCCACATTCGAGTGGTCGCTCGAGTACTTTATATACCATGTTAGCACACGGTCTTGCAATACACTAACCAGAGTAGCCTTCTTTATGTTATCATTCGTTATGCCTTGGGATACCCATACAGCCTTTACCATGAACCAAAACTGATATGGTTCCTCATTTCTTACGCCTCTAAATACCGGCAACTTGACTGCACCCGCCATCCCAACCTTTGGTGTTGGCAGAGGTGGGGTAGGTGAAGATGGATTTGATGTAGGTGAAGTAGGTGGTGGCATGGATGGTGGTGGTATCAGTGGAATGCGCTGCTTAACCAACTAGACTGCACTTCTCAAAGAGAACCCTGCGAGCTCTTCCTCACTTTCTTGCGAAATAAAAACCAGGGGACTATTTTCTAATCCTTCAGTTCCTCGGTAGCCTCTTCCACTCCATGTTACGCCAGACATTAATGAATGCGCATAATCCGTTTTTCACATAACAGCATTTTAATCCAAGTATTCAATGATTTGATATACTTACCCCACGGTCCTTGGAGAAAGTGCCTTTCTGCTTCACTATAACTCACAGTTGTGTCTATCGTGAACTCAGTGATAAACCCTCCTATTATCCAATCCAACCAGTGATCTAATACACGTGCGATTTTATGTTCAGAGGCTTCTAGCCTATGCACCAATTCTGGAGTCCACACAATGGGTTGATCTAGTATGCACCTTCCCATGCTGTCAGCTAGCCGCGCGATCCACTCATAGAATTATGTCGAGAAGGACGCAAAGAAGATCTCATGGATCTCTGTGTATATGTAACAATCCAACCACCTTTCCTCTGATATCCATATATTCCTATTTTCCTAAACCACGAACTCGTGAAGCTTCAGATCCAACCAATATTCAAGTTCTTTCTTCGTAGGGTTCTAGTGTCCCGACATCAGACATCCCTAGGCAGATCCCGGTCCCAGCAACGAAACCATTTGTTGGCTTGTTGGGGCCTGACCCAGGTTTTGGAAGTGTATTAGCTGAACAAATCCCGCACTACCGACCCTTTCGGCAATAGTCCGCAGAGCGCAGATTGCAGTCTCACCCAAGGTAGTATGGGAGGGTGCTGGAACCAGGTTTTCGCACCCTTGGGATGTCTGGATGTGGTCTGGAGGGGTCATGAACCGTGTGCAGCCTCATGCCACTCTGTACTACTATCAGGCTTCCGCCTAGATCCGCGCAGATGCACTTCCTTATTAATAAAAGTATTACCATTCTGATCTTTGCGTTATAGTCTTTAAGCAAACATTTAACTTTAAAACCCCATGCGTGAATTATAACAGATAATGCATAAACTCAAAATATAAGCAATAGACAAATGTGCAAGGAAACACACAATGATTCAAAAATTCTTATCTTTATTGATCTTCTCCTCAGTACAACCAGATCCACCCTGCGCACTCAACTGCAGGGGTCTGCGCACATAGCTGCGAACTCTACCAGGCCTCTGCGCACGTAGCTGCAGAGCCTCTATCTATCTACCAACACCCTTGACTCGCACTTACAGACGCTCAAAGAATTATTTCTTCATAAACCCATTACATTCAAGATCAATAATGCATACCCAAAAACTGACTTCTAACCATAGAGCCTTGCTCTATTTATACATTCCCATGGTCCATGGACCATGGGCAGGCTGACTCACTTTCTATTTTCTTACATTATTTTAGGGCGGACAACCCTTTGACTTGACTCATTACAATTCGCGCTCCGTGCATTTCGCGGTGCCTTTACCATATTTTTACCCAAAATTGCGGGCTTTGAGCCCCAAAACCATTACGCGGGCCCTCCGCCACCTAAAAATGATCATTCCTACTCACGAAGAAATCAAGTTGTTTGTAGACAAGGGCATCAAGATATGACATCAATAACATCACAGCGAGCAACATCATGAACAACAGTTGAAGGTAGCATACCCAATGCAACTAATGCAAGAGGAAGGTTGTTGACAACACAGAGGTGGAACAAAGTTGCAAGCTCAAGCAGATCCTCTGATGATGAAAGAAAATTTGGAGAATCGATCTATGAGGTGACGTTGCGACATAAAGATCAAACGAAGACAAAGAATGGAACAAAGAAGGAGTTGCATGTGTTGAAGCAGAAACTCAAGGAAGAACATGAAGCTGCATAGATAGACGAATGAGTTGTAATAGGAATAGGAACAATAGTGGGCGCAACATGCACTCACCGATGAAACTACGCCTATACAAGTTAAAGGTCCATCCCAGCAGCTAGCACAGAGCATACATGGTGAGCAGTGTTTTTGATGGCATGCAAGGGATTCAGCAACATGCATTTCATTATGCACACACATGCAATCCAACACATTCAACACTCACCAAGGCGAAGACAAGAAGCAAGTCCAACTGGAGTTGAGCATGTACTTCATCAAGTTGATGCGCATGACCACCAGCACACACTTGAAGATAAGCACAGACACTATGCATCAGTGTGTTGTCAGTTCAGATGCACCCAATAAGACCATGCACATGTTAGCAGACCAGTGGGATGAAGGAGACGAACTAATGCACCGGTTTCAACGGAGGCAAGAGTTCGCTTCAGCAAGATATCACCATGAGGTGCATGCACACCATCACGGACGACCAATCTTAGCATCAGCTCACCACCTGCACCATAAAAATCATGTCAAGGAGTTGGTCTCATCACAGCGGATTGCGAATATAAGCTGCAAAAAGTACTGCTTCTCCCCAAAACATCAACTTAACATTCTTAAATAACATCATATATTTAACCATATTAAGCAAAGTTATATTCATACGTTTTGCAATGCCATTTTGTTGTGGATTATAAGGTATGGTAGTCTGATGTTTAATTCCATTTTCCTTCAAATATTGTTTAAAAACATGAGAAATATACTCGCCATCGTTATCAGTTCTATGAATTCCTATATTCTGTTGAGTTTCATTTTTAATCATCAAATGAAAAGTTTTAAAAACTTCAAACACTTGCGACTTATTCTTCAATAAACACACCCAACACATTCTCGAGTAATCATCAATAAATGTCAGCACATATTTATTTCCATTGGTAGTTGCAACAAGCATAGGTCCACATAAATTTGAATGTATAAGACCTAATTTTCGTGAAGATCTAAAAAAAGAACTATGAAAAGGTTGTTTACAATGCTTTCCTAGAATACAAGCATCACAACGTGTAATATTTCTTGGAACTGTCGGAAGACCTTTAATACCTTGCTTTTTCATAATTCTAATGCTGCCATAATTGATGTGACCAAATCGAGCATGCCACAACAAGCTAGGAGACAGGATGTCACTTTGTTGCGCCAAAAAGTAGAACTTTCACAAAATTTAGTAGATGAAGTACCATTTAACTTTAAAAGTGTACCTTCTTCCACACTGGTCACAACAACTGCATGATCAGATGTGCTTCTTATCTCGATGATGCCATCAAATATATGAATATAATGCCCTTGCTGCCAAATATGGATAAGAGATATCAAATTTCGTTGAAACTGTGGAATATAAAGTACATCCAGTAGAACATAATCTGCAAAATTTTGTATCTTCAAACGAACAGACCCAATGCAAGATGGCTTAATTTGAGACTTGTTAGTAAAGTAAATAACACCATCAATATCATCACTGAATGTTTCAAAAAAATCTCGCCTAAATGTCATATGACAAGTGGCTCCTGAATCCAAAATCCAACTATCTCGCCATGAAGAAAATGCAGTGTTGAAAACATCATTCATATTAAAATTACAGTGAGCAACAATGTAATGTGTAGACTCTGATGATTTTCCCTTATCTGGTGGTGGCTGATCTTTCTTTTCATTCAATTGTTCTCTCCTTTCACTGACTTTCTCCCAAGGGATTTTACAGTTAGTAGCAGTATGACCAATTTTACCACATCTAAAACATTTGATAGCTGGTCTATCATTAAAATTCCTTTGTTGTCTATCATTTTGTTGTCTATCTCCCTGATTATTTTTGCCCCCCTTGCCTCTATAATTTCTCCTACCACGACCTCTACTACTTTTATCACCTCTAGAAGTTTCAGCATGAGACTTCTGATCCTTTTGTGCAAGGCACAAAGTTTCTACATTAGAGTTAGGTGGAGCCTCTTTCTTCCCAAAGGACTTTTCTCTCTTAGCTATTTTGCTTACTATTTTATCAAATGTAATGTCTTTTAACTACCCACTAGCTTGGAGAGATTCCAAATAGTTTGAATAGACAAGGTGAAGGAATTTTATAAAAGTTGTAAGTTGTAAATCTACTTTAATTCCAGTGGCTTCTATATCATGAAAAATGGCTTTTATTTCAAAGGCAATCTTCAAAGGATCATTATCCTTCATCTCCAAATTAAACAAATTTAACAATAAGTGAATAATTTTGAGTTCTGAGTGTGAATCATACAATTATTTCAAATTATTTAATTCTTCGAATGAAGTAACACAAGTAACAATATATCGGCTTACCTCTTGTGTCACCGATGCAGTTATTAATGCATATGCCTTGTTGTATTTTGTCTCCAAAATTGCATATTGCTTCTCATTATCAGGCGACTCCAGTGCAATTTCTTTTCCATCCTTGACAAACTTCCCACAAACCGTTAAAAATAAGGGCACTTTAAAGCTTTCTAAACCACTCTTGATAATTTTCCTTTCCATTAAGAACAACTCCAACTATGGAAACTATTGAATTCATAATTGTTATGTAGCCAAATATTCTTCAAATCCTTTCAAATTCAAAATATATGCAATATTTCTAAAAAGAAATAAATTTGTTTCTCCTCTTGCTTCAAACAAAGTTGGATTTGTGGTTTAATGGTAAGTTTCAAAAATAGCCTAGCAAAGAGCTAGGTTCAAATCTCATTAACCTCCAAAATTTTTATTTTACCAACGGCCTCTTAAAAAAAATATGTATTTCAAATCACCAGAAAATTTAATTCAAACCACCAAAAAGTATATATCCTTGCAAAAAAATTGGCCACTCTTCAATTAAAATTTTTATTCAAGCCACCAAAATATATATATACTTCATTTTAAGTATCCTTCATAAATCTATTTGTTGCATAAATATAAATACTATCCTTCATGAATTTTATTGTCATTAAACTCCTATTTATTGCGGTAAATGCAAATACTATCCTTCATAAATTTTACTGTGATTAAACTCATGTTTACTGTCGTAAATGCAAATACTATCTTTCAGAAATTTTATTGTAAGTAAACTCCCTTTTGATGCAGTAAATGCAAATAAAATCTCCCAAAATTAAAACAACAAGTGGCCCTTGGATGCATGGAACTAAGACTTTTAACAAGCAATCCAACAATTATTGGCATAATCTTGGCACTCCAACATGTATTTTAACTTCCAAGGATATGTTAAAAAAAAATTATGCCACTCAATTTCTCCAATTGTCTTTCATTACGACTAAAAGATATAAAACTTGCAAAGAGTCAATAGTTTGGGCATCCCATTGCATTGCTCCATTGGATTAACCTTCTGCTACACTCTATCTCCACAATCTTCACGCTCTGCATCTCCTTTATGCCATAGACTTCAAATACATGGATTTTAGGAACAACTCAACTGAGGCTTTGATACCACTGTACAAGCCCAAATAAACTCCATAATGAAAGAACACAATGAAAGGGCATCGTATTAATGATAAAATTACTTATTTATACATGTGCAATCTAGGTACAAGACAATTGTGTCTTGGTAACTTATTGACCCTAAAAACAGAATGTAAAACTAATTACATGTTATACAATAACAATCCCAAAAGGTTAGTTAACACCTAAGATGAGTTCTTATAAACCTTATTATTGCCACATACACACAACCAAGCCTACACTCATGCAAAGGCGAAAACATGGACATTGTTTTCTTAATATCTAGACTACCCATGGACCCCAATTTATCCATGAAAAAATGAAATGATGAGGCACATTCTTGGAATGATCACAACCAAAATGATGCCTATCATTTGTTATATAGCCTAGCACTCAATCCATTTCTTTTTACTTGAGCATGCATTCTCAATGGTATAAATGTTTTGAGCTGCATAGCCTTCTCCTCTGATCTGCAATAATGATTGCAAGGGCCAAAATCATTTTGCTCTTCCTCAGTGCATGGATCACTGAATATAATACCTTTCCAATAAATATCATGGATCATATAATCCTTGGGTATATCCAGTTCGGGACCATATTTCCTAGTCTCATGCCTGGAGCCATCGCAGAGCATGTTGGCGTAGTTTTCTGGGTATGGGACCAGATGAATGTGGCCCCTACTTTGTTTTTTACCAAGCATTTTGCATGTTTATGCCAACCCTATTTTCCTAGGCTTATTTTCTGTCATCAATATAAATTTCGCCTATTTCTTAAATAAATTTAGCATTTTTCATATTACCATGCACTGTGTTATGTAAACTAGGGTGATTGATCGAAAGTTGGAAAAAATAGCCACAGGAATTACATATTGTCTAACAATAATGTATAGCATCATCCTTAGTTGTATGAACATGGGGTCCTTCATGGATCTTATTAAAGGGCAGTATTGGGACACAACAACCCTTTCTTATATCGTTTAGCTCTAATACATGCTCATACTCAGAAGACCCTTTGCACCCTTAGAACTTCTTATTTGGCAAACGGATTCGATCAAAATATCCCATATTCTAGGTGCCTGGTATTTTTCAAGGCACACATGCTCATTCCCACATAGATGTTTTGCATCACGATTAAGCTCATGAAAATGGTCCTTATGACCACATGTCCACGCACAACCCTTCATGTGGCATGGAGCTTGACTAGGTTTCCATCTCCCATCATGAGTAAGTAATGGCATAGAAAAAGAGAAAATGATACAAGCTCTGTAACCTCCTCAAGATATTCCCTTAAAATTAACACATGTAATACATGCGCCATGATGCACATGTAATACATGTGACATGCTCCATATGTAATACATATGTTAACATGTGTAATACATGTGTCATGTTCCACATGTAATACATACATCATGATCCATGCTCGGTGTTAAAAAACATTTAATCAATAATTTCATATTATTTAATTTAATTAAACATTAAATAATTTTATGGGCTCATCTCATGACCACTTGTCTAGGCTACCATAAGATCCATGGTGCATGTTCGACAAGGTGCTTGCTTCCCCTTGCATGGTTTCAAATCATCCACCACCATTTCAAATCATACACCACGATGGAGAGAGGCAAAATCTCATATCAATAATCAAGATAGGCTGAAGCATAGTTTCAAATCATCCACTGCCAAGGCTACAGGAAAAGGCGCACATTAATAATCAATATGGACTAAAAGCACGAACTAAAGAAGCAGGAGTAGTAATAGGAGGTCCAAAAAAAGTGTAGCCACAACCTTAGAAAGCAAGAACGAGTTAAGATTTCATTAGCGAATTAGGGGTATGGGTAGTGACTACACTTGCCAGAGTAAAGCTGGTTGGCCAAGCAATGGGTTATTTGGTATTTGAAGCATCAGTCAGATAAGAGTTCTTATTTTTATACGTTGCAGTGAAATCCCATTGCTTTCAATTCTAATTCCCCGTATCGAGCCTTTCAAGTCACCTACTTTCACTTACATTGCTTGTGGTTTCTATTATTATTTTGTTTCTATAGTCTAGTTAGGATCTCTTGTTCCTATAGTGTAGAGTAGGAAATGTTTCTATAGTGTAGAGTCTCTGTTGATTTTTTTTAGAATGACTTGAAGCTGGGGAAGTTGACCCAAACCACTCTTGTTTTATGAGATATCTTATCTTATTAAGGCTCTTAGTAATGGCTCCTCAATAACCCGCTCTTTCTCACTTGCCTAGCTGGGTGAAATTAATTATAGAGTTGGCTTGCTGGTGAGCTGGATTAGGATTACCCTTAAAGCCAACCGAGAAAACCACCAAGAGTCACATGATTCATTAGCCTGTAACTTTCGAGTCACCATACATAATACAAGATCCTTTTTCTAAGGGCCATAGCCTTGAATCTTGAACATCAACTTAAGCCTTCACCCCCAATACCAACTAGAGCTTCCCCTGGGTGCCCACGCAACTTGAGGCCAAAAATTAGCTGAAATTATATAAGGGATGATAGCTCCATAAATGTCAGGGTGGCATCTAAGTGAAGAAGAGAAGGGTTTATTTTCACCAATCTGGCTTCCATATGTTCTCTAATACAAATTGACCAGTCGCTTGTCATGTTCATGTAAGGTAAATTACCAAGTACAATGAGAAACACTTAATGTGGTTACTCAATCTTGCCCAATTTTCCATAGTTACTGCTAGTAAGGGACCACACCAATTGCTTAAGCCATTGATGTTGTAGTTTAAGTAGTGGCATATCTAGGCAATGAATATGATACCTTAGCAACTTTACTTTACGTGTGCTACCTTAGAGGCTTTACTTTACATTATTATAGGAAAGACAAACACAACAAATTGTACGACGCTTGAAGCAACACCACTACCAGCAATAAGGGTAGAAGTACAAGAGGTAGCTACAACAAAGGCAACAACACCACCATCTTTCCCAACAACACCCCTTCCTAATTATAATAGAAGAACCATAGCCCATTTTGGATCCATGAATAGGTACCCTTGTTTGTTGGGGTGTTTCCAAACAAAGGGGTCAGGGTGGATAAACTAGAGTAAATACATATTTATCCAGGGCCAACTCATTGATTAACTGCTTCTTAGATGGCCAGAGCATCCTCTTCGTTGGAAGTGAAAGTGCAGGTGTTTGATCCTAAAGTTCAAGTTCAAAGGAAAATTTAATGAACCAAAAGAGAAGGCAAGTAGCTTTAGCTCCTTTGATTAATTCTCCAAAAGGAAGGTCATTCATGCTTTGTAAGTTTTGTTTTCTCCTTTGATTCCATCCTGAAATAATTTCAAGGAGTAGCTACCTTCCTACCCCTTTGAAATAGTTTATTTCTCAGAGCATATATAAGTAGGAGTATAGGACGAATATATATAAGAGTCTAGGAGGAAATAGTATTTCTCATGCGCGGGCTCATAATATTACATATCAAAGAAGTAAGGAAGGAATGGTGGTCTGGTTGGCTCATAATATAATTATGAAATAGGAATACATAAGGAAGGAGGCAGCATCTGAGTCTCTGTGGATTTTTGAGGTGGGAATTGAATGCAACTTGCATCCACAATTGTACAATCACTTCAGTGCCAAGTTGAGGTAAGGTCTTGAAACCATATTTTAAAGAGTAATTTTATAAATTATTTTCTCTATTATAACCATAACTCACAATCATGTTCCATATTTTCTATTTATGATTAAATGAATTCACAATCATGTTCCATAGTTTCTATCTATGATTAAATGAATTATGAATTCTATGTACAAGTGAGGGTCAGTTTGCTTACAAAGAGATAATTTGAGATACTTACAGAGAGATACTTTGACATAACTTACTAATGAATTTCTTGAAACATAGCTCATCCTTGTCTCTATTGAATTGCTTGAACCAGATCTCCTTCTCGTCTCTATCTTGAAGTCTCTTATTCTGCTTCAATTATCTTTATCTTGAAGTCTCTTGTTTTGTTTCAATTGTGTTCTAGGTAAGGTCTTGATTGGTCTTCTTCCCCTGGAGCAAGCAGAGTGCCTTCCTCAAGGAAGTGCCATATAACCTCAATCAAAAGGGAAGGGGAAAGGAGATGGAGAAAGTGACCATATAGGTAGCTTGAGGTGGCACAAAACCCAGATGTCAGATTTCAAGCATGAAAATCATATAATAAATCAAGCATGAAAGGCATATCAAGCAATGCAAAAAGTTTATAACTAACATCAAATGTTAGTGAAGTAATGCTAACATTACTTCACATCACAAGAATGTATCAAAATACTTCCTCTTATCATAATACCAATGTGTGTCTCTCGGGAAGAGGCCAAATAAGATGGTAAAGTGAAACTTTGGTTATAAATTTGGTTATAATAAAATATTTTCTCTTATCATAATACCAATGTGTGCCTCTCATGAAGAGGCCAAATAAAATGGTAAACTAAAACTTTGGTTATAAATTTGATTATGAATGAAATATCATGAATTTAAACTTACTTAAAAATAAAAGGTCGATAGATATCAATAAAAATTTGGCTTAAAACAATCAAAGATTTCGATTTTTGTGTAGGGAATAATAGCAAGACTCAACCAGATTACAACAGTCCTTCCTATAGTCCCGGTAGCCCGAAGGGGTAAGGACTAATAAGATTAATTTCTTTTTAAAACACAAGTTTTATCGAGACATTAGCTTTTGAAATTCTAGAAATTTAAATAATGAGAATAGGTGTGCATTGACAAAGTAATAAGCTAGGGTATATAGCATTATAAAACCTCTATGTAATATAATTAATGTAAGTATAAAAATTGACTTTTAAAACCTTTAACTTTAAAGATGTTGGAAAATAAATTTATTCGAAATTTAAATTTCAAATTATAATTAAATTTTTAAAATTATATATATATATAAATTTATAATTGATATAAATTTAAAAATTTATATATATGAATTTCTTTTATTTTATATTTGAAAAAAAATATTATTTATATTAAATTATTTTTACATTTGAAAAGGTTTTCATTCCAAAAAAAATCATTGCCTTTAAAAATTTTGATATGATATTGTAATGTGGCAAAAAAATATTAGTGAGAATAATCAATCCAATGAAAAGTAAATATTATAAGTTTTGAAAAGGAAGAAACTAAATTTGAAATATATAAATAAATAAAATTTACAATTTATTGTTAAATCGATTTTTTAGCCTTAACGCAGTCTTAAAGAGTACCGGTTAATCTTTCAGAAGAAAGGATTTATTCTTCAAATGAAAAGGAAAGAGACTCAGTGATAAATGTGGCTTCTATAGGAGTGGGCAAAAACGCATTCACCAGTGAAAATAATCAAAAAGTAATAAAAAAAATGATCAATGTGACAAAATATTTAGCAATAGAACTATTCCCAAATTATAAGGTCAATATCTTATCTACAATTAAGATACATTAAAGTCCAGAAAAGAAAAGAAAGAAAAAGAAAAAAGGAAACGGGAAAAAGGAAATGGGAAAATTCATATAATCTATATATTGGGTTTATTAATGACAAAGGAAAAGGAAAAATTATATAATCTAATATATTGGGTTTATTAATGACAATGATGTGATGTAATCTAATTTTCTGAAAAAGTACAATTTAATTTAATTTATATATATATAAAACTTATTTTAAAATAATATTTCAAAAAAAAATTTAATAATATTAATATGGATAGCAATATATTGAATTTTTCTCAATTAATAATATAAAATATTCTATCAAACCTTTAATTTGATGTAGAATATTTCATTAAAGATTTAGTTAATAATAATATTAAAGGCGTAATAATAATGTTAAAGACGGAAGGATATCAAGTAAAGATACTAATATTTTTTATTTAAATATTTTAAATATATATATATATATATATATATAAATAATGAAAATATAATTACTTTTTATTTTCAAATTTAAAATTATTAATAATAATAAATTATATTTTCAAATCTAAAATTAATAATAATAATAATTTACTTTTAAATATAAGATCAAAGTGACTTTTTTTTACAGATTTTATTTCGATAAAATTAATTTATTATTTTGAAAATAAAATAAGAATACTACTTCAAATAAGTAGAGACACCGATTTTTTGATGGGGTGATTTGATAACAAACCAAGTGGCAGAGGATTGGTCCCCAGGACCGTTGATGGCTCCTCGCATATAATTATTCCACTTATGGCTATACAGGACTGCATTTACTATAAATCGTGGGAGCTATTACTCAATATTAATATAGCGAGGTGGTTGCAGAGGCAATTCAGTGAGGCGAATTGGGAAATGAGTGTGAGTAGGCAAGGCGATTGGTTCTATTTTCATGGTGACTCCCTGGGGTTGCGACCTTGGTTGCGAGGTGATGCGTGTTCTTTCATCTCTTTGGTGCGGCTATGAATGATTTCTCTATTCCGGGGTCACTCCGGGCAGTTGAACTGAGTGGTCTCCACGCTCTGGGTCATTGGTGACTTGGGGACTTGGAAGACGGGGCGACGAGCCTCATTGTTTTTATTTGGGAAGAGGAGGAGCAAAAGTTGGGTTTCTATGACTCCTTTGGGGGGTTTGGACTGTATGAGTCAAGCCTTGTGTGGTTGCTTTCTTTCATCACTTGGGGGAAGAAGGGTGTTGAGGACTCTAAAGGGCAGCCTGGGTGTGCCTTGAGGTCGAATTATGTTAGAAGCGATCTCGGCGAAAGGGGTGGAGCTAGGTTGCAGTGCTTCTTAGTCGTGGGGGAAAATCAAATTCACAGGCTAATGGGTGGCGAGAGGGAATTGGTGTGGAGGCCCTCCAATTTCGCCTCTTCGTTTGCCTCCTCCTTAATTCATTTCGAATAGTGCTTGGAAAGTGGTCGATGCAGTGGGGCAGAGCTTGTTTGGAGCAGTGAAGTGGAAATCAGGCCATGAGGTGACCCAGGAAGCGTGTCGCGGAAGGGATGAAGTTCTTGTCTCTTAGGGAGCGGCGTGCACAACTTAGTTTAGTTGGAGGGAGACACCTAGTTAGGTGCTTCACCCTTCTGGGTGGCGTCTCTTCGTCACAAGTATTGTTAGTTGTTTTTATAAGGAATTCTTCTTCGGGGGAACATCACCCCTATTTTTGGTTAATTGTTATTTCCTCTCAATGCCTCGAAAAAGAGGGTGGGATAGACGTGGTGGGGAGAAACAACATTAGGTGCGGTGTCATGAGCCCAACCACAATGCCTCGTCATCCAGCTCAGAAAGTCGGGAGACTGAGGAAACTGGGACGACCTCCCCATTCCAGTCTCAAGGTCAAGTTGAAGCTCCAACTTCCCTTGACTCCATTGCTGGTCAATTATGTCAACTACAAATCAACATGGACATCCTTCGCAACCACAGGCATGAAGACAGAAATGAGACCATGGCACACTTCTAGGACATCCAGTTTAGTCAAAGTGAGATTTTAGAGCAGCTAGAGAGGGTGAGACGTCAACACCGTCGTATGATTGACCACCTTCGTAGTCTAGAAGCGAGGGTGGAGCACAATGATTTTCATCTTCATGGCCACAGTGGCCTCTTTGTTGCTCCTCCTATGTTGCCTCCTCACCAACCCCCCGATATGCAGTTGATAGTTTTAGTTTCCTTTTTGTTTATGCCATATATACTTATGTATGTATGTATTCGAAAATAATAGTTGTTATAAACTCATTTTGACTAGTTCCAACCCTCACTTTCAAAAACTCTGATGAGAATGAGAGAGGGGAGACTACTAAGATGAACGATGTAAATTGTATTATCATAAAAATTTAACGTAAATTGTATGCCTAATATAGTGCAATTTATTTTAAGAGTAGAGGAACCAATAAATCCTAGTCAAGAAAAGAATCATTGTTATCCGAAATCTTTAGACAAATGTTTGAAATATTAAACAAAAATGTTGATGGTTTAGATTATTGAATAAAATAAAGCTATGGATTCATCAACAATCTCATTTCGATAAACTTTCGAGAATATTATTGGTTTCCTTATAATAAGAAAGGAATTTTTAACGTCACTATTGATTTATTGAGTTAAAAACATAAGTGAATAAACTCAATTTTTTTGTTTAATCAAATATAAAGGTGTATTTATCTTTGACAAAATGTAAGGATTTAAACCATGAAAATGAAGATAAGTGCGGGATTTTATATTAATTAACAAAATTATAGATTAGATGAACAACACTATAATATCTTTATTATAATAGGATGATTATAATTTAAATATAAAAATGTATTTAAAATTTTATAATTGGAAAAATGTTGAAAAATAAATTAAAATTTTGATATTTATATATTATAATAATAAATGAATTTTAATAATTAAAAAATATAATATTTATTTATTTATAAATAATATAAAGAATAATATAGTTTTAAGGGTTAGTTGAATTAGTTAAAAAATATTCGTTAAAGTATTTTGTGGAGGTTATGGGTCAATTTTTTTCGATGCTTTTAGAGTTAGACTATGTTATCAAGTTCGCGGAATGTGATCCCTTCAAGTGGATCTGCTCAGAGATTTTTTTTGGAAAAATAAATAAATTATATATATATATATGAAAATATTATTTCAACTTTATTTTGAATTTAGAAAAGTGTTTTCTAACATTATAACTCACATAAATTGTATTTTTTTATTTGATATTTATTACATTATAAATTATTATTTTAAGCTTTAAGAATATTATGTTTTAAGAATATAATTTTATGATGGTATATGATTATATATAATATTATAAAGTTAATTTTTTAAAAATAAAATAATTTTGATTATAGTTGACTATGTTTAATTATGGTTAAACATGTTTGCATATAATTGAACATATTTAATTATGATGAACTATATTTGATAATGGTTGATTATGTTTAACCATAATTGACCATGGTTGATCATGTTTGACTAGATTGATGATGGTCAGTCATGTCTAACTATGGCTAATTATGGTTCAACATGTTTGACCATGGTTTACAATTATTCACCATATTTAACTATGGTTAAAGATGGTTTGACCATGGTTCATTATGTTTTATCATCATTAACCATAGTTGGCCACATTTGATTATAGTTGACTATAGGGAACCAAGGTCAACCATAGTTGAATAAGGGTAATTATAACTCATTATGGTTGACAATGTTTGACTATAGATGGGCAAGTTTGTTATGGTTGAATATGGTTGACCATGTTTAACTATCGTTGACTTTAGTTAACTATTTTTGGTTATGGTTAATTACATTTGATTGTGGTTGAATATGATTAACCATGTTTAAGTAAGATTAGTTATGGCTAACCATATTGACTATGGTCGAACATGGTGGGCCTATGTCAAACATGGTTTACTAGTTGAGTATGTTTCACAATGGTTGCCACTGTGGCTTACAATGCTTGATTAAAGTTAACTATAATAGAGCATGTAGGCATGGTTAACTATGGTTTAGCATGTTGGTTGGCCATGTTTAACTATAGCTAACAATCATTGAAGATGTTGTCATTGATATTCAATCACATTACAACATGAGGAGATAATTATGTCGAGAGACATTATACAACCCAATATGAAGGAAATTTTGTCATGTAAAGTTACATTTAAAAATAATAAAATAATACTTACATTAACAAATTAAAATATAGTAATAACAAAAAAATCAATATCATCCATAAATAAAATCTTCAATTTCCACCTTAATTTGAAATCAACTTTATATAAAGAGATAGAGCAATTGAAAGTAAAACAAAAATGTTTTTTAGTATGAGGGAAATATCTAATTCCTTCACTACTTAATATGGTGTTGACAAATGGCATGTAAAAATAATAGTATTGATATTATATGATGTATAATTTATTCTATGTTCAATTGACATAATATTTAAAATGAAAATATATTAATAAAAATATATATATTTTAGTGTTAGCCATAAATAAAATATTTCATTGTCAACTATGTATATATTATATAAAACATAGTCCTTAAAGAGATTTGATCCCTCTCAGCACTTGGTAGATCTAGAGTTAAGGTGGATCTATGCTAGTTTAAATATCATCTCAAAAGTGATATTATGATTAACTTCAATATTATGTCACATTACAACATTAAGAAGTTGACTTCAATTTTATGTTAGATTATAAAATTAAGAGGTTGAATTCAAAATAATTTAACTTTGTGAGGTTAAGCAATTGACTTCAATAGAATGTTACATTGCAACATTATGGGTAACCACGATATTATATCACAGTGTGATATTGAAAAGTTGACTTCAATATTATACTTATAATATGCCTTTTGATACTAAGGGGTTTATAATACAATTATATCTATTGCAATGCTCATCGAGATTGAATTATGTCAACTTCCTATGTGCATTAGTAGTTATGTCACAATATAACATTCATCAACGTCTATGTTACATTGCACCATTCTTTAAGGACTACGTTGGATTATAGCATTACTCAATTGTTATGTCATATTAAGTATTTATTGTAGTTGACATAAGTTAATTTTTTGCATTCTATATTGTATTGTGATATTCATGAAGGGTTGTATTGCATTATGCTATTAAGATGTTGACTCCAATATTATGTTACACTATGACTCTAAAAGGTATATATATATATATATATATATATATATATATATTCATCTTGATTGGCATGTGCTAACTTCCCATATTTCTCAAAGGTTATGTCACAGTGTGATAGTTATCAAAGATTATGTTTAATTACTACATTTCTCAATGGTTATGTTGCATTGCAATGTTCATTAAGGATGTCATGTTGAATTTAATTGAATTTGTTTGATAATGGTTGATTATTTTTTATCATAGTTAACTTTGGTTGATAATGTTTGACTATGGTTAACTATCATTGATCATCATTTCCATTGTTGATCATGGTTTAATATGTCTGACCTATTGATTTTTTCAAGTACAATAGATGCAAGTATTTTTTATTTATGAAATATGATAATTACTTCAAATGATGTAGACGTTATTTAGAGCAAAAGAGATGATAATTAAGTAATTATACTTAAAACATTCAACACTATAGATAGTAGAACAATAGATATCATAATGCACAAAGAGACAATAATATTTTACCTTGGCAAAACCCACTAAGGGAAAAAATCCCCAAAAAATTGTTTCCTTAAATAATCAATGAAACAAGAGATACATCAAAGTCAAACTAACTCACAATATGATAACCACAAGATTCCCAAGATGTCAAGTTGAACATTCCAAAACACTTCAAGTTTCCTATTCACAAGTTCACACTAGTTCTGCAATAAGGTCAAATTTTGGCCTTTCTTCTACCTTAGAATCTCGGACTTGTGACTAGAAGTTCGAACCCACAATTACATGCATGAGGGTGGCAAAGTTTTCACACATGCTAGGAGTTTCTATCTTAAACTTGACTTCTTTTCTTTCTTCAACTTGACCTGCTCTTCTTCGTCCCTTTTTTGTTGAACCATATCAAAGATATGCTTGATAAGATGAGAGATGTAAATTCCTTGGAGTGGAGATAAGATGTCTCTATATATACATGTTGGAGGGGTTCGAATATGTGTCTCTTTGGCAAGGTTGACTTTCTCATATAGAGGTCCACTTAGGCATCTTATGGTGTCTAGAATATAAAATTCAATTTTTCATTTTCCTGCTCTTGATAAGGTCATGAAGATGATTCTTATAAAATTTTATTTTGAATAGAAAACAAATAAATATTTTATTTTTCTTGCAATCATGAAGAACATGCTTCATATAATTTATATTTCATCATTACAGGTACAAATGAAACATTATGAAGACCAACCATAGCTACAAAAGTTCAACATGATGATGTTAACTATGCTTGAAAAAGGTTGACTTTGGTTGAGTGCAATTTGAGTGGTTGATTATTGTTAATTATATTACACCATTTATAGATGTTTCAATAATGTTTGACTATTGCTAGCCATGTTTAAGTATGGTATGACCACATTTAACTATGATTAGATGATGTTTAACTATGGTGTACCATACTTCAATATTTAATCATATTGTGACATGAGGAGGTTGAATTCAATAATATGCCATGAGCCATTATGGTTGACCTCAATATTATATGAAATTGTGAGAATGTGAGGTTTATGATATGGTTATATATTGCAATGCTCATCTTAGCTTACTTGTGTTGACTTGATACAAGCCTTAAGAATTATGTAACATTCCATAATTCCTTAAGGATTATGTTTAATTGCGACGTTCTTAATCATTATGTCACATTGTAACATTCATCTTAACTAACTTAAGCTAAATTGCTATATTCGTCAAGGGTTATGTTGCATTATGACATTCATCAAATGTTATGTTACATTGAGTTTGGTTAATTTAGTTGGTCATGGTTGACAAGGGTTGAAAACAATTGATTATGTTGACTATGGGTGATTTTGTTGACCGTAGTTTATTATGGATGACAATGTTGAATATGGTTGAGCATGGTTTAGTACAATTGACCATGGCTAGATATAATTAATAATGGTTGATGGTTGTTAACTATATTATACCATATAGACATTTTTTTTCAATGGTTAACTATTGATTCATGTTTAATTATGGTTTGACCGTTTTTTACTACAGTGGAATATGATTATTTATGTTTCAATATTCAATCACATTATGTAGATTTTTTTTTGTAGATTCAACAACTCAGGTGATATAGTAAAAAATAAGACAAGAATCTACTCTACTCTTCTCAATGGAAACCAAAATGATCAATGAAAACAATAAGCAAAAAGAGGAAGAATATCAATCGCACATAACATAATATTTTTATGGGAAAATTCACTGCTCAAAATCACGACTATCTATATTGCATTAACCAGAAGATCTGAGAAGAAAATACAACGCGTGTTCACACTAGAAAAATCCTTGCACAAGTATGATCTAACTCTCTACCTCACAAGCCAGCTCAAGCCAACACTTAGCCAATTCTGCTGCCTGCTAAGCCCATACTTCCTTGTGCAATTCCTAAGAGAATTAGCCCATATTTAATTGGGAAATCCTTCCTCCATAATTGCGCAATCCAAACACAGGTCCTCAACTGATTGCATGCACCATCTGTACAAATTGAAAAATTATACAACTGATAGTACATTGTCCATGCACTATAATCTTAACTGGGTCTTCCTCTGAACTGACATGCATGAGTTATTTATGAGTGAATCTTTCGTTAGATGGTGTGGTACTATGGATGCACTAGTGCACTAGTCCACTACTAGACCTCTACTAGTTCCTCCAATAGTTAGAAATAGTTTAACTGACTCTAACTCAGTTAGACTGAGTTATATAGTTACAACTACAAAGAACTCAACCTGGGCCCCTAAAATTTAGGGATCACTCTTCATGACTCTAGATAGACTTCCAACTTGAATTTCCTAAGTCAATTAAGTCAATTTAACTTAATTAACTATTACAAGTTGCTATGAGAATAGAATTACAATTTAATTCCAGGACAAATTAAATTAGAATCTCTTGTTTCTATTTTTAACAATCCCTCTCAACAATAAATGGATTATCAACTACCTCGATCCTGTCTCTGTGAATCTTGAATTTACATATTGACAATGCCTTTTTCAGGTTATCGGCATCCTGCTTCTCTGTGAGAATGTAATCCAACAACATAATCCTCCTATGCACACAATCTCGAAGATAATGATATCGGATATCAATATTCTTGGACCAATCATGAAAAACTAGATTTCAGTGAGTTTAATACAATTTTGATTGTCACAGTAAATCATAGTTGGATCCATCTGCTGACCAAACAAGCCAACCATAATCTTCCTCATCCAGATGGCCTCACAAGATGCTTGACTAGAAACCATGTACTCCGCCTCTGCTCAACTGAGTGCAATTGATTTATGTTTCATGTTGTACCAAGAAACAATTGTTGACCCAACACTGAAGATCCCTCCTGATGTGCTCTTCCTGTCAGATGGACTCCCTGCCCAATCTGCATTAGTGAAGCCTTGAAGCTTCACTTCCTCTATCCGTATGTACCATAATCCATACTAAGTAGTGCCTCTGAGGTATCTCAACACATTCTTGGCTGCCTTCCAATATAGCTTGGTCGGCCTAACCATTGTTTGACTAATTTGGTTAACTGCATAGCACATGTCCAGTTGTGTGTTCACCAAATACATGAGTGAACCCACAAGCTGCCTGTAAATGGTAGCTTCCACTACTTCACTAGAAGTAGCATCCTTCTTCCTCTAGTTACCTGTTAGAGGAGTCTCCATGGGTTTACTACTCTCCATGTGGAACCTTTTTGTATCTCATTGGCATACTTTCTTTGAGAGAAAAAAAGTTCCCCATCACCTTGCCATACTTCCATGCCTAGAAAGTAATGCATGAGCCCCAAGCCCTTCATTTCAAGTTCTCTTACAAGATCCTCTTTGGAAGACTTGATCAGCTTATCATTACCTGTTAGAATCAAATTGTGGACATATAAAGCAATAATCAATAATTTACCTTCAACCACAATATGGTAAAGGTTTTCTTATTCTTCACTTTTGGTGAAGCCCAACCCAGTGAAGTAGTTATCGATCCTAATGTACCAAGCACGTGGTGCTTGCTTCATCCATACAACGCTTGCTTGAGTTAGCACACATGTGACTCACGATCAAAGGTCTCAAAACCTTCATGCTACTCAATATACACCTCTTCCTCAATCATTCCATTAAGGAAGGTTTTCTTTACATCCATTCGATGTATCTTCCATCCCATCTGCACTAACAGTTCCAAAATGGATCTGATTAATGAGTACCTTGCAACAGGATCATAAGTCTCATCGTAATCAATCCCCTCTACCTGAGAAAATCCTCGAGCCATAAACCTGGCCTTGTGTTTCTCCACACTGCCATCAGTTGCTTGATTTACCTTATAAAGCCATTGGGAACTCACCACTAATTTGTCTATTGGTCTTGGGACCACATCCCAAACACTATTCCTGACAATGAAGTCATACTCCTCAACCATGGCATCAACCCAAAGCATTCGTTGCATTTCCTCCTCAAAAGAAGATGACTCTGTCTCAACACATTTACTCATAAGATCCATGTATCTGTTGTACCTCTCAAGTGACCTCCTCTGCCTACGTTGTGATGTGGGTTCTCCCACATTCTCTCTTGCATCATGCAATAACCTGTTAGCCTCTCTAGTGTGCTTTATCCCATCTCTAGAAGACTCTTCTTGAGTGGATGTCTCCACCCCTGGATCCTCTGCATGTGGATTCTCCTCATCAATCTGAGGTTCCTCTTTAGGAGATAAAATCTCCTCAACTGCATGTAGTTGAATCTCCCTCTCAAGGGAACATCTTATGGCCTTCTCTTCATCGAATTTTACATCCCTACAAACCATTATCATCATGTTGGTCGGTAGGTACACTCGATAGTTATGAATTATATCGTGTACCCCACAAATATTCCCAACTCTGCTGTTAGCTCAAGCTTCTTCAGTGCATCTTTGGTCACATGGAAATATACCAATGATCCAAAAATCTTGAAGTGACCCACATATGGTATCGTCCCTAAGAAAGCCTCCTCTGGCGTACTCATCTCAAGAATTCGATGAGGGATTCTATCCTACAAATAAACAATTGTGTTTCATGCCTCGACCCACAAGTGTAGTGGTAGGCCCTATTCATGCAACATCGCCCATGCTTCCCCTACAATGCTTCTATTCTTCCTTTCATCCACCCCATTCTGATGTGGGTTACGAGGTGTTATCAACTCTCGTTGAATTCCTTCTACCGCACAAAAGTTTTTAAACTCATTCGACACATACTCTCCACTATTATCACTCCTAAGATATTTAACCTTCTTTCCAGTATATTTCTTGACCAATGCTTTAAATTCACAAAAATTTTCAAAAGTTTGATATTTCTTCTGCATGAAAAAGATCCAGCATTTACGAGAAAAATCATCAACAAATATAACATAATACATGTGCTTGGTCATGGATGTTGTCAAGAACGTTCCACACACATATGAATGGACTCGATCAAGGATCACCTGTGCTCGACTGTCTTTGTTATGAAAGGAAGCTTTGTTGAATTTTCCCAAAGTACACCCTTTGCATGTGTCAACTTGCTCTAGTGTACCTTTGGGAAGACCGATAGAAATTTGTTTCATGATTTTCAAAGCACCATGATGCAAGTGACCCAACCATCTGTGCCACAACTTACTGATGTCTCAAATTTGCACCTTCTTTGCTTTCGTGCTCAAGGAAACACAATCTTCTACCTCCAACTTATAGAGATTCTTCACCTGAATCCCTATCCTCTTTACCTATCTCGTGGCTATGTGACGAAGGAATTCCTTTCCCTTACTAAAGATCACATCATAGCCTCTATCCTCCAACATGGAAACATATACCAAGTTCTTCTTCAAACAAGGAACATAATTCTTGCAAAGTGAGGGGAGAACCCGACTCCCTCTAAAAGGTAATTGTACCAAGCCAGGTAGCACTATACCTCCCATCATCACCCATCTCGATATGCATCTAGAGGTCCTTATCCTCCAAGTTACTGAAGAGTTCCTTGTTACCAGTCATGTGGAAAGAAGATCCATTACCTAGGTACCATAGACTACCCATCATTGATGACACCATACATGCGATGAGGGTGAAGTCCAGTTTGAATTGTGAGGTGAGCCTCACCTGCTGCTCCTCCTAAGGGCTTCTTTTTGGACTTCTTGAGTAAACAATTTGCAGCAAAATGTCCCAGCTTGTGACAGCGAAAGCACTTGACTTTCAACATGTCTTTCTTCTTGCCTCCATGAAAAGAATCTGATTTGGAATGGGATGCCTTCCCCTTTCCTTTCGATTCCTTACCTTCTAAGGCAAAATTTTCCTCATCATCAGTCTTTGATGAGGATATGTCTCTGGTGTTCCTTTGTATCTCTTCCTGCACCAAATTCGACCACAGTCGTTCCCAATTTGGTAACTTCTCCCTCTCATTGACAGAGTCCTGATAACTTTTCCAACTCTTGGGAAGTCCTAGAAGAGACAGGCTCACCATATCATCCTCGACAACTGTAATCTTGACACTTGCAAGCTCATCACGAAAATGTGTGAAATTGGTCAAGTATTTTAGAATTGAGTTGCCCTTCTCCATCTTGATATTTCTGAGTTTTTCCTTCAGTGCCAACTTCCTATGGTCACTGCTATTCTCAAACAAGTATGTCAATGCCTTCCACATTAATTATGGAGTTTCCTTACCATGGATACTTGATACAATGTGATCTTGATCTCCCTCAAGGATAATCCGCCTTGCCTTTGCCACACACTTTCTCCATTCAGCCAAATATTTAGCATCTGATGCTGGATGCTTAGGAATGTCTTGATAAATTAATTCCTTGAGGCCATTGTCTTCTAGCACTGCATCCATCTCGTCCTTCCAAGTTATGTAATTCGAGTTTCCCTCCAAGGCATACTCAAGTCGCAACCCATATAAATATATATTGTTGCTCTGAAGTATGAAATGCAAATTTGATTTTCATCTGCGCAACAAACTCTGACGAAATATCCTCTTCTATACTGTCTTCAGCTCCAATACCATGTAGATTTTTTCTGTAGATTCAACAGCTCATGTGATATACTAAAACATAAGACAAGAATCTATTCTACTCTTCTCAGTAGAAACCAAAAATGATCGATGAAAACAATAAGAAGAAAGTGGAAGAATATCAATTGCACATAACACGATATTTTTCTAGGGAAAGCCACTACTCGAAACCTTTACTATCTATATTGCATTAACCAAAATATCTGAGAAGAAAATACAATGTGTGTTCACACTAGAACAATCCTTGCACAAGTATGATCTAACTCTCTACCTCACAAGCCGGCTCAAGCCAACACTTAGCCAATTTTTTTGCCTGCCAAGCCCCTACTTTCTTGCGCAATTCCTGGGATAATTAGCCCATATTTAATTGGGAAATCCTTCCTCCATAACTACGTAATCCAAACATAAGCCCTCGAGTGATTGCATGCATCATTTGTACAACTCGGAAAAATTATACAACTGATAGTACATTGTCCCTAGACTCTAATATTAATTGGGTCTTCCTTTGAACTGACATGCGTGAGTTATTTATGAGTGATTCTTCAGTTAGCTGGTGTGGTACTGGAGATGCACTGGTGCACTACTCCACTACTAGACCTCTACTCGTTACTCCAACAGTTAGAACTAGTTTAACTGACTCTAACTCAGATAGACTGAGTTATTTAATTACAACTCCAAAGAGCTCAACCTGGGCCCCTAAAATTTAGGGATCACTCTACATGAATCTATATAGACTTCCAACTCGAATTTCCTAAGTAAATTATGTCAATTTAACTTAATTAGCTATTACAAGTTGCTATGAGAATAGAATTACAATTTTATTCAAAGACAAATTAAATTGGAATTTCTTGTTGCTATTTTTAACACATTATGACATGAATAGGTTCAATTCAATGTTATGTTACATTTTTCATTATAATTAACTTCAATTTATGTAAAATTGTGACACTAAGATGATTATAATATGGTTATATATATTTCAATGTTCTTCTTACTTGGTGTATGTCAACTTGATACATTTTTCAATTATTATGTCACATTGCAATGTTCATCAAGGGTTATTTTGCATTATGATATTTTACCTTAGGGTTTTTATTGGATTGTAGTGTTCCTCAATGGCTATGGTGGATTATGATGTTCATTAAGGGTTATGCTACATTATGATACTAAGATATTGACTTGAATTTATGACATATTTTGACACTAACAGGTGTAAACCAAGGTTATATTTATTGTGATGTTCATCTTAGTTAACTTATGTTAACTTCCTATGTTCCTTAATGGTTATGTCACACTTTGACATTCATCTTAGCTAACTTACATTGAGTTGTTATGTTTCTCAATGGTTACGTTGCATTGCGATGTTCATCAAGGCCTATGTCACATTAAATTCGCTGAATTTGGTTGGTTATTGTTGACCATGGTTGACTATGAGTGATCATGTTTGATTGTAGTTGATTATATGGTTAACTATGACTAACCATGGTTTACTATGGATGACTATGTTGACTATAGTTGAACATGGTTGACGTTGGTTGGGTATCATTAGTCATGGTTAACTATGGCTAAGAGTGATTGATTATTGTTAATTTTATTAGATAATATAAACATTTTTAACCATGTTTTACTATCATTTACCATGTTTTAACTATGGTTTGATCATGGTTGACTATAGAACCAAATTTTGCAATTTATAAACCCTTATTTTGTCTTTCATCATCAACCACATTTAATACATATCATTTAAATATTTTAAATGAGTTACATATCAGCTACAAGTACTCATCATTATTGTTGAGCCTCAGACCTGCACTCCTTTTCACATCCTCTCAGCCTCCTTTTCCATTCATTTCCTTCCTTTATCACTCATTTCCTTCATCAATTTGCTTAAAACATTGTATTATAGGACTTTTACATGGTTTATTAATTATGCTAATGACTGTGTTGTTGGATTAGAATTTTGGTTCAAAACCTGCAGTTTCCGCAGCTGTTTTCTTAAACGACATGATCCAGGTGTCCTCCGGTCAAAAGGGCCACATGGGCAAGTACGTGGCACTAAGGACATGGTGTGTGTCCTTCCAACTCAGCCATAACAGTCATAAACACCCATGGTCAACGAGGGGGAAACTTCGGTCAAACGAAGGTGATTGACGGTGGCACGGATCTGCGTGTTCGGTTTAGAGCACGTGAAGCATAGCTGGCCTCTTCCTCAACCACGCAGATGATGGGGAACACGAATCCAACCAGAGATTTAATACCCACCTCGACCGTTGCCTAAATCCGTGGACTGTGCTAGATTACGTGTTCTTCACACGGCTGTTAGAATAGTGTTGTTTGTGATTAAGTTAGTTTGGTTTTTCTACTATAAATAAAGCGTATTTGAACGCTTATTAGCTAGCTGCTGTTATGTAATATTGAACCCCACTGTAACTCTTATTTTTGCTACGTAATATATGAGAAGACTGTTCTCCATTTGAGCGTTTAAGTGATCTTTTGAGCTGGCTGGAGTAGGCAGAGGGCCTCTGTTTACTTAAGGCCTGTATAGTGCTTTTCATTTCATGCATTTCTTCTTATCAGCTTTTGTATAATAGTTGTACAGAATGCTTTTGTTTGTTATGCTTTGATCATGTACAATAGCTGTATATAACTTTGAATTCTGTCCATTTATATTTCTGCATTTTTCCATGACTGATTAGTGTGTTTTTGCAGTTTGCTTAGGTGCCCGGGACAATTTCTTTTCTTTCTTTTTCACAGCTAGTGATACTTGTGATCATCTTGTCTAATGGTGCTGACCTTCTTTGTTTGCAGCCTTTATTTCTTTGTTATCATTTCTTTAAGTTGCATATTTGTTTTCTAATCAAGTTGTTTACTTGTTGATGGTCTCTTCTTTATAACTCAATATCTTTATCGAAGACCAAAATATCACTAACACAGCTTGGTTATTTTGTTTAAGACTCATGTTGCTAATTCACTCATAACTCTTTCTTATATGATCAATCCATCTAAAGGCAGAAAGGTTAAGGGAAATTAAGTAGTGTGATTTGTCACTTAGATTGTACATTACTTGAGATTTCATTGAAGAACTAAAGTAGTTGCTATTGTTTTAAGTTAATGTAGATGTCATTTTCAATTTCATTTTCTTGCAGCAACATAGACACTGGGCTAAGATCATTAGTCTTTCATTTGATGCTTTCATTTTTCCTTTAAGAGTAATTTCATTTCAGTTGTTGTTCAAAGCTTTCTCGTAGATTACTTTTTGAGCTTTAAGAAATCATCTAGAACTCATCACAATCTCACACACCTCACTCACTTTATTTTCATTTCCATCACATCACTGTAGGAGAAATAGACTTGAAAACAAACTTAAAAAGTTAAAAACGACAAAAACTTAAGAAATAGTTGCCTAAGTACATACAGTACACATCACTTCATCAGCTTACGAGCCCCGGGTTGACATTTAAAAGTTGCAATTTAGACTTCACTAAATTGACCAAACAATTATGTATTCATAATTATGCATCTTTGTAATCATAATATCTTTTCACTGTCCCATAGATTACTTTTCATGGAGTCATACAGAAGAATATTGTTTCTACATGATTCAAATCTTGGTAATTATATAGATCTTTTCATCTTCTCATAGATTATTTTATGTAAAGTTGTCCACAATATTTGTGTTTCTACAGTCATAACTATCATTAAATACAATGTTTCAAAAACATTTATTAAGCTATTTAATATTAAGTATAATTCCATGATTGAATTTCTCATTATTGTGTTTTTTCATAAACCCCACTTTAATTCTAACCAAAAAAAATAATTTCATCATAATAAAATAACAAATACAAATATTTTTAATTCAATCCTTATAAAATTTTCATTTGTTAATTCATTTTATATGCAATACCATTAAAAATTTGAAGCCACTTGTGAATTTATCAAACAATATAAAAATCCATATTCTATTAACCATATGAAACATCATCACACATCATCACACAGAAAACATCACTAAAATATACTTAATAGTAAATAGTAAAAGTATCCATAAATTTCAGTGGATGGACACATTAGTCATATTTTCTATATAGATATCAGATAAAAATTGTAGGTGCAAGGGTGAGTGCAAGCTAATGACGGTCTCTCACGATATGGTAGTGGCCATGCAAACCTATAAAAATAGCAATATGTTAAATTGGAGAGATAATTTGATGTAATTCCATAATTAATTTGAATATAGTGTAAATATATGAAATGTGATAAAATGAATTAATTTTCCGATTATATAATTTTTATTTATAAATTTTGTATATAATTATGTGAATTTTGTGTTTTCCTAATATTGGTATGTTATTTATCATGCAAAATATAATGCATGTGTTTTTTTTTTTTGAAATTTTTCTTAGTAAATTTCAAATTCTATTGATCAATCAAAAGATATTATAGCATATACAACCATACTGGAGTTTTTTCCACCATGGTCTACCATTAGGGAAACCAAACCAGTGGTAGAATAATAATAATAATAATAATAATAATAATAATAATAATAATAATAATAATAATATAGATATATTTGTCTAAAAAGAATCATAATACTGACAATATTCATATCTTTGTTATGACAACATTAGTTTTATATTTTCTATTGTAATACATAGTTTTTATCCTCGCAAAATTGCAACTAGGCTACTTGCAAATAATATAGACTGGAAATATAAAAGGGCTCAAAGATGATCCATCGTCAACAAAAAAGAAAGCCATATCATGTCTTAGGTTAAGGTTGAGACATGTATAGGTGCTATAAGGCTACCACGAGAAGTAGGGCTTTTTCCTCTTAACAAAATGGTTTGCGTTCTAGCCAATCGAAGGGTCATGTCCCCATGTTCTAAGGACATTTCCTTGTGCTAAATTTATATTTAATCCAACTGCATAGATAATTCCCTCTTTTCCTCATCTCTCTAGTTTAATTTTTCCGAGAAGGGTCTTAATGTGCCAATACAACACCACTATCCATAGATATGGATTCTACCTTCCTTGGGTGTGTCCTGGATCCAAGAGCCATTTAGTTGTTGAGGAAATAATATCAACATCCACGTACACATCCCTATCATCCATGGCCTTTGGGGATGCTTGATCAATTTCTAGTTGTATGTGGTCTAAGGTATCAACATGATATTATTGAACTATAGAATGTGCACATTGACAGACCCTAACACTTCCCTTTGCTCTATACGAGGAGTCATGAAGGATCCTCACCCTCTATCGAGGCATGATGGGCTAGGCGAGGATAAAAGTAATGTTAAGGGAATAAGGGAGTCGCCACGTAGGATGGACAAGGATGAAAAACACAACAAGGAAGGAGTAGGGGTCAACTAAGAGAGGCAGGATGAGTGTGGAAAGGGCACTGACAAGAGTGAACCAATAGGAAGGAACCAAGGCCAGGTAAAGCATGGTTGAGAAGAAGAAAATTATTGAGTATAGTTTCACAAAGTGAGCTCCCACTTCTAGATCACTAACAGGTGTGCTCAAAGTACCATAATTTAAAGAAAAAATCAGAGCATATCGAATATAATACACAAATATCGAAGAATGAAAGGGAAGCCAACTAAACCAATATTATTTCAAGATCATTGATCAAAATACCTTGTTCATAGCACTATTGAGAGTGGTTGTAGGGTGAATACAATCTCGGAATCACATAGAAAAATGTGTAACAGCCCTGGTGAAATTCCATGTAAAAATATATAAATATCACGGATGATGGGACACTTATTCCAAGATGAATGTGGGGAAGGACATCCTATTATGTGTTCATTTGGTTGTTTATGGCTAAGGAAATTGGCAAAGGCAATGGCTAAGGCTTTGGAAAGGAAAAATGACATTTTTGGCACAATTATTTATTAAAATAATAGAAATTAGGAGGAAAAGGAGGTGAAAGGTCACAGGTTGCATGTGAGGAGGAAAATGAAGGAAAATGAAGAAAATAGAGGCCTCATTCATAAAAAGGCTTATGAGGATCAATTGGTAACCTTTTTGCCAGTTTAGCTTCGGAGCTCTCTCATATTCTCTCTCTCTCTCTCATACTCTTGGACACTTAGATTTTTCTTGAAGCACTTTGGCATTGGAGCAAGAAAGCTAAAGAAGGCAAGAGGAAGCAAGGATCGAGAAGGGAAAGGCAGGATCAAGTAGCTACATCAAGCTTCATTGAAAGTATCGACTTGCATGTGTATTCTCCTTGCTGGATTTTGCATGCATGGGATTGCATGTGTTTCTTTTCTACCATGGCATGGGTTTTGCCATGTGTGGCAGTATTTTTAGGCTAGCCTTGCCATTTCCCGATAGGTTTGATGAGATGGATTCTCTCATTCGGTTTATGTGGGATGGCCGGATTGGATTTGAAGCTAAGTGGGGTGGATCTTTGAATTGAAAAACACATGGTGTAGTGGTCCCTGAACCAGATTGAGGATGCACTAATCCATTGGCATAGTAACCCCTGAACCAGACTGTGGGTTGTGGTAAAGCCATATTATGTCCCTCGATGCGCCTAGGAATCCTTGCCGGTGGATAGCAAGATATACTGTAAAGCAAGGAGGTGGATTTTATCTCCGTTGGGCCTAGTGATTCTAGAAGGGAATGCTTAGTAAATCCTGGAGACTATGTCTTGGTGTAGGGCCTAGTGATTCCAGGAGGGAATGCATAGTAAATCCTGGAGACTATGTCTTGGTGTAGGGCCTAGTGATCTCTGGATCAGATTGTGGATGCACAATAAAGAATGAGAGACTAAGAGGCACTCAAATTCTTCATGGTGTAGGTGGAGAACTCCGGTGGCATCCACATTGATTGGTGTTTTTAATGTGTTTTATGAGTCCCACATTCATGCTTGGAATATGGCACATGGGTGATTGGCTGAAGAGAGACTTGGCTCAGCCAATCTATGGTCAGCTGGAATGTGGTAGTCCCATATCTGGTTGTTTCATTGCATTGACTAATGAGAAATTCATTCCATTGATTTTCATGTGTAGATTTACTGGTGTATATATGGATTTTGATGGTTGATATGTTTATTGTAATTTTGTTCCTATTATGTTGGTTATATGTTCATTTTATGGCAGCAACTATGTTTGGCTCTCAACATATTTTTACTTTTATTTGAATGGATATTGTATCTATTACCTAATAAATGAAAAGGCAACAAATGTCATGAGGAAACAATGGTTCATGGTGATTCTTAGATAAGTAAGAGATATTACACTTAACTATGTTGTTTATACTTGTAGATTACATGTTGATGATATGTTTGATGAAATTCCTATCATGTCTAGTAGGGGTCTGGTTAAGGCCTTGATCGACTATTTACTTTTGCATCATTATTTCCCTATAATTTACTTAATTTTGAGCTTTCATTCCATTCTGGGCAGTGGCCTGGGCTCTGGGCCTAAAAAAATGGATCAAATCCAGGAGTCACTGGCATAGAATTGGCAAGTTTCATCCATAGTTGCTGGCATGCAGGCCTATGAGAGTGACTTTAGGTCTCTAGTCACTCCCTTGAACATAGAATGAGAGTGATTGAGCCTTAAATTGTTCAGAACATTAGTGGAACCTAGGGACAGGTTGTCTGAGTAGCAGACTTGCCTCCTAAAGGTTTTGCTTATGGTATTGGATGACTGTATGTGATTTTCCACTAATTCCACTTCCTTAAGGTCACCTAGGAGGTCAAATCTTATCGTAGTAGCCTCTCGTCTGTTTACCCCAGTTGGCATGGTTACTTGGGTGGATGTGGGAGGAGGGTGTTACAAAGTGGTATCATAGCATGGTTCAACTCTCGGACTGGATGGGTTGAAGTTGTTGGTCATGCATGCATGTCTCTTATACTTGCATTCCATGTGCTTGTCGCATTCGCTTGATGATTGATTATAGTTGTAGTAAGGTTGTCATGAGGAACTTGATGTTGATTTTGTGGAATGCATTTGTCATGAGTATATGATTGGTTATATATTGGTACATTTCACTTACATGTTAATTTTATGTCACCTACTTACATGTATTCTAGGCTATATTCGTATAGATTTGATTACATGTATCAATCTTGTAGCTTGATTACAAGAATTGGTCGCTTATGCTCGACTACATGCATTTATGCGAATTTGTAGTTGGCTAGGCATTGCTTATGCATATTTTTGGTTGCATATGGAAATGTGTACAATGGAGTAATGGTTGTTTTCATGCATGAGGTCATGGTTTGTAAAGTTGATATGGTCATGCATTGATGATTGGACTCTATCTAGAATGATGTGTGTATGGTTTGGTACTCATTTGTTATATGTCTATATACATTTGTTATGCATGTATGGTCGTGGTTATATTTTGAATATTAGGTCAAACATGCCTTGTGAAGTCATTGTATGCAATTTAGGTCATCATGGTGCTATTGGTATGTTATGATGCTAATGTGTTGAATGAGGTAAAGCAAGAGATGCAGATCATCAAAGTGAAGTTGCAACATTGGACCTCGAGGCAAGAGCATGTCATCATATAAGTTTGTATGTTGGGCATGCAGGTATGTAGGTTAAGGATTGTTATCTTTATTAGGGTTATATAAATTAGGTTATGTAAATGTATTTTCATGTTATGGTTACGTACCTGATAAATGATAGTTGATTAGCATAGTCATATGCACATGAGTCAGATAGTCAAGAATGATAGTAACATGTGGTTGTAAGCATTGTTATTGTTGGTTAGGTTAGATAACTTGATGATTATGTTATATGATATGTTGTTGATGAGTATGTTATAGGTTAACTTGTTGTTGCTATATGACAGTTAGCTTGACGATTAGGTTTTATGTTGTTGATGAGCATGATATATAGCTTATTGTTGTTATGTGTTATTAACTTGATGATTAGGGTTATTTCATTGAGATATTGATGTTGTAATTTGGATTGGTCATATGCGTGATGGTTATGTTCATTGCATTGAAGATCTTGATGTTATATGTATTGTGTTAAGCTGGTTTGACGTATGATGATGGTTATGGCTGCAATATTCAAGTATGAGCCGAAATATTTTTAATATGGTATCATACTAATCTAGACTAATCGTACATATGTGATTGTTATGCATGAAAGAAAAATGCTTATGAGCTTATGAAGTGAACATGTTAGTTAGTTACTGTTATGGATATCATGATTTATGTTTGAGCTGATATTTTTTGAAGTTGTATCGTGCTAACCTAGATTTATTGTGTAGACAAGATAACCTCCTCTTATAGACATTAAGGTATGAGTTTTCTTATGTCATCTATTTGGTGCTTGGTTGTTTGATTATGGTGTTTGAGTGTTTGGTGCCTAGTTGATTTATTTAACATGGTATGTTTGCAAGTTGGTTGAATGTTTGATGAATTTCATAATATGAGTATGTGTTCCAATGATCTTTCTTTAAGTTGGTTATACTAACACGTGTTGAGATAGTTGATATGTACTTGAATGTAGTAGGTGATAGTTGTAGCATTATATCTAATGACTATGAGTTGACTATGGACTATGACATGATTATTTGTAAAAGTTGATCTCAAATTTATATATATGATTGCCTTGATATTTGGAACATGTGGTTGACATGTGTGAGCAGTTGCAGGAAACATGCTTGGTATTAGCGTGACGAGGTAATAATTGATGTGCATATATAACTAATAGTTGGGTGATGTGAAAATATATAGTAAGACTCAATTGTAGCAATGAAAAGGTCAAAGAAAGGAATTGGGAAAGAATTCCTTTGACTATGTTTAGAAACCCTAATTCCAAATGAAGCAGTTCTTTGCATGTAGGAAGTCTTCTTAACATTTAATTTCTCTGACATTATGGGGATATATGTTATATTCATAAACATGTACATGACAAGTATATTAGATAGTCTTTAGTTACAAGTGGATCTGTCAATAGATTGGAGTCCCTTGAGAGATGGCGTGGATATGTTCAGTTGCAAGCAACATGATTGGCACAACAAGATCAGGTAACTAGTGTATTGTTATGTTTATCTATGCACTAACAGTTATGTGTTAATGACAACATGATGTAGGGATGTGCATGGCAAGAGAGGTTGCCATGAAATCTTGAAGAATACCCCGATTGAGTTTCCCTAGGAACCATGGGTATTGAGTCATGGTGTTTGATGTTAGTCTTGTGCTTTTGGTCTTTATTATTTGCTTACGCTTGATTTGTAACTTTATTTATGTCTAGAGTATGGCCATACTACTTCGTTTGCGGAGTTATGTTGTTATTGGTTTTCTTCTTGTTATTGTTTTCATTCTTGCCTTTTATGTTTTGAGTCTGGGGAATTGGTTGGGAAAGAGGAAAAGTTGATGGAGCTCGGGGAGAGCTATGTGATACCCAACAAGTAATGTAAGACTCAGATGAATCTCTATGCATGAGTAAGCGCAACAGAAGGTAAGACTATGACAGTCGGTTGGACTGGTTGGTCCGTTGAGGTAAATGGACGAAGTATAGAAATGAGAAAGGTAACTAGAGAATATAAAGTAAATGGATCTGAAGTGTCAAATGCCTTGGCTACATTGGGAATGATTGTTCTCAATGTTGTGCAGAATAAAGGAAGATCTCTTAACCTTAACCTTGATATCTAGTATTTATGTTGTGATCATGATTGCTTTATGCTAATGATTATATGCATATATGTGTGTATGTATGTCATGTCTATAGGGTGATCATGAATCATGATTATTTTATGCTAATGTTTATATGTACATATGTATGTATGTACGACGTTGACTGGCGAGATCATTATTATTTTATGATGTATGTATGTGTACATGTATCTATGTCATTGTTTGATAGGGTCATGAGGAATCGTTCTTGTGTAGGAATAATTTCTTACGCAGGTGAATGACATGAATAGGTTCCTAGCTATAAGGAATCAAGTGGGAAGAGTAGTCATGACAAACATATGAGGTCAATACAATGTGAATATGAATTTATAGTGTATGCTTGTATTATTCCTATTCTTATGTTATGGACAAGTTATACCGAGGGATACATCAACAAAGTGAAAGCAGTGTGGTTTGCAGCATGCTGGAAGCAAGGTTGCTTGGTAAGGAGTCATTGTGGTTTTGGATGTGTGGTACAATTGTTGTGCATATGTCGTATATGTTGTACTTGTTGCACCTATGATGTTGTGTGCATGCGGTGTGGTGTATGTTTAGTGTGTGTACATGTTGATCATGTAATGTTATGTACATGGTGTTAGTATAGATAGTGTTGTATGAATGTTGGATATGCAATATTGTGTACATATTGTACTGTGTGCATGATGGATATGTAGTGTTGTGTGCATGATGGATATGCAGTGTTGTGTGCATATGGTTTGGTGCACATGTTGGATATGTAGTGTTATGTATAGATGATGCTATGTACATGTTGGAAATGTAGTGCTAAGTACAAGTGGTGTTGCATGCATGTTGTACATCTGGTGTTATGTACATATGGTGTGGTGTGCATGATTGTACAAGTGGTGTTGTGTGCATGTGGTGTTATGTACATGTTGTACAAGTGGCGTTGTGTGCAGGTGGTGTTGTGTACATGTTATACAAGTGGTGTTGTGTGCAGGTGGTGCTGTGTACATGTATTGCATGTGGTACTAGTGTACATGTGGGATTGAGTGCATGTCGAACACACTGTGTTGCAGGCATGTGGTACTATGTATGTGCATTGTGTATTCATGGTATCATGACACAGGAATTCATTGTGTTGTACTGTAGACACGTATTTGTGTTATGTTGTACATCAGATGTAGGTGTATGTATTGTGTTGTACACTGAATGTAGGTGTATGTATTATGTTGTGTTGTAAATCGGGTATACGTGTATGAGTTGTGTTATATACCAGTTGTACGTGTCTGCATTTTATGGTGTCGCACATTGTGTATGGACGAATGTCTTCTAACGTAAATTGTGCACATATACTTACACTGGGTGTAGGTGTATGTGTTGTATGTTAGGTATAGGAGCATGCGTTGCATGGTGTTGTATGGCGTGTGTGTTTATTTGTGTGTGATGCACACTATGCGTATGTGCCCCTGGTGGAGGAGAAGGCACCCAGTATTTGCTGGTTGTGGCAACCAATCTGGTGTGTGTACAAAACAACAAAGGCATAAGTAAGGATCGATGAAGGATAATTAGTTTCACTATGCATATGATTTATGATTCTGGTCTATGATTTACATGTGATCTTTGATTATGGTTTATGATGGTTACATGTGATTTATGATTTTGATCTGTGATGGTTATATTTTGAACTAATCTGATGTGATTTTTTTATACATGATGCTAGTTTGACTTTTCATGACATGAAGAAAACAGGATTGCAAGTGTACCTTATTGACGAGCTACCAATTAGGTATGATTTGAACTTATTTCAATTTATTTTGAATCTAATGGAAGTTATGTGCTTGGTAGAAGAAGCACGGAAATTCTAGGATGGGTGTTTAAAATAAAATGCAAGAACCAGCACTAACAGTGAAAAGAATTGGAATATGCAACAGTATGTTGGTAAAGCACTTCAGGAACAGGGCCATTGTGGGACACTAGTACCCAATTGTGTCCATTGATTGCCATGAGAATGCTATGACTGGTATGATGGTTTTGGGGCAAGGATATGCCTTGGTTTTTGTATCTTCCGATGTGAGGAAGCCTTGCCAAGGGATGGACTGCCCAAGATGGGGGTGCCAAAGAAACTTGGAAGGTGAGCGACTGCACGGAAGGATTGACATCCAGATGGAATCAGATGCACATTGGGAGTGTGCCCTAGAACAATGAGCCGGTAACTATTCATTGAGAGGACAAGTGGCACGGAATTGCAGTGCTAGACATTGGATGCAGCTTTTACTGTGGCAGTGGATTCTAGACTTCTTGGGAAGGAGGTGAATCCTAGTACTACTTTGAGGGTGGAGATGTGAGCCTTTGGATTCCCTTGTTGATTGATATGGGCATCATATTCTCTTATTTTTTGGTTTAGCAGATGTGTATACGTGTATATGTGAATATTGTAAATATCGTAATGGGTTGTGTTATAAAGCTCCACTATGCAGTATGTTGTCACGTTGTCATGATGTTTTAGCAGATGGTCATTGTATATACTACAACGAGCTATGCTATAAAGATCCATGGGAAATATGTTTTTTTTTCACTAGTTTTGTGGTTATAGGTGTTGTTGAACACCGATGACGGTGTTCCCTCAGGGGGGCTTGTAATAGCCCTGGTGAAAATTCCATGTAATAGCCCTGGATGATGGGACACGTATTCTAAGATGAATGGTGGGCAGGACATCCTAGTGTGGGTTCATTTGGTTGTTTATGGCTAAGGAAATTGGCAAAGGCAATGGCTAAGGCATTAAAGAAGCCAAAAGGTTTTTTAGCACATTTATTTATGAAAATAATGGAAATGAGGAGAAAAGGAAGGTGGAAGGTCAGAGGTTGCATGTGAGGAGGTGATTGAATGAAAATAATGGAAAATGAAGAAAATAGAGGCCTCATTCATAAAAGGCTTCTGAGGATCAGTTGGTAACCTTTTTGTCAATTTAGCTTTGGAGCTCTTTCATTACTCTCTCTCTCTCTCATACTCTTGAAAACATAGATATTTCTTGGATTACTTTGGCATTGGAGCAAGAAAGGCAAAGAAGGTAGAAGGAAGAAAGGATCAAGTAGGGAAAGGTAGGATCAAGCAACAACAACAGGTTTCATTGCAGGTATCGACTTGCATGTGTATTCTCCTTGCTATATTTGGCATGCATGGGATTGCATGTGTTACTTTTATACCATGGCATGGGTTTTTCTAGGTGTGACATTAATTTGAGCCTAGCCTTTCCATTTCCTGATAGCTTTGATGGGATAGGTTCTCTCATTCGGTTTATGTTGGATGGTCAGATTGGATTCGAAGCTAAGTGGGGTGGATCTCCGAATTCACAAACACATGGTGTAGTGGTCCCTGAACTAGACTGAGGATGTACGAAGCCACTAGCCTAGTAACCTGTTAACCAGACTGTGGGTTGTGGTAAAGCTAGATTGTGTGCCTCAATGGGCTTACGAATCCTTGATGATGAAGGGCGCGATATATGGTAAATCTAAGAGGTGGATTTTCGCTTTGTTGGGCCTAGTGATTCCGAGAGGGATTTCACGTTAAAGCCCAGAGAGTATGTCTTGGTGTAGGGCCTGGTGATCCCTAAATCAGACTGCGGATGCATGGTAAAGCCTAAGAGACTAGGAGGCACTCAAATTCATCACAGCGTAGGTAGAGAACTCTAGTGGCATCCACATTGATTGGTATTTTTGATGTGCTCTATGAGTCCCACATTCATGCTTGGAATATGGCATGGGGGTGATTGGCTGAAGAGAGACTTGGCTCAACTAATCTATGGTTAGGTGGAACGTGGTAGTCCCATCTTCGGTTGGCTCATTGAATTGATTAATGAGAAATTCATTCCATTGACGTTTATGTGTAGATTTACTAGTGTACATATGGATTTTTATGGCTGATATGTTTATTGTAATTTTTTTCCTATTATGTTGGTTATATGTTCATTTTATGACAGCAGTTATGTTTGGCTCTCAGCATGTTTTTACTTGTTTTTGAATGGATATTGTATCTATGACCTAATAAGTGATAAGACAGAAAATGACATGAGGAAACAATGGTTCATGGTGATTCTCAGATAAGTAAGAGATCCCTACACTCGACTCTGTTGTTTACACATGTAGGTTACATGTCGATGATATGTTTGATGAAATTCCTGTCATGGATAGTAGGGGTCTGGTTAAGGCCTTGATCAACTATTTACTTCTGCATCTTTGTTTCCTTGTACTTTACTTAATTTTGAACTTTCATTCCATTCTGAATAGTGGTGTGGGCTCTAGGCCTAAAAAAGTGATTCAAATCCTAGAGTTCTTGGCACAAAACTAGTAATTTTTGTCCATAATTACTGGCATGCAGGCCTATGAGAGAGAATTTAGGTCTCTAGTCACTCCCTTGCCCATAGCATGAGATCAATTGAGCCATGGAAAATTTTAGGGGCAAATGTTCGCCCTTAGGCAAAATTAAGGGGTTTTAAATTTTTAGTGGGCGAATATTTTGTATCATAGTACATTTTTACAAATTGCCTCAAATAGCCCACCTTATTTTAAGGGAGAGGGTAAAAAAGGTAAATTTAGCCCTTGAAACTAGGAGTTACAACCTTCCATTCGCCCTACTTTTCAAGAATAGGTTTTATTTAAGTGAATCCTATGGGTCAAATACCATATTTATAAAAGAGGTATGGTAAATTAATAAAAATATAAATAAATGAGAGGTATGGTAAATAAATAAAACATTTTGTATATTTACTCCATAAGTCACCTTATATACATGCAAGGGTGTAAACAAATAAAAATATAAATAAAGTGGAGGTATGGTAAATAAATAAAACCTCTTTTTATACTTACTCAAAAGGTAGGGTAAATAAATAAAAATATAAATAAACTAGATGTATGGTAAATAAATAAAACCTCTTTTTATATTTAGTCCATAACCCTCTTTCTATTTATGAAGGCTCAAAAAAGAGGTTTTATTTAAGTGAATCCTATGGGCCAAATACCATATTTGTAAAAGAAGTATGATAAATTAATAAAAATATAAATAAACGAGAGGTATGGTAAACAAATAAAACATTTTTTTATATTTACTCCATAAGTCACCTTATATTTATGAACACTCAAAACGTGTGTTATATTTAGGTGAAACCTATGAGCAAAATACTATGGGCCAAATACCATGGGCTAGATTATTATTAACACCATGAAAACAAACATTATTAACCATAATATTAGTATTAATAAAAATAAAAATGGCACATGGTATTGACCCATGGTATTCACATGGAATGTAGCCTATTTAAATGGGGGAATTAAACTAGCATAGATCCATCTTTACTCTAGATCTACTAAGCCCCGAGAGGGATCAAATATCTTGATATGTAAACTAGCATAGAGTGAAAAAATATTTGATCCCTCTCGGGGCTTGGTAGATCAGGAGTAGAAATGGATGTTGTAATTTAATGTATGTTAAACGTTTTAACTTGGTTAAAATAAAAAATAAAATAAAAATCAATTATTAATTTTATTAATTTGTATAAATTGTAATTTTTAAGCTCCAGGTTTATGATAATCCATGGTATTGACCCATGGTAATACCATGGTATTCATGTGAGCAAAGCCTATTTAAAGGGGAAATTCTATCATATTAGATCCATCTTAATTCTGGGTCTACCAAGTGCTCAAAGGGATAAATAGATTTCATCCCCCTAAGAGTGGTAGATGTGGAGTTAATATGGATATAGGTTGGTTTTTATGATAATGGAGATATTAAATATACTTAGGAAATTATATTGTAAAAACATCTTAAGGTGAATGGTTAAAGATACATTTAGTCACTTCACAAAATTTAGTAAAAAATACCAATATCTCCATTAATATTGGTTTTTAACTTTTTCTGATTTCACAAAAAAAATTCAAAACAATGAAACCTTATCAGTCTTTCCACATCACCCTCGCAGAAGATTTCTCACCATTTTTCAAATATTCTCAATATGATATCTTCATGAAAAAATTTAGGTACTGATGTTGGATTAGTTGTTTGAAAAATAAGCTGGTTTGCACAACCTTTCATCTTGTGTGCTATTCTTAGTTTTTCCTAATGATCTGTAGGGGTTGGAGCCACTGCACCATATTTTCCTAAAAGGTGGAGATTGTTCACCAAAAAGGAAATTAATGTACATGTTACAACGTTGTTAAAAAATGTGAGACCTATGAGGGTAGTGAATTATGCTAATAAGCAATTTAGATTGGGAGAGATGTAATTAAATTTTACTATTTAATTGAAGATTTCCAATTAAAATAATAATAAATCTACATTTATATATTCATATATTGATTGGAAGGATTTTCACAATGGTTACTTCTTTCAATTAGATCCCCTTTAAGCCTTTGGGATACCTAATACTTTCTTATATAATATAGTTGGGGCTTGCTACTTGTTGGTGTGTTGGGGTAAACAAACTTGATGTGTTTGTTTTTATCTCGCAATTGGAGTCTATGGAATAAGAAATAAATTTGATAACTTGAAAAAAGTGGTAGCTTGACAAAAGTTGTTGAGAAAAGATTAATCTCTCCTACCTTGACAGATTTCGTTGTCAATATCGACACCTACAAGAACTTTGTTGTGGAATATTATCAAAACTAATAGAAGGATATGAAAGAGTGTATTGTAAGAACCTTGACAAACACGACACTGAAACTTGGAACATTGTTTGTAGGAAGAGAAAATTATGTTTCTTTTTTCCAAACATGTATGTTAGTATATTACAGTTTAATGAATATGTTTTCTTATTATCATATATGGTTTCATACTTTAACAAAACATTTGCCAAGACTTCACAATGTTTTATTATTCAGTAAAAGATTTGCCAAGATCTTACAAGATTTTATAATTCAGTGAAAGATTCTCCATCACTATTCAAGATACTATAATCTAGTGAGAGATTCGCCGAAAAAATTATATATACATATTATATTATTGATAAAATCGCCTCCCATTTTTCCTATGTATCATGGGGATTAGCCCATTTATTATACATATAAATTTAGGGTGGTTCTTAAAATTTTCCCTAGATTGAGCCTTAAATTATCCAAAATAGCAGTGGGACCTAGGGGCAAGTTGTTTGAGTGGTTGACTTTTGTCTTGAAGCTTCTACTGATGGTATTGGATGATTGTATGTGATGCTTTTCCGATTCCACTTCCTTAAGGTCACCTAGGAGGTCGATTTTGATCATAGTAGCCTCTCGTATCATGTTCACCTCAGTTGGCATGGTTACTTGGGAAAAATCCTGAGAGACTAGGAGGCACTCAAATTCATCACAGCGTAGGCAGAGAACTCTAGTGGCATCCACATTGATTGGTATTTTTGATGTGCTCTATGAGTCCCACATTCATGCTTGGAATATGGCATGGGGGTGATTGGCTGAAGAGAGACTTGGCTCAACCAATCTATGGTCAGGTGGAAAGTGGTAGTCCCATCTTCGGTTGGCTCATTGAATTGATCAATGAGAAATTCAATCCATTAACTTTCATGTGTAGATTTACTGGTGTACAAATGGATTTTGATGGCTAATATGTTTATTGTAATTTTTTTCCTATTATGTTGGTTATATGTTCATTTTATGACAGCAGCTATGTTTGGCTCTCAGCATGTTTTTACCTTTTTTTTGAATGGATATTGTATCTATCACCTAATAAGTGATAAGGCATAAAATGACATGAGGAAACAATGCTTCATGGTGATTCTCAGATAAGTAATAGATCCCTACACTTGACTCTGTTGTTTACACATGTAGGTTACATGTCAATGATATGTTTGATGAAATTCCTGTCATGGATAGTAGGGGTCTGGTTAAGGCCTTGATCAACTATTTACTTTTGCATCTTTGTTTCCCTGTACTTTAATTAATTTTGTGCTTTCATTCCATTCCAGATAGTGGCCTGGACTCTAGGCTTGAAAAAGTGGTTCAAATCCCAGAGTTCCCGATTTTCGTCCATAGTCACTGGCATGCAGGCCTATGAGAGAACATTTAGGTCTCTAGTCACTCCCTTGCCCATAGCATGAGATTGATTGAGCCTTAAATGATCCAAAATAGCAGTGGGACCTAGGGACAAGTTGTTTGAGTGGTTGACTTGTGTCTTGAAGGTTCTATTGATGGTATTAGATGATTGTATGTGATGTTTCACCGATTCCACTTCCTTAAGGTCACCTAGGAGGTCGAATTTTATCATAGTAGCCTCTCGTATCATGTTTACCCCAGTTGGCATGGTTATTTGGGTCCCACATTCATCATAGTGTAGGCAGAGAACTCTAGTGGCATCCACATTGATTGGTATTTTTGATGTGCTCTATGAGTCCCACATTCATGCATTCAAATTCATCACAGTGTAGGCAGAGAACTCTAGTGGCATCCACATTGATTGGTATTTTTGATGTGCTCTATGAGTCCCTCATAGAGCCTGAGAGACTAGGAGGCACTCAAATTCATCACAGTGTAGGCGGAGAACTCTAGTGGCATCCACATTGATTGGTATTTTTGATGTGCTCTATGAGTCCCACATTCATGCTTGGAATATGGCATGGGGGTGATTGGTTGAAGAGAGACTTGGCTCAACCAATCTATGGTCAGGTGGAACGTGGTAGTCCCATCTTCGGTTGGGTCATTGAATTGATTAATGAGAAATTCATTCCATTGACTTTCATGTGTAGATTTACTGGTGTACATATGGATTTTGATGGCTGATATGTTTATTGTAATTATTTTCCTATTATGTTGGTAATATGTTCATTTTATGACAACAGCTATGTTTGGCTCTCAGCATGTTTTTACTTGTTTTTGAATGGATATTGTATCTATTAACTAATAAGTGATAAGGCAAAAAATGACATGAGGAAACAATGGTTCATGGTGATTCTCAGATAAGTGAGAGATCCCTACACTCGACTCTATTGTTTACACATGTAGGTTACATGTCGATGATATATTTGATGAAATTCCTATCATGGATAGTAGGGGTCTGGTTAAGGCCTTGATCAACTATTTACTTTTGCATCTTTGTTTCCCTGTACTTTACTTAATTTTGAGCTTTCATTCCATTCTGGATAGTTGCCTGGGCTCTAGACCTGAAAAAGTGGTTCAAATCCCAGAGTTCCTAGCACATAACTAGTAATTTTCATCCATAGTCAATGGCATGCAGGCCTATGAGAGCGAATTTAGGTCTCTAGTCGCTCCCTTGCCCATAGCATGAGATCGATTGAGCCTTAAATTATCCAAAATAGCAGTGGGACCTAGGGACAAGTTGTTTGAGTGGTTGAATTGTGTCTTAAAGGTTCTACTGAAGGTATTGGATCATTGTATGTGATGTTTTGCCAATTCCACTTCCTTACGGTCACCTAGGAGGTCGAATCTGATAATAGTAGCCTCTCGTATCATGTTTACCCTAGTTGGCATGGTTACTTGGGTCCCACATTCATCACAGTGTAGGCGGAGAACTCTAGTGGCATCCACATTGATTGGTATTTTTGATGTGCTCTATGAGTCCCACATTCATGCACTCAAATTCATCACAATATAGGCAGAGAACTCTAGTGGCATCCACATTGATTGGTATTTTTGATGTGCTCTATGAGTCCCTCATAGAGCCTGAGAGACTAGGAGGCACTCAAATTCATGACAGTGTAGGCGGAGAACTCTAGTGGCATCCACATTGATTGGTATTTTTGATGTGCTCTATGAGTCCCACATTCATGCTTGGAATATGGCATGGGGGTGATTGGCTAAAGAGAGACTTGGCTCAACCAATCTATGGTCAGGTGGAATGTGGTAGTCCCATCTTCGGTTGGCTCATTGAATTGATTAATGAGAAATTTATTCCATTGACTTCCATGTGTAGATTTACTCGTGTACATATGGATTTTGATGGCTAATATCTTTATTGTAACTTTTTTCCTATTATGTTGGTTATATGTTCATTTTATGACAGCAACTATGTTTGGCTCTTAGCATGTTTTTACTTGTTTTTGAATGGATATTGTATCTATGACCTAATAAGTGATAAGGCAGAAAATGACATGAGAAAACAATGGTTCATGGTGATTCTCAGATAAGTAAGAGATCCCTACTCTCGACTCTATTGTTTACACATGTAGGTTACATGTCGATGATATGTTTGATGAAATTCCTGTCATGGATAGTAGGGGTCTGGTTAAGGCCTTGATCAACTATTTACTTTTGCATCTTTGTTTCCCTGTACTTTACTTAATTTTGAGCTTTCATTCCATTCTGGACAATGGCCTGGGCTCTAGGCCTGAAAAAGTGGTTCAAATCCCAGAGTTCCTAGCATAGAACTAGTAATTTTCATCCTTAGTCACTGGCATGCAGGCCTATGAGAGCGAATTTAGGTCTCTAGTCGCTCCCTTGCCCATAGCATGAGATCGATTGAGCCTTAAATTATCCAAAATAGTAGTGGGACCTAGGGACAAGTTGTTTGAGCGGTTGACTTGTGTCTTGAAGGTTCTGCTAATGGTATTGGATGATTGTATGTGATGTTTCACTGATTCCACTTCCTTAAGGTCACCTGGGAGGTCGAATTTGATCCTAATAGCCTCTCGTATCATGTTTACCTCAGTTGGCATGGTTACTTGGGTGGATGTGGGAGGAGGGTGTTACAAAATGTAGATTTAAAATCTCCGCATCTTGTTGGTGTCATTAACCCCAAAATTCCACCACCCACCTCGATCAAATAGATTGAATCACGAGGTATTTTCCTCCATTGCAACCAATGAGTAGACCCAGAGAGACCTTGGAAAGGGCAGGATGAAGGAGGCTAAGTCAAGGGAGCCTAGACTTGACATCCACTAAGGATAGGAAACAACAACATCGAGAAAAAGTTATACTTTTAGAGTAGTAAGTTGCCACCCTTTGTAAACCAAAATGGGAATATTTCTTCTTTGTGAGATCCTTTTACAAATTGTACCCATATAGAGGTACATTGAGGTACATTGATTGCATAATCATTCATGGAGTGGATTGAATGTGTGGTGTCTAGCCTAGAGTTATGGTGAATTCATGTTATAGTCAAGTGGAGTGGGGTGATGGCAGTTAGCTTGCACCCCCTCCTTGTAATTACTGTTTGCATCCTCAACCATGTTACCACCACAGTTAGGGGAATGCATATGTTTTATTTGTTATAAAATTATATATTATAGAGCAATGGAATGCATAAAATATTGTAGAAATGAAAACACAAAAAATGCATAAAACAAGAGAGACACCGATATATGTTGTTCACCCAATTTGGGCTACTTCCATGGAGAAACATCCAGTCCTTCCTTTATATTATCTAGAAAAATGAAGAGATACAACCTACAGTAGATCTATTGTAATTTCCTCTTCTCTCTCGCACAATCTCTTCATTGAGCACATTTATTTCTTGCATGTTAGACCCTGCAACAAGCATGTCATCTACATATAACAACAATATAATATAGTGGCCATCATTTTATATTTTGAGATAAAAAAAAGTGATGAAAGTGACATCTAATATAACCTTGTTTAGACATAAACCTGTCAAATTTTAGACACCACTGCCTTGGAGCCTGTTTTAGGCCATACAAGCTCTTATTCGACCTGCAAACTAGTTTCTCATTCCCTTTGACCTCATACCCTTGTGGTTTTTGCATATAGATCTCTTCGTCCAAATCCCCATAGAGAAAGGTCATCTTTACATCTAACTACTCAAGATACAAATGTTTTGTTGCTACTAGACTTAAAATAGTCTTGATTGAAGTCATTTTAAAAATAAGAGAAAATATTCCATCAAAGTCTATAACTTTCTTTTGTGCAAACCCCTTCACCACAAGTCTAGCTTTATACCTTTTTCTACCTCCATATTCTTCCTTCAACTTGTAAACACTTTTATTCTACAATGTTGTTTTACCAGAAGACAACCTGACTAAGTCCCAAATCTAGTTATGTACCAAGGATTCCATCTCTTCTTTTATGGCTAGCTCCCACTTCTTCCTATTTTCTACCTGCATTGCTTCTTCATAACATTTTAGTTCACCGGAATCAATCAAAAACACATAATATAATGAAGGAGAGTATCATTCAGGGGGTCTACTTATCCTGGTAGATTTTCTAACACCACTTTCAAGTGTTTGAGATGCTTGTTGATGTTGTGGTGGTTGTTCATCATTATGATTTTCAAACACCTTTACTTTTCATGTGATCTCATCAAGCACTGTGTATTCTCTGTTTTCTTTTTCTGCATCTCATCCTTATACAAGACCCTTTCATTGAATATGACATCCCTACACCTAATGATTTTGTGATTTTCATAATAATATAAGAAATAACCAAAATCATTAACGCCATATCCAATAAAGGTACATTTCTTTGATTTTGCCTCAAGCTTTGTTCTATTTTATTTATTAATGTGGACAAAGGCTTCACAACTGAAAGTTTTTAAAAATTAGTAGTTTACCTTTTTACCTGTCCATGCTTCCTCTGGAATACCACCATCTAAGGAACTTGAAGGCCCTCTATTTATTAGATAAGCAACAGTATCTGCAACATCTGCCCTAAATTGTAAAGGAAATCATGCATGCAATCTCATGCACCTTGAACGCTCCATGATTGTCATGCTCATCCTTTATGACACACCATTTTCCCGTGGTGTTCCTAGAACTGTCTTCTCTCTGCGAATTCCATGCTATGAACAATACTTATCAAACACTTTGTTGCAATATTCTCCTCCATTGTCTGATTTGAGACACTTCAACTTCTTTCTTGTCTCATTCTCAACCAGATCTTTCCATTTCTTGAATGTATCAAATACATCAGATGTTATGAAACCAGCTTAAGAAAAGATAGAAAAGATAGATCAACGCCTTAGAACTCAGCCTCTTCGAGGGGGCAACCTCATTTACATTACATAAATGAACAATTCTTGGATGATTCAAATGACAAAACCTCCTTTCTATATATAGGAGTCTAAGGAGTCACAATATAATCCAGCCGACCTAACAATAATAATATAAAGCCACAAAAATAACTATAGAGGGATTCTATGGGGCACAGTAATAACAATATGGGGGCAATAGGGGCACAACAATATTAATAAGGGATATAACTACAATAGTAATGGGGTAATCACTAGTATTATAGGGACCCAACATGCCCCTCTCCTTAAAAAAAGTGTTGTCCTCAACGCTTGAGTAGGTCTGGATACTTCTGCATAAAATTTTCATCCTCCCATGTGGAATCTTCAGCGGATAAGTTCTTCCACTTGATAAGATACTCTGAAATTGATCGATTTTGTAGCTGTCGAGTTCTTGTTTCTGTGACTGCTTCCGGTTCCAATATAATTTTTCCTTCCTCGTCAAGTTCTGGCAATATTGCTTGAACTGGGAGCTTGTCGCCTATAACCTTCTTTAAACATGAAATATGGAAAACTGGGTGCAATCGAGAAGCTGCAGGAAGCTCCAATTTGTATGCCATAGTACCAATATTTTGCAACACCTTGTACGGACCATAATACTTTGGTGATAATTTATTATCCTTCTTAGCTTGCTTGAGGGACATTTGCTTATATGGTTGTAGCCGTAGGAATACCCAATCACCTACATCAAAACTTCTTTCACTGCGATGTTGATATGCCTGTTGTTTCATTCTATTCTATGCCAACACGAGGTTATCCTTTAAGAGTTGGAGGACTTGTTGTTGATGTTCAATGTGATGTTCCACTGCTTGAAACTTCAGAATTTTCTCTTAAATATGATGTGATGGATGGTGGTTGATACCCATAAAGTGCCATAAATGGAGTCATTTTTGTTGTTGTATGGAAGGAAGTGTTATACCACCATTCAGCCAGATGCAACCATTTGACCCATTGTGTCTGTTTATCAGATACAAAGCAACGAAGATATCCTTCCAAACATTTGTTTACTATCTCAGTTTTCCCATCAGATTGAGGATGATAAGATGAGCTATGAGCTAACTGAGTACCAAGACAAGAAAATAATTATGTCCAAAAATTTCCAGTGAAAATGGGATCTCTGTCACTTACAATAATCTTTGGGTTTCCATGCAGCTTTTGAATTGTTTCCATAAATGCAGTAGAAACTGTATTGGCTTTAAATGGATGTGATAATGCACAAAAGTGTGCATACTTGGTAAGTCTGTCAACCACCACCATGATGACACTCTTTCCCTCAGACTTGGGTAAACCTGTGATAAAATCCATTGAAACCTCCTCCCAACATTGGCTTGGAATGGATAAAGGTTGTAATAGACCTGGTGTCTTAATTGTTTCAACTTTATTTTGTTGGCAAACCAAACATTCCGCCACAAACTTTTGAATATCTGATTTAAGGCCATCCCAAAAAAATTCCTTCTTAACCCTGTGGTAAGTTTTTAGAAATCCTGAGTGCCCTCCTAAGGGAGAAGTGTGTAATTCCATAAGAATCTTTTGTTTTAGCTGGGAATTCTTACAGAGGTATAAGCGATCTTTGTACCATAATGAATCATTTTTCTATCTAAATGTATCAGATGTGCCAGAATCTTGTTGTAACTTTCAAATAAGTGCCCACACTTCTTCGTCATTCTTCCATTCCTCCCTTGCTTCATTTATCCAATCTGGTTGGATAATAGAAATGGCGCACAACAATGCTTCCACATCCTCATCCTTTCTTGAGAGTGCATCTGCCACCACATTTTGCTTCCATTTTTTGTAGATGATTTCAAAGTCATAACCCAACATCTTTGTGACCCACTTTTGTTGCTCTTCAGAGGATAATCTTTGTTCTAAAAATTATTTAAGGCTATCATGATCCGTTTTTACCTTGAAGTGTCTTCCCATTAGGTAGGGTCTCCATTTCTTAAGTGCATGGAGTATTGCCAACATTTCCTTCTCATAAATAGCTTTTCTTAAAGACTTTCCCTTGATTGGACGACTTTCAAAAGCAATGGGTCTTTCATCTTGCATTAGAACAGCACCAATTCCATTTCCTGAAGCATCACATTCCACAATAAAGGTTTTTGTGAAGTCCGGTGTAGCTAAGACCAGTGCTTGGCACATTGCCTCTTTAAGATGTTCAAAGGCCTTTGTTGCTTCCGGAGTCCATGAAAATGCAACTTTCTTCAATAATGTTGTTAGAGGTGTTACTATTCTCCCATAATTCTGAACAAACTTGCGATAATACCCTGTCAACCCGAGAAATCCTCGCAAATGCTTTATGGATGTGGGGATTTTCCATTCCTTAATGGCTTTAATTTTGCTAGGGTCTACCTTAACTCCTTCATGAGATACAATATGACCCAGATATTCCACCTCCTGGACTCCAAAGAAACATTTGGATCTTTTTGCATATAATTGTTTCTCCTCCAATAGTTGTAGCACCCTGTCAATATGTTCAACATGATCCTTCCAAGACTTGTTGTAGATTAGTATATCATCAAAAAATACTAACACAAATTTTCTAAGGAATGGTTTGAAAATTGAATTCATCAAACCTTGAAATGTTGAAGGTGCATTGGTAAGGCCAAACGGCATGACAAAAAATTCATAATAACCCTCATGAGTTCTAAATGCTATTTTTGGAATGTCTTCAATCTTCATTCTGATTTGATGATATCCTGAACGAAGATCCAACTTGGTGAAGTAAATTGATCCATGCAATTCATCCAGTAATTCATCAATGACAGCAATGGGGAACTTATCTTTAATAGTGAGCTTTTTGAGCTCCCTATAATCCGGACACATGCGCCATGATCCATCCTTCTTGTGCACCAATACTACTGGAGCAGAGAAAGAACTTTGACTCGGTTGAATTATACCAGCCTCTAGCATTTCTGCAACCATACGTTCAATTTCACTCTTTTGGACATAGGGATATCTGTACGGCTTGATGTTTGGAGGAACGCTTCCTGGAATCATATGAATAGCATGATCATGATCACGCATAGGTCGGAGACCTTTGGGAGTCTCAAATACCTTGGAATGATTGTCCAGGACTTTTTGGAGATCTGGAGAAATAGATGATTCCGATGTGGAAACATCTAGCGAACATAATTGTGCAATTACACCTCTTTGCTCCTTTTTTAGAAGCTTTGTCATACCATTAGAGCTGATTATCTTTCTTGGTTTCCCTGTAATACCCTTTAATTCAACTTCCTTTCCTTCCGTAGAAAATTTGATGAAAAGTTCTTGAAAATTAAAATCTATTGTACCCAAGGATTGTAGCCATTGGACTCCTAGTACAACATCAGCACCTCCCATTGGAATGGAAAGCATTGGGCTAGTCAATACATATTCTCCCATGGATAGCTTGATATTATGGCACTTTCCAGAGCAATTTATTGTTCCTCCATTTGCAATCATCACTTGACACTCTGGTGTTGGATATAGGAAGCAATTCAATTCTTTTGCTACCTTACAATGAATAAAATTGTGGTTGAATCAATCAATACTATTACCTTTTTCTTCTTGATTTGTCCTTCTATCTTGATGGTTTGAGGAGTGGTAATTCCCACCAATGCATTACAAGATATGGTCGGATTTATTTGTTCTTCATCTAGGCTTTGTTCCTGGAGTATACCCTCTTATTTTGACCTTTCTTGCTCCTTTTCTTCTTCCTCTTCACAATCTATGTAGAATAATTTCTTCTCAACACACTTATGACCTTTAGTGTATTTGCTATCACAACTGTAACAAAGCCCTTTTGCTCTTTTTTCTTCCAATTGTTGTGGCGTCAACCTTATAGGTTGTGGAAGACTAGGGGCAACAACACTTCCGTCTTTATAGCTGTGAGTGGTATGCTTCCTGGTTGTCATAATTTTGCTTTCCATTTTCTTGCTAACCTAAATGCCTTCTCTAATGAATCAGGTTCCCAAAGGCGAACATCATGTTGGATATTATCCTTTAAATGCCCTATGAACACATCAATCCTATACTCCTCTGGAATATCTTTTACCCTTATGTTCAATTTTTGGAACTCCTCAATGTGCTCCATTATTGAACCCTTTTGTTTGAGACTTATCAATTGGCTAAAAAAAGTGTTGCTTTTTGTATCCTCATAATGTGCTATCAATTCTTCCGTAAAAATTTCCCAAGTGATAAATTGTTTACAAGAGCAAAGTCATTGATACCATACAAACTGATTTGGTTCCAAATATAAAGTTGCCATACGTACCTTTTGTGTGTTTTGCACATTATTGAGATCGAAGAATTGCTCCATCTGTAATATCCATGTTGCGGGATCCTTGCCATCAAACTTCCTCATATCGATTTTTGGAATATGGTGGGTCTTCGATCCAACATTAGAGTCTATGGAACATGATTAACATTTCTTTTGTTCAAGTGACACTTGTTGCACTTGGTCTCGTAATTTTGCTATATCATGTTGCATTTCTTCCTCTTCTTCATAAGTTATGCAAGAGCTTTCAGGTTGCTTACTAGGTGTTTGCATTTTCTTTCCTTGGGGCATCAATTACTAATAATAATGCTTTACTATGCCCTTTGAATTCCTTCAAACCAAGCTTACGCAAAAATTAAAAAAAAAAAAACTACACACCTTTTTTCACTTTGTAGAAGCCTGATATTGAATCTGATGTATCTCTGTAATTTCGAATCATCCAGTTCTAAAACTATGACCTATAGTAGCCTTCTGTTTCCTCTTTTCAATGCCACTAGTCTGCTCCAAATTGGATTCTCCAAGAAAGAGTTATGCACAATCTCCCGCAGTGACCTAATTATAGACTAGTTCAGTAGAGCGAACTTGTATGAAGTTCCACGTGTCACTGTTTCGACCTTTGACTCTGAAAAATATATAAAAAAAAACTAAAATCTGTCCTCTTTCTGTACCTTCTTACGAAATTTCAATCCGATGCTCAGAAAGAAAGTTATGATGATTTTCCCCAGGTCACCTGTTTGGAATGTAGTTCAGGAGTCTGCAAAAAGGCCAAATTCCTCAGATTATATATCCGTAAATATAGCGCGAAAACCTCTAAAATTCAGACCCGAGGTTCAGCGCGCTTTCTTCTCAAATGGGTTTTTTTTGCAACTTCTAAAACGTCGCAGAAAAATAGTTATAGTGAAAATGCCACGATGACCTGTTTGGAGCAACGAAACCCTAGAATCCAAAGCTCTGATACCAAATGTTATGAAACCAGCTCAAGAAAAGATAGAAAAGATAGATCAACGCCTTAGAATTTAGCCTCTTCGAGGGGGCAACCTCCTTTACATTACATAAATGAACAATTCTTGGATGATTCAAATGACAAAACCTCTTTTCTATATATAGGAGTCTAAGTAGTCACAATATAATCCAGCCGACCTAACAATAATAATATAAAGCCACAAAAATAACAATAGAGGGATTCTATGGGGCACAGTAATAACAATATGGGGGCAATAGGGGCACAACAATATTAATAAGGGGTATAACTACAATAGTAATGGGGTAATCACTAGTATTATAGGGACCCAACATCAGATGTATTTAAAATACAATAAATCCAGGTTTTTCAGGTTGCATCATCAATAAATGTAACATAATACTGATAGCCACCGAGAGATTATACCTGTGCAAGTCCCCATCCATTTGTATGCACAATATGTAATTCTTCACTCTTCTTTTCTTTCCTATCTCTGAGAAATATGACTCTCTTTTGTTTTCCATACACACAATTCTCACAAAAATCCAAATTAACATGCTTCAAACTTGGAAAAATATTTCTTGAGTGAAGAATATGCATCCCCTTCTCACTCATGTGCCCGAGCCTATGATGCCACAATGTTGTATTTGCTCATGTCGAGGTTAAAACATTAACAGAATTAGAAATACCATTGCATAAATACAATGCACCAACCTTTTCCCCTTTTGCTATTACGAGGACTCCTTTAGTGACCTTCTAGGTTTTATATGTAAAATTAGTTACGCAAAATTCACCTCCCAACTTCCCTGTTGAAATTAGATTTTTCTTCATATTTGGAACATGCCTTGCCTCCTTCAATATCCATTGGTTTCCATTATGATGTTTTATGAAAACTTTACCCATTCCAATGCTTTTACAGGGTTAATCATAACCCAAATGAACCTGTCGAAAATCTCCTTGAACATAATCATGAAAATGCTTCCTATCAGGTGTGGCATGGAATGAGGCCCCTGAATATAACACCCATGCATTAATAATATTTTCTAATGAAGGAATCAAAGTATCTTGCAACACATCACCTGTTACATTCACTTCATGATTGTTTTCTTGTTGTGTATCCTTCTTTTCCCTTCTGAGACTTACAGTCTTTCTTTAGGTGTCCTTTCTTCCCCCATTTCCTGCACACTATCCCTGATCTAAACCTAGATATGTCTTTCCTGGACTTGTTGCGATACCTTGGGCTATTTTCGCTTTCCATTTTTATTCCCCTAGTCTTTGAAGTCAAAGCATTACCTGATGTCTCACTGAAGCTTTTCCGCCACATTTTCTCACTAAGAATGACACCGAAAACATTATCAAACTTTAAAGTACTAGATCCAGAGACAATTACTAATGGCCATAACTAAACCATGCCAAATTTCTATCAATGAGCACAAAAATAACAGAGCCTAACTTCATCATCAAAATTTAACCCTATAGAATTTAAATGATTAAATTCATTTAAATGACTAGCAATAAATCCACTTTCTGACCTCTTCATATTAAATAAACGTTTCATAAGGAATAACTTGTTTGAGACCTAGGGTTTTTCATATAGTTTGTCCAATTCCATCATTAAACCCTTTTTTGTCATTTCCTTTGAAATATTAAAGGATACCAATGCCGCCATGCATAGCCATATTGTTCCAAGTTCCTTTCTATTGAGAATATCCAATTTTGTGTCTGTCATACTCGTCGTTTTCTTTGTTTTTCTACTCAATGGTAGGTACAGATATTTCTAATACAAATAATCTTCCATCTGCATCTTCCATAGCTATTAGTTTTGGTCGTTAAATTTCTTAACCTTAAACCTACCATCTTCTGCCATTACACCCACTCGAACCAGGAACCCTTCTCTCATGTGAGTTTATCATCCAAATAAACCTTTGGCTCAAATACTAGCTGTTAGAAAATTATATATTGCATAGCAATGGAACACATAAAATATTGTAGAAACAAAAACACAGAAAAAACATAAAATAAGAGAGACATAGATATACGTGGTTCACCTAATTTGGTTTACATCCACAGAGAAACAGTTAGTCCTTCCTATATATTATCCAACGAAATGAAGAGATACAACCTACAACAAATCTGTTGTAATTTCCTCTTTGCTCTCACACAACCTCCTCTCTCTTTCTCGCTCAGAATACACATATACACAGGCACAATACAATTCCCTCATATATAGCGAGGGGTTTCCTTCTAGGGAAAAAACCATAAATTAAACATAACTCCTACTGTCAGATCATCCACCTAATGAACGTCTCAGATTTACTACGAAATTATAATATTTTACAAGGAAATTTTACATCTATTTTTAGCTTCGAGGGTGCTGCCCCTGAACCCCTGCTGGCCCCCAGACCCTCGCAATTGGTGGGGATTACCCCCACCCCCCCCCCCCCCCAACAATGTGGAGGGGTGTACAGTCTTCCTCGGGTATATATCCATATGAAACAAAGACCTCTTAATCAAGAAGATAATGAGATCCACACCCAACATTATTTAGTCCTAACTTTTAGTACCTAAATTATGAATTCCACTACAAAAAGTTGTAGAGTTGTAGAGAGAATATTGTACTTATGCACAACTATTTTTTCAAAATTTATAATCTTTATTTATATATATTAAACCAAGAATCTTTTTTATTCCATTCACATCTACATTAAATATATTGAAACGGACATTCTTCCACAAGAAAGACCCATGATGAACCCTGTCAAACACAATTTCATTTTCATATATATATTCATCAACATGATCATGTATACAATACATAATTACATGTGTAATTAGATTTAAGGCTATGAGAACTTCCTTTGTTCTATTTCATTATCCATTGTCCTCATGGATCCAACCAACCCATTTTGGTAGTCATATTATTGTCCACTTAATCAAGGATATGGAAAATATTGAATTATGTCCAATAAAATCAAGGTTAGATAACTCCCTATGTATAAGCAAATCATGCATCTGTGACTATTTTTATGTTCAAGAGTAACTCGACTATATGTTCTAGCATTGGCCTTTTTTCTAGCCCATTTGCTAAACATTAGCATGTTCTTGTTCATGTCAATCATGCATTTATCGTTTATGTCCTTTCTCGTTTTCATGTGTGCTTGTTGTTTATGCATAGGCCTCTCTCATTTGTATTGTTATATTGGTCCTCGTCAACCCTATACTGGAGCGCACCCTCGCCCCCACCCCTCACCCCCCCCCCCCCCCCTTGCCCCCCTTGGGGCTTCCTTGTCACCCCAAACAACTTTTCCCAAGGCTCCTAAGCATAAAAAGAAAAAATAAAATATGAAGTCGAAAGGAATTTTCAAAAGGGAACAAGGGGCAACATTGCAAAAACAAAATTCACAACAAAAACCATAAAGGAAAACTGTAGACAAAACAACTTGGTGATGCACATCCAATAATCAATTGATACCAAATCATATAGTTAAAAAAAAAAATGTAGCATATCAGCATCGAACAAAATAATTCCCAAAAATTGGCTCAATGCCCCTAAATCCAGCCTTCATGGCACTTTTGGCCACCATAAAATGCATATATATGTACTTACATATATATGTACAACAAAATTAGTTTGAGACTCTTCTCAAGGTGCATAACAACCTTGAAGTATCCCTCATGGTATTACATAGGGAAATTTTTTTCATATATCTACATATATATATATATATATATATATATATATATATATATATATAGATATCACAGAGCTTTAGGGGTTCCCCCTCCTCTGTCTCAACATCTTGCATCCCAGTTCCCTATTCCCTTAGTTTTTAGGGGCTATTTCCTGTCTTTTGCTTCTGGTGGGGATAATCTCTTCTCAAGTGTTCTTCCCTACAAAACTAACATGAGATGGGATTGGTTTTCCTTCTCAACCTCATGACGCTTCTTTCTACCAATACAACTTCCCTCTTTTGAGGGTAAATCTCATTGTGTCAATTCTGACAGGAATTTTTGCAACTTTGAGTTCAACTTGCCCAGTCTTTGCTACTTCAAAGAAAGATTCAAAATTTATGCCTTGTAGATCTTCAATTCGACCTTCAATCTCCTGAGATCAGCCTTCAAGTTCTTGCAGGTATTTTTCCTTGATGGGATCGGTCCATCTCCTGCTGTGCCCTGCCATGATACACACTTCCTTTTGTTTCCACTGAGTCTTGCTATATGTTGCCACATACATTTAGTTGTTAGTGTATTAATGGAATAATATAAATAATTATACCAATTGCCATTTTTCCATGCTAATCCAAGCACAATCCCAATAATTGTTCACATATCCTCAATTTGTTGTCAATCACATATCTCAAACCAAGACACAATTAAAAACTGAATTAGCTTGATTTCAAAATTCAAAATTATAGTACGCATTCATATCAACAAGTTTACTCTCATGCTATTACACGTTGTAGAAATCAACCCTTAATCAATTCTATCAGTAGTAAGTTAAAGTCAGCCATCATTATCATTTTTCAATATTACTTTTCATGCTAAAAGCTATAATAGCCAGTTTTTTTGGCCTCTTTACCTAGGTCAGTTATTATGGCATCTAAAATCTCAAAGGTCATATATATATATATATATATATATATATATATATATATATATATATATATATATATCACATCAACATTTTCCATCTTCATAATTTATGGTCATCATATTCATAAATATATCACAAATACGCATGCAATCTCCAATCAATACATAACTATTCAATCACAGTGCTACACCAAGCACCCACTTGCATAAGCAAGCATTCATCATATAATCAACAATCATACTGCTTCCACCAACACCAAATAAATAGACATTGAAACCTATCATTCTTTAATAGGGCCACAAAATATCATGCCTCCAATCCACCAAGTTCTTTTGTCACATGCAACCATGGGATTTCTCACATCCTAATCTGTATAGAAATATAATTATGTATAATTGGAAACAAATTGTGTTGTGCAATACAAGCAACACAAGGATTTCCCAAAAGCCATCAAATCATATCAGTATGCACCTGCTCGTACATCCAAAATGGGTAGGAATACATCACTTAACTGGTGGTGTTAATACACTACAACAATTACGCACAAAAACCGTATAGGAAGTTTTGTAAAAGAAATAATAATTCTCCCACATTACAACAATAAGTTGTCCTAACCTTCAACCTGCAAGATAATAACTGCAAGCATTGCTAATGCATCCCTAAAACAACATGCTATCAACATTATTGCAATTTTCGTGCAATTCTATAATCAAATGGCATAAATAGCATAAAATCCACAATCAATGCTATGAATGGTATGTAATCATTATTTACCTTCAGTCAGGCGTCTAGAGCTTATGCTCCATTCTATCTCCAGAGATCCAATCATTGGATTCACCACTTTGTTAAATTTTGTAACATGGAACTATTTTTTTCTTCCAAAGGCTTGAAGTTGCACCCTTGGCTTCATTTCATCTGTGATAGAGCCCATCCAATCCAAGTGTTGAAGCTGGAAGATCTAATACCACTTTTTAACGTACTCGTACTTTCACTAACCCCAACTAAGGGTAGAAGGAAGTAGTTACTAGGATCACACAACCTCCAAGGTCTAGTTATGGAAATGGGGTCTCATTTTTTTTGTCTAAGATTTCTCAATAGCTCAAACAAATGGAATCATTGTGTTCATCTCATCGAGACCTTTCCAACAATCTAAAGTTTACTTTAATTGGATTCTGGGATCAAAATATTTGATCTCTCCAAGATTGGACTATTAAACTATCCCTGGTCATCTTGGCCTACCACGTGGCACCCATAATTAAAGGAAAATAGAAGAAAAGGGAGATGAAGGGTCACAAATTTTCATGAGAGGGAAATTAAAGGAAAAATGGAGAAAAATGAAGAAAATAGAGGCCTCAATGATAAAAAGGCTTCTGAGAATCAGTTCACAGCATTTTGTCAGTTCAGTTTTGGAGCTCTCTTCTATTTCCTCATTCTCTCATACTCTTGCACACTTAGAGCATTCTTGGAGCATGTTTGGACCACTCTAGTATCCACTTGGATTTAGAGAAATAAGGAAAAGGAAAGAAGGAAAGCACAAGAGAATAGTTGGATTAGTCGTTAAATTTAGATTGTTTTGTAGGCAACCGATTGCATGTGTGTTTTCCTTATTGATTTATGGATGCATGGTGTATGCATATGACTATTAAATTATGTGTTGTCATCAACATGGAGTGTATTTCCTTGATTGACAGTGGTTTTAGCCTTGCCTTTCCATTTCCTGGATAGCCATGGTGTTGTGGTTTTTCTCATTTGATGGTTTTATGGTTGGTTCTCATAATTCCTTATAGCTATGGTTTGGAACAAATGCTCTGGAATCCTTGAAATAGATTGGGTTAAGTTACTAGTCCTGGAGCATAGGTTGGGATTTGGAGCCCTTGGTTTTTTAAGTTACTAGTCCCTAGATCCAAGTTGGAAAAACAATGTGGAGCCTTGGAAGGTTGTGGGTTGAGTTACTAGTTCCTGGAGACCTAGACAAATTGTGTAGCGACTGATCTAGTTGGTGTTAATGATGTCCGACTGTGAGGTGGAATCACTAGTTGAGTGTTGAGGTGACTTTTCCTCTAGAAGCCATGGTTTGTTTTTTTTGTTTATTCCAGGGTATCCCACATTCATGCTTGGAATATGGTGAGGGGATGATTGGCTCGGAAATATATATTTGGTTCAGCTCAATCTATGGTCGAGTGGTACATGGAAGTCCCTGACATATTTGGTATTTTCATATATTAATAATAATTATTCTTCTATTGTGATTCATTCATATTTATAGAGATTATGTTGGTGATACTATGGTTGAGTTGCCATGGTTCCTATGCTAGTTATTTATTGGTTATTTGATGGTCACATGATGTATGTTATTTATCGCTCATGTCATGAATAGTTTAGTTATTGATTGGTTGATGAATGTATGGACAAATAAGTATTTTTGCAGTTGTGTGAAGAGGGCATAGGGCCTTCTTGGTTATTCTTAGATGAATATCAGACTATTATGATCAAATATGCATTCATGATCCAGGTGGCTTCAGACACATGCAGAAGTCCCAGATGACTCAGAAAGGGTCAAAAATCAAAGTGATCATAATGTTGTTGAACCAAGACCGGCGTGTAGATCTCGTCGTCCTGATCGCAACGGTATGAACAGTTCATCAATCCGAGCTCGTATGAGGGAGAAAGAGCTAGTCAAAGTTTTGGTCAAAGTTGGGTAGTGGGCCAAGTTTAAGTGTCCTACAAATTCACCGTCAACTGACGTGGGAACATAGCTCCCGAAAATGAGTGAAATTGTGGCCTCTTTAATTTGCCTAATATCCCTTATGGGTGGCAGGCCATCACCCTGTTATAGACATTTTTGTGCCTTACAGCATTGAGCATGAAATGTCCATAATCTAAGGGATCCAAAGTCCCTAAACATGTTGTTCCTACCCCTAGAGGAACAAGGCTAACAAACCACAGCAATTCACAGAAGTTCTCCACCTGAAACTGCTCAAAAACAGGTCAATTCAAGATCATTTCAGTGGCTACACTAGCTGTTTGTGCTGAATGTCAAAGCCAACACTGGCTACCTGCGCTGAACGAGAGTGGACAAGTGGCAGGCTCATTTCTCAAGGTGTCAAGACCCAGGAAGCTTCCAAAATGAAACTTGCCTCAGGGAATTCGACTGGTGATGAGTAAGAGGTTCCAAATCTCCAAGTGGAAGCAAGAACCTCCAAGTGGAAGCAAGAACCTCCAAGTGGACTCAAGAACTGACAGAGGGAGAGGACACTAGTCAGATCTCAAGCTGACTCATCCTCTCTCCAAACATCTATATATGGATCTCTCCTCCATGAGATCTAGAGGCTGGAATTTTGTGATTGCAAAGAATTGCTGTTGGTTTGAGACTGGAACCATTGGGTGCTTAATGCTTTGAAGGGGGAAAAGAGAGGAATTCCTTTTGCTGGGAAGGAGATGCTGGATTGGAGCCCTCTGGGTTGTATCTCTTCCTGAACCTTGTTATTCATCAATAAAGCTATCTTGGTTTCTCCTATATGCTGATGTATTTTGATGTATGAATGTATTAGTGTATTTGGTTTATTTCTAATCCTAAACTAGTTATGAATGTGAACATCTGTCTTTGTGTAGTGTTCTTCTCTTGTCTCAAGTAGTTGTTCTCTTGTCGCAAGTAGCTGTTCTCTTGTGATCTTGCAGGAAGTTGTAGCTGGATAAGCAAGAAGGCAAGTAGCTATGAACACCCAAAGAGAAGGGAGATTGGATCGAGGGACAAACGGAAGACACTGGTAAGTCTATTGATCTCTCTTCTTTCACATTTCATAAAGGAAGAAACCAGTATAGCTGTACTCGTTTGTTGCTAAGGCACTGTCACACCTTAGGTGGATAGGATCGTCCTGCATAGGCATTTTTCCCCACAACAAATTGGCGACTCCACTGGGGACATTTGTTTAGTCATTTTATTTGTGTTTCTATCATTGTTTGCATCATAGACTTGACAGCAACAGTTGAACTGCATTTTTCCCGGATGCAAAGTAGACAGTTGCTGCTTTGATCCAGTTACTGGACTTGTCTATGATCTGAACAATGGATTCACAAATGATTTGATGATCCTTGTGATAGATCTTAGTAGCCCTTCAAAGCATCCCTTTGATTACACCTTGCTTGTTGCTTTTATTTGGCCTAAAACAGTGAATTAAAGAGCAATCTGTGACCCAGAACCTGAGGGAAACGAGAGTTTCTCCTTCAGCGCAGACCCAGTGAAGGGATTCTGCATTTCAACGCAGGTCCCGTGAAGGCTACCTGCGCTGAATGTCAAAACCCCTGTGTTGAGGTTGCGTTGAACCAGTTTGTCCTTGTGCAGCTGGGGTTCTCTGCTCTGTTTTGCCTTGTTTTGATCTCTGTTTTTTGCAGCCTGTAACCAGCATAGGTACCAGTCTAATAACCCCTTTTCTCTGCTTACATTCTGCCTCCTTTTGTACAAAAAGACTGTGAGTGTTTTTATGTGTTTGTGGCGTCATTTACAGTTTTCCTTTGCATGAGTGAAATAGTCATCCTGTAGCCCTTGATTCAGATCTATTGATTGTGATCTTAGAAGAGAGTTCATTGGCTGTTTGCAGATTGATTATACATTTACTTTTGCTTATTGGTTTGAATTTGTCTCTTTTAAGTGTCAAAACAAGTCTTTATTTCGAAAATCGTTAAGTGTTGTAATCTCTTCTATCTTCTCTGATTTCGAAAAAGTAAACTTGTTTGTATTGATCATTTAAAAGCAAATTCAAAGTTGTACAAAAAGCTTTCTTTGTAGGCATCAATACTAAGAAAGCGGAAAACAAACACCTGCATTGTGCATTTGCATTTGATAGTTTGCATGTTGGATTTAGGAAAAGTGCATTAGAGTGTGCTGATTGCTCTTTGAGAAAAGATGGTGTCTTTCTTTTCCCTTAGTAGCTAGGATTTTCAAAGTTGAAAAGATATAAAGCTTGCTTATCATCTTTAGACTGCATTTAGGAATTTGTATCATACATCTCGTGGTGAACCTTGAAAGGCAAACTTTAAAAAGATCAACCTAAAATAAATTGAATGAACTTAACAACGCTTTGCAACATAACGCACAACATAGAGGTCTAGGCTAGAGACGTGTTCCGGCGTCGTTAAGCCTGGTGACTGTCGATCTCGTGGAAGGTGGGTGATTCCTCCTGAGGGACGATAGCGCCAGTACGGATTGTGCTCCCACGTACCATTGCGTATATATTGGGAGACCCCTATAGGCATAAAACCTTTATCCTTAGGAAGCCGTGTCGGCCGCCCCACTGATCGCAATGCACTGAACACAGCATTCAGGAAGATCGATCGCCCGTACCCTAAAAAGTATTCTGCGGTTTTGTGAAAAGTTTGGCACACCCTCTGCCTAGAACTCCAGAGCAGTTCCTTTTGGCCTTTTTCAGACTCTATAACAGAAAAAGTCCATTCGAGCATTTGTCACTTCGGGCTCGTTAAAACATCGAAGGAGACTAGAGTCATCTTTAGCTTTTTCTCGACTCTTTAAAACTGAAAAAGCAAGTTGTGTCTAAAGCGTCGTTAAAAAATTATTTTAAACGGAACAATCACCCCTATTCCTGCGTTGATCTTTAGGTTGAAAAAATGGAGCACACCAACCAAGGAATTCCCCTTGGTGGAAATCCTAGTCCCTTCTCCTCTTGGGGAGATGTTGGTGCGCCCCACATGGCCACATTATCGTTTCCAGGACTGACAATTTGCCTGCCAGTCTGGCTCTTTTCAACCAATGTCGTTCAGAACACCACCATTCCTGAACAGTCAAGTCAACAGTTAGACCAGACCAGAGTTGCCCACCAGCCTTCTACTTCATCTTCCTCTCCTCCTTCCTCTTCGCTTGACGGAACTGGTAAAGCCAAAAACCAAGTTCCTAAGGAGAAGAAGGAAAAGAAGAAGAAAGAGAAGAAGAAGAAGGAGCCAAAGGCGATTGGGGGCAAACAAGTGTCGTCTGACAAAAATCCACACACAGCACTGACCAGGCCTAAATCGCCATGTGTCATATGCAAGGGAGACCACTTCCACAGAGATTGTCCCTGTATCCCTCGAATACTAAGGGACTGGTCTCCCCGTTTGCACAATTCGGTAGCATCAACCTCTGATAGCCATGTTGACTGCTCACCATCAACTAGTGAAAGTGAAGCCACAGGACAGAGAGGGAAAGCTAGATTTCCCTGCAAACTGTGTGAAGGCGATCATGCCATCCACCGTTGTCCCTTCTTAGACGAGGCTAAAAGAGTTCTGGAAGATCGCCCCATTTTACGAGCGCAACTTCCTCCTAGATATCAAAAACTCCTGCCAAGTCCTTCACTAGTTGAAAACCCGGCTGGCCCGCCTAGGTGGTCAGCCGAAGCACCTATCATTGAAGATGAACCGTCTGGATCCATGCCTGAAGAAAGTCAAAAGGTTGATATGGCAGTTGACCCGGTTTTGCCTTCAGAGGCTCTATCTTCGAATGATACCATCACAGAGGAGAATAAAGACGACACCGTCCAAATTCTCTTCATCAACACTGACACCGATGAACAAGGGGGCAATGCCCCCATTCCTTTATCGCAGGAAGGAAGTTCGTCGAAGCGATATCCGGCCGTCTATTCGGTCCCACCACCAAGCAACCTAGTTGTGTCCTTTGACTGGAACCAACTAGGCAGACCCCGGTTGCCAGCAAGCATACCATTCAGAATTATCGTTCAAATATACAGAATGGTAATGGATGGCACTATCATTGATGAGGGGGCATCTGTGAGTATCCTTTCCTCTATTGCTTGGAAAGCACTTGGTTCACCAGTGCTTTTGCCTGAAATGAGAAATCTATCAGGCTTTGATAAAGGAACCAGTCGACCTTTAGGGATCCTCCCCAATGTGCCCATAACATTGAAAGGGAAGACCGTTCAAATGGACGTGATGGTCGTTCAAGGACCCTTGGATTATAACCTACTCCTTGGCCGAGACTATATATATTGCATGGGAGCTATAGTCTCCTCACTCTTTAGAGTAATGTGTTTTCCGCATGAAGGAAGAGTGGTCAAGCTCGTGGACCAACTTTCATTTCCCGGATCACGCATCGCAAATAGTCATGTACCATCCCTAAATGGTCTATTCACGCAAGAAGTGTCTCAACCCACGGTCCGTCCTCCTGATGAGCGCGAGTAATCCGGGAGGATATGACTGGAACCCAGGGGGCATGCGTCCTGGTCTGCTTCGGCAGGGACACTTTGGGTATAGAGTAGGTTTCCGCGGGAGAATATGACTAGTCTGTACCCTGTCCGTCTAGGAAGAGGGTTATTCTAGAATAAGATTCTTTTGTCAAAGTTATGTGAGTTGGCGGGCTACGTCGCTCACCTTTGTCTATTTTGGTAGACATTGCTGAAGAAGTGTTTTGTTTGAAAGATTAACGAGACAATCTTTGGGTAACCTGAAAGAGGTAAGCCTCTCTCATTAAAACAAATGTTTTGGCGAAAGAGAAGTAGAGGTAACCTTGAAACTCTGTTTTATACTTGGGGCATGCAAACCTTTTGGAGTGCAAACAAGGGGCGGCTATTTATTTTTTAAATTTTTAGGACCTCTAACCCTTTAAACTCGTAGGATTAGTCATTTCCAAACTTGCATAAAGAAAGGATCTGGAGCAAAGCTTCGTGAGATGAAGCTCCATAAAAAATAGAATCTCAATGAGACACTCTTATCATATGACTGGTATATCGAGCAGTTTTAGCACAAAGTTCATGCTCGTTAAAAAATAAACGCAAGATCCGAGCAGTTTTAGCACATAGTTCATGCTCGTTAAAAAATAAACATAAGTTCGAGCAAATGTTTCCACCTGCGTTTAAGCTCGTTAAAAAATGAACTATCCCGGTAAATAACCACAGTGAATGTAATATCATCAGCCATTAAAGCCTTGGTCGTGTTTGCACCGTCACCTCCACTTTTCCATTGGCCGATCGTTCACCTCCATATGTTTGTTTACCCATTTTGAGGAACAGCTGCGAAGAGTGATTTCACCTAGCCATCCTTGTGACACTGCTGTGATTGGAAAATTCCAACCTGTACCTGGAATCAGCTGCTAACCCTGTTCATCACTCGTTCCTCAAAAGACGAGTCTTCTTTAAGCTCTTTTCAACTGACTCGTAAAATATGAAAAGATTGTCGAGTTCTTGGCCTTCCAGCTCGTTAAAGGGACAGGAAGAGCTATCCCTCCTCTAGATTTTAATCTTTTTGGACCTGAGGGATTATTGCACAAAAAGATCGAGCGCTTGTTTTATTCGACTCATTAAAACTATCGAAAACTCATCCCTTCTGTATTGTTTTATACTTTTTCGGACTTAAGGGATTAGATGACGAAAAAGGACTTTTGGAGTTAACTTTATGTATCTTTTCAGACTCTCTAAAAATGAAAAGAACCGAGTTATCCTTGTCGTTAGACTCGTTAAAATCATTAAATAGCGACAAACTTGTCTTTAGACGAGAACGAGTTTCACTATCGCTAGGCTCGTTAAATCATAGTGATGGGCTTGCCCGAAGGGCAGGTTATAGAACAAGCATATGTTATCCTCCTCAAGCTTGACAAAAATAAAGAGGTACTGGTCAGCAATGACTGGGGAAAAATTGGGAGAAACTAAAGAGAACTTTGATGGTAGCAAGTCGCTCTTGAACATGACACTTTTCCTCCGTACCACAATCGGGTTGGGTTGTTTCATTCACTGGTCTCATCCATGGTCTCGCCATACCATCCATATTTGGGGTAATGCTACCAATCCATCGCATCAGTGTCGCCATATGTTCAAGAGAAGTCGTTCAGAAAGAGTCAACCGTGTCCCATCCACTGCCATACATTATCCTTCATCCATTCATGACCGCCACCCTGAATCATATGTCACAGATCGTTTTCACCTCCATTAAAATCATTAGCTCCATTCCGTGTCACTGATGTGGGATTCATTAAGGCCCTCCTGTGACAGATCGCTTCTTGTTGACATCAGCTCATTATCCAGGAAGTTGATCTAGGAACAACCCCTTCAGTACTTTGAAGCTTGCATGCCACAATGGCAAGTTTCTCACTTCCGGCGATAGGTATACATCAATGACCTTCGACCGAAATATTTTGCGTGGTGTTCGACGCCAAGTCCTTTATTCACACCACGTGAATTGTACTGCAGTACCTTGAGGGTCATTATCATTATTGGTGATTCCTCTCACGCTTGTTAATGGTTTACATCATTGACCGGTAATCAAGCGATGTCTTTCCATGTTCGACTTCAGAACATCTCTCACATGGATCGACTTGTACTTAGAGTGAAGATCGAACGAGTTTGAAGACCCCGGATCTAGTTTCATCCATCCGGGCTGCGATATATATTCAGGAAAGATAAAGACATTGACATGTACATCATTGCAGCAGATAATCATCCTACTCAAAGGATGATAATTTCATCAAAATTATCAGTCTACCATTAGACGATTGTCTGTTCTATGTACAGAAAATGTATTTATAAAGCTGAGCATGGGAATGCCCGCCTCAGCTAGATCATGAAAGCAGTATGAAAAATAATGTATTGTGTTGTATCTTATTACAGGTCTCCTCCCAGCATTGGATGAACTTCGGATCCCCCTGATAAAGCATTTCACCCGATAAATAGCCTCATACTTTAGGGGGCAACTGTTATAGACATTTTTGTGCCTTACAGCATTGAGCATGAAATGTCCATAATCTAAGGGATCCAAAGTCCCTAAAAATGTTGTTCCTACCCCTAGAGGAACAAGGCTAACAAACCACAGCAATTCGCAGAAGTTCTCCACCTGAAACTGCTCAAAAACAGGTCAATTCAAGATCATTTCAGTGGCTACACTAGCTGTTTGCGCTGAATGTCAAAGCCAACACTGGCTACCTGCGTTGAATGTCAAATGGAACAAAGGCTACCTGCGCTGAACGAGAGTGGACAAGTGGCAGGCTCATTTCTCAAGGTGTCAAGACCCAGGAAGCTTCCAAAATGACACTTGCCTCAGGGAATTCGACTGGTGATGAGTAAGAGGTTCCAAATCTCCAAGTGGAAGCAAGAACCTCCAAGTGGACTCAAGAACTGACAGAGGGAGAGGACACTAGTCAGATCTCAAGCTGACTCATCCTCTCTCCAAACATCTATATATGGATCTCTCCTCCATGAGATCTAGAGGCTGGAATTTTGTTATTGCAAAGAATTGTTGTTGGTTTGAGACTGGAACCATTGGGTGCTTAATGCTTTGAAGGGGGAAAAGAGAGGAATTCCTTTTGCTGGGAAGGAGATGCTGGATTGGAGCCCTCTGGGTTGTATCTCTTCCTGAACCTTGTTATTCATCAATAAAGCTATCTTGGTTTCTCCTATATGCTGATGTATTTTGATGTATGAATGTATTAGTGTATTTGGTTTATTTCTAATCCTAAACTAGTTATGAATGTGAACATCTGTCTTTGTGTAGTGTTCTTCTCTTGTCTCAAGTAGCTGTTCTCTTGTCGCAAGTAGCTGTTCTCTTGTGATCTTGCAGGAAGTTGTAGCTGGATAAGCAAGAAGGCAAGTAGCTATGAACACCCAAAGAGAAGGGAGAATGGATCAAGGGACAAACGGAAGAAACCGGTAAGTCTATTGATCTCTCTTCTTTCACATTTCATAAAGGAAGAAACCAGTATAGCTGTACTCGTTTGTTGCTAAGGCATTGTCACACCTTAGGTGGATAGGATCGTCCTGCATAGGCATTTTTCCCCACAACACACCCCCACCACCCAACGGGCTGATTGCATGTATTATAAAACAAATTTTTAAATAAAAATGGCCGACAGGCCATGATCCCCACCAGCCCCAACTCAATGTGGGCGGGCCACCTCCGGTGGACCCGGCCCACGCAACCTTATAATACAACATACATAAAAATGGGTCGACGGGAATCGAACCCGCCCAGCCACGTGGCTAGCCCGCTCCACAGGTGGCCTAACCCAAACCTCACAACCATTTAATAAATAACAAAACCAAGCTCAAATCATAACATTTGTTATAACAATGCCTTATTAAAAAATGCGGCCAAACAAAATATGTTAAAACAACATGTCGAGAATAGGAGGGGAATGATTTGATCCCCCGACCCCCCCCCCCCCCCCCCCCCCCCCCCCTCAACCACTTGACTGTTTTTACCAACGCGCCAATGGCGCTGCTTTAGAAAACTCTACCCACGAACACCATTAAACCCGATTTTTCATTTGCACGAAAAAGAGGACGGAGGTGTGGAACAGAGAACGAAACCATGGTTTGCGCGCACTGCAGAACCATGAGTAATGAAACCAAGAGCGGAATGATAACACGCTTTTCAAGACAAATTTTTTAATTGCAGGTGGAACCATGAGCATGGAGCAGAGGCAAGCGGAACTATGATTAAGCCCAATTTTCAGGAGGGCGAAAATTTTTCCAGTGTCTAGATTGGATAAACTTTATGTCAACCCTACACCTCTTAGCGACACGAACCTAATGGTGCAGAAAGAATTTTGATCTGAGCAGTAGACCTTCAAATGACCCGGAGGAGGGAATCTTTGAGGAATCTAGGGGGAATCTAAAATATTCATGTAGCCCCATATTTTCACTTTGCCAGAATTTAGAAATTTGATAGTCAATTTTAGACTATTCGACGCCATGAATCTGATGGTGCAATCAGATTTTCCATTTAATCATTCCATTTTTCGACCACTTTTCAAAGTGTAGTGCAGGTGTCAGCATTCAATGTGCAAGCAGTCATTTCCATGAGATTCAATGCGACGAGATTGATGGTGCAGCCAGATCCAATAGTTTATCATCCTCTTCTTCAGATAACTCCTTGATGTGAGGTATATGCAGTGTGATCATGTACTTCTTTGTCTCTTTGCTTGAGATGCATTGTGCTGTATAGATCTCTGTTTGATGTTTGATGTGGGATCTTGTTTTGTTCTTGATGTGAGATGTACTAATTTTCATGTTTTAATTGAGATCCCTTTGTCATCATGTTGACGAGATACTCATGTTTCGCCATGTATGTTTGAATTGAGTTCCCATGTAAGGTAAAAAGTAATTCTCCAAATTCATGTATGTTTCCTGATGATTCCGTTATTTTTGAAAATCATACCACTGGAATTGGCTCCAAACTACTGAAGAGAATGGGGTATGAAGGAAAAGGCTTGGGAATTAATGGCCAAGGCATTGTCAACCCCATCAAAGCAGAGGAATTACCCCATCAGGCAGGACTTGGGTATGTCGAGAAGGAAGTTCGGGAATGCGCTGAGACACAATAATCGATGATGAGAAGCCCTCATCATTTATTTCCAAATCGACAGTGGAGGTAAAAGATGTCGATTTGCCTTCAGTGTCATCTTCACATAGTATGATTTCTGTTGGATATGTGGAGATACCAATTACAGGGACAAACTTGAGGCTCCTTACCAGGATGAGGTACAAGGAGGAAAAACTTGGTGTTAATAGCCAAGGCATAACTCAACCATTGGAGGTTGAGCAGAGAGCTCGATTTGGAGGCTTGGGATACACCGAAGGAGAATGCTTGAAGGTGGCAGACGCTTTCGAGACATCATTGAGGAAAGAGAATGATGGGAACACATCCCCATCATCCCATGGCGGTGTCCATTGTAGGAAAAGAGCTGAGGCAAGCTCTCATCGCCATACTTACACCAAAGACGGCAAGGAAAGGTATAACTAGTCTCGATATTCAAATGTTCATTTCAATTACAATCATGTTGTTAATGATGGACATAAAACATGGCATCAAAAAACATGTACTTTTTGTGGATTACATAACCATACATTTGTTGAGTGCTTGAAAAGAATAGTAGCACACAAAAGGATGAGGCATGAAAGGCCTTCTCCACAGCAGAAGAAGAAGGTAAAGCAGATCTAGAGGAAGAAGACTTATTGCATTCACTACGACAGAGGTGGACATCAAAGAGCCACGTGTTGGAGGCTCCATCCAGAGCAGTGCCTTAAAGACAAAGCGTCAGTGCATGAACCAGGTGAAACAGTCGTTCGGCGAGCAAAACCGCCATAGGGGGATGACCCATTCACATCGATAAGTGAAAAATGGTTTCTAGATATGTTAGCTTGTCATGGTCATGCTTTTGTAAATCATTTGTTGCATTTTAAAATGTAAAACTGATGATGTGTTTTCCATCACCTATCAAGCAACAATGATGTCTGGTCTTAATTTGTGTTGCATTTTAAACTGTGAAAATGATGTTGTGTTTCCATCACTTGTCAAGGAAACAATAGTATTTTGCCTTATTTTTGTAAATCATGTGTTGCAGTGATGATGTGTTTTTCATCACTTGTTGATGCAACAATGGTATTTTGGCCTTGTTTTCATAGCCGAGGCATTGTTTCCATTTTGATGTAAACTTGACCACCGAGTATGTGTTATAAACTCATGGCAAGTATGGGATGCTTGGGTCATTAGTTGGTCATGTGAATTAAGAATTTAATTTGCAGAAATGTACTACAGGTTTGCCGAGGTGGTAGGTGTTAGCTCATCGCTTATGGCTCCAAAGGACAAAGGTGAAGGAGAAGGAAGGGTGACATATCAGATACTTGTGAGTGCAGACAATGTAGAAAGAAGTGATAGATTACTTTCATGCTTTTGGAGGACCAAAATCTCCTAAGTGGGAAGGATTGATCCAAGTGGCTCCATACACATGCAGAAGTCCCAAAGGGCTCAGAAAGGGTCAAAAATAAAAGTGATCAAGATGTTGTTGAATCATGAACAAAGCGTACCTTGTCATCCTGATCACAACGATGTGAATGGTTCTTCGATACGAGCTCGTATTAGGGAGAAAGATCCAGTAAAAGTTTTGGTCAAAACTTGGTAGTGGGCCAGGTTTAAGTGTCCTATAAATTCACTGTCAACCAGCGTGGGAAACTAGCTCCTAAAAATGGGTGAAATTGTGGCCTTTTTTAATTGCCCAATATCCCTTATTTTCGAAAGATTTGAAAATGACTTTTATAATAAAAGATATATATATATATATATATATATATATATATATATATATATATATATATATAGGTGGCGGGCCACCACCCCCGCCACCCACTGGGTTGATTGCATATATTATAAAACAATTTTTTAATTAAAAATGGCCAACGGGCCATGACCTGTTAGAAAATTATATATTACGGAGCAATGGAACACACAAAATATTTCAGAAATATAAACACATAAAACACATAAAACAAGAGAGACGCAGATATACGTGGTTTACCCAGTTTGGGCTACGTCCATGGAGAAATAACCAGTCCTTCCTTTTATATTATCTAGCAAACTAAAGAGATACAACCTACAACAGATCTGCTATAACACCCTCTTTGCTCTCAATCTCCTCTCTCTTCCACACTCAAAATACAAAGATACATATACGCAATACAATTCCCTCATATATAGTGAGGGGTTACCTTCTAGGGCAAAACACCCTAAACTAAACATAACTTCTATCGTCAGATCATCCGCCTAATGAACGACCCAGATTGACTAGAAATTACTAGACTTTTACAAGGCAAATTTACATCTATTTTTAGCTTCAAGGGTGTTGTCCCCGAGCCCTCATCGGGGGACCGCTGGCCCCCGGACCCCCCAAGCCGGGGGGGGATCAGCCCCCCCGAACCCCCGTGGGGGGGAAAACTCCCCCCTGCACCCCCCCCCACGTAGGTGGGTGTACAGTCTTCCTAGGGTATACATCTGGCCGAGACCTTTGAATACAGAAGATAATCAAGCTCCACACCCAACAATCTCCCACTTGGAGACTGATTATAGCAACTCCACCACTACTTCATTTGCTAGACAATAACTCCACTTTGGACCTGGTTGTTTCTCATCTTCTTCATCATACTTGAAGACCAATTGAAACTGAGCATATTCTTAGTTTCTCCCTGGTTACAACTTTCTTTTGTTAGCATATATGCAGGATTCTGGCTAGTGTGTATCTTTTCTAGCTTCAACTGTCCATCTTCCAATGCTAACCGTATGAAATGGTACTTGAGCTGTATATGTTTAGTGTTGGAATGAAATGTAAAGTTCTTTGCAAGATGTATGGCACTCTGGCTGTCACTGTATAACCTGCCCAACTCCTGTTTCTTGCCCAATTCATCCAGAAACCTTTGTAACCAAATCATTTCTTTACTAGCCTCTGTAGCAACAACATACTCTGCTTCTGTTGTTGAAAGTGCAACAACACTTTGGATTTTTGAAACCCAATTGACAGTTGTTCCACCTAAAATAAATACATATCCTGTAGTGCTCCTCCTGTTATCTCTGTCACCTGCCATATATGCATCAACATATCCCTGTAGAGCAATGTTTGAACCACCAAAGCATAATGCTTGATTTGTGGTACCTCTCAAATACCTGAGAATCCACTTCACCGCCATCCAGTTTTCTTTTCCTAGATTGTTCATGTCCCTGCTTGCAACTCCCACTACATGTGCAATATCAGGCCTTGTGCAGGCCATTGCATACATTAAGCTTCCAACTGCTGATGCATATGAAAATTTAGACATATGAGCCATTTCTTCTTGAGTCTTGAGACACGCCTCCTTACTTAATTTGAAATGGCTAGCCAAAGGTATACCAACTGGTTTTGCATTCTGCATATTAAACCTTTTCAACACCTTTTCTATGTACTCACTTTGAGACAATGTTAATTTGTGATTCTTCCTATCTCTAGTTATTCTCATACCATGGATTTGTTTTGCAGCACCCAAATCCTTCATTGCAAAAGAGTTTGCCAATTTCCTTTTGAGCACATTTATTTCCTACATGTTAGAACCTGCAACAAGCATGTCATCTACATACAATAACAATATAATATAGCTGCCATCATTTTGTCTTTTTAGATAAACACAATGGTCATAATGACACCTAGTATAACCTTGTTCAGCCATAAACCTGCCAAATTTTAGATACCACTACCTTGGATCCTGTTTTAAGCCATAAAAGCTCTTCTTCAACCTGCACACTAGTTTCTCCTTCCCTTTTACCTCATATCCTCGTGGCTGCTGCATATATATCTCTTCCTCCAAATCCCCATGGAGAAAGGTTGTCTTTACATCTAACTGCTCAAGATGCAAATCTTCAGCTACTACTAGACTTAAAATAGTTCTGATTGAAGTCATTTTCACAACAGGATAAAATATTTCATCAAAGTCTATACCCTTTTTCTGTGCAAACCCTTTCACCACAAGTCTAGCTTTATACCTTTTTCTACCTCCATCTTCTTCCTTCAACTTGTAAACCCATTTATTCTGCAATTTTGTTTTACCTGCAGGCAACCTGACTAAGTCCTAAGTCTGGTTATGTGCTAAGGAGTCCATCTCTTCTTTCATGGCTTGCTCCCACTTATTCCTGGTTTCTACCTGCACTGCTTCTTCATAACATTCTGGTTCACCAGAATTAGTCAACAATACATAATATAATGAAGGAGAGTATTGTTCAGGGGGTCTACTTATCCTGGTAGATCTTCTAACACCAATTTCAGGTGTTTGAAGTGATTGTTACTGTTGTGGTTGTTGTTTTGGCTGTTGATCATTATGATTTTCAAGCACCATCACTTTTTCTGTGATCTCATCAAGCACTGTGTATTCTCTGTTTTCTTTTTCCTGCTTCTTTTCCTGCAACTGATCCTTATACAAAACATTTTTATTGAATATAACAACTCTGCTCCTAATGATTTTGTGTTTTTCATAATCATAAAAGCGATAACCAAAATCATTAACACCATATCCAATAAAGGTGCATTTCTTTGATTTTTCCTCAAGCTTTGTTCTATTTTCTTTATTAATGTGGACAAAGGCTTCACAACCAAAAGTCTTTAAAAATGAGTAGTTTACCTTTTTACCTGTCCATGCCTCCTCTGGAATACCACCATCCAAGGAACTTGAAGGCCCTTTGTTTATTAGATAAACAACAATGTCTATAGCATCTACCCAAAACTGTAAAGGCAATCCTGCATGCAATCTCATGCACCTTGCACGCTCCATGATTGCCCTGTTCATCCTTTCTGACGCACAATTTTCTTGTGGTGTTCCTGGAACTGTCTTCTCTCTGCACATTCCATTCTCTGAATAGTACCTATCAAACTCTTTGCTGCAATATTCACCTCCATTATCTGATCTGAGACACTTCAACCTTTTTCCTGTCTCATTTTCAACCAAAGCTTTCCATTTCTTGAAAGTATCAAATACATCAAATTTATTTCGAATACAATAAATCCATGTTTTTCTGGTTGCATCATCAATAAAAGTAACATAATAACGAGAGCCACCAAGAGATGATACCTGATTAGGTCCCCATACATCTATATGCACAAGATCTAATTTTTCGCTCTTCTTTTCTTTCCCAACTCTAAGGAATCTAAATCTCTTCTGTTTTCCTTAAACACAATTCTCACAGAATTTTAAATCAACATGCTTCAAACCTGGCAACAAATTTCATGAGTGAAGAATCTGCATCCCCTCCTCACTCATGTGCTTGAGCCTATGATGCCACAATGCCATATCTTCTACTGTAGAGGTTAAAGCATTAATATAATTAGAAATACAATTGCATAAGTACAATGTACCAACCTTTTCTCCTTTCGCTATTACCAGGGATCCTTTAGTGACCTTCCAGGTTTTATCTGTGAAAGTTGTTATGCAACCTTCACCTCCCAACTGCCCTGTTGAAATCAAATTTTTCTTCAGATCTAGAACATGTCTTACCTCCTTCAATAGCCACTGATGTCCATTTTTCTGTTTTATGAAAACTGTACCCATTCCAATGATTTTACAGGGTTTATCATCACCCAATCGAGCTTGTCCAAAATCTCCTTGAACATAATAATTAAAATGTTTCCTATCAGGTGTGGCATGGAATGAGGCCCCTTAATCTACCACCCATACATCAATAATATTTTCTAATGAAAGAATCAAAGCGTCTTGCAACACATCACCTGTTACATTCGCTTCATGATTGTTTTCTTGCTGTGCGTCTCCTTCTTTTCCCTTCCAAGACTTGTAGTCTTTCTTCAGGTGTCCTTTCTTCCCACATTTCTAGCACACTATCCACGATCTAAACTTGGATTTGCCTTTTCTTGACTTACTACGATATCCAGAGCTCTTTCATCTTTCCATTTTTCTTCCCTTAGTCTCTGCAGTCAAAGCATTACCTGATGTCTCACCGGAGCTTTTCCGTCGCATTTCCTCGCTAAGGATTGCATCGACAACATCATCAAACTTTAAAGTACTAGATCCAGAGACAAAGTTACTAATGGCCATAACTAAACCATTCCAACTTTTTGGCAATGAGCACAGAAATAATAGAGCCCTAACTTCATCATCAAAATTTACCCCTACAGAACTTAACTGATTTGTAACTGTATTAAAATCATTTAAATGGTCTGCAACAGATCCACCTTCTGACATCTTCATATTAAATAAACGCTTCATAAGCAATATCTTATTTGAGGCCGAGGGTTTTCATATAGTTTGGCCAATGCCGACATTAAACCCTTTGTTGTCGTTTCCTTTGAAATATTAAATGCTACCAACGCCGCTAGGCACAGCCGTATTGTTCCAAGTGCCTTTCTGTCGAGAATATCCCATTGTGTCTATCATACTCGTCGGCTTCTTTGTCTTTCCGCTCAATGGTAGGTACAGATCTCTCTGATACAGATAATCTTCCATCTTCATCTTCCACAACTAGTAGTTTTGGTCGTCGAGTTTTTCGACCCTAAACCTACCATCTTCCACCATTTCTCCCACTTGAACCAGGAACCCTTCTCTCCTGCTAGTTTATCATCCAAATAGACCTTCAATGTTGATACCAGTTGTTAGAAAATTATATATTACGGAGCAATGGAACACATAAAATATTTCAGAAATATAAACACATAAAACAAGAGAGACACAGATATATGTGGTTCACCTAGTTCGGGCTACGTCCACGGAGAAACAACCAGCCCTTCCTTTTATATGATCCAGCAAACTAAAGAGATACAACCTACAACAGATCCGCTGTAACACCCTCTTCTCTCTCAATCTCCTCTCTCTTCCACACTCAGAATACAAAGATACATAAACACAATACAATTTCCTCATATATAGTGAGGGGTTTCCTTCTAGGGCAAAAAACCCTAAACTAAACATAACTTCTACCATCAAGTCATCCACCTAATGAACAGCCCAGATTGACTAGAAATTACTACACTTTTACAAGGAAATTTTACATCTATTTTTAGCTTCGGGGGCGCTGTCCCCGAGCCCCCACTGGGGAACCACTGGCCCCCAGACCCCCCAGTCGGGGGGGATCGGCCCCCCCGAACCCCCGCAGGGGGGACAGGTCCCCCCCCCCCCCCCCCCCGCACCCCCCGTGTGGAGGGGTATACAGTCTTCTTGGGGTATACATCTGGCTGAGACCTTTGAATACACCCAACACAACCCCCACCGGCCCCAACTCCATTACAAAACTGAAAATTAAATATAGGCAGTGGGCAGGCCACCTCCGATGGACCCGGCCCACGACCCCACCAAAATACAACATATATAAAAATGGGCCAGCGGGAATTGAACCTGCTCGGCCACGTGGCCGGTCTACTCCACGGGCAGCCCAAACCAAACCTCAACCATTTAATAAACAACAAAACCACGCTCAAATCATAACATTTGTTATAACCGCGCCTTATTTAAAAATGCGCCCAAATAAAATGTGGTAAATCAACATGCTGGGAATAGGAGGGGCCAGATTTGATCTCCTAACCCTCCCCCAACCCCCCCAACCACTTGACCATTTTTACCAACGCACTAGTGGCGCTCCTTTGCAAAACTCTGCCCACGAACACCATATAAACCCGATTTTTCATTTGCACAAAAAAGACGATAGAGGACAGAGGTGTCGAATGGAGAACATAACCACGTTTTGCGCGGACTGCAAAACCATGAGTAATGAAACCAGGAGAGGAAATTTAACACGCTTTTCAAGACAATTTTTTTAATTGCAGTGGAACCATGAGCGTGGAACAGAGGCAGGTAGACCATGATTGAGCCCAATTTTCAGGAGGGCGGAATTTTTCCAGTGTCCAAATTGGACAAACTTTATGTCGATCCTACACCTCTCAGCGACACAAACCTAATGGTGCATACAGATTTTTGATCTAAGGAACAGATATTCAAATGACCCGAAGGAGGGAATCTTTGAGGAATCTAGGGGAAAAGATTCCTGTAGCCCCAGATTTTCACTTTGTTAGAATTCAGAAATTTGACAATCGATTTTACATTATTCGACGCCACAACTCTGATGGTCCAACTCGATTTTCCATTTGATCATTCCATTTTTCGACCACTTTTCAAAGTGGAGTGCAGGTGTCAGCATTCAATGTGCGAGCATTCATTTCCATGAGATTCAACGCCACGAGATTGATGGTGCAGCCAGATCTAGCAATTTATCATCCTCTTCCTCATATAACTCCTTGATGTGAGGTATATGTAGTGTGATCATGTACTTATTTGTCTCTTTGCTTGAGATGCATTGTTCTGTATAGATCCCTGTTTGATGTTTGATGTGGGATCTTGTTTCGTTCTTGATGTGAGATGTACTCATTGTCATGTTTTGATTGAGATCTCTTTGTCATCGTGTTAACGAGATATTCATGTGTCGCCATGTATGTTTGAATTGAGATCCCTCTGATGCCATGTTGGCGAGATGATCATCATTAACATACGTGAAATTATATCATGCTGATAGGAGTCCTTTTTTTTGAATGAGAGTTCCTGCAACAAAACATCTCTTGGAGCCACTCCTTCATGAGGGCATATTCCTTGTATGATAGAGAAAACATATTCACGTACATCATCACTCTTTCCAGCATTTAATGCAGCGGCCTACACCATCTTGACACCGGGCTCAGCGACGTAGTCCCTCCTGGACGAACTCTGTTATCAACGTCTTGTGTATTATGTTGTTGACTTTTGCCATGTTCCCTCTTCTTTAAAACATGCATATATGTTCCTTTATGCTCTTTTAAATGAAATTATAACAACATGACGGAATTAAAATATCTTGGTTAAATCTGGGAGTTGATTCAACTAGGATCATTGATGAAATGCCTAGTATGTTTTGGTTAGTCTAGGTCAAGTTTTGAGTTGATATTTAATATTTAGCTTTGTCATTGTGTCAATTATGATTCGTTGGTGAGCTTATTAAATTAATGAACAGATATGTATTCATAACCTACAAGTATTATGTACACAAAGTGTTTGTATAAATGAGTCATTCGAACCTCCAACTTCCCTAGGTCGTAACTTTGGCATATGATCTTTGTTTGACATTCATAATACCTCGTTTCAAAGATCTCGAAGGGGAGGTTGAGAACAGACTAGTAAACTAGTCTAACTCTTTTTCGGTCTCTCTATTTTCCCTAAAGATGTCACTTGGGAATTAAAATAGCCTCGGAAGTTTAGAACCTGAAAAAATGCCAAAAATAGAAATTTTTGTTAAATTTAAGGAGACGAAGTTGAAAAGAAATAGTGTTGGATCAATTTGGGATGATAACAATGTGATCATGTGTCACTAGGTGGTTGCAACCAATTTTGGACATAAGGACCTAATTTTCCATAAGTGCATCTTGGTAATTGGGTCTCGCATAGTAGCTCTCATCTTCACGTTTACCCTATTGAGCGGTTTAAACTGGGAAAATGTGGGAGGGGTGGTTACATTGTGACTAACGGCTGGAATCACTTCCCCTCCAACACTCGGTCATAATGCCTATTCATATGGGTGTATTAGGCTCAAGTTTAACCTATGGCACTTAAGGCCTCGAGCCTTCCCTGTGCCTTAACAAGCAATATTGTATATAGTTAACAGGACCTCCCCCTAAGGCCCCCAATGTAAATGCAAGCACCTCGAGTCCCTTCTCCTGTGCACTACTTGCACACTACCACAATTTCTCCTAATATTGATTATGACTCAGCCATATGACTGCATATGTATAGATATATATACATATAGTGCTACCTCTCTTGATCTTACATTATATTGACTTGAATCATCCTGTGACCTACAAACATATAATTGTACAGATTTTTATATGTATATAAATGAAGGTTATCTCTCTTGAGCTTAGTTAAGCCTCGACCCAACCTGACCTTACACACACACACACACACATATATAATATAGAAATGGGAGTGGTGTCTCTTTTAAGCTTAAATAAGGACTTGGCCTAACCCAAAAATAACATATATTTATAACCTTACAAAACCAAGCTTGTCCTCTGGGACTTATAATTTATAAAACAAGGCCTGACATCCATTATAATAACTGAAAAATAGTTATTATAAAGTTCCTTATACATCCTGACACTCAGGAAACTTGGACACTGCTAAAATCTCAAGCAATAACCAATTCACATACTCAAATAACTACATGTCTTTAACTAGAATTTACACTCAAATTAACATAGGGACTTAACTCATTCCAAAACCATGCATGAATTCAGTAATTCTTTGTCAGACAAGAACTATTATCAAGGCCATTTTTAATCAACTTATTTAACAAGTATTAAACACTCAATGCATTTAAACAAGTTCATGCTTAGATTAAGGCGAACATCCACCTATCTAACCCATTCAAGGTTTCAATCCAACATCTAGGCTCTGGAAGAAAACACTATAATCAATAAACTCTTTATATGAATATGTAGAAGCCTTCAAATCCATATTGGTATGGGAAATCACGTTCTAGCTTTAAACCATGTATTGAGACCATAATTGAATACATATGTGGCATTCAATAGTGTTTATATAGTGCAAAAAAAAATATTCAATATTGTCAAATACAGAAATCATAAAATCACGCTATCGCACTGCATGAAAAGAGGCTTATACTGGAGAAATCCCATCCATTTGGAAATCCATGGTACACACGGCATAACATGAGCTCATAATATACCAAAATCAAGAGTCCTACATGCATATAGGTTGTAAAAACACTTATTTGCAAATTAATGAATCTAGCAATTGATATTGGGACTCTAACTCTCCTCCCAACCATAGACAAGTTGCAGTCAATTTTTAATTGCAGTTGTCACCCCCGAGCTAAATTTTAGAGCTTGAGGAAGGGTGCTTCAAGAGATACTTTCACACCACCTAGAGTCCAGAGATTCCCCTATCTCCGCCAAAAAACAAAATAATGGATTCCATAGGTTAAACTACCTCCACCCTCAGCCAAACAAAGGAATCCAGGGATTATCACCTCCACCTTCATAGAGATTTTGCATAGTAGTTCCACCTAAGCTAGAGAATCTATAACACACTATGAGAAAACTAGGAAACAAACAAAGGGAGGCTTCGTAACACTTATCACCAAGAAATCAAGAAGCAGGCCTCCACACTAGTTGTCAAGGGGAACTATATATTAATCCATCTCCACCCTCCAACCATTCAGGGAATCCATAGACTACTACTCCTCACCTGAGAGGCGTGTCCTTATAGCCCTTTAGTGCTCAATTGGATTTGTTTTGTTCACTTCTCATATCCCTAGAAATATAGTGCTTCCTTTCGCTCAACTCCTACACTTGGATTCTTCCTCTTTCTCTGTCTAAGGCCTCCAATACCCTATGAGTACTCTTCTATGTCCCTCCACCTTCTCCTCTCATTTATGCTTGTAGATGATGTTGAGAGCCCTCTTTCTCTCCTCAGCCAACACTGCAAGTTGCACCTTCTTGTGAGCTCTTCACATGGTGTCCTCTCTGATCTGCATCAACAATTCCTCTATTCCAATAATTCCCCAAAATGCAAAGAACCTCTCTCAGCCTCCACTTCTTGTGGTTGTTCTCACTAACTATGAGTCCCCCTCCCTTGCATCAAATAGTGGTTTTCTCTTTCTGTAATTTCCTCCATTACTATTGTTGCAATTGTTGATGGTTGCATTGGGCTTACATTCTCGATATCCTCCTCCTAATCTCTGTCATGATGGTTCTTCTCCTACTAGCTAGTGTAGCCCACAATTTTACTTTTAATTTGTGTCATTTTTCTTGTAGTTGTTGACCAACAAGGACATGGCACGTCATTGTTTTTCAGCTACATTCAATAATACAATCAGATCCATTAAGGCCACTAATTAGCCCAATACTAATATTAATAACCACATTTCTAACTTCCCAAGCAAAATTCTCTCCAAGGGATAAAATTTGTGTCCCATATCTCAGCATTTTTAATTAAAATCGAAGTATATTAAATATTTACAATCAAGGGGAATTAGCCTTAGGTTGTCACAAGGAGGGAACACCTACATCAAAATGCATTTCCTATTCTAAATGAGAAAGCCATAAGTCTTACAAAGTTCAATATTGAGCATCATGAAGTATGCAAAGAGTGGAAGCTTGGTATGCATGCCAAAGTTGCTTCCCCAAGTAGTGAACATACATCTACGAAGATTCTAAACCTAGTGCATTTCAATGTTTATGGAATAATATTAGTAGAATCAATTATAGGAAACATGTGTTATAGGAAAAATGTAACATGTTCCCTTCATAAATGAATTCTCTTACAAAACTTGTATATACTTCCTAAAGACTAATAATGAGGTCTTTAGCAAGTTTCAAGAGTTCAAAGCTCTAATTGAGAACCAAAGAGGGAAGAATGCCAAGGTCTTGAGATTAGGTAGTGTGAATGAGTATGCTTCCAAGGATTTCAAGGGTTCTTGCAAGGAAGTAGGAATCAATAGGGGGATAATTATTCTATACAAACCACAATATAATGGTATTGTATAGTGGAAAAATTGATCCATTATAAGGGTTACTATGGCCATGATTCATGACATGAAAGACTTTATCATGTTTCTTTCAACAGACACATGAAACACAATAGTCTAGATCCAAAATTAGTGTCCTTATAGTATCTTGGATGGAAAGATATGAGAGGCTACATTTGTTGGTGTGAAGTTAAATGTGATTCATTTCCTACGTATTTAGTTTTCTAGTTTATGCCTCCTCTAGCAAGAACGGTTTGTTTGTGTACTATAATAAGACTTCAAAGACTTATAGAGTCTATATTCTAGAGAAAAGAAAGAAAATAGTGAATTGGGATGTAAATGTTAAGGAATGAGTTGAATATAGGAATTACCATGAGCCTATTCTAATGACAAAGGATGTGAAGCAAGAAGTTGCAAAGGTTGAACTAAGGTCACCAAAAATTTACATGGTAGTACAACAACCTTTAGGTGAAGATGGGGAGACAAAGCCACCTTCCAATTCTATTAGGAGACCTCAATGGTTCACTTACACATCAAGGGATGATTAGGAGTATGTTGAGACTCCTAGGAGCACATTTGGAGAGTGTGGGCTTCCAAAGAGGTTTCTAGACTACATGAAAATGATAAGCAAAATTCTAGATTCTAATCCTTACACATTTTAGAAGGCAACAAACTAGTAGGTATGGTGGAATGTCGTGTTGGAGTACACCTCCATCAAGAATAATGAATTTTAGCACATAGTTCCAAGACCAAAGGGGAAGTCAATTATGATTTTCAAGTGGATCTACAAGATCAAGTATTTAGTATATTGCAACACTGGAAAGTTAAAACAGAGGTACATGGTGAGAGGGTTCTTCCAGAATGAGAGATTGGATGAAGAGACATTTTCTCCAGTTTATAGGTACATTTCCATTAGAGGACTTATGTCCTTAGTTTAATTTATGGGATGGAGGATATGAAATGGAGGCAAAGAAAATTTTCCTTAATGGGGTCATTGAGGAAGAAGTGTACATAGAGTAGCCTTAGGATTTTGGGGTAAATAGAAAGGAGTATCATGTTTACAAGCTTAAGATAGTGTTGTATAGGCTTATGCAAGCACCAAGAGAATGGTATTTCAATATTGATGGATATATAAAGAGTACAAGATTCACTAAAACCAAAGCAAATCCTAACTTATATTATATATTTGTTGGACCAATTTACTCATTTTGATGTTATATGTCGATGACTCGTTTCGTACATGTGTAAAGAAGAGCATTACAAGATGTAAATAAAACATGGAAACTAAGTTTTAGATGAAAGACATTGGAATGACATATTACTTCTTAGGTTTGGAGATTTGGAAAAGACTAGTGGAGATTTTCCTTAGGTAGGGTAAGTATGCAGTTGAGATTGTTAAAGAGGTTCTAAATGGAGGACTACAAACCTATGGCCACACCCATGATTGCTAATCTAAAAACTTGACAACTTTAGACTTAGATTTGATTAAGATTCCACAGTGTACAAGCATTTGATATGTTCATTAATGTATTTGGAAAACGCTAGGACAAATATATGTTTTACAATGAACATCTTGAGTTAGTTCATGGTGGAGTCAAGGTAGAAGCATCAGGTAGTAGAAAAATATGTGTTCAAATATTTGAAGGGCATAGTGGAGTATGGTCTAAGACATCTTGGATATGGTGAAATGAAGTTACAAGGGTATTCAAACTTAGATTAGGAAAGAAGCACAATAGACATGAAGAGAACCTCAAGGTGCTACTTACTTGGGTTCAGTGATGATATCCTAGTTTAGCCAAAATCAAACCTCCATAGCACTTAGATTAGCAAAGGAAAATGAATGGTAGCTAGTACTTCTGGTTCTAAGACCATTTATATTCACAAGTTACTTGCAAGATTGTTTAATCAGGAGTTGGAACCCATAGTTCCTTGACATGATAATTATAGTATCAAAATCTTTGAGAATCTTGTGTTTTATGAAAAATCCAAGAACATAGAGATCATATATCATTTCTAACAATACAAGATTTATAAGGAAGTAGTGAAGCTCCATTACATTGCCACGAATTAACATATAGTTGATATTGTGACCAAGCCTTTGAAAGAAGGGAAGTTTGAAGAATTCAATTACTAACTTTGATTGATGTAGAATCCCTTCATCACTAAGAGAGAGCGTTGAGAAATACAAGTTGGTTAGGGACTTCTACACAGGTTCAATTTGAATGTACAATAAGTACTTCAAGATATTTCAAAAAAATTAACTTAATTTTGTAAGCACTTTAGTAAAAAGTGAAAATTCTTGTATTTATTTGTTGAAATTAATAAAGAGTATTTCATGCATTTATGACGTAGACGAGAAATTAATCTTAACCATAGATATCACTAAGAGAAGAGGGTTTTATCTAAATTATAAAGATAGATCAAGATAGAGGGTTTAGACACAATTACATTTCTTAGTAAGTTAAGCTACTATGGAAAAGAGAGAGAAAGAGTATGGATTCAAGAAAGAGGTGAATCTATATAGTAAGCAAAGACCATACAATTTAGATATGTATAGTTATATGGATTCATATAGTTGTACGATATAGTGTGTACTATCGTACAAAAAAAAATGTACATCCATACAATAAGGCCATACAACAAGTTCTTGTTATTTTCTATTTTCTGACATGTTGTACTTTCTTAGCAACTATAAAAGTCAGTCTAGGGTGATTTTTTTATCATGCAACTAATGGTTTTAGCATATTGTGGAGATTCCTTATAAGTTTTTTCAAAGGAATGAAAAGCTAGTTTGAAGGAGAAATTCATGCGTATATGTTTTATATTTCTATTAATTACTATATGATTGATGCTATAGTCTGAAATTTAAATTTTCAATTAATTAAATTCAATTATTTACTTGCTTAATTGAGATCATAATACCAAAAGTCATCTAGGTTGGAAATTTATACATCTAGCCCCTTTGAACTTAAAATTTGAAGGAAATGGGAGTGGGATTTGATCTATTTATATGTGTGTGTGTCACAAGATCATTTAATATAATCTCTTTGGTACAACCACACATTCAACCACTACCTCAAAGTGACCTTGTGGCTCTAGGAACAATGCTCAATGGAGATGAACCTTATTAATTGGCATAAAGCTCTTTATTCTTCACCAATGTATCCAACATGTTTAGACTTAAAATTGAAGAACATAGGGTTCGATCCGTCAATGTGTGGATGGGTCACAAAACTATTTAATATATGCTCTCTATGTCACATGTTCAATTACTACCTTGAATATTCTCAGGCTCCGAGCAAACCCCACATGAGGAATTGAACCTTTCCCATTGGTGAAAAACTCTTCACTAATAGATTCAACTCTTTTGAACTAAAATTTAAAAAACATAAATGTGTGGTTTGCTAACTTATCCAACTCTTTTGAGCTAAAATTTAAAAAACATAAAAATGTGGTTTGCTCACTTATCCAACTCTTTTGAGCTAAAATTTAAAAAACATAAAAATGTGGTTTGCTCACTTATTTGTGTAAAAATTATAAAATTATTTAATATAATCTCTTTAAAATACAACCACACTTTCGACTAATATTTTTAAATAACCTCATAATTCATACTCCTAAAAAAAATTCTCACCCATCACAAATGAATATAATCCCTTTACCTATTAATGCTCAAACATCTTTTAAATATCCCAAACTTAGAACACATTATCGCTCAAACATCTTTAAGTATCCCAAACTTACAAGACATTATGGTAATAATAATGGGAATATATGAGGAGCAAGTAATTAGGTGAAGTTGGCCATAGTAACGTTCGAAGAAGCACGGCTATCTTTCTCATAGTATGGTTAAATTCCACATGCAGCTAGGATAGCATCGTCAAATTCTAGTACTTTTCAGCCAAGATCATTCATGGCCCATTACTTTAGTGGTTGTTACTTATAAATGATGTGAAGGCTGAATATTTTAAAGATGAAAATAATATCTAAATATATACATTAAATATTAAAATGGTATTTAATAATAATAATTTTTTTAAGTTGTACATATTGTATAAATTTCTGCATTAAATATTAGAGATTATAGGTTGAAATTATTTAATTTTAAATCGAGTTGTTTTTAGTGAGACTTTTTTGCAAATTTTCGAGTGGATTTTTTTAGTCTAATTTCTCTAAAATTTGGCAAAATTTTATTGAAATCACAAATTTGATAGATAATCCCTACACAATGAAAGTGCTCTAGAGTTTTTCAAGGTACTGATCCATATATATAATCTCAAGATTTCACCTTAAATTTTTCCACCAAATTTCGACACCAAAAAATCCAAAAATCGCACTAAAACAACTCCAATTTTAAATTAATAAGATGCTCTGTCGTTGAATGAACTTGTTGCTTTTGGAGGGTGCCTTCTTGAGTACAATGATGAATATTATACAATGTTACATGAAGATCCTCCTTTGTTGCATGCATTTCCATGGTGACCCATTGCACAATAATGAAGATCCTCCACTATCATCTCCACTGCAGTATCGGTAGTCAAACTGCCAATTGTAAATGTTAATCTCTTTAATGATACTGGATTTTTGGGGGCCAGGGTTGAGAAAATGTTGTAAAAAACTGTTTTGATCATTAATCCAACTGTATGATTGGGAGGGATTAATAACCATTTTAATTAATTGAAATGAATTTAACATTATGGCCCACTAAGGATTTAAGTTAGTTGATCGAGAAGATTTTGTTTTCGGTAGTGTCAACATTATGGCCCGGCCCGATAAGGCTTTCAGCTAGTTGATCGAAGATATTTTGTTCTAGGAGACTCTTAGTGGAAAGACATGTCTTTTTTTGCCTAGAAGATACTTAACTTGACTGTAAGATAGTTTGAAAAAATATTTTTTTTAAAGTTTCGTGTTTTGTTATAATAATTTTTCAAATTATATTTGATCATAAAACATGTTTTAATTAAGTAATATTATAGATGTAGAGATTTTATATTAATTTAGATTAAACATATCCATTCACGTTCATTCTTATTGTCAAATAGTCAATGATTTTATGGAATTATACGTACTCATTATTTATATAATTTCAAAGATTTTACAAATTATGTTAAATCATTCTTGAAAAGATTCCAAGTAACTTGGTCAAACCCATTGACTATGTTGTAGGATTAGTGTATTTAGCTTTCAATGTGATAGGTTGTACTAAAAGAGAACTATGTAAATAAAAATAAAAAGATTGAACTCACTTTTAAATAGGAATTTGGAATGATTTTAATATTCCATAGTCGTCTTGGACACTCAATTGGTGCATATAGAAATACGTCTTTGGTGTGAAAGAAAAAAATCACCAGGACCAAGCACACAAGATCTTTCCCCCGCAACTTCTTTCGAGGAAGGATGACAACCTAAGTTAAATTTAAATTTATACTTTTGTTTCTTGAATTTCATTCTACATTTTCTTATGTCATACAGTTGTGGTCTACCTTTTATACCCAATTGTTATTTTGTAATTTGTATGATGGCAATTCCAGACATTTGTCATGGTGTAGAATAGCTATGTAGCAGCGCTCATATGGGTAATTTTGATACACATAAGAATTTGCAATACCTTTATTAGCATTGGTCTGGATTCCCTTGTGGCAGGCCACATCAATAAAAATATTATTTTTTATGCTTGAATTATGAATCAATGAAAGCCAAACAATTCTCTCTCTATTTATCTATCTATGTGTATGTGTTGATGTGAGAACTACTATTTATCTAATAAAACAATTAATAAAATTTAATAAATTTAATGAAGTTTCATAATTTATATTTAAATTTTAATAAATTCAATTTACATGTAAAATTTAATAAATTTTAAATCTAGATGTATCGAGGGCTGAGAGGGATCAAATCTCTTTTCACTCTAAAAGAGGTTTGCATATCAAGAGATTTGATCCTTCTAGGTGCTTGGTAGATCCAAATTTAAGATGGATCTATGCTAGTTTAATTCCCTCCTCCACCTTTAAATAAGCTACATTCCACATGAATACCATGGGTCAATACCATGGGCAATTTTTAGTTCTATTTTATTTTATTTTTATAAGGTTATTTTTATTTTGTTAATTTTATTTTATTTTAGTCAAAATGTTAAACGTTACATTACAAAATCTCTACCATACTAGGCTGGAGAGTGTCTTTGAGAACAAATATTATAATTGGACAAAAAACAATTAAAATACTTAAAATAAAATAATTTAATTTTTTTATTATAAATTTTTAAAATATTTAAATTGAATAATTGTTTTGATTTTATAATGAAATAAAATAATGTCTTTATCTTATGTTGGGAATAGGAATAATAGCCTCTCGAATTTTGGTGTTTGGAATCTATTTGCAAGTAATGTTTGGAATCTATGTGCAAGTAGTCCCACGACTCCCACCTGTGTTGAAGGTTGAAGGGAGCTAGGGCTTCGGGGATGGCGAGAATCTAGCTAATTATAGGCGGTTAATTAGTGAAATTGAAACCTCGAACTTTTATGTAGCAGGTTTGCTTCACTCTTTTTAGGATTTTGACCTTTTTACGTTTTTTACGAGGGTTTGCAGTTGGCTACAGTCTTGGTCAGATAGTTGTGGACAACCAGTGGTTCTCTTCGCTAGTATGTTGTTCACTCGTGATCCTGCACTGAGTCCTGAAGGATTATGGATATAGAGGAGATGGTTGATTATGAGTTAAAAGTCTTCCCTAGTGTTTGTATTTTCTTGGAATACCTTGTCGTGAAAAGATTCGGCCTAGAAGCTAGGGCTTGGCTGGTATCCCCAGTTGTTTTCAGTTTCAACGCCAAAGCTATGGCCAAGGTTCGTGACCTAAAGGGAAACCTAGATGATACTTCCATACCTAATAAAAGGCCATGAAATAGCTCTGGGAAAAGTGTCGAGTCAGGGGTCAGGAATTCATCATTTTATAGGAGGCTCCTCCGTTACATAACAGTTGTTTCGTTATAAAACCAACTTGGTAGTAAATACAATTTTACACATATTTACAATTAGTTGTCAAATTCCAACAAACTCCACCTTGACAACAATTTTCCTAATCCCTTGCCCATGCCCATTCATCATCTCTTCTGCAAGCCAAGAGAAGCTAAACACCATCACAACTTCTCTACTGTAACTGGCTTCGTAAATATGTCTGCACAATTTTCCCGTGTATGGACCTTCTTAAGAGCTACTTTTCCGCCATCGATCACATGTCTCAGAAAATGATACCTTACATCAATGTGCTTGGTCTTGCTGTGATAAGTTGGATTTGTAGCCAAGTGAATAGCACTCTGATTGTCACAGAGTACATTCACTCTCTCATGCGTCCTTCCAATCTCATCAAGTAGACCCTTTAACCAGATTGCTTCTTTATTGGCATCTGAAGCAGCTATATATTCTACTTCGGTAGTGGACAACACAATTGTTTCTTGAAGCTTTGACACCCAACTAATTTCTCCACCTACAAGAGTAAAGACATAACTTGTAGTATATCTCCTTTTGTCCAAATCACCTGCATAATCAGCATCTACATATCCGCAGACTGATCCTTCACTACCATTAAAGATGATGCAATGGTCACTTGTGCCTCTTAGATATCGAAGCACCCATTTCACTGCTCGCCAATGTTCTTCACCTAGATTTGCCATGAACCTGCTGACAACTCCAACTGCATGTGAAATGTCAGGTCTTGTAGATACCATCACATACATTAAGTTGCCTACAACATTTGCATATGGTACATGAGACATATACTACTTTTCTTCATCAGTTCTAGGACTCAAAACCGAAGAAAGCTTAAAATGGGAAGCTAATGGAACATTAATAGGTTTCACATTGTTCATACAAAACTTTTCAAGTACTCTTTCCACATACTTCTCCTATGATAACCAAAGCTTACCATTTTTCATGTCTCTGTGTATCTCCATGCCCAAGATATGTTTTGCTGCTCCAAGATCCTTCATATCAAACGTCCTAGAGAGCTGAGCCTTTAACCTGTTGATCTCTTGCATGCTTTTGCTTGCAATAAGCATATCGTCAACATACAGAACTAATATAATGAATATGCCACTAAAACTCTTGAAGTATACACAATGATCATACTCACTTCTAATAAATTTCTGCCTCACCATGAAGGAGTCAAACTTCTTGTACCATTTCCTAGGAGATTGCCTTAGACCATATAATGATTTCCTGAGCTTGCAAACTAATCTTTTGTTGTGACCTTGTACAAAACCTTCTGGTTGTTCCATATATAACTCTTCATCCAAATCACCATGTAGAAAATTTGTTTTAACATCTAACTATTCTAACTCAAGGTTAAGTAATGCAGTTAGTGCCAACATAGTACGAATAAACAAGTTTTACAACTGGTGAAAAAATCTCATGAAAATCGATACCTTCAACCTAAGAATACCCTTTTGCTACCAATCTCGCCTTATACCTTTCGATACTTCCATCAACTTTTCGTTTCAGTTTGAAGACCCATTTGCATCCAACAACACTTCTCCCTTCAGGAAGTTCTACAAGATCCAAGGTATTGTTCTTGGCTAAGGAATCCATTTCTTCTTCCATATTCGTTTTCCATTTTTTGCTATCGGTATCATCTACTACTTCCTGATAACAAGAAGGTCCCCCATCTTCAGTAATCAAAGCAAAAGATGAAGCAGAATATTCATACCTTTTGGGAGTTTTTCTTTCCCTTGTAGAACTTCTTAGAGTGACTAGTTGTTGAACTGGTTCAGAAACTTCAACAGCTTCCTTTGTATCTTCATCACCTTTTCCTCCAAAAGTCTCTCCTTCCTTTCGACTTTCAAAGAAAGGTCTAGCCTCCAACTGAATTTGTTGATTTGGCGATACTTGTTCCTATTCAATTCTTTCAACATTTGATTTTAAAAGAGAATATTCATCAAATGTTACATCTTTGCTAATGACTATCTTCCATGACGTAGGATCCCACAACCTGTACCCTTTCACCGCATAGTCATACCCAAAAAAGACATAACATTTCGATTTTGGATCTAATTTTGAACATTGATTTTTGGGAATAAGAGCATAGGCATCACAACCAAATATCCTTAAATGTGAATAATGACAAGACTGACCTGACCAAACTTCTTCAGGAATTTTACAATTAATTGCTACTGAAGGTGATCTGTTAACTAAATAATAAGCAGTGGATACTGCTTCTTCCCACAACTTGTTTTGCAAGTTAGCATTGTTGATCATGCTTCTCGCTCTTTCCATAAGAGTTCGATCCATACGTTCAGCAACACCATTTTGATGAGGATTATAAACAACAGTTTTGTGTCTAACAATTCCTTCATCCTTACAGTATTGTTCAAATTCTAGAGAAGTAAATTCACCACCATTTTCAATTCTTAAACATTTAATTGATTTGCCTATTCTTTTTTCTACCATTGCTTTAAATTGTTTAAAGACATTGAATATCTCAGCTTTCTTTTTCAACATAAAGACCCAAAATTTATGGGTGAAATCATCAATAAACGTTAAAAAATATAAAGCACCTCCATATGATACAATAGGAGATGGTCCCCACAGATTAGAATGAATATAGTCCAAATTTTCTATACTATTATGATTTCCAGTTTTAAACCTTTGTTTACATTGTTTTCCATACACACAACGTTTACAGAAATCGAACTTCAAGGATTTCAAATCAGGAAGTGATTTACGTTTCATCAGTACTTGAAGGCCTTTCTCACTCATGTGACCCAATCACTGATGCCATAGGCAAGTACCTTCTTCTTATTTCTTTTACACAATCACTGCTTCACTGAATTTATTGGGTCGTGTTATATTCTTTCCACGACTAGCCTACATAGTTAACGGGGGGGGGGTCACAGGGGGGCAACAGCCCCCCTTGTTGGGGGGATTTGAGGGGGGCAGGTAGACCCCCTCTACCGGGTCTGGGGCAGTGCCCTGGGAAATTTTTTTTTGGACCCTATATTAGGTTGGGTGGACCTACCTATGGTTTTGTGCATGGTTTTCGCACATGGTTTTGGATGCGATGGTTTTTGGTCCATGGTATTGGATGCTTCGGCATGTATAAATATGTATTGTAACATTGAAAGGAAATATAATGAAAAGTCAAGCTAGTAGTCCCGGTTTTGGGATCTAGGGGAAAATATCTGTGTGTATGTGTTTTATGTGTTATGCTCTCGCATTGTTTATTTTCTGTGTTTTAGAATTCGTATGCAGGGAATTTCTGTACGGGGTTAAAACCTACATTTGGTATTTGAAGGTGATATGTTAACTAAATAACAAGTAGTGGATACTGCTTTTGCCCACAACTCCTTTTGCAGGTTAGCATTGTTGATCATGCTTCTAGCTCTTTCCATAAGAGTTCGATTCATACATTCAGCAACACCATTTTGCTAAGGAGTATAAACAACAATTTTTTGTCTAACAATTCCTTCATCCTTACAGTATTGTTCAAATTCTAGAGAAGTAAATTCACCACAATTGTTAGTTCTTAAACATTTAATTGATTGACCTGTTCTTTTTTCTACCATTGCCTTAAATTGTTTAAATACATTGAATACATCAGCTTTCTTTTTCAACAGAAAGACCCAAACTTTATGGGAGAAATCATCAATAAATGTTAAAAAATATAAAGCACCTCCATATGATACAACAGGAGATGGTCCCCACAGATCAGAATGTGTTGAGCTATGGAAAAGGTATGAATTTGCCATTTATTTCCTTATCTTTTCCTTTAAATCATAACTCTTTTATATTCTAAGATGGCAATATATCAAAGAATTATAGTAGAATTAAGGAGATTAGTGATTATTACAAATTAATTAATTATTGTCCTTTCTTCTATACAAAAAATAGAAAAAATGGAAAGCCACCATTCGGGAGGAAAAGACAAAGCAAAAGTAACTGTTGTCCCTTCGCCAGGAAGCCATATCCAGACAAGAAGATTGAGATCGGAGCACACAGTCAAGGAAAAGAAAGGAAAAGCGCGACATCGGCGCAAGAAGACAAAAAGATGACTGGAGATAGAAGATTGAGCGAATCCCTCAGGATCTCTTGATCCTGAGGGATCGCTGCTTCAAAGTCTATCTGTATTCTTGATGTATCTGCATGGCCATTATAAAAGGGACAGCGATTGTAAAGATTAGGAACCAATCATGTATTATCATTTTTCAGAACTTATTGTTGTATTTTCACTTTGATCATCGACTCTTGTTAATCAAAACAGAGTACGATTGCCTGTAAACATTTTCACATGATTAAAATATAAGTAGATTGTTGTTCCATTCCTTTGTACTGAAGTAGTCCAGCGGTGCTTCACTAATGGATAAGGGCCCAAACCTAGTGGATCCACTTGCTATTCTGTACCATTACTTTACAATCACAAGTTGTGATGGTTTGGTTTGGTTTCCGTTTATTTGAATCGCATTGCTTACTCTTTCCTGTTTCAAGAATTTATGAATTGTTTTATTGTACATGTTGTAATTGAATCGCGTTGTCGTTCCTTTTAATCATAACAAGATTATTATCCTTTGCAACTTATATTGTTATGCTATTCATTTCAGTTATAAAGCTTCGCTGTTCATTCCAGACTTTGTTGTTCACTACAGATTGTTGTTCATTTCTATTTAAATAGCTTTGTTGTTCATTCCTACTAAATAAGCTTTTTTATTCATTTCTTTCCTGCAAGTATTTGGTTTTTCCTTTTAAGTATTATTGTAGTGAGCGTGTTTATTCCATTTCTATTAGCAGCGTTATTGATTTAATTCAGTTGTCATTTCCAATTAGTTGCTTTAGTGTGGAGTGTGAGATCAACAACTGTAAAGAACATTGGCTATCACTGTCTAAGTTCTCAGATTGAGGATCTTGTTTATGTTTGATTTCATTTACATCAGTTGACAAAGGAAAGAGTTATTGCTATTGCATCCTTGGCTGATAATTGTTGTTAATTTCCTGGGTGAATGGTTTAGTATCAGAGCACTGAGTTTATTTTAATTGCAAGTAGATTTTATTTCAAGCATTTGTTTACTCTTGTATTTGAAGCACTATACTGCAAATTAGAAAACATTACTCTTGGATTAAATTGCCGCCTCAAACTGAGTACACTCTTGAAATAGAAAATCGTACATGGATTGATAATTAATGTAGGATAAATAGGGGTTAAAAAGACACCTTTTATACCTCAACAACCACCATTGTCAGTTCTTAAACATTTAATTGATTTGCATGTTCTTTTTTCTACCATTGCTTTAAATTGTTTAAAGACATTGAATATGTCAGCTTTCTTTTTCAACATAAAGACCCAAACTTTATGGGAGAAATCATCAATAAACGTTAAAAAATATAAAGCACCTCCATATGATACAACAGGAGATGGTCCCCACAGATCAGAATGAATATAGTCCAAAATTTCTTTACTATTATGACTTCCCGTTTTAAAACTCTGTTTACATTGTTTTCCATACACACAATGTTTACAGAAATCCAACTTCAAGAATTTCAAATCAGGAAGTGATTTGCATTTCATCAGTACTTGAAGACATTTCTTGCTCATGTGACCCAATCACTGATGCCATAGGTGAGTACCTTCTTCTTCTTCCTCTGACACAATCATTGCTTCACTGACTTGAGTACTTCTTTTGAGTCTGTAAAGATTTCTGACCTTTGTTGCTTTCATAACAACTAGGGTGCCTTTAGAGACTTTTAGCACTCCATTCTGACCTGTAAACTTATAACCATCTGAATCCAACACTCCCAAAGAAATCAATTTTTTCTTCAATTCAAGTACATGTATAACACTAGTTAATGTTCTAACTATGTTATCATACATTTTAATCCTGATATTTCCCATCCCAACAGTCTGACATGATACATTATTACCCATAAACACAGAACTACCATTTACATCTTCATATGAAGTAAACCAATTTCTGTGCAGACACATGTGATGAGAAGCACTAGAGTCTAATAGGCAACTTTCAAAATCCTGAGAGACACTACATACAGGCAAAGTTTCATCTATCATACATAATTCTTCAGCAAATAAAACTTTGTCTATCATACCTGAATCAACCTGATTTGCTTCCTTCTTCGGGTTATCAGACTCTTTTCGTTTCCAACAGTCTTTCTTAAGGTGTCCAATTTTATTGCAGTGCCAACATTTTTCCTTACACTTTTTTCCCTTTGATTTTGATCTGGAAGACCCCCTTGTTTTTTCTCCTCTCTCCTTTGACCGTCATCTGGCTATCATGGCTTCTGGTGCAGTTTTTTCAGTACTGGATTTCCTTCGTACTTCTTCAAACAAGAGAGCTCCCACAAATGATTCAAATTTCAAAGAATTAGCAGTGCTTAAACTTATTGAAGTTACAAAGTGGTCCCACGACTCGGGCAATGAACACAACAAGGTTATAGCTTTGTCTTCTTCTTGGATTTTAACTTCCATATTTGTTAATTGGCATATAAGTGTATTAAAAATATTTAAATGTTATGCAACTTTTGTACCCTCCTTCATCCGCAGACTGTACAATTGTCTTTTTAAATAAATTCTATTGGTTAACGATTTTGTCATATATAGTTTTTCCATTTTTTCCCATAAACCTGCCGATGTACTCTCTTCAACAATGTTGAAGAGAACTTCATCCACCAGGCATAACCTGATGGTAATGAGAGCTCGGTCATCCATGTCCTCCCAGCCCAAATCTGTCATGCTAGCAGGTTTCTTATTTTCCCCGTCTAATGCTTTGTGCAACACTTGTTGCTCCAACAAATCCCTAAATTTTAGTTTCCATAGAGAAAAGTTGTTCTTGCCGGTTAATTTCTCCACCTCGAACTTTGCATTCGTCATCTTGGCCATTTCTTTCCTCGTAGGGTTTCAATCTTTCAACTAGGGTTTCTCAGAATTTATCTTCCTTTGATTTCTTAAAAAATAGTGATTATGTTCCCCTTTAATAAATTTCCAAAACTTCCACAAAAAATTCAAACCCTATTCAACTTTTCCTATATCCTTTTTAGTTCAGAATTTTAGAGAAAAAAAAATTCCTTCTTCCTTTTTTTAATAAACCCTACTCATATTCGGTTCAAAAATTTCCCTACTCCAATTAAAAAATATATATCTTTGTTTCTGCTATAAAAAAAAAATACCCGAATTTCTTTTTAAAACAACATCTCTGCTTCAAACAGGGGGCTTTCAGCTTCTCTCTGTTGTTTTCTACTTTGACAGGGACTCTTTGAATTCTGATGCTACCCAAACATTTTCTTTAAAAATTACAGACTTCAAACTGTGGCTCTTTGCCAGTAATCTGCATGACGGTCTTGGTTGCTGCCTCTACAACTCTCAAATTTTTATTTTTATTTTCTCCGGAAGACTTCACACATAGACTGTAGAGTTCTTTCTTCACAACAGGTAGACATATGGGCTCTTCCCTCCAGCATCAGACTTCAGCAATTGACCGAGACTCCAAACAGTGTCTCTTTCTAGCAGCTCGATTCTTTCCCTACGACAATGGGCTCCAGCACATAGTGCCTTTCTCTCTGACAGTGAGCAACAGGCAACCCTCTTCCTCAACAACGGAAACACCTCTTTCTCTCGCGGTGGGCTTCAACACACACGGGCTCGATGTGCACTCCAATAATTTTTATAATATGCTCTATCAAGTGGTGGGCGTGGGCATGGGCATCGGCTCACTATTCCAAGCCCTGACTGCGAAAAATGGCTTCTGGCATTTTTTTAGTCTTATTGAGGGCTCCCAATTTTTCAAATAAATTCAACTCAACTCATGCTCTGATACCAATTGTTGGTTGGAGTAGTTGATAAAGAAAGAAAGAAATGGAAAAACTGAGTTGAAACCAACAATCGATTACACAAGTAAAACACAATGTTTTACGTGGTAAAAGATTGACAGGGTGTCACAGAAACATCCACGGGGCAAGAGATTGGATTTTCTATTAAACCAACAATGATTCTCCTTATTACAATAGTTCGAGCATTCATCATTTTATAGGAGGCTCCTCCATTACATAACAGTTGTTTTGTTATAAAACCAACTTGGTAGTAAATACAATTTTACACATATTTACAATTAGTTGTCAAATTCCAACATTCTCTGCTACTTCAATCTATCTTGAATGCTCTATTTTTTATATGGCTTGAGGTTTGAAGTCTTTCCTTGCTTCTTCTCCTATCTATAATCCTTCATCCCTTTCCTTTATTTTGTCACAAATCCCTTGTTCTTAACCCATGTCACAGTGTGACTTCTCCTCCCCATCCACATCCAAGTCTATATCTAGTGTCAATTTTTTGGGTGGGAGGACATCCTTTTATAATATGTCCTCAATTCAACAGGCCCCCATTATATCAAGGACTTGGACAAATATTTCTTTCTGGTCTTGAGGATAGGGGCATGGGCCGTAAATTTAACCTTACAAAAGCCAAAGAATGGACTAGGGTTGACCTAGTTGTAGGCAAATAGTCTTCTATATAAGGGGCTCTTAGAGCAATGTCAACCGTGACGGGGATGTCCATATGAAAGTAATGACATTCAATTACAACGGTCTTGCAAGTTCCCACAAAAGAATTTCCTTAAAAATATTGATTCAGACTAGAAATTCGAAGGTCATTTTTCTTCAAGAAACGCTCGGAGAGGGATTCAATGTCATTAAGTGTCTTGAAGGTCCATTAGGGGGATGAAATTTACTAGGCTTTGATGCCTCTGGTCGTTTTGAAGTTTTAGCAATGGGTTGGAATTGCTGAAGCATACAAGTCTTAAACTCGTGAAGTATCTCTTCAGGCTTGGGTCTCGAGGTCTACTTTATGGAGTCTAGAAACACCCTCACTCTCTTAAATTTGTATGGCCCTTCCCAAATTCGAAAGGTTTATGGGAGGTTTTTTTTTTCAAAATTCATATTAACATCATCTTCCTTGATTATAGGAGGGGATTTAAAATTTTCTTTGGGAGGTTCTAAATCATGTGGAGATAGGTTTGTTCAAAATCCCTTGGCTGATTAGTTCTTAAGAAAACTTGAAGAATGCAACCTAGTCAATGCGGAGGTTATAAAGCTCAAGCCTACTTGGAGGAACAAAAGATCTAGCCATGATCAAGTGGCTAAAAGACTTAATTTCCTCCTTCTGGGGGAGACGTTGATAAATCATTTTACACTCATTAAACAATGGGTATACTCAGACCACTCCCTAATTTTCTTAGAACTGAAAGATTCCTCTCTCAAACCTACTAGCCCCTTTAAAATGAACTAAAATATGCTTAAAGAGGAAGATTTTGTTGCACTAGTCCAAGCTTATTGGAGGCCCTATGACCATAGAGTTCACTTATTGGTTGTTCATAATTTTGTATAAAATGTGAAATGTATTAAGAAAAAAAATGAAATATTAGGCTAAAAACAAGAAGTTGGTGGAAGCCTGATAACCTTTGGAGATTGAAACTCAGCTATAGGATATTGCAACTAAGAATGGGGAAAGTTTCATTTTTTTCGAATCCAAAGAATCCCTTTTCAGATTGGAAAAGAGGAAGAGAAATAGTTTTTATGATCGAGAGGTGGAGTGGAGACTCAAAACCAAGGCTATCTATGTTAAATGTAGAGATGACAACACAAATTTTTTTCAAACATATGTGAAGGGTAGAAAAATGGGGACCACCATATGGAACCTTAGAGACCGGGATGGTAGGGAGGTTTCTTCATTCCATGATTTAGCTGACACGGGAAAGAGGAATTTTGAAACTCTTTTCAAACCCCAAGAGGAAATTTCAATTGCAAAAGTTATTTGTACTGTTCTCCTTTTCCCAAGTTTTGTTGATGAGGAGGGGAATGGGGAGCTTATGACAGAAGTCACTGAAGAGGAATAAACAAAGTGTTACTCAGCTTCCAAAAAGATAAGAGCGGGTCTAGATGGATGGGTAGTGGAATTCATTTTGGGGCTCTTTGAAATTGTCGGTAATGACCTGTTGGAAGTTGTCAAAGAGTCTAAGAGAGAGAGGAAAATGCTACCAGCCTTTAACTCCACTTATTTCCCAAATCCCAATGGTGGACTCCCTTTCTTCCCTTGAGGACTTCAAACCTATATCGTTATTCAATGCCATCTACAAGGTAATAGCCAAAATTATTACCTTAATGATTAAGCCCATCCTCTCTATAGGTTTTAACCCCGTAAAGAAATTACCTACATACAAATTCTAAAACACAGAAAATAAACAATGCGAGAGCATAACACATAAAACACATATACACAGAGATTTTCCCCTGTATCCCAAAACCGGGACTACCAGCTTGGTTTTTCATTATTTTCCTTTCAATGTTACAATACATATTTATACATGCCGAAGCATCCAATACCATGGACTGAAAAACCATCGCGTCCAAAACCATGGACCGAAAACCATCGCGTCCAAAACCATGTGCGAAAACCATGCACAAAACCATAGGTAGGTCCTCCCAACCTAATATAGGGTCCAAAAAAAAAATTGAGGCGCTACCCCAGACACCATAGAGTGGGGTTACTTGCACCCCTCAAACCCCCTATGACCCCCCCGTTATGCAATCAGTGCAATGAAGGGGGGGGGCTCCGCCCCCTCTCTAACCACCCAGTTAACTACGTGGGCTAGTTGTGGAAAGAATATAACACAACCCAACAATCTCATCCACAATATCAAAGGAGCATTTTGCATTTCTTGACGGTCGTCAAATCCATGATGTGATCGAGTGGCTTAGGAAGGCCCCCATATTCTTGAAACCATTAATATTAAGGGAGTTGTGACCCAAATTTATTTATCTAAATCCTACAATAGAGTAAGTTGGATCTATTTAAGGCTTCTTCTCACTCATGTGGGGTTTTGTATAGATTTCAACATGGGTTATGAGTTGCATACAACTCTCTTTTGATTTTCTAATCAATGGAGCACCCTCTCCCTTCTTCCAATCCCAAAGATGCCTTTATTAGGGATGCCATTTATCCCCTTTATTATTTTTATTAGTGGAACAAGGCCTCAATAGACCACTATGTGCAATCGGCGCAACGAAGGGGGGGGGTTCCCCCCCGGCCCCCCCCCCCCTGTTAACTACGTGGGCTAGTCCTGGAAAAAATATAACACAACCCAACATTCTCCCACTTGTTGTTTTCTTTCCACAAGGGGCCACAAGAGAGTTTAGTCATTTATCTAGCCCTCCAACGCCCATTATTTCTCTACACCAAGAGAACTTCTCAGAGCTCACAGATTTTGTGAATGCATCTGTAGTATTCTTCAAAGTGTCCGCCTTTACCAGCAACACCTTTTTGTCTTCTATCATATCCCTCACAAAGTGATACTGAAAATCAATGTGCTTTGTCTTTGAATGATATGCAGGGTTATTTGCCAAGAAAATTGCACTTTGGCTATCATAGTCTATCCTTATAGCTCCATGTACTAACCCCATACTTGAACACAATCTCTGCATCCAAATTGCTTCCTTGCTTACATGAGTGGCTGCCATGTATTCTACCTCTGTAGTTGGTAGTGCCACTACAAACTATTTCTTACTCATCCAATTGACTGCACCTCCAAATAGGTTAAACACATACTGACTTGTTGATGTTCTCTGATCCAGATCTCCAGCCCAGTCTGCATCAACAAAGCCACGAATATCCAACACTATGTCCAATCCTGGTCTTCCTTGGTAGCACAAACCATATTCACTAATGCCACACAAATACCTAAAAACTTGCTTCACTGTTGTCCAGTGCTCCTTCCGTGGTTTTGACATAAACCTGCTCAATACTCCCACTGCATGTGCAATGTCTGGTCTAGTACAGACCATTGCATACATCAGGCTACCGACTGCACTTGCATATGGAACATGGGACATGTCCTCTTCCTCTTCTTGTGTCTTGGGACACTGTTCAGTAGATAAATTCACACGTACAGGGATAAGAACCTTCACCGGTTTAGTATCGTGCATATTAAACCTCTACAATATTGTCTCGACATACTTCCTCTGGTTTAACCAAAGCTTCCTCTTTTCCTGATCTCTTTTAATTTCCATGCCCAAAATATAGTTTGCAGCACCAAGATATTTCATGTCAAATTTGGAGGACAATTGGGTCTTCAAATCATGGATAATTTCTTTGTCATTTCCAACTAGCAACATATCATCCACATACAAGACTAGATAAAAAACACGGTCACCAATTAATTTAAAATACACACAGTGATCTACTTTGCTTCTAGTGAAGCCAAGTCCCCTATAAATGTATCAAATTTTTGATACCACATCCTTGGTGATTGTTTTAACCCATACAGAGACTTCTTTAACTTGCATACCATTTCTTTCTTACCCTTCACCACAAAACCTTTAGGTTGCTTCATGTAGATCTCCTCTTTCAGATCCCCGTGAAGAAATGATGTCTTCACATCCATCTATTCTACCTCAAAATCAAAAGCAGCAACAACAGATAACAGTAATCTAATAGAAGTTACCTTGGCAACAGGAGAAAAAATATTACCAAAATCAATTCCCGGTACCTGGGAATAATCTTTTGCTACAACCCAAGCTTTGTATTTCTCCACCTTTCCTTCTACATTTGTCTTCTTTTTGAACACCCATTTGCTGCCAATGGGTTTCCTTCCAGCCGGCAACTCTACCAGATCCTAGGCCTCATTTTTGTGCAAAGATGCCATTTCATTAACCATGGCCTCTTTCCATGGTTTTCCATCCTCTGAATCCACTGCTTCCTTCACAGTTCTAGGATCATCATCAGTAACAAATAAAGAAAAATTTGAACAAAAAGCAGATGGACTATACCTTTCCGGTTGCCTTCTTTTTCGAACTAATCTTCTCACACCCAGATTTTGTGGCTCTTCGTCTTCTAATTCCTCCTCTGCTGTAGAGTTTGATTCTTCCTCCTTAATCTCAAACTCTATCTTCTCAGGTTCCTTTGGTTGGAATTCATGTTTAATAAAATCCTTCACCTCTCTAAACACCACATCTCGGTTGTACACAACCTTCCTTGTTACTAGGTTCCAAAGCTTATAACCCTTTAAACCATACTTATACCCAATAACGATGCACTTTTCAGATTTACTATCCAACTTGGTTCTTTTCTCCTTTGGAACATGTACATATGCATCACATCCAAATATCCTCAGATGTGAAAGAGAGGGTTTCTTACCAGTCCATACCTCTTATGGAGTCTTATCCTCTAACGCTGATGAAGGTGATCAATTGACCAAGTAACATGTTGTCTCCACCACCTTTACCCAGAATTCCTGTCCTAACCCGGCACCACTAGGCATGCTTCTTGCCCTTTCCATCAATGTCTTGTTCATTCTTTCTGCAACTCCATTACCTCTTGTTTGTGAAAGAGAAGGTTTCTTACCAGTCCATACCTCTTGTGGAGTCTTATCCTCTAACACTGATGAAGGTGATCAGTTGACCAAATAACATGTTGTCTCCATTGCCTCTACCCAGAATTCTTGTCCTAACCCAGCACCACTAGGCATGCTTCTTTCCCTTTCCATCAATGTCTTGTTCATGCTTCTTTCTGCTCAGGTGTGTATGGAGTAGTTTTCTGTTGTGCTATACCACACTTCTTACAGAATTCTTCAAATTCCTTGCTGCAAAACTCTCCACTGTTATCTGTCCTTAACACCTTTATCTTCTTCTCTATCTGGTTTTCCACCAGAGCCTTAAATTCTTTAAACCTGTCAAAGACTTCAAATTTATCCTTAAGGATGGAACCTTCATAGGTCCGTACACAAACTTACCCACTGATGGAACCTTCACAGGTCCAAAAACATCACTGTGCACAAGTTCTAATATATGCTTCGCCCTCTTACCACCACGGGGGAGACTCGCCAAATTCTATTTCCCATATACACAATTTTCACAGAAATCAAAATCCAAAGAGCTATTACTCATACCTTCTACCATACCTTTACCATGAAGTATTCGAAGGCCCTTCTCTCCAATATGTCCAAGCTTTTGATGCCATAGCATGATCTTCTCTCCAGAGACCACTAGATTTTCTGCTCCACTTTCAGGAACCATAGAACTGTTGCACCCATCAATAACGGTGCTACCTTGCAGCTTGTACAAAGTTCCAATCTGAACTCCCCACATCAATACCAATGCTCCCCGAACCATTTTGCAAGTATCCTTCTCGAACATTGTTTTTACACCTGCATCATCCAGCTTGCTTACAGAAATCAAATTTCTAGCTAATGCAGGAATATGCAGATCTCTCGGAAGTGTGCTAACCCTTCCACCTTGCAACTTCAACTTTACTTTTCCACGACCAATGATTCTAGCTTTCCTATCATCCCCTAAGAAGACATCACCACCATCGTATTTCTCATACTCGCAGAACCACTCTCTATGGGGAGTGAAGTGAAAGGATGCACCTAAGTCAATCAACCATGCCTCATGATATACATGTGTACTTGAAGAAGCCAAGTACACATCCCCACCTTCATCTGAGGTGGTTTTCACCTCTGCAGAAGGAGCATCATCAGATCCCTTTCCTTTATCAGGAGCTTTATATTTACAGTCTCTTTTGTAGTGCCCTTCCCTTCCGCATTTCCAACACACCACCTTTACAGGTCTTCCTGGAGATTTAGATCTCCCTCTAGATTTAGATCTCCCACTCGATGACTTATTTTTGTTTCTATTCTAGAACCGTCCTCGTACAAATAAGGCATCACCATTTTGGCTCTCCATATTTTTTCCATCTCATCTCCTCCGTCAGCAAGGATGGGACTATTTCATCAAACTACAAGGCAATTGCATTGCTACCTATTGCAATAACCAGACTATCCCACGAATCTGGTAGAGAACGCAACAAACTAATGCACTTATCTTCATCTGAAATTTTAATATCAACAGATAATAACTGACTTACCACAGTATTAAATGCATTCAGATGTTCTATCACCGAGTCTCCATCTTTCATCCTCAGGTTATACAGTTTTTTCCGTAGGAACAATTTATTCACTAGAGACTTAGATTGGTACAAAGTCCCTAACTTGTCCCACAAAGCCTTCATCGTAGCTTCCCCTGATACATTCAGCAATATTGAATCTAAGACACATAATCGTATTGTGCTTTTAGCCTTCTGACCCAACTTCTTCCATTCTTCATCAGACACTCTTGTTGGTTTAGTACCTGGATCTATGCAACCCACTGATCTTTATCCACCAACAGATCCTCCATATTGAGTTTCCATAACTCAAAACTCTGACCATTAAATTTCTCGATCTCTATCTTTCCACTACTCGTCGTCCTCTTTCACTACCAGAATGGATCCCACAGATCTCCCACTGAACAGGGTCTACCATAGGCCTAAGTGAAACCCCTTAGCAACAAAGGCGTCCCCTTGAAGCCAAAACAACTTTGATACCAAATGTAGGTTTTAACCCCGTACAGAAATTACCTGCATACGAATTCTAAAACACAGAAAATAAACAATGTGATAGCATAACACATAAAACACATATACACAAATATTTTCCCCTGGATCCCAAAACCGGGACTACCAGCTTGATTTTTAATTATTTTCCTTTCAATGTTACAATACATATTTATACATGTCGAAGCATCCAATACCATGGGCCGAAAAATCATCACATCCAAAAACATGTGCGAAAAACCATGCACAAAACCATAGGTAGGTACTCCCAACCTAATATAGGGTCCAAAAACAAAGTTTTTCGGGGCGCTGCCCCGGACCCCATAGAGTGGGGTTACCTGTGACCCCCTGCTACGCAATCCCCTAGTTAATTACGTGGGCTAGTCGTGGAAAGAATATAACACAACCCAACACTGTCATCCACAATATCAAAGGAGCATTTTGAATTACTTCACGGTCGTCAAATCCATGATGTGATAGGGTAGCTTAAGAAGGCCCCCATATTCTAGAAACCATGAATATTAAGGGAGTTGTGACCCAAATTTATTTATCTAAAGCCTACAATAGAGCAAGTTGGATCTATTTAAGGCTTCTTCTCACTCATGTGGGGTTTTGTCTAGATTTCATAACATGGGTTATGAGTTGCATACAAACTCTCTTTTGATTTTTTGATCAATGGAGCACCCTCTCCCTTCTTACATTCCCAAAGACGCCTTTATTAGGGATGCCCTTTATCCCCTTTATTATTTTTATTAGTGGAACAAGGCCTCAATAGACTACTGGCAGAGGCTAAATAGAATGGGGAATTCCATGAATGTTTGGTTTCCAAGGCTTTATACATAATACATCTCCTATTGATTATTGATATACTTGTTTTTTGCAACAGATCCCCCAGAGAGGTAGATAAGCTTATGGGGATTATACATTTATTTGGAAAAGAAAACGGTATTATTATTAATGCTCGTAAGTCTTCCTTTCTCTTCTCAAACTTGGAGGGAACCGAGTTTTTCCCTGTGTCACCCCTTCAATTCTAGACCTATAAATGAGGGCCTCAAATACCTAGGCTTCAATTTGAAGGCAAATAATTATTGCAAGGAGGATTGGTTGTGGTTGATTGCAAAGGTCAAGAAGAGATTAAACATTTAGTGGGGTTGGATGCTTGGTTATAGTCAAATCAGTTATGAAAGAAATCCCTATCTATTGGATGTCCCTTGCCTAGGTCACCAAATGTGTCTTGGAAAAACTCAAAAGACTCTACTTCAAGTTCCTCTAATATATTTCTAAGGAGGAATATGTGCTTCCGTGGTTTCTATGGGAAAATATTGCACATCCTAAAGAACTTGGAGGATGGGGACTTGAGAACATTTCCCTATTTTCCAAGGCACTCGCAGAAAAATGTGGGTGGAGGTTAATCGCCACTCAAAGTTTGTGGACCTCTGTGGTAATTCAGAAGAACAAGTTCCATTTACCTTGGAGGATTGGATCTGTAGGGTGGATAAGCCACGGTCAAATATTTCATTCATATGGAGAGCGGTTTTGAATACTTTCAACATTATCAAAAGGGGTCTTGTGTAGAAGGTAGGCAAGGGTGACATGGTCAGAATTAGACAAGATCCATTGTCGGGTAGTGGTCGAGCTCATCTACTCCCTCGGCCATTAGTTGAGTTTTTGCGAGACATGGGTATCCCAAAGTTGTATCACATTGCAAATCCAACCATAACCACTATCTGGTGCTAAGGATGGTGATCTCCTATAGATTTAGGTATTGTTAAGGAATTTTGGGATATATGGAGACTTTATATCAACACAATCTCATTAAGACATATTCAAATTACAGATAAGGATGATGAACTTGTCTCGTACACCTCTCCTTTTGGCATCTACACTCCCAAGTTGGGATACATCTCCATAAGTTTAGGCAGAATGTTAGAACATCCTAGGTGTTGGTGGAAGATTATATGGGAGTCCAGATGCCCACCCAATGCAAATATTTTTATGTGGTGTATTGTGGATAATAATGTCCCAACTTGCGATGTTCTCCAAAGAAGATTCACACATGGTCCAAGTTGGTGTACATTATGCAAGTCTTCCGATGAAATAGTTACACATATATTCCTGACTTACCCTTTCTACCAACAAGTTTGGTCTTCATGTAGGTCTGCTAAAGCACAAATTGGTATATGGGAAGGCTCAAATGTTGAGACTACTTGGAAATCTTAGCTCCTAATCCCCTCATCTCAGGTTTTGAAGGCTCTTCCTCTAATAATTTGTTGTTGGTGTGGTTAGTTAGGAATCGAGTCATCTTCCAAGACATGCCCTCTATCCCTATGAAAGTAGCATCTGAAGCAATGGCTATACTTAGTCACTTCGCATAGGATAAAGATGTCAAATGGGTTAGAGTAATAGAAAAAGAAGATTCACATCATTCAAAACCATGGGCATTTTTTAATAGGGCATCCATAAACTCAGTTCAAAAGAGTGGGGGGATTCATTCTTCACATCACTGTCAATCATTACTTTCACATATCTATGGGCTTTGGGCCTGGATCAAATAACCTAGATGAGATGCAAACCTACAAAACTATAACACTATTTGCATTAGATAAGGGAAGTACACAACTTCAAATATTTTGTGATTTTCTGCTAGTGTTGAACTGTGTTAATAACACACAGTCATGTCGTAACATCATACTTGCTCCTCTTTTGGAAGATGCTCTTAAATTAAAGGACTTATTCATTTTTTCTCATGCCAACATATCTACAGGAAAAGAAATATGGTTGCACACAGACTCTCCAAGCAAGGGTTGAATTTGGATCAGGACATATAGCGATACAGAGTTTCGGGAAGGCGGCAGCAATACTTTTTTCCATAGCCCTTTATGCGATGCTCTTCTTTCGATTAATAATGTCCCCTGGTGATCTGCATATATATTGATATATCTACAGTCACTTTTTATGTTTTATTTTTAAGCAACCTATTTTATGTTATATTATATTATTTTTAGATAGAGATTCTTCTCTTCGATCGATATATCTTATTTTTGTTTGTTAAATTCTTATTGTTATTTTTATTTTGAACTCTTTAACATATACATAGATAATGTGTCTACAAAATATAGTTTTATATCAATAAAAATTATAAATTTTTCAAAAACAAAAATTTAAAAATTAAAATAGTAATTATTATTAATCATAAACCAAATTTGAATAATTAAACTTTGGATAATACTTAATATAGTTTGTAAGTTATCATAACAACGATAAACATATTTTTGTAGCCTATCATATTAATTATTAACGAGAAACATAATCACGGGCATATATATATATATATATATATATATATAAACAAACCCCAGCCGAGTTCGAACCCTGCGGAGGTCCCCCCTTCGGCGATTTGTGATGGCTTTGCCGTATCTGCCGGCTTCGGCCGTATTCTGATTGGCTTCGGCCTTATTGTATTCTGGCTTCGGCCATATTGTAATCATGAGGGCTTCGGCCATATGTAGATTTTCACTCTGAAAAAAAAAACTATTTGATAAAAACTTATATTCAAAATTGGTGAATAGTATCAAATACTTACACTCAAGATTGGTGAATAGTATATTTGCTAAAATATTTTAAATAACTTTAAAAAAACATATTCATATAAAATTTTAAAACTATATCTAAAGTTTAATTTACTTTTCATCCAATCAGATTATGATAACACTTGGAGAACTATCTCCATTTCAATTAAATTACGAGAGTTTTAATTTATTATTTAAATCTCTTAAACTATAATAAATGTTTTAATTTATTTTTAAATTCACAATTACATTAGGATAAAACTTTAACTTATCTCTCATTTAATTAAATTACAAAAGGTCATATTATTAAAGAATACAAGTATTTTTTAAAAATATTTTTAAATTAAATTACAAAAGTGCAGATTATTAAAAAATGCAAGTATTTTGTAAAAATAATTTTAAATTTATTTATAAGAAGTAAATATTTAATTGGAAATATTTGTAGGTACATATTTAACTGGAAATATTTGTTTATGATGAGTTTAATTTGAAATTAATTAAAAAAAATTGTTTAAGAAAATATTTAATTAGAAATTAAAATATTTAAATTCAATTATTATAATTAATTAAAATGTTTTAAATTAAATTATTAAATATTTATGAGAAATAATTTATTTGTCGGAGAAATCTTTGTGTAAATGTTGATGATTTGAAATTTATGGGTATGAAAAAATCAAATATAAAAATAAGTTGGTGTCCCCCAAAGTTAAATAGTATTATGAAATGATTTTAATTATTTAAATGTTTTTTAATTATTTTTTTAGTAAAAATTATATATATATAATTTAGAATAATTTATTTAAAAATAAAAACACTTCTTTTTGATGGGGTGATAAACTGAATGTACGAGGTAATGGGTGGGCAATAAAAGTCAACACTTAGCTACAAGTTTGAGGATTGGCTTCCCCGTCCTCTCACATTAACCTGCATATAGGAAGAGTTAAGGTGATCCATGGGAAATCTTAATCAGCCTCGGCTCGAGCAAGAGGTGACGCTCGACGGCAACATATGACGGGTGGTGGATTTATTTGGGCTTGGTCTCGTCTCACTGCGTGTTATGGATATTATGTAAGAGTAGGAAACGACAAAGGTTTATTGTGTGGGAAAGGTGGCCACCTCGTCGCTGACACTCCCTCAATTTTCGAGTCCGTGTAGTGGCAACTTTCTTCTTTGGTGTGTGGCATTCAGCACCTTTGTGTGCGAGCGGAGCATGGTCTCTAGAGTTTGAGGTTATACAATGGTTTTGGTGCATGTGAGAGGACTCTTATATATGCTTGCATGCCAATTGGTTTGCCCCCTGTGCCTCCGCTCCGTGATTTTCTAAACTTTGGCGGTCTCTGCGTCACGGGTTGTGGTGGTAAGGCTTCTATGTAGGTTTGCTTGGTGTTGTCCAGCATCAACATGAGGGTGGTGGAGAGTGTGCTCAACTCCATCCTGTTGGTAGGTTTTGGTGGATCTAGTTGTGTGGATCCTCATCAGCAAGAGAAGGGTGAACTTGGTGGGTTTTCCTTGTAGTATGCACCCCATCAGTTGCTTTACTAGGCCTCCTTAGACTGACTCTGGTTATGCAAGAATGCGTCCAATTCCTCATCTTGGATGGTCCTCCTCCCCGGAAAAGCCCAGCTTGGCTGGACAAGGAGGTCAGGGGCCTCAATTACAGGCGATGGTTATGGAAGGCGAGAAAATTGGGGCTGGCTGGGGCAGCAAGACAGTTGGTTGCTCGAGGCAAAAAACGTTTGGAGTCCGTGACGGTCGAGGTTGAGGTAGCTCGGTGGTCGGGTGTGGGGGTCGCACTCCGCAGCCTTAACAGTGAGTTGGGGTGAAGAGACGTGGTGACACGGGTCGATGAGGGAACGCAAGGTGTGTGGTGCAAGGTCCGAGGGAAGTTCATCAATGTTGTTTGGAGAATTGTAGGGATCTAAATCAATCAATGTTGGAGTAGCTGGAAATGGTAGACCAGATCGACCGAGAAGAACATGTGGAACTCATATCTACTTTGAACAAAATGCACTAGTTTCAGTGCCATGTCCGAGAATTTGGATGGCTCACTTTGAAGAACATGTCCAATGGTCTTTATGCCCTCTTCCTCCTCTTGGAACAACCCTGGACAACCTAGCTTCAATTACGTCAGATGACTAGCATGGTTACAAGTGTTCTCCTAGTTTTATTTGTTTTTTGGTGCTTCTAGCCTCCTAGGTTGTGGATGGTGTTCTTAGTTTCCTTTATGTTTCTTTTTCATATGCTTCTCGTGGTAGTCAACAAACCTGGTCGGGGTGAGACTACTTTCATTTTGCTACTAATGTAATGATTTTTTGATGAATGAATAGAATGTTGATATATATATATATATATATATATATATATATATATATACAAGTGTTCTCCTAGTTTTATCTGTTTTTTGGTACTTCTAGCCTCCTAGGTTGTGGATGGTGTCCTTAGTTTCCTTTCTGTTTCTCTGTCATATGCTGCTCGCGGTAGTCAACAAACCTGGTCGAGGTGAGACTACTTGCATTTTGCTACTGATGTAATTATTTTTTGATGAATGAATAGAACGTTGATATATATATATATATATATATATATATATATATATATATATATATATATATTTCAATTAAAATATTTTTAATTGAAAATAGTTTAATTAAAATTTTAATTTTCATTCATGTTATTATAGGTAACTTTTTTATAACTTATTTATGATAAGTAAATATTTCTACTTTTTTGTTAAGTTGTCTAAGTTTAACTAAAGGCTTGGCCTATGGCTTGAGAAACTACAATCCAGGGGCATCAAAGTCGTCAAAATCACTCCAGCATCATACCCAGCCTAGACCACACCAACTCTTAACATGGTTCTATTTTTGCCCACAGAGTCTCAAACCACTGGCCTTCACATCACAAAGTGACTTAACAGTACACCCATCACCATCTTTCTACACCCCATCAGCCCATTAAGTAAATATTTCTAATTAAATTATAATAAGTTTTCATTTTTTTTATTCAATAAAATTATGATTATATGATAAATAGTAATGTTTGAGGAAAATATAAACATGGATATTTAATGAAGAGAGATTTATATTGCTATCTAATGGAATATTTTATATGATTTTGAAAAATATATTCCCAATAAATCTTTTAAATTATATTTTAAAAAATAGAAAAAATATAGGAAAAAATCAATTTATTTTTTATTTAATAAATTATGATAAAGTTTTAATTTATGTGGGAAATTTTAATTTTAAGTTGTATTATAAAAAAAATCAACTATATTATAAGTTAATATGCCTCAAATACAATATAATTTCAAAATGATTTTGGTGGATTAAATACTTCTAAAAATTAGTTTTTTAACCAAAAACTAATCCCTAAGTATAAACAAACTATAAACAACACATATATAATTTATTAAAATATTTTTAATTTCTACTTTAATTAAAAAATTAAAATATAGTTATTAAAACATTTATTATTTCAGGTGGCGTGGTTTTCCTATCTAATTGTGATGAGTCAAACCAACATTCGCGGATAGCAGTCAGAGATGGTTGTCCTCACTGTTGGTTTTGACACCTGAGTTGATAGGTTTTTCCACCTAGGTGAAAAAAAAACATTTATTATTGATTAGAAATGAATTTCTACTTTAATTGAAAATTAAAAAAATTTATTAAAACCATTTTAATATATAATTTAATTGAATATTAAAATATTTTTAGTTAGAAATAGTTTTATTAAAATATTTTTAATTGAAAATAGTTTAATTGGAAATTTAATTTCAAATTAACTTTCATGGATACTTACATTTAAGTTATATAGGTGGATAAATTAAAATCATTTTAATATATAATTTAATTGAATATTAAAATATTTTTTAGTTCAAAATAGTTTAATTGGAAATTTAATTTCAATTTAACTTTTATGGATACTTACATTATTTAAGTTATATAGGTAGATAGAATAACTTGTTTTTAAATTTATTTATGTATTGTGAATAAGTTTTAATTTACCTCTAGTTTAAAATACTATAATGCTCTGATAAATAGTTATGCTTAAATGACATATAAATGTGGGTATTGATGAGAAATATGTATTTAAAATTGCTAAATTTGATGAAATATTTTATATAATTTTTTTCAAATTAAAATAAATTTTATTTTCTAATAAATTATGATAAAGTTGTAATACATTACAACTTATTCTCTATGCAATATGTTATGTCAATTCAAAGCCTCTGTCTTTTTGAAGAAGGAAAATATTCATTTGAGCATTTAAAAAAAATCTTAGCAAAAAAACCATTTTTGTAATGTGATGAACATAAACTAATCTTGTAATGTGATGAACAAAACTAGAAGTCACAAACTAACAATCATTACACAATGTCACAATGCAAAGAACATAACCCACTATCATAATGCGACAAACAAAACTCAATGTCATGATGTGATGAACATAACTCAACCTCAAAATGTGATGAACATATTACCACATCGCATGCAAACATAACCCTTCACCAACATCACATTTGTTGCAAACCAATATAACCCAACATCACACTGTGATGAATATAATCCAACGTTGTAATGTGGTGAACAAAACCAAATGTCAAATTGTGACAAACATTAATAGATGTCATAGTGTGGCAAGCATAACCTAACATCACAATGAGTTGAACAAAACCCAATGTCACATTTTGATGAACATTACCCAACATCACAACATGATGAACATATGCTCATGTTACAATTGAACATAACTTGTCATCAACATCACATTATGATGGAGTCAAGAATAACTCGGTATTACAATGTGATGAACATATGCCAACTTTGTAATGTGACGCACATATCCCAATGATGTTGTGTGACATACAAAACTCCAACATCACCATGTAATGAACATAGCCCTATGTCATAATGTGATGAATGTAACCTAGAATTACAATTTGACAAACATAACCCCACAAAATCAATCTGGTAGTCTCGGTTTTGGGATCCACTTCTGCGATTTATGTTTATGTTCTATTTGCAGTTTACTTTAATGCTGATGTGATTGCTAATCTGGAAAAGATATTGAGCTAACTGTGAAAATTGAAATAAATTGCTCTAAGCATAGAACATACCTAAAATTAACAAACTGCCACCACTGCATCAATATAGGATTTCAGGCCATATTCATCTAGAAGGAAGGAAATCCTTGCCTTCCAGATGATGTAGTTGGAAGCTCCATCTAACCTGTCTTGATCACGAAGTCCAACAATGGTCATCTCAACGAACTGTCGAAAACTTCCTCTTTCCTTTTGCCCGATTGTGTATATTTGTTTTATGTGTTATGCTCTCGTCATTGTTTTTTTTTTTAGAATTTGTATGCAGGTAATTTTTGTACGGGGTTAAAACCTACATTTGGTATCAAAGTTGTTTTGTCTTTAAGGGGATGTCTTTGCTACTGAGGGGTTTTGCTCGGGCCTGTGGTAGACCCTGTTTAGTGGGAGATATGCGGGATTGATTCTTGTGGTGAAAGAAGATGGCGAGCAATGGAAAGATATAGATTGAGAAATTTAATGGTCAGAGTTTTGAGTTGTGGAAACTCAAGATGGAGGATCTATTGGTGGATAAAGATTAGTGGATCGCAGTAGATCCGGGTACGAAACCAACGACAATGTCTGACGAAGAATGGAAGAAGTTGGATCGAAACGCAAAGAGCACAATATGATTGTGTGTCTCAGATTCAGTATTGTTGAATGTATCAGGGGAAGCTACGGTGAAGGCTTTGTGGGACAAGTTAGGGACTTTGTACCAATCTAAGTCTTTGGTGAATAAATTGTTCCTATGGAAAAAGTTGTATAACCTGAGGATGAAAGATGAAGACTCGGTGACAGAGCATCTAAACACATTCAATACTGTGGTAAGCCAGTTATTATCTATTGATATTAAAATTTTAGATGAAGATAAGTGCATCAGTTTTTTGTGTTCTCTACCAAATTCGTGGGATAGTCTGGTTGTTGCAATAGGCAGGAATGCAACTGCCTTGCAGTTTGATGAAATAGTCTCATCCTTGCTAACGAAGGAGATGAGATGAAAAATATGGAGAGTCGGAATGGTGATGCTTTGCTTGTACGAGGACGATCCCAAAAAGAAACAAAAATAAGTCCTCGGGTGGGAAATTGAAATCTAAAGGAAGATCTAAATCTCCAGGAAAACCTATAAAGGTGCACTGGAAATGCGGAAAGGAGGGGCGCTACAAAAGGACTATAAATCTAAATCTCTGAGAAAGGAAGTGGATCTTATGATGCTCATTCTGCAAAGGCGAAAACCACCTCAGATGAAGGTGGGGATGTGTACTTGGCTTCTTCTTCAAGTACACATGTAGATCATGAGTCATGGTTGATTGACTCAGGTGCATCCTTTCACTTCACTCCCCATAGAGAGTAGTTCTGTGAATATGAGAAATATGATGGTGGTGATGTCTTCTTGGGGATGATAGGAAGGCAGGAATCATTGATCGCGGAAAATTCAAGTTGAAGTTGGAAGGTGGAAGGAGTGGTTCTGTGAGTATGAGAAATATGATGGTGGTGATGTCTTCTTGGGGGATGATAGGAAGGCTAGAATCATTGATCGTGGAAAATTCAAGTTGAAGTTGCAAGGTGGAAGGATTAAAACACTTCCAGGTGTTCTCCATATTCCTACATTAGCCAGAAATCTGATTTTTGTAAGCAAGATGGATGATGCAGGTGTAAAAATAGTGTTTGAGAAAAATACCTACAAGATGGTTCCGGGAGCACTGGTATTGATGTGGGGAGTTTGAATTAGAACCCTATACAAGCTGCAAGGTAGCACTGTTATTGATGGGTGCAACAGTTATGTGGTTCCTGAAAGTGGAGCAGAAAAGCTAGTGGTCTTTGGAGAAAAGACCATGTTATGGCATCAAAGGCTTGGACATATTGGAGAGAAGGGCCTTCAAATACTTCATGGTAAAGGTATGGTAGAAGGTATGTCTAATAGCTCTCTGGATTTTGATTTCTGTGAAAATTGTGTATATGGGAAGAAGAATCGGGTGAGTTTCACCTCTGGTGGTAAGAGAGCAAAACAGATATTAGAGCTTGTGCACAATGATATCTTTGGACCTGTGTCGGTTCTATCACTGGGTAAGTTTGTGTACTATGTATCATTTATACATGACTTCTCAAGGAATACATGAATATATTTCCGCAAGAATAAATCTGAAGTCTTTGATAGGTTTAAAGAATTTAAAGCTTTGGTGGAAAACCAGATAAAGAAGAAGATAAAGATGTTGAGGACATATAATGATGGAGAGTTTTGCAAGAAGGAATTTGAAGAGTTTCGTAAGAAGTGTGGTATAGCACAGTAGAAGACTACTCCATACACACCTAAGAAAAATGGGGTTGCAGAAAGATTGAACAAGACGTCGATGGAAAGGGCAAGAAGCATGCTCAGTGGTGTCGGGTTAAGACAGGAATTCTAGGTAGAGGCGGTGGAGACTACATGTTACCTGGCCAATTGATCACCTTCATCAGCATTGGAGGATAAGACTCCACAAGAGGTATGGACTGGTAAAAAACCCTCTCTTTCACATCTCAGTTTATTTGGATGTGATGCATATGTACATGTTCCAAAGGAGAAAAGAATAAAGTTGGATAGTAAATCTGAAAAGTGCATCTTTATTGGGTATAAGGATGGTTTAAAAGGTTATAAGATTTGGAACCCAGTAACAAGGAAGGTTGTGTATAGTCGAGATGTGATGTTTAGAGAGGTGAAAGATGTTATTAAAGATGAAGTCCTACCAAAGGAACCTAAGAAGATAGAGTTTGAGCTAAAGGAGGAAGAATCATACTCTACAGTAGAAGAGGAAGAGGACATGTCCCGTGTTCCATATGCAAGTGTAGTCAGTAGCCTGATGTATGCAATGGTTTGTACTAGACCAGACATTACACATGCAGTGGGAGTTTTGAACGGGTTTATGTTAAAACCAGGGAAGGATCATTGGAAAGTAGTGAAACAGGTTTTTAGGTATTTGTGTGGCACTAGTGATTATGGTTTTTGCTACCAATGAAGACTAGGATTGGACAGAGTTTTGGACATCTATGGATTTGTTGATGCATATTGCGCTAGAGATCTAGATCAGAGAAGATATACAAGTGGGTATGTGTTTAACCTATTTGGAGGTGCAGTCAGTTGGATGAGTAAGAGACAATATATAGTGACATTGTCAACTACAGAGGCTGAATACATGGCAACCACTCATGCAAGCAAGGAAGCAGTTTGGTTGCAGAGATTGTGTTCAAGTATGGGGTTAGTACCATGAGCTATAAGGATATACTTTGACAACCAAAGTGCAATTTTCTTGGAAAAGAACCATGCTTATCATTCAAAGACAAAGCACATTGATGTTCAATATCACTTTGTGAGGGATATGGTAGAAGACAAAAAGGTGTTGGTGGTAAACGTGGACACTTTGAAGAATACTGTAGATGCATTGACAAAATCTATGAGCTCTAAGAAGTTCTCTTGGTGTAGAGAAACAATGCGCATTGCAAGGCTAGATCAATGACTAAGCTCTCATGTGGCCCCATGTGGAAAGAAAACAACAAGTGGGAGAATGTTGGGTTGTGTTATATTCTTTCCATGACTAGGGAGCCCTTCATTGTGTCGAGTGCAACGGGGGGGTGACAGGGGGGGCGACAGCCCCCCCTTTCGTGGGGTTTGAGGTGGGTGGTAGCCCCCCTCTACGGGGTCCAAGGCAGCACCATAGAAAAAAAAATTGGACCCTATATTAGGTGGGTGGATCTACCTATGGTTTTGTGCATGGATTTCACACATGGTTTTGGGCGCGATGGTTTTTAGTCCATGGTATTTTGTAGATCCGGTCTATGGTTATGTTATAATCCAGGGTTAATGGCTTAGGGTTTATTGAAGCTTTGGCATGTATATATATGTATTGCAACATTGAAATGAGCATAACGAAAAATCAATCTAGTAGTCCTGGTCTTGGGATCCAGGGGAAATCTCTATGTATATTAGTTTATATGTTATGCTCTCGCCATTGTTTATTTTTTGTTTTTAGAATTCGTATGCAGGTAATTTTTGTACAGGGTTAAAACCTACAGAGTGCACACTTAATCGAAGGCATTAGAATACAACAACATGAATATACAAAAAATGTGATTATAATTTTGATGTTTGGGGCTATTGTGAGATATGGGTAGACAAGGAAGAACTGAGTGGCATAATTAGGCACGATGACAAGCACATATGCCCAACTAAGACAAATTGAATTGGCTAGTTGGGGGTGGCATGGCATGCATGCCCAAGATTAGAATACTTAGGAAACATGGAAGGGGGAATGGGCCAAGACTATGGCATGTGATATGGGCACACACACCCTTTAACCACTAGCACGATGAAACAATAAGAAATTTGCTTAAAGCTTCATGGTGTGGCATGGTTGGGAGAGAAAATAGCTAAGGACTCGGTCTAACCAAAACAATGTGGGCACAGTTGCAAGTGGAACAGTCGAGGGGTTGGCTTGACCAAATGATGGGTTTAATTGAGTGCATATCGGAGTCGGCTTGATATGTGTGACATGTGGATGAGACAAGTTAGGGGTTAGTTGAAAGGCTGAAGGATTCATCACCCCAAGTGATCCGAATTGGATCATTATATTATTTTTCAACCATATTGATTCATTTGGAGTGTAAAAAGTGGAGGAATCCACTCATGTGACCGCTTTTTACCAGAGGGGCCTAATTTGGAAAAACGAGGTTTGAAATCTTCCAGGAGTGTTTTAAGGCATCAAATGATGTTTTTGGGGTTAAAACTTTGTTGCTTTAGTGCATCACCATTTCATTTTATTCTACACACAAAGATCTTTCCAATAGCGCAAGAAGTGCATCAATCGGAGTTTGTATGCAAAAGTTATGTGACTTAGAAGTTGACCTTCATGTTTTCACGCCTATAGTTTGGGAGGATGTCGAATCATCCCCCATTATTCATGGAAAAAGGGCTAGCCACATGATTATGATGTAAAAGACTCTAGAATATTTTATATTGTAACTCTAGTTCATAGTTGATGTAGTCAAAATTAACCATTAGTATGCTATCGGGTTGTGTTATAACCAGGCCACTAGGAGGAAGAGGCATTCCATTCTTTCGAGAGCATTTTGTTCCATAGTTGAGCAAAGATATCTAGGAGAGATAGGAGGTAGAGCACACAGAGATGATTTTTTCACTATAGAAACCCATAGGCCACAGACATTACTTCTTTGTGCCTGCAGCCATATTTCCAAACAGAGAAAGAGAGTGAAGGGCCTCACATTCCAGCCGGGTTTTCTCCTGAAAGGGTTTCCTAGAGAATATATTGTGTCTTATGTGTGTGTGAGAGCTTATTTTGTCACTCTCTATTTTTTTCATAATTTTTATTTGCATACATACACTAATTACAATTAAATCTACATATAGACTTACAGTTTAATAAATTATAATAATGTATAATTTTCAAAGTTTTAATATAATATTATTAGATCTATTGTAACGAACATTCTAGTGGAATATCCACGGCAGTTTATGGATCACCAAGGGACACAACCCTTGGGCACCCCATGGTTCATATAATTAAACCAAGGTATGGAACGATGAGATAACACTAACTACAAAAAACACAACATAAAAAAGAGTGAATATGAGATGTGATACAAGCAAAGGAGACACATGTCAAAGAGAAGGGGATGAGGGCCACAACTGCAAAAAGTCTTAAGGAGGGACATTCGTCCTCCTAACCAAATCAGTTGGATGAAAAAACTAGCAAGTACACTATCTAATCAAACTGATATTCTTGTATTGAGGGTGGATGGATAGGTTGTGACCTGAAGTAAATACTTTTGCATTGTATCTTGGTTGTATGGATGGGTGGTAGGGTGGAGACCCAACCTAAGCCTCATATGTAAAGAAGATTGTTGTTTATACTAGAGTTATGTGGGAGATAATATTGTTATCCATACCACTCTAAATTTAGTGTTGTTTCATGTGCATGTGATGCTTATGGAATGTTCAAGAAATATTGAAGTTTATATGATGTTAAAGTCTTAAGGGTGCCTTAAGCCTTGATAAGTATCTAGGGGCATGATAGGTGGTACCAACGTAGGTCAAGCAGAGGCATATTAAACAAATTCGCCACTAAATTAGGTGAAGCAATATAATAGTGAGGTGCTCTTCACCTCTATCTGAGATAGGAGGTTCAATAACATAAGGCATATCAAGATAGGTTAAACAAGGTGATATGAGAAGGTGCAAGTTACTACAATGGAGAGAAAGATGGTGGATTCTAGAGAGGGTGGAAGTCAGGAAGACTCTGAGTTGTTAGAGAAGATTGTCTCTATGAAATGAAGAATGGTACAGATGATGGATGTTATGCGGGAACATGGGTTTGAGTCTGAATAGATAAAAATGGATATGGAATCTATGAAGATTGCATATCTCCATGGCTTGAGTGATTTTGAAGTGATGCCACAGAAAGTGGAAGAATCTTGTCATGATATTTTGAAGTGATTAGAAGATGAAGTGGCTTTTCTTATAGCCCTAAAATTATAGCAAGAAAATATGATTGCAGTGCTAAGCAAGGAAATAGGACAAGGATCAACAGGTACTTCAGTGAGAGTGAAGATCAAGGAACCTAAACCATATGATGGGACTAGAAGCGCCAAGATGTTGGGAAATTTATTTTTGCATGTGGAGTAGTACTTGGACTAGATGAGTGGGTGCTCAAATGAAGCTAAGGTAAATGCTACATCTATGTATCTCGGGACAACACATTTGTGGTGGAGAACTGCGATGGAATATATGGAAGCTAATCACATCACGGAAATGATTTCCACATTGTAAGAAATGAAGGAAGTGTTGTATGTGCAGTTTGGTTCAGGAAATCAAGCATGGATTTCTTGAAATCATCTAATGGATTTGAATCATAAAGGAAGGATTCAAGCATACATCAAGGAAATTTCAAGAATTATGTTGAAGATCAAAGATATGTCAGATGAATATTAGTTGTACACTTTATTAATATATTGCAACCATGGGAAGAGTTAGAATTGAGAAGGTAAAGTAACTAAACTCTTACAGAGGCTATCACTGTAGTAGATAAACTTTTGGATTTTCGACAGGAAGGGAAATTTTGAAGCAAGGATGAAGGATGTTGTGGTGATAAGGGCAAGAATAATAATGACTAAGGAAATAATTCTTCAAAATATGATGAAGCCAAGAAGAAAAGTAACACAAGGAAAAAAATCTCCTTACATGTTAGCTAGGTGCAAAGGAGCAGTTGGAGAAGAACTATCCATTGAAGAAAAATGTGGTTGCATTAGAGTAGGAGGATGCACCAACAATGGGAGTGTTACAAGTTTCCGGTGCAACTTCTATGTAGAAGGATACAACAAAACAAGGTAAGGATGGGACATGAACTGACTTTGTGAGTATATATGTTAATGGAATTTAGATGGTATCTATTATTGACAATGGAGCTATGCATAGCTTTATGAGGGAATATGTGGCAAGAGAGCTTGAACTAAAATTCAAGCCTGCCCAGGGATCCTTCAAAGTAGTGAATTCAAGAGAGATGTGTGATTGGAATAGTTGAGGATTTACCCATTCATATAGGAGAGTGGGAAGGGAAGACAAACTTCACCATTGTGCCATATGGATGATTATGAGTTGATATTGGGATAAGAGTTTTTTTTATTGCAAATAAAGAAGTATTGGTTCCGCATATGGGATGTTTCTCCATTCTATCGGGGTAGGAACTAATTGTTGTGAAGACTCTAAAAGGAGAGATGAAAGTAATAGCTAGGATGACCTTTATTCCGATTATTGACAGGGAAAATCAACAATGCCAAAGTGAATCTCATGAGAATATGGATGTAGGGATACGCTTCTCTTGAATCATGCACACATCATTATAGCCTTTGATCGACATAATAGAAAACTTGGAGTCAATAGTAGATTATTTATAGTATGATTTGATGCCTATTGTTTCTAGTGAGGACCCTAGGGTAATACCTATCATCCAAAAGTGTGACCAAGAGAACTTTCCTTCGTAAAAATATGCGAGGGGAAGACTGGATCAATCATGGATGACAGAGAATATTGGTCATGTGATCCAGAGTTGGAGTGTCTTTTGAGGAATTCAAATGCATAATCACTTTCCATCCATCATTATTGAGACATCTTGTAGAGAAGTATGGAGGAATATTTCCAACAGGTCAAATGCGAGGAGTTGGTGGCCAACATGAACATCACACTTCATCTTCACATTAAACCATGAAGAAGCATTGGCTCACTATTGCAGTTGGATGGTGAGTCATATGTAAGGTTCCTTTAGGATACCACATATTGGGAATATGTGACGAGTTTTCCTAGATGATTTGAGATTCAAGGATAATGCACTTGTGTGAGTGACATGATTTATTGTGGATCTTGGAGTAATGATTAAATTAGCTATCTAATTTGTCAGTAGCCACAAGGGGACCGAAAACATAAAGGACATGCAGGGATAATTTTGATAGATGTAATCAAAGACATTATTTAGGGGTGACACTACATGATGCGACACTTCAATTTTTTACTAAGCCAATTATAGATTCAAGCATTGTTGAGGACAACAATTATTTTGAGTGGAATAGGATGTAAGGCAATCAGGTTGAGTACACACTTAATCAAAGGCATATGAATATGATGACATTAATATCGTAGAAAAGGTGATTTTAGTTACAATGTTTTTGGCTTTCATGTTATATGGGCACACAAGGAAAAATTGATTGGCATGATTGAGCACACTGGCAAGTGCACACACCCAATCAAGATAACTCAACTTGGCTAGTTGTTCATGACATGGCATGTAGTCCCAAGACGAGTCGACTTGAGCATTGTGCACGATGGAATGGGATGAGACTATGGCATGTGATATGGGTGCATTCCCCCTTTACCACATGGCACGATAACATTCCATTTGAGTTGGTTGAATATTTTCAATATGGCATGATTGTGAGAGGAAATGGCTAAGGAGTCAACCTAACCAGAATGATGTGGCCATGGTTGTGAGGGAAAAAACTAAGGGGTCAACCCGACCAAACAATGGGTTCAATCAAATGCATATTGGAGTTAGCCTAAGACATGCAACATGTGTATGAGATGAGTTAGGTGTCAGATCGAAGACGAAAGGGTGTGTCACCCCAAGGGACATGACCCTTGGGAACCCAACAACTCATATAAATAAATTGATTTGTGGAACAATGAAAGGACACCAATCAATTAAAAACACAACATATCGAGGAGACGAACTAAGGTGTGATACAAGCAATGGAGAATAGGTTTGTTAATTTTAGTGCTAGATAGTTCTCTATTATAGATAATTGATTTTTTCAACAATTTACACATTACATTCACCCCATATCATCATGAGAAATTATATAGAGAGAAAAATGTAGCAGAGTAGTAAGGAACATTAGAATAAATAGAAAAGATAGATAAACACCTTAAAAATAAGCCTCTTCGAGGGGGAAACCTTCTTTACATTACACAAATGAACAATTCTTATATGACACAAATGACAAGACCTCCTTTCTATATATAGGAGTCTAAGGGGTCATAATATAATCAGAGTCGACATAACAATAATAATGTAAAGGCACAATAATAACAATAGTGGGCTTCCATGGGGCACAATAATAAAAACATGGGGACTACATGGGCACAACAATATAATAAGGGGGTTGTACTAATAAAAATAAGGGGTTACACTAGTAGTATAGGTACCTAACATGCGCCTCTCCTTCAATAAGTGTTTTCCTCAATGCTTGAGCAGTTCTTGATGCTTTTGTATAAAATTCTTGTCCTCCCATGTGGAATCTTCAGCGGGTAATTTCTTCCACTTGATGAGATACTCTGAAATTGATCAATTTCGTAGCTGTCAACTTCTCGGTTTTGTGAATGCTTCAGGTTCCAATATGATTTTTCCTTCCTTGTCAAGTTTTGGCAATAGTGTTGGAATTAGGATCTTTGACAACTTTTGAATGAGTTCTCACCCTGCTTCACCATTCTTCCAGTCATCCCTTGCTTTTTTTATCAAATTTGGTTGGTTAATTATACCAACCTCTACCATTTCTGCAACCATATGTTCAATTTCACTCCTTTGGGCATATGGATATCTATCAGGCCTGATGTTTGGAGGAACACTTCCTGGAATCAAATGAATAGCATGATCATGATCACGAATAGGTGGGAGACCTTTGGGAGTCTCAAATACCTTGGAACAATTGTCCAAGACTTTTTGGAGACCTGGAGAAACAGATGATTTCGATGTGGGAACTATTAGTGAACATAATTGTGAAATTACACCTTGTTGTTCTTTCTTTAGAAGCTTTTTCATTCCGTTATAGCTGATTATCTTTCCTGGTTTCCCTGTGATACCCCTTAATTCAACTTCCTTTCCTTCCAAAGAAAATTTCATGAAAGGTTCTTGAAAATTAAAAGCTATCGTACCCAAGGATTGTAGCCATTGGACTCCTACTACAACATCAGCACCACCCATTGGAATGGAAAGAATTGGGCTATTCAATACATATTCTCCCATGGATAACTTGATATTATGGCACTTTCCAGAGCAATTTATGGTTCCTCCACTTACAACTGTCACTTGACACTCTGGTGCTGGATATAGGAAGCAATTCAATTCCTTGGCTATCTTACAATGAATAAAATTATGGGTACGACCCGAATCAATCAACACTATTGCCTTTTTATTCTTGATATGTCCTTCTATATTTATAGTTTGAGGAGTGGTAATTCCGACCGATGCATTACAAGATATGGCTGGATCCATTTCTTCTTTCTCTGGGGTTGGTTCCTGGTGAGTATCCTTTTCTTTTGATGTTTTTTGATACTTTTCTTCCTAGTATTTCATTGCTTGAACCTTCTTCTTCTTGATATGTCCTTCTATATTGAGAGTTTGAGGAGTGGTAATTCCTGCCATTGCAATACAAGATATGGTCGGATTCATTTGTTCTTTCTATAGGGTTGGTTCCTGGTGTATGTCCTCTTCTTTTGATGTTTCTTGATCCTTTTCGTCATTAGGAGGCCTTTATTGTAGCATCTTTGTCCCACCTTCCTTCAAACCTTCCATGTCTTTCTTCAAATCTTCCATGCATTTCTTCCAATATGCTTTCATACCATCGATATCAACTTCCATGGCATAGATAAAACTATTTATCTTTTTCTTCTCTAGAATATCATTTACCCTTATATTCAATTTTTGAAAGTCCTCAATCTACTCTGCCATTGAACCCTTTTGTTTGAGATTTATCAATTGGCTAAAGAAGGTGTTTCTCTTTGTAACCTCATAATGTGTTAATCATTTCCTCCATGAAAATTTACCACGTGACAAGTGGTTTGCGAGAACAAAGCACTTTATACCATAAAAATTGATTCAGTTCTAAATAATTATATGCAATATGTACCTTTTTTAACAGTGGTACACCATGTAGATCAAAATATTGCTCCATCTGTAGTATCCAATTTACCAGATCCTGCCATCAAACTTCTTCATCTCATTTTTTCTTGATTTTAGGAGCTTGATCTTGAAATGACTGTAAATCTGTAATTTCAGATCTTTAAGTTCTAAAATTTTGGCCTATAATAACCCTCTGAGTCCTGTTTCTAAATCCGTAAGTCTGATTGCAATTGGATTCTCGAAGAAATATTTATCCCCAATCTCCCACGATGACCTAATTATAGAATAGTTTAGTAGAGTGAACTTGTACGACATACCACGTGTCACTGTTTCAACCTTAGTTCTGAAAATTATACCTAAAAAAAATACAATTTGTCCTCGTTCTGTAACTTCTTACAAAATTTCAATCTGTTGCTCAGAGAGAAAGTTATAACAATTTTCCCAAGGTCACCTGTTTAGGATGTAATTCGGGAGTCTATAAAAACCCTAAATTCCTCAGATCATATATCCGAAACTATAGCGATACAAGCTCTGAAATTTGGACCCGAGGTTCAAAGAGATTTCTTCTCAAATGGGTTTTTTGTTTAGCTTCTGAAACGTCGCAGAAAACAAGTTATAGCGAAAATTCCACGACGACCTGTTTAGAGCAGCAAAACCCTAGAATCCAAAGCTCTGATACCAAATGTTGTGAAACCAGCTCACAAAAAGTTAGAAAAGATAGATAAACGCCTTGAAAATAAGCCTTTTCGAGGGGGAAACCTCCTTTACATTACACAAATGAACAATTCTTGGATGATACAAATGACAAGACCTCCTTTCTATATATAGGAGTCTAAGGGATCATAATATAATCAGAACCGACATAACAATAATAATGTAAGGGCCCAATAATAACAATAGTGGGCTTCTATGGGGCACAATAATAACAATCTGGGGACTACATGAGCGCAACAATATAATAAGGGGGTTGTACTAATAACAATAAGGGGTTACACTAATAGTATAAGGACCTAACACCTTCCCAATATAAACTTGAAAAATACCAATTTGAGAATACAATTACATACCTTGTAGGATGAAAACCTTTGCCCATAAAATATGGGCCCTATGCATATTAATAGGCTTGAATTTTCGACCCTGATTAGGGAAATTGTACAGCTATATATCAGCTAAATAACTCGGCCTCTACAATGCTTCAATCGCTCCACAAATATTCTGGGATAATGTGGCCTCAAATAGTAGAATCCTCCAGCCTTTCTAGGTCACAGTTATGTTGTAGCATTCAAAACCCCCCATTTTTATACTTAATTATTAATAAATAACGGGGACCCTTCATTTGTTATATTTATTTTCTTTTAATAAATTTTTTTATTCTATTAAAATTGGAGCATATTCGAATCAGATACAAATTCTAAGATGCTTGAGGTCTTTTCCTTATCGAAACTTCTCATATCGGAGTTACAAGTTAAAATGTATTACAAGAAACCAAGACTCGGATAGGCCCTATTCTCGAAGTCGCAGCTATATCGGAGAATTTCATATCAAAACTCTATTTTATCGTAACTCTCTTTTAAATATTATTATGATAAAGCTCCTCTCTCATAAAGTTCCTCCCTGATGCTTGTTTTATTAAATGAGTCATATAAAAGTTTTTTATTTATAAAAGGCTTGTGCGCTTTTACATAAAGTAATATTATAATCTTTCATTGGCCCCACAACTATTGTTTATTATATTGTCACATTTCATATCAGAATTTCTATCATATTGCATCTCTAATATCTTATATATTTGATATCCTCTATCTTTGACATCCTCTTCCTTTGATATTTCTATCAAAATTTTAATATCGGATATTTTCCCATCGGAAGTATTTCATTGAAACCCCTTATGTAATTCTCTTGAGATACCTCACACATATTTCATCAGAGCTTTTCCTCTGATATCTTTCATCATCATTGTTATATCGGAACCTTTTCACATCAGAAGTTTAGTTTATTGTAAATTTCCAACACAATCTTATGATATAATTCTCCAATATGCTGACATGGTAAGCCCACGTGATTATTCAATCATGCACTTAATGTTTGATAATTTGGTTTTATGGCTTTTGAAATTGAAGATTTTATTTAAAGGAAAAGATTAGTATTGTAAATTGCATTATTTGCGTTAAGTCTCAGCTAAGGAGAGAATTCCACTCATCTCTATGTTTTCTATACAGGCAAGCCTTGATTCCTGGAATAATGAAGAGATGTCAAAGGCATGAAAGGGAAAGAATAAATTTGCAGCATAGCAACAATCCATTACTCCTTCAATGGAAAATATTGAAGAAAAGATGGCTACGCTGGGATTGTTTTCCGATACAGTTCATATCAAAGATTCTAGGCATTCTTCATGGGAACAAATGTACAAATTCTTTAAATATGAAGGACCAAGGGTTACTCACTGAACAGTGACCATTGATGATTCCACCCAAGTTTCAAATATAACCTTAAGCAATGTGGAAAAAAATTTCTACACAGAATTGCAGCCAGACTGAGACTTCTTCCCTATATCGATATGGTTCAGTGGGTTGTATATAATCTAAGTCTTGTTGATAGGTGGATTATTACAAACAAGCACACAGTCATCAATTCTTTTTCCAGTAAGGATTTGCGGGGAATGTATCATTTTTCTGAACCACATTGAAAGTATGATAAGACTTACATTGAGGAATTTCTTAAAGAGCATGGACATGCATTGGAGTCAATTAAAGGCTAGAGAAAGGACTCTAACAAACACAAAAGAAAATATTGTGGTAGTATGTTGTAGACTCTTTCATTGGTCCTTATTCTCAAATTATTGCTATGATGTGTAGGCTTCATGCACTCCCTAATGTACAAAAATTTCCTAATCAATGGGTACCTCTAATGGATGGAGCATCAGAAGAATTTATATTTGATTGGGCCACTATTATTTCAAACTATATAGTTACCAATATTTTAGACTTTAGGAGTAAAAGCGGAGTTTCTGAAAATATAATCCCGCATTTCTATATGAGTGCCTATATTATGGATGCTTTATGTTTTTCGATGGACTTTCCATATATGGGTTGGAAGTGGACTCTGCAAGACCCAATTATCATTTATATTTATCATGGTATTTTACGTGACTCAAAATATCATCAGCATTTTTATTAAATCTGCCATGGGGTCATAATACCAACCTATCAAGCTATCCTTGATACAAAGGCACCTTGTATGTCTCCAGAAGTTGAATCTGATCTTCTTCAAGTAGGGAATTGGTTTGGCGAGGAATCATTTACCTATATTATGGTATATGGAAGTTTGGAAAACCTTCATGTTCTACCATTTTTCCTCCAGATAAACTTGTGATTAGAATAACTTATCAAACTATTGGTAATGGTATTTCCAAAGTACTGAAGGACTCCAACAAAAATATGTGGCCTTCTTTCCCAGCTCAATTTGGTATATTTTCTTTAGACAACTATAAACATGAAAAAATTGAAATAAAGGCTATTAAAGATCTTTGTTTTCCCTACTATATCTAATTGGCAGTATAATACTGATCATGTGGTTAAAAATATCATAGTTTCATCAAGTATCAGACAATTTGTTCATGATCCTGATAAATTTGATGATTTATTTGAAATGGCTTATTCCTATTTGTTGGTGGCACAAAGAGAAAAGGAACAATTAACCCTTGAATAATGAATCAGTTTACGCAACATAGAGCCTCTAAGCTAGAGAAACTTCCCCTAGATTCATTTCAAGTTGCTCGAGAGAAAAAAAACCATATTGATGCTAATGTTATTGATTCTACATAATCAGTTGAGACTTCTCAACCAAAAGTAGTAGTTTCCTCTTCCTCTTCTTAGGTAGAAGGATTTGTGCTTGATGCTAGGTTAGAAGAAATTTCGGAAGAACATAATCAAGCCATAAATTCCAAGACTGATTAGTCTCAAGTTGCTAAGACTCCTCAACAAATGAAGGTTCATGACACTCTTAAAGAATCCTGAAAAGACTCTGATAACAATGAAGGTTCCTGAGAAGCCTTTGGATGATAAGGATGTAGATATTATAACAACATTTCCTTATTCTGAGGTTGTTTAAAGATTGAGTAGATTCCTCCATTGGACATTTTCTACAGCCCTCAACACAAAGTTGTAGTGAACAGGAAGAGAAAGAAGAGAAATCTCGACGAGTCCTAGGAAATAGCCCTTGGTGATGCATCTTTTGAAGTATTATAGAAAGGTTCCAAAGAAATCCTACAGAGGAATTGGGTAGGATTACTCAATTTACAGGTGTTTATGCCTCAACCACTATTGACAAAACCACAGAGGTACAACAACTACTCAAGGAGAAAGAAGAGAGGATTTCACTGTTAGAACAAAGTATTGAAGCACAAAAGCAGAAGGTAACAAAGCATTTGAAATCACAGGTGATAGAGCTTCAGCAAAGATTTGATTCTCTCAAGGTTCAATATGATGTAGATATACATGCTAGAGATGCATGAATTCAAGAGCTACAGAGAAGGATTGAAAATCTGAGTTTCAATCTAGAACTAGTAGATTTCAAGAAAGAGGCTAGAGAGTTAAAAACTATTCTTTCCCAATAGTAAATATTATTTAGTCAAAAATTGAAAAAATTTCATGATCAATGTAGGAAAACAGGCTCTCTGGTAGATCGGCTATCAAATGTGAAAAAATACTTTGAAGAGATAAAGGAAAATATTTTTGATTTCATAACTTGGTAGGAAAGTGAGGAAGGAAGATAAGCCAATCTTCCTAAAATTGAAGAGGCCCATAAAGAGATTGTTTTCAGAGAATGGGAGATTCACATAAAACAAGCATAAATAGTTTTTTAACTAGGCTCGGGACATTTTAAATAATATCACTGAGGAAGTGAGTGATAATTTTCTCCAAGCTAATCTCATTCTGAGTTGTCCCGAGGTCACTTTACAAGATATCAAACTAATGACAAAGACGTGGTGGGAATGTTCCAGGAACATTGTCGATTTTATTGATCAACTGACCAATATTAGCATAGAGAGTCATTGGAAGTTCTTGGTAAAACCACACAGTCAGTGGCTAATTCTCTAATGCCTATCGAATACCACCACATAGATGCTGCCAACATTGAGAGATGTCATCTTCATGAGTCAGATGCAGATTCATCCAAGATCTCCCCCTGAACTAAAAAAATTGACTAATGTCTATGAGTTGCAACAATGCATTGTAGGATAGTCTTCCTCCCAATCTTAGGAAATTTATTGTAACTAATTCCAAATATGTTCGTTTTAGTTACTTTTGTTTAAGACCGCTTGAAGTTGTTATTGAATTTTCTATCTTTATCTTTTGTTAAGAAACTATAAATTCCCTCTCTTAGATAGAAATGGGGTTCTGAATTTTTGTAAGAGGAAGTTTGACTTTCACTATTGTAATTAAGGTTTTTCTTGATGTAAAGTTGAACCATTGCCTTTCTATGATGAGTAGATCCATGGTGTATCAAGTACTGTTATCCTTTATCTATTTATTTGTTTAAAGTAGAACAGAATTATGTTTTTGTTCTTAAAGGAATATTTCATTATCACTATTGATGTGCCTGATTGAAATTATAAATTATATGAGAATAACGAGATCTCATTATATGTGGCGATTTAATCAACTAATTTAAACTATTTAACTAAATTAGTTTTCTTTCTTTGAGTTAAGTTCATAATTACATGATGATCTATATTGTTATGATAATTGTGAAATCTTTATAATCACATATACCATCATCTTACCTAGGATAAATAGTAGTATGTTAGTTTCTATTTCAGTTTCTGGTCATATTAGAGCATTATATATTTATTTACGCCATTTTAAATCACTTTATATAAAGGGAAATTGGTCCTGTAATTCCAATCGGAGCCATCATCCCAAATGGAAAAGGATTTTTTCGAAGGTCTTGATTGGGTGATTTCCCCCAATGCTGATGGATTCATTAAGGACCATCAACATTTTTGGTGCTAGAAGGAGTTTCATCCAACTATGAATGGCAATAAAGTCTCATCCTAAAACTAAAATTCATTCTAAGAGCCAATCCCCCTCAAAGTCTTCAGCAACTTCAAGATCTCATTCTAAATCTCCTAGTTCTAGGTCTGAATTTGTTGAACCAGTCACTAACTCTCCTGACTCGTTTCCAAAACCAAACGATCAAAGTTCTACAGAATCTTCTGAAGTGCAGACTTTAATTTAGAGATTGGAAGGAATTTCAATTTCTGGAGAAAAATTTTCTCAGACTAATTTATCTGAAGGAAGTGTCACTTCATCTCTTCAAACTTTTGGAGTTTTAACTAGATCTCAGAGTGAGAAGCTCAGAATTAAGCCTTTGGAGTTTCCATTTCCCTCTCATAGGAAAAAAAAACATACTCCAGATAATGAATCTTCAGCTAGCGGGATTATATCATCTTCTCCACCTCATACTCCTTCTGTCGATATCTTTTCTTCTCATTATCCTTTGCCTTCCTCCTATCATCCTTTATTCCCTTCTTCCATTCACATTCATCTTCCACAGTCAGCTAGTGTTGTTGTAATCAATAGTACTACAGGGGAAACCTCTTCAACTGTCAAACCTCCAATAGCCTATTCATCAATTACAACTTCTTCTAGTCCTAATACTCCAAGAATGGAAAACAAACCATGTAACAACCTAGGAGAAGTTGCAATGGCACCACCTTTACATCCTCTTCCTAAACATCCAGAAATATGGTTACCTAAATGTAATCTAGATGATGGTTTATGTGAAAAGGAACATCTTCATAATTTTATGCTAACAATCAATCTCAAAGGAGTTTCAGAAGAAGATGTAGTTTGTAGACTATTCCCTTACACATTTGAAGGATCTGCAGGGTCCTGGTATTTCACTTTACCATGTGGATCAATCCTAATCTGGGACACATTTGAAGAACAATTATTGTTAAAATTTGGGGATGATCGAACAATAGCTGGATAAATGATCTATCGAATCTTAAATCTAAACCAAATGAGAAAATCAAAGACTTTAATTCAAGATTCAGCAAACTATTAAATAAAATCTCAGATACCTCCAGACCTGAAATTAATGTAAAAATTGAATGGTATATCATTACCCTTGCTTCAAATATTTCGATGTTTGTAAATAGATATTAGAAAACAATACTTTTATAACATGAAAGAAGATTTATATGTTGAGAAAAGAGTTCTAGCTCTTGAAAATAATTCTGCCATCGAAGAAATAAAATAGACCAAGAGAGTAACCTTCAAAGATGATTCCACAAAAAAGGTTTATAAAGACCCTTTTGATTTAGAAGGATTAGATAAAGTGTTGAAAACAATGTCAAATGAGATGGTTGAAATTAAAAAAAAATGTTGTTGAATCCTCAAAGAAATCCTATAGACCTTTTAGAAGGAATCAACCTTCACAATATCAACCACCTATTGAAATATCAAATGCAGAATCTAATGATGACAAAGAAGAGGAAGAAGCATTTTCATCTATCGATGAAGCACAAGAAGAAGAGATAGTTTAAGCTCATGGCTTATGGGACTTTATCCTAGCCACTTCAGAGAATGAAGAAGAAGAAGAGTTTTTACCAGTAAGTACTAGAAGCAAAGGACCTGTTGTTCTCATCTCATCAAGAAAAAATCAAAAAGTTCCTACTCCTTCAACTAAAGAGAAAGGTATGACTAAAAAGGCTCTTACTCAGTCTTCTGGTTCTTCTCCGAGTACTTCTAAGTATCCTTCTCCATCACCTTCATCATCTAAAAATTTGATAGTTTCAGATAACATTGAATATAATATAGAGGACATGAAAAAGACTAAAGCTAATATTTCTTTATATGAGGTTAGTAAACTGAAACAACAACATAAATTTTTACTTAATGAGTTGAATGTTGTTCCTGCATCCCCATTACCTTCAATTGTTGTCACTTCAAAAGCCTCAAAAGGAAAACATAAACCCCCAAATGTTCCTATAGATAAAATTGATCCTTCTGAAGCTATCTTGATTGGAGATAGATCTAACTCTCACACTCCATTTCTGTTGACTTTTGAAATATTCAACAAAAATTCTCACAATTATTTAGTAGATTCAGGTGCCTCTTTCAATATCATGCCTTATTCGGTATGTCTTAAATTGAATGTTACACCTCAAAAATATGTTGTGCAAATCGTCCAATTAAATGAAACAAAAGTTAAATTGTTAGGAGAAATGAATGTTGTTTTAATCAGACTGTCTTCAAACCCAAAAAAAATTTCAGATAATTGATATATTAGTTGGTGAAGTCCTTGAATTCTATGGCCTCGTATTAAGTAGGGATTGTTCTGAGAAACTACATGGTTATTTCACAACAGATTGGTCACATCTTTGGCTCCCTTACAATGGAAAACCTAATCAAATTCATGTTGATAGGGAAAAGCACATGAAATACTCTGTGACCGATTTAGATGAAGAGAATGAACCAGTAGTTTTCACAAACAATATTTTGGGAAATTATTCTTCAAAATCCTTCTTTGGTAGTTTCCCTACTTTGAATTCCCCTTTTCATGTTGATTTTGTTTTGTCACAAATATAAAAATTATCACAAAGAAATTCATCAATATGTATTAATATTGTAGATAATATTGTAAATAAGTGTGATGAATTGTTTTGGATTCGTTATTTTTATGGATCGAATTCTAGTGATGGTGCAGGAGATGGATGCATTTTAATAAATCCAAACATAGAGAAAATCATGCTTGCATTCATATTATAATTTTATTGTACTAATAACGTTGATGAGTATGAAGCACTAGTTCAAGGTTTGCAAAAATTTATCAGTCTTTACGTCAAGTACCTTAAAATTTATGGTGATTTAGAAATTGTTATCAAACAAGTAAGGAATATTATTCATTGTGTTTCCAATCATCTAAAACATTATCAATCCATGATTCAATATTTAACTACTCATTTCACAAGATTCAATATAACTCCAATTCCAAAATTATAGAATGTTAGTGTTGATCTTTTAGATAATGTTGCTTCGAAGCTCATTCCTCCATAAGACTTTAGTCCTAATAGATTTTCAATAGAGTTGATTTTTCATCCCTCCATTCTTGATAACATTACTTATTGGTGAGTACTTAATGATGATAACAACATTCTAAGTTTTTTAATTTCTGAAGGTTCTTATTTAGATCTGATTATCAATGAGGATGAACATGATAAGAAGCTTAATAAGCATTCTGAAGAAAATTCCTTAACAAAACCTATAGTAAAATTAGAAGACTTACATCATTTGAAAGATAGATTCAATAAATCTACTAATTGTAAACTTCAGAGTAGTGCTCTAAGATTGGAACTAGTTAATCTAGGGTCTGATAAAAAAACCCCAAAATATCAATTTAGGCTTTGGACTTTCACCTGATGAAAGATTTGGTTTCATACAGTTGTTAAGGAGATACAAAGATGTTTTTGTATGGAGTTATGATGATTTTAAAAACATGTGATACATCTATGATTCAATAGAAAATACCCATGATGCCTGATGTAAAAAATTTCCAACAAAAACTTAAGAAAATATATCCAAATCTTATGCTCAAATCAAGACTGAGTTGAATAAATTACTCAAATCCAAAATTATTTTCCTAGTCAAACACTCAAAGTGGGTTTCAAATATCGTTCCAGTTAGAAAGAAGAATAATGAAATTTGAATTTGCATTGATTTTAGAAATTTGAATAGAGCATGTGAAAAGGACAATACCACCAATGGAACAAATATTACAATCTATTGCGAGTTCTGAACTTATGTCATTTTTAGATGGTTTTTCAGGATATAACTAAATTCTTGTACATCCTAAAGACAAATTAAAAACCACATTCATGATCAAATGGGGAACATACACATATCATAAGATGCCTTTTGGATTGATAAATGTTGGAGCTACATTCCAAAGAGATATGGACATCACTTTCAAATATTTGATTAACAAGTTAGTGGTTGTTTATTTGGATGATATTACAATCTATTCAAAGGAAAGGAATAATCATCTTGATGATTTAAAACAAATTTTTGAAAGATGTAGAAAGTTTGGGATTTCTCTCAATCCTAAAAAATCATTCTTTGCTCTTAGTGAGGGAAATATTTTAGGCTTTGTTGTTTCAAAATAACTAATTAGTATAGATCCACAAAGAGTTAAGGCTATTTAATAAATTTCCTTACCTCATAATAAAAAATCTATGTAATCCTTCCTTCGCCAAATCAATTTTGTTAAACGTTTTGTCCTTGATTTTTCACATAGCATCATGTCATTACACAATAAGATAAAAAACAAGACAATCTGCAAATGCGAACAAATTGAAAGAACATCTTTTGAATCAATAACGTAAGCCATAATAGATGCTCCATCATTATCATCACCCAATTTTTCTAAGGAATTTGTCCTATATACTCTTTCTTCTAAGTAGTCCTATGCAGCAATTTTAACTCAACAAAATGAAGAACAAGCTAAAGCTCCCATTTCCTTCTTTAGCTCTAAATTACAAGGAGCAGAGTCGAATTATTTAGAAGTAGAAAAACAGGGTTTTGTAGTCTTTATAAGTCAGTAAACCACTTCCAACCTTTTATCTTGAAAACACATACAAAAGTGATTGTACCTTTCTTAGCAGTTAGGCAATTGCTTATTCAAAGAGAATTAGGAGAAAATAAATCTAATTGGGTTACAACCTTACAAGAATATGACCTAGAAATTAAACCAGCTAAAATAGTTAGAGGTCAAGGCTTTTGTAGGTCGATAACTATAGCTTTTGATAATTCAGTTGAAGAAGATTCAGGTAACAATATTCAAGTTTCAGAGGTATGTCATGTTGATATTGAATCTCAATATGTTGATTTAATTTTCTAATTGAAAATAGTTATTTTCCTATTGAATTCAGTTACAAGAGAAAAAGAGCCTTAAGACTTAAATCCAACCAGTATCAACTTGTTAATAATGTTTTGTTAGAAGAAATTATGACTTTATCTTACTTAAATGTTTAGAAAATCCCAAAGCAAAAAAATTGTTGTAGGAATTACATGATGGACCAGCTAGTGGACACTATAGCGGCTATACCATTGCTCACAAAATATTTCATGTTGGTTACTATTAGCCAACTTGGTTAATATAAGTTTAGTAGGAAATAATGTTTTTGAAATTGGTGACTTGGTTCTGAAATGTGATAAAGCCCATGAAGAAAAGGGAAAACATACAAAGTTCCAGAAACTTTGGCTTGGCCCATTTCATATCATTGAAAATCTTGGCCCATCAACTTTTATCCTCCAAGATTTACAGGGTAAGAGATATTTTCTTCCCGTAAATGGGCTAGTTTTAAAGAAATATTTTTCTTGAGAATGCATATTTTGTTGTAAATATGTAAATAATCATATGTACATATTGGTGTCCTTAGATTAGTTGTATTGAATAATACTCTTTTGACTTCAAATTAGGTTCTCTCATCATTAATGTGGAATTCATGAATTAAAGGAGAATTATTTAGAAAGAAATTATCACTTTGAAGTTTAGTATTACACCTATTCTAATCTATGATATCTTTATCTCCATTAGCTTGTGAATAGTTCATAACTTGAAACATTAAAAGATCATGTTATCCTTTGAACTGTCATTTACAATTTCTTTTAAAAATAAAAACTATTTCAAAGTTTTAGCACCCTATGACTTCAATTCTCATTCATAACTCTTAAGGAGCAGTTTTACCTCCCCATCCAATAATTTTACATTTTTAGAGTGTAATTCAAAAATATTTTAACTTGAAGGATAAGGGGTCTCATTATGATCCAGCTTACCATGATCATGGGGAACTAACGATACTGACATTATCACAACTGGTCACCAGGGCCAGGATAATGGCTTATGGTTGCAAGACTGTAAGACAAGAGGTCTCATCACGAGATGGCTTGATCAATATCATTATAAATTATGAATGGAAGTGTCAATATCTCGCTACCAAACTAGGACAATGGATTTCAAGCAATTAAAAGAGAAGTTTTAAGAAAAATATTAAGATCTCTAAGACCTATTATAGTGGATTGGATACTAGTATTACTTGGTTAAATGGTAACTTTGCCGAGGTCATGGGAACCTATTGGAAGTAATGGCTCTTCCAGTGACAAGTAATTCAACATTAATACAAAACATAAATAGTTATTTATTTCATCATTTCAACTGATAAAATGACTAACAAAGATAATGTAAGTTCTTATAAATAACAAGTTATGAGGCTTCCAAAATAATGAGTTGTTTTAATTAGAGTTATTTCAAACAATCTAACTTTCAATATCCTGAACTTTCTAATTCTTATTCCTTTAGTTATGTTGTAGCGACTACAACCACCCTCCAAAATTTTTCCTTAGCTTCATTTTGGAGCCTCCCTACCAACCATCCTAGCAACATGTCTTGCACTGTTAAGTACATAGGCTTCATTGGTTTTTCAACAGCTTTCTAGCCTGTGCATGTTAGTTTGCTTCACTCCCCTCACAGGTTGCCACTCCGTACTTGGGCTAGTTGCTAGCTGAGTAGCTCCCTCAGAAAATTTTGCAATTCTAGAGGGGAACGAGCCTTCCCTCCAGAAATTGCGCAAATCTACTGGGTAGATTGCTGAGATAAGAAATTGCGCAATGCAGTCAAACAGTCTTCCTTGGGAAAACTGCACAATCTGGACAACATTGCAGCTTAGCCCAGAAATTGTGCAATTCTGGGCATCAGTCACCTGATCCTCCCAAAAATTGTGCAATCCCTCTGGGACATCAATTCCAACTCCTCCTAGAAATATTGCAATTCTGGGAAGCAATCACCTTCTCCTCCAAAAAATTGTGCAATCCCCCTGGGATAGCCAGCCCAATTCTTCTCAGAAATTGTGCAAATCCCTCTCTCAGTCAAGTAGGTTATTGCATGTGCCTTCAGGTTGACCGGTTCCCTTTGGGACCGAGCAAAACCGATTTTCATGCATGAGTTGGTCTTCTCGAAATAGCAAAAGGAAACATGCAAAAGGAATCCATAGATCTAGGTATCTATTCTTAGCAACTAGAGGTTACATGCAAAGTTCATTTTAGAAATATCTCGCCAAGTTTCACTTTTTCCTAAGATTTGTGGCATGCGCATCATAATCTCTAACTTATCAAAACTCATCAACCGGACATTGCAGAGCTCATTCCTCACATCAACCTTGCAGCTCTGACATCCCACATTACATCCAGGAGTCTTCAACACTTTCATCTTAGTTGTTTCAGGGTAAGTCTACTTGTCATGTCTTGCGTTGTGTTTCTATCGCTTTTTGTGTTTCTCTTTGTGTGAGTGTTGTCTACTTGATTTCAATGAGTGCTTGTTTTCGTTTCAATGTATGTTATCTTGTAGAAGCACTATTTCATTTTCCATTAGCATCTCACTATTGTTGCATGCATGACATTGTTTTTGCACCGACGGTCACTATTGTGGAAAATCGCTTCACACAAATGCATGATTTCCCATTTTTTGAATCTTGCACTTACTGTTTGCATGCATGATCATTCACTCTTTTTTACTCCCAGTATCACCATGCATTCAGACTTCTCATGTTTTCAGTCGCTCGTCGGTGGGTCTAGGCTATCTTGGTGCAGACCTTGCCTTGCCCAGCTAGCATTGCACATTTTTGGAAGTGAAGGCTTTGCCTTCCCTCCAAAAATTGTGCAATTATGGCCCAACACTGACCTCCAAGCTTGCATTGCGCAATTCTGGGAGGCAGTGCCTTGCTGGCCCCACAAACTGAGCAATGTAGTTTACTGGTTTGCATGTCACTGTTGACTGAAATTGCGCATTGCACAGTTTCAGTCCTTAGCGGGCCAGGCTGGAATGCGCATTACACAGTTCCAGCATTTAGTCAGCCTCCCAACGCTTGAACTGTGCCTTGCGCAGTTTTGGTAGTCAGTCTCGCAGCCTCCCGGTGAAAATTGCGCAATCTTCACAAATAGTCACACAAGAATGTTGCTTGTCTGTCCTTGAGTTTGTTTTGATTTTTGACTAACAGAATGCTTGTCATGAGTGTTTCTATGTCTCCTGCTATCACTGGTGTTTTTCTACCTCTCAACAGCACATGTATAATGGCTTCCAGGAGATCAGAGTCGATGACATCGTTCAGAGCACAACTGGGGATGCAGTTGATCAAGTGTCTATTAACTTGCCTATCTATGAAGACATCAATTTTTTCATGGACAAGGTTATCAAGATGAAATGGTAGCAGAGGGTTGTTGATAGTGCAGAGGTAGAACAAAGTTGTAAGCTCAAGCAGATCCACCTGTGATGAAAGCAGCTTTGGAGATTGAGGCTATGAGGCGATGGTGCGACAAGAGGTTTGCGTGAAGGCATAGAGAGAAACAGAGAAGGAGTTGCATGTGCCGAAGAAGAAACTCAAGGAAGAAAATGAGCTAAACAGATGAGAGAAGGAGTTGCAGCAGGAACAGGCACATCAGGAGGTGCAACATGCACAGACTGATGAAATTGCGCCCATATAGGTTATGGACCCATCCAGCAGCTAGCATGGAGTAGACAGGGTGAGTAGTGTTTTCGATCACATGCAAGGGTATTTAAGAGCATAGATGTCATTGTGTGCATGCATGTGATCCCACCCATTCGGCACACTCACCGAGGCAGAGACAAGAAGCAAGTTCGACTGGAGCTAAACATAAATTTCAACAAGTTGATGCGCACGGTCACCAGCACAGACTTGGAGATCTGCACAGACACTATGCATCAGTATGTTGCTAGTCCAGCTGCACTCAAGGCGATGATGCGCATGTTATCAGACGAGTTGGACAGAGGAGTCATATCAATGTAACCGAATGCAACGGAGGCAAGAGTTCACTTGCAGAAGGATGTCACCTTTGAGTTCACGGACACCATCATGGACGACCAAGTTTGGAATCAGTCTGCCACCGTCAATCATCGCAAGGATTTCAAAGATTTGGTCTTCCCACAACTTTCGAAGTCTTAGTGATGTCTTGCATGGCTTTCTCAAGCCCATTTTGTCTCACATGGGTACATGTGCAGATTGTATGTAACATCTTGTCAAGTGGAAGTTCAAGTGTCAATAGTTGAATGTAACAGTCATAGAGTAGTTGAAGAGTCATGAGGGTAGATGAACAGTCACAAAGGGGAATGTCAACGGCCACCCCACCCTTTTCTATATGTAGTACCTCATAACTCATTGTAGAGGCTTTTGTTCAACCAAGCTTCCAATACGAGTATCTTAGAGAAATCTTGGAGAGTATTATAACGAGCCTTGGCTTCTCCACAGCGCAGAGCTAGTACATCTCTTTGGAGGAGTAGGCGGCAGTGACTGTAACGTTCCGCTCTCGGGACTACTGGTCGGTCAATATTGTATTGTATGATTGGAACTTTCACTTATTAATGTAACATAGCCAACACGTTTCATGCATATTTCGTATTGTATTTCAGCTATCTCGTTTACTCTAAATGATATATGAATCTGTTTTCTTACACATGTGAGTATAGACTCTTTCTGTATATGTATGTATGAATCTTACTGAAATGTTTTGTTGGTTTAACCATCACTTTGGGTTGTCCGCTTACTTGCCTTCCAGTTTGTGATACATCCTTGCTCGTGTGTTCCCTTCTTAACCACGGTCTTTCACAGGTTTCCAAGGGGCACACTCACCTCACTCTCTGTGTGATAGAACCATTCATACACCTTCCTTGGCTTGTTATGCATGTCACACCCTTGCTACCAACAGGGACATTTTACTTGCCTCTGCACGCAAACACGATCAAGGCGATATTGTACGAACCACTGCTGGGACTCCTACACCAAACGGTCTAAGGCCTAGTTGGGACTTCTTATCGGGGAGATCCCTTGACATGTTGGCGGGTCCAACACCGTCAACATTTTGGCGCTAGGAGGGATAGATGACAAGCTAAGTCCTCACAATCTATTTCGAATCTTTGCATATCTATCATGACTAACTACAAAGTTTCTCTTCCGGAGTGTATGTCTTATGGAAACAACTTCGAAATCTCAGAAGAGCTCTGGGATAACTTGTCACATAAAACATACGATGGTGGAGGCTACGTAGCCTTGGTTAGGCATGTGGTCAGCATTGTAGGCTCATGCAAAAGACATGGAATCTTTGAAGAGTACATGACCTGCGTGTTGTTCATCTACACGCGTCGAGGGAACCCAATGCACTGGTGTGCCATGCTGCTTGAAAAATCTATTCATTCTCTTTCTTATCTGGTCGCAGAGATAGACCATGATTTCAATCAATTTAACCGTAAAGCACTCAACAAAGAAGTTGTCGAATTATGAAAAGCACCCGTTGAATCGGTTGAATAGTTTCACACACGCTTTTGTAATCTTGCATACCGATTTCCCGAAGATGAAATTGATTTGGAATTTCTCGATGGAAGATTTGAGTATCTTCTTCACATATCTGAAAATATGTAATTCTTGAAATCATCTGAAGCTTGCTCAGCACACTTCGGTAATGGAGATGCATAATCACAGGCAGGCACAGTTGCTGTCACAAGTGACTGTCCATCTTCACCTCATCGAATAGCTCCACCACCATAGAGTGACATGGGAGAACATGCACACACATTTGTTGAACTGTCACATCCTCCCACCCACCTTCTCTTGATATCTGCGCAGATTTGGCTTGCAAGCCTGTCGGTTGTCGCGTGGTATCATTCCCTCAACCTCTATCCCCGTGTTTTGTTGATCCTCCAGATTGTACTCTCTCGTGTTCTTCCATTCCGGACTCCTCGCTTGCTGTGAACGAGGATCAAGTTGTCGACGAGTTGGTGTTATGCAACCAACCTGCGACATCATTCATGATGAGTGTGTGTGGAAATCTAAAGAAGAACCCACTGTGAAGGATGACTCCCTTCCATCCATGCCTCACCCACTTTATCCTGACATCCCTTATGATTCTTCCACTATTGATTTCCTCTGTGAAAACTCATTTCGGGATGCTTCTACTTCCGATTTTAATAGGACACGTCAGGTGTGAGTGTGTCATTACATTACAAAGAGGACACATCTTCCTCTAAAAATCCTTCCAATCTGTCATTTGTCATTTCTGAAAACATAGAGGGTGAACATCCTTACTTCTCATCTACCCCTCTGCATAATTCATCAATTCATGAGGATGAAGACAAACATCCTGAATTTTCTGATCTTGGTTGTCGTGATCTTTCTAATTCTTCATCTGATCACGATGTTGATTCAATTTTTGTTAATTTGTCTAAGACACTGGTCTACGATGATCTATCTGTCGACGAAGTCGAAACCCCGCACACTGTTGAGGCACTTCAACCCGAGTTGATGGTTATGTCAAGTCCTCATTGTCCTGAGGTTGGTTTCACTTCCAATCAAGAAATTTTTGAAACATGCAAGGCTCCTCATCACTCTTTGCTTTGCATTGAAGATTAACCAAAAAACCATATTTCACTTCCTCCACTTGAACTACACGACCCCATCGCTCTTACATTGCATGAATTTTACACAGCAAGCACACTTGCACAACGTAAGTGGTCTACCTTTCTCATGTTTTCTTGCATGTCAAAATCAAGAGAATGCATACACTTAGCATATGCACACACAGTAGCACACCACCATGGAAAGTCCACAAAGTGTGTGTCATGCGCTTTCACTCAATTATGTTTTGTGGACACTTTTAAACTCAGAGTGTGTTTGTCTTAATTTTTATATCTTTTATGTTTCCTGGTTCACAATGTTGTGTTGTTCATGAACCATACCTTCACCAACATGGGTCGACCAATGTGTCGGTGGCTGCATTGGAAGTATCACTTCACATGAGCAGACCCATGCATCGTTAGCTTAGGAGTAGGAGTAGTGTTTACTTTTGGTTTGTTTGCTTACGTGTATGTTTGCTTCTTACCTTGCATGCTTGTTTACTTATTCGCTTTGCTTACACATTTACTCTTGCTTTTTCTTTTTTTGTTGTTTTCTTGCTTGTTTACATTCGTAGGTTAGTTTCGCATGAAACCGTGTGCGACTCTTGAAACAAGTTGGGTAAAGTACAAGAGGACTTGTGTAGTTATCAGTACTTGGTTATCTATCATCCTACATTTGCATGAAGAACTTGTTATCTTCAGTCCATCATACATCAACGGAAAATATGTGTTGTTCGAAGTGAACCTTGGTGAAAACACAACACTTATGCGCTAACTATTATCACCTACTTTAGTCAGTTTTTTTTGGGTTAATCCATGTCAGCTTAGTCAAGTAGAGTAAGGTGAGGGTGAAAACCTTAACAAGCATGTCATAGGTATATACAAACTACTTCTCTGAAGGAACAACCTCTTTTGCTCTCAGTAAGTCGGGATTCCTCTTCTGCCTCTGAAATGAATAAGTGATATGCATAGTTATGAATATGAAAAATGAAAAAATGAAATGTGGAAAGCTTTCGAAAAAATGAAAAATGAATAGGGAGAAAGAAGAGAAATTCTTCCTGCATAGAGAGGTGATGCAAGTAACTCCACCTAGGTATTGCCCAAGCTCGCTGGCAGCGGAGCGATGCTTGTGTTCCCGCGTGACTTCGTCGAGGTACTGTCCAGGCCTGCTCGCAACAGAGCAACACCAGAGATGAAATAAAACTATGACGACCATAAAGCTTGTGCACCAATATACCCCTCATCCCTAATCAAAACAGTTATGTTGCCTTGGCTTGGAATGTGTGTCGACCGACCAAGAGCTCGACAGATGCTACATCGTACAATCAAGCAAATGTGGAAACCAAGACAAACAGAGAACTGAAAAATACTTCTAGAGGTGTTAGACTTACTTTTCATGAACAAGGTCCATTCAAAGAGCTATAGTTCTACCATTATGTCGCCAACTATTGTAGCGGCTACAACAACCCTCCAAAATTGTTTCTTAGCTTCGTTTTGGAGCCTCCCTACCAACCATCCTAGCAGCATGTCTTGCACTTTCAAGTACATAGGCTTCATAGGTTATTCAGCAGCTTGCTGTGCATGTTAGTTTGCTTCACTCCCCTCACAGGCTGCCACTCCGGACTTGGGCTAGTTGCTGACTGAGAATCTCCCTCAGAAAATTGTGCAATTCTGGAGGGGAACCAACGTTTCCTCCAAAAATTGCACAGATTTGTTGGGCAGCCTGCTAGGTTCAGAAATTGCACAATGCAGTCAGACAGTCTTCCTTGGGAAAATTGTGCAATCTGGCCATCACTACAACTCAACCCAAAAATTGCGCAATTATGGGCAGCAGTCACCTGCTCCTCCTAGAAATTTTGCAATCCCTCTAGGACAACCAGCCTAGCTCCTCCCAGAAATTGTGCAATTTTGGGAAGCAATCACCTACTCCTCCCAAAAATTATGCAATCCCCCTGGGATAGCCAGCTCAATTCCTCTTAGAAATTGCGCAAATCCCTCTCTCAGTCAAGTAGGTTGTTGCATGTGCCTTTAGGTTAACTGGTTCCCTCCAAGACTAAGCAAAACTGATTTTCATGCATGGGTTGCTCTTCCTGAAATAGAAAAATGCACCATGAAAAAGGAATACCTAGATCTAGGGATCTATTCTTAGAAGTTGGAGGTTACATGCAAAGCTCATTTTAGAAACCTCTCGCCAAGTGTCACTTTTTCCTAAGATTTGTGGCATGTGCATCATAAACTTGATCTTATCAAAAATCATCAACCGGATGCTACAGAGATCATTCCTCACATCGACCTTTCATCTATGACATCCCACATTGCATCCAGGAATCTTCGACTCTTTCATTTTCGTTGTTTCAGAGTAAGTCTTATTTTCATGTCTTGCGTTGTGTTTCTGTTTCTTTTTGTGTTTCTCTTTATGTGAGTGATGTTTGATTGATTTCAATGAGTACTTGTTGTCATTTCAATGTATGTCAGCTTGTAGAAGCACCATTTCAGTTTTCATTAGCATCTCACTGTTGTCGCATGCATGACATTGTTTTGCACCGACGGTCGCCGTTGTGATGACTTGCTTCACACACATGCATGCTTTCCCATCTTCTACATACTACACTTATTGTTTACATGCATGATCATTCACTCTTGTTTACACTCAGTATCACCATGCATTCAAACTTCTCATGTTTTCAGTCGCCCATCGGCGGGTCTGGGTTGTCTTGGCCCAGACCTTGCCTTCCCCGGTTAGCATTCCACATTTCTGGAAGTGAAGGCATTGCCTTCCCTCTAGAAATTGTACAAGTTTGGCCTAGTATTGACCTCCAAGCTTGCATTATGCAATTCTGGGAGGCAATTCCTTACTGGCCCTAGAAACTGCGCAATGCAGTTTGCTGGTTTGCATGTCATTGTTGACTGAAATTGCACATTGCGCAGTTTCAGTCCTTAGCAAGCCAGGATGGACTGTGCATTGCATAGTTCCAGTAGTCATTCAGCCTCCCGACCACCCGAACTATGCCTTGCACAGTTTTGGTAGTCAGTCTCTTAACCTCCCTATGAAAATTGTGCAATCTTCACAGACAATCACACAAATATGTTGCATGTTAGGGCTCGAGTTTGTTTTGGCTATCAACAGACAGGTTTCTTGTCATGAACATTGATATGTCTCCAGGTATCACAGGTGTTCGTCTGCCTCTCGGCAGCACAGGTACAATGGCTTCCAATAGAGCAGAGTCGATGACACCATTTAGAGCACAACTGGGGATGCAGTCGATCAAGTGTCCATTAACTTACCTATCTATGAAGACATCAAGTTGTTCATGGATAAGGATATCAAGATGAATTGGCACTGACGTCATAGCGAGCAACACCATCAATAGCAGCAGAAGGTAGCACACTTGCATGCAACAAATGCAAGAGGAGGGTTGTTGACATCGCAGAGGTGGAAAAAAGTTGCAAGCTCAAGCAGATCCACCTGTGATGAAAGTAGCTTTGTAGATTGAGGCTTTGAGGCAATAGAGTGACAAGAGGTTCGCGCGAAGTTAGAGAGGGAAAAAAAGGAGTTGCAGGTGCTGAAGAAGCAACTCAAGGAATAATAGGAGATGCACAGATGAGAGAAGGAGTTTCAGCAGGAACATGCACAACAGGAGGCGCAACATGCACAGAGTGATGAAACTATGCCCATATAGGTTACGGACCCATCTAGCAACCAGCATGGAGTAGACAAGATGAGCAGTGATGTCGATCGCATGCAAGGGTATTTAGGATCATGGATGTCATTGTGTGCACACATGCAATCACACCCATTCGGCACACTCACCAAGGCAAAGACAAGAAGCAAGTTCGACTGGAGCTAAACATGTATTTCGACAAGTTGATGTGCACGGTCACCAGCACACACTTAGAGATCAGCACAGATAGTATGCATCAGTATGTTGTTGGTCCAGCTGCACTCAAGTGGAAGTTCAAGTGTTAATAGTTGAATGTAATAGTCATAGAGTAGTTGACGAGTCATGAAGGTAGATGAACAATCACAAATTGGAATGTCAACAACTACCCCACCCTTTGCTATATATACTACCTCATAACTCATTGTAGAGGCTTTTGGTCAGCCAAGCTTCCAATAGGAGTATCTTAGAGAAAGCTTGGAGAGTATTGTAACATGCCTTGGCTTCTCCATAATGCAGAGCTAGTACATGTTTTTAGAGGAGAAGGCGGCAGTGACTGTAACGTTCCGTTGTCGGGACTAGTGGTCAGTCATGGTTGTATTGTATTATTGAAACTTTCACTTCTTAATATAACAGATCCAACACATTTCATGCATATGTCATATTGTATTTCAGCTATCTCGTTTACTATAAATGATATATGTATATGTTTTCTTACGCATGTGTGAATAGACTCTTTCTATATATGTATGTATGAATCTTACTGAAATGTGATTTTGGTTTAACCATCACTTTGGATTGTCAGCTTACTTGCCTTCTAGTTTGTTATGCATCCTTTCTCATGTGTTCCCTTCTTAACCACGTGCTTTCACAAGTTTTCAATGGGCGCACTCAACTCACTCTCTGTGTGATAGAACCATTTGTACACCTTCCTTGTCTTGCTGTGCATGTCACACCCTTTCTACCAACAGCGACATTTTACTTTCCTCTGCGTGTAACCACGGTCAAGGTGATACCATACAACCCACTGTTGGGACTCCTACACCAAACAGTCTAAGGTCTAGTTGGGACTTCTTACTGGGGAGATCCCCTGACATGTTGTCGAGTCCAGCATCGTCAACAAGTTATTAAAGTTTCATTTGTTATAATAAAGATAGTTGTTTCACCCAGTATGTCGCCAACAACCCCCCATTTTTATACTTAATTATTAATAAATAATGGGGGACATTCATTTTTATATTTTATTTGCTTTTGATTAAGTTTTTTATTTTAATAAAATTGGAGCATATTCAAATTATATACAAAGTCTAATAAGCTTCAGGTCCTTTCCTTTTCGCAACTTCTCATATCGGAGTTACAATTTAGAATGTATTATGAGAAACCAAGACTCGGATGGGCCCTACTCCATAATTTGAAGCTATATTGGAGGATTTCATATTGGAACTCTATTTTATCGTAACTCTCTTTTAACAATTTTTACGATAAATATCCTCTCTGATAAAGTTCCTCCCAATGATTGTTTTATTAAATGAGTCATATAAAATATTTTTATTTATAAAAGGATTGTGTGCTTTTACATAAAGTAATATTATAATCTTCCACTGGCCCCACAACTATTTTTTATTATATTGGCACATTTCATATCAGAAGTTCTATCATATTGCATCTCTGATGTCCTCTATCTTCGATATCCTCTTCCTCCGATATTTCTATCGGAATTTTTATATCAGAGCATTTCACATCAAAATTATTTCATTAAAACCCTTGATATAATTATCTTAATATACCTCGCTCCTCTTTCATCAAAGATTTTCCTCCAATATTCGTCATGATCATTGTTATATCGAAAATTTTTGACATCAGAAGTTTAGTTTATCATAACATTCCAACATAATTTTTTGATATAATTTCTCTGATATAAATCCTCCAATAAGCTGACATGGTAAGCCCACATGATTCGTCACTCGCACACTTAATTTCTGATAATGGGGATTTATGGTTTTCAAAATTTTAATTGCCTTCATTTATTTCACCTCGATATTGTGAATATTTGCTTTATAAGAAAATATTAGTATTGTAAAGTGCATTGTTTGCGCTAAGTCTTGGCTAAAAATAGAAATCCACTCATATCTGTGTTTTCTATACAGGAAATCCCTAATTCCTGGAATAATGAAGAGATTTCGAAGGCAGGAAAGGAAAAGAAGAAATTTGCAACACACAACAATGCGTTGCTCCTTCAATGGAAAATATTTAAGAAAATACTGTTAGGCTCGGACAATTTTCCGATATAGTTTGTACCAAAGATTTTGGGAATTCTTCATGGGAAGCAATATAAAAATTCTTTGAAGATGAAGGAGCAAGGTTTACTCACAGAACAATGGTCGTTTATGATTCCACCCCGGTTTCAAATACAAACTTTAGAGATGTGGAAAATTCTTTTCTACACAGAATTGCATCTAGACCGAGATGTCTTCTTTATACCGATATGGTTTGGTGGGTTGTAGATAATCTAAGTATTTTTTATAGGAATATTATCACAAACAAACAAACAGTCATTGGTTCTTTTTCCGGTGAGGATTTTCGGAGAATGTATCATCTACCTGAACCACAATGCAAATATTATAAGGAATACATTGAGGCATTTCTTAAAGAGCATGGACATGCATCAAAGCCAATTAAAGGTTGGAGAAAGGACTCAAACAAACAAAAAATAGAAGAGAGTGGTAAGTATGTTGTAGACTCTCTCACTGGTCCTTATTCTCAAATTTTTTTGATGATGTGTGGGCTTCATGCACTCCCTAATATAAAAAAATTTCCTAATCAATGGGTACCTCTAATGTATAGAGATTTAGAAGGGTTAATATTTGATTGGGCCACTATACTTTCAGATAATTTAGTTACCCATATTTTAGCCTTTAGGAGTAAATGCATAGTTTCTGGAAATATAATCGTGCCTTTCTATATGAGTGCCTATATTATGGATTATTTATGCTTTTTATGGACTTTTAATCTATGGGTTGGAAGTCGACTCTGCAAGACCCAACACCCATTCATATTTATCATGATATTTTATGGGACTCAAAATATCATCAACATTTTTATCTAATCTTCCATGGGGTCATATTACTAGCCTATCAGCCTATCTTTGATACAAAGGCACCTCAGATATCTCCAGAAGCTAAATTTGATCTTCTCTGAGTGGGGAATTGGTTTGGAGAGGAATCATTTACCTATATCAGAGTATATGGAAGTTTAGAAAACCCTCATGTTTTACCATTGTTCATCCCATAAAAACTTCTATGTAGGGAAATATCTTATCAAATTGTTGGTAATGGGATTTCCAAAGTCCTGAAGGAATCCAACAAAATGATGTGACCTTATTTCCCATCTCAATTTGGTATTTTTTCTTTAAAAAATTATAAACATGCACAAATTAAAATAAATTATATTCAATATCTTGGTTTTCCTACTATACCTAATAGGAAGTATGATCCTCATCATGGGGTTAAAAAGATCAAGTTACATCAAGTATCAGACTATTTGTTCATGAGCCTGATATATTTGATGATTTATTTGAAAGGGATTCTTCCTATTCGTTGGTGGTACAAAGAGCAAAGGAACAATTAACCCTTGAAGAAATGAATCAATTTAAGCAATATAGAGCCTCTAGGCTAGTGAAGCTTCCCCTAGAATCATTGCAAGTTCCTCATGAGAAAATTGTTCATGTTGATGCTAATCTTATTGATTATACATATTCAGTTGAGCCTTCTCAACTAACAGTAGTAGTTACCTCTTCCTCTTCTCAGGTAGAAGGATTTGTGCCTGATGCTAGGTTACAACAAATTTGGGAAGAATATAATCAAGCCCTAAATTCCAAGACTGATGAGTGTCAGGCTACTAAGATTCCTCAATAAATGAAGGTTCAAGACACTCTAAAGAATCCTGACCAAAATTTAATAACAATGAAGGTTCATGGGAAGCCTTTGGATGACAAGGATGTAGAGATTATACCAGTATTTCCTTCTTCTGAGGTTGTTTTAAAGATCAAGGATATTCCTCCATTGGACATTTTCTACCACCCTCATCACAAATCTATAGTAAAGAGGGAGAGAAAGAAGATAAATCTCGACCAGTACCAAGCATTACTCCCTGGTAATGCATATTTTGAAGTATTATGGAAAGGATCCACAACAACTCCTACAGAGGAATTGAGTAGGCTTACTCAAATTACAGGTGATTATGCCTCAACCACTAGCGCCAAAGCCATGGCAGTACAACTACTGCTCAAGGAGAAATAAGAGAGAATTTCACTGTTAGAACAAAGCATTGAAGTAGAAAAGAAGAAGGTAACGGAGCACTGGAAATCAGGTGACAAAAATTCAACAAAGATTTGATTCTCTCAAGGTTTAGTATAATGTAGATATATAGGTTATAGATGCACATATTCAGGAGCCTGCAAAGAAGGATTGAACATCTGAGTTTCAATCTAGAAATATCAGAGTTCAAGAAAGAGGCTAGAGAGTTAAACACTCTTCTTTTCCAGCAGCAGATAGTATTTTTCCATAAATTGGAAATTGTCCATGATCAATGCATGATAGCAGGCTCTTTGGTAGATCAACTATTAGATATGAAAAATTACTTTGAAGAGATAGAGGAAAATATTTTTGATTTCATAACGTGGTACGAAAGTGAGGAAGGAAGATCATCCAATCTCCCTAAAATTGAACAGGACCATGAAGAGAGTGTTTTCATACAATGGGAGATTCACATAAAACAAGAAGAAGTCATTGTTTACCAGGCTCAAGACATTTCAAACAATAATATTGAGGCATTGAGTGATAATTTTCTCCACGCTAATCTCATTCTAAGTTTTCGCAAGGGCACTTTACCCGATATCAAACTGATGACTAAGATGTGCCAAGAGTGTTCCAAGAAAAGGGCTGAGATTATTGATCAACTAGCCAAGATTTACTTAGAGAATCATTGGTAGTTCGTGGTAAAACCACACAGTCAGTGGCTAATGCTCTGATGTCTATCGAATACCACCACACATATGCTTCCAACATTGAGAGATGCCATCTTCACGAGTTAGATGTAGATTCAGCCAAGATGTCCCCCTGAACTGACAAGTTTGACTGATATCTATGAGTTGCAACAGTGCATGAGAGGATAGTCTTCCTCCCAAGCTTACGAAATTTGTTGTAACTAATTCCAAATATGTTCCTTTTAGTTACTTCTGTTTAAGACCGCTTGAAGTTGTTATTGAATTTTATATCATTATCTTTTGTTAAGAAACTATAAATTCCCTCTCTTTGTTAGAAACAGGGTTCTAAATTTTTGTAAGAAGAATATTAACTTGCACTTTTGTAATTAAGGTTTTTCTTAATATAAAGTTGAACCATTTCCCTTCTATGATGAGCAGATCCATGGTGTATCGGGTACTATTATCATTTATCTACTTATTTTCTTAAAGTATAATGGAATTATGTTTTTGTTCATAATATATGTGTTAAAGTAATCTTTCATTATCATTATTGATGTGTCCGATTGAAATTATAAATTATATGTGAAGAACGAGATCTCAGTATATGTTGTGATTTAGTAAACTAATTTAATTAACTATTTAATTAAATTAGTTTTATTTCTTTAAGTTAACTTCCTAATTACATGATGCTCTATATTGTTATGATAATTGTCAAATTTTGATAATCACATATACCATCATCTTACCCAGAATAAATAGTGGTATTTTAGTTTTTATTTCAATTTCTGGTCATATTAGAGCATTATATATTTATTTACTCCATTTTATGTCACTTTATAGAAAGGGAAATTGGTCCCATAATTCTAGTCAGAGACATCATCCCAAATGGAAAATGATTTGTTCTAAGGTCTCAACTGGGTGGTTTCCCCCAATGTTGATGCAATCATTCAGGACCATCAACAAGTTCATAGGCTTTTCTCTAAGGTTACTCATCCCTTGTTAGGATACTTATGTATCCCTTAATTCTAGGGCAATTTTCCCTTATACATTTTCATTAGTTCCTCAAATAATGTGACCTTACTCCAACATTTAACATAGGCATTTCAGCCCTCCATAATAGGCCTTACAACCCTCTCTAAATAGCTTCAAAATCACTCGACCCTTTTGTTGGAATTATGACACAGGATTGGCACAGGTTTGGCTCGATGACATCAGTGTTGTCCTTGATGGCAACTCACTCAAATAGCAGATCACAAGTTCAGGCTCTCAGAATGGAAGAAAATGAAGTACCTGCAGGTGTAGCGAACAAAAGGTGCGGACATTCGTAGGTGTGCCGACAAAAGCTGCAGTCATGTACGCAGGTGCTTCGAACAAAAAGTGCGGACATAAAGTACACGCACTTTCATGCAGAGAAAAGCGCACACATGGGAAATCTTATGGTTGGTCCATGGTATTTAGTCCGACATTTTTGATCCTATGGTTTTGGTCCGTGGTTTTGCATCTAAAGTATTGAACCCAGGTATTGGGTCCCTAGTATTGGATCTCTATGGTTTTGGACCATGGTTTGAGTAAGGCCTAGTCTATAAAAAGGAAAGGAGATCATTTGGCTTGAGCACTGAGGTGTTGAATATCTTAAGAAGAGCAAGATCTAAAATTCTGTGATCGGTTGGTGAGTTATAGCTGGACCTAAATCAAGGAGAAACCTGAGCATTACAAGACGGATCTACTGATGGGTCGAGATCTCTTTGGCGCAAGATCAGATCTGTAAATCTGATAGTCTGGGGTATAATTGAAATCTGAAAAATTATGTATACCCGCAGGTCCGAAACAGCGTAGGCGCGGAGATCCGTAGGCTCAACAAAGTGTAAGTGCGGATACCCGCAGGTCCAACACAGTGCAGGCGCGAATATCCGCAGTATCGTCACAGTGCAGGCGCGGATATCCGCAGGTTTTACATAGCGCAGACGTGAAGTTCGCAGGACCAACACAGTGGAGGTGCGGATACCCGCAGGTTGGCCACAGAGAAGGTGCGGACGTACGCAGGTTTCTATTGGTGAAGTTGCAGACTTTCTCTTGAAATATGTTTTAGCTGCTTTTGTCTATTACTGCAGTGTTCAGGGTTCTGAATTGGTGTCTGGTTACTGGTACTGTGTTCTGAAAAGTTATTGATTCAGTATTTGCACAAGGAAGTTGGTTGATTACATATCTATTTGATGTTTGATTGATATTCATGGATCCAGTTTGAAAATTTATGAAACGTGGTCCCTGGAAGAAAAGAGAAGTCTTCTGTAGGTCAGCACCTACGTACTAGTACCTCAGCTAGTACAAGAGCTAAGGGGGTTGTAGCTCCCTTCTAGAAGAGTCTGGAGTACGAGAGAAGGTTGTAGCCTTCTACAGGTTGAAGCCTGTGTGCTGGTATAAGACTGGACCAGTACATAATCATTGTAAAAAGAAGTTTCTAATTGAAAGAAGATAGAGATATATTGCAGCAGGTGGTTTTCACCCACATTGGGTTTCCACCTTATATCTTGTGTTCCTTTTGTGTGACTGTTAATTTTTCTGTTCTTGCTTACTGTTATATGATTCTGACACACAGATTAATGATCAACATCTGAAGAATAAATTAAATTATAAGTCTAGAAGGTATATGCAAGTTTCAATAGTCAGATTTGCAAATCCTTGTATAAATTGAAAAGAATTTGATAATACTGATTCACCCCCCCCCTAGTATTATTTCCAACAATTGGAATCAGAGTAGGTCCTTCAGGAAAAGCTTGATCGCTTGAAGGAAGATCTATCATCATGAGCAATTACGAAAAGGAAGCATCTATCAGGCCACCGATTTTTTATGGAAGCAACTTTGTCTATTGGAAGGTAAGAATCACTGCCTATCTTCAATCTCTTGGTACAGAAGTTTGGGATATTGTGGAAATAAGATACAAATGTCCATCAACAACTCCTATAGATGCAGCTAGTAAGAAACAGTATGAAACAAATGCAAAAGCTATCAATACTTTATTAGGAAGTCTATCTCAATCAGAATTCGTCAAGGTTATGCAACTCAGAAGCGCAAAAGAAATATGGGACAAGATATTTCTGAGCTATGAAGGAGATGAACAGGTAAAACGAGAAAAATTACAAACTCTTAGAATTCAATATGAAAATCTCAGAATGCATAACGATGAAAGTGTGGCTAGTTATTTCCTAAGTATAGATGAGATCGTAAATTGTATGAAAAACGTGGGTGAAGAAATAAAAGAAGTTGTTTTGGTTGAAAAGGTTCTAAGATCTTTGTCTTCTAAGTTTGATTCAAAAGTTTCTGCCATAGAAGAAAAGTAGAATCTACAAAGCCTTACCATGTCATAGCTGGACGGAATTCTAACTGCTTACAAAATGAGAAAAGGAGGACCATCAAACAGGAGAGAAGCTGCATTCAAGGTTTCAGGAAAAGGAGATTACTATGAGTCAGGACATATGTCAGAAGAAGAGGAAGAATCAAATTTTGTCAAGAACCTTCAACAGGGAACTGGAAGATTCAGAGGTAAGATGCCTTTCAAATGCTTTGCTTGTGGAAGAGTTGGTCATTATGCTGCAAAATGTCCTCATAAAGATAAACTAGACAAAGGTAAGGAACCTGTTAGATGGAACAGAAAACATAATGTAAATAAGAAGAGCTATTACACGCATGAAGACAGTGATGGATTGTCAAATAGTGATGAAGATGAACAAGGTAATGATGATAGACTTTTGATGGCTTTTGAAGATGATGATTTCTTGGATGCTATAAATGAAGCAGGGCTTTATGAGGAAATTTCTAAACTTAATGTTTGTTTAGAGGAAAAGAATATGATTATAGATACTCTAACATTCCAACTTGTTGAAAAAGATAAACACAATGAAGAGTTAGAATATGAAATTGTGGGACTTAGAAAAGAAATTGAGAAAACAAAAGCCCTAATCTCAGATTTGCTAAAGGATCTGAAACTCTAGATGAGATTATCAAAGTGCAGCGTTCTCCTCTAATCAAGATAGGTCTCAGATATTCCGAAGAAGCATCTCAAGCTCAGAAGCAAGCATAGAAGCCATCCACCTCTAAAAGTTATCTTGATGCAGCAAGGAGAAGTGAAAAAGTTGAATCGATAGCAAAAGCACAATGCAGATCACCAGGTAAATCAAGGACAATTTGCTTCAAGAATGATCAAAGATTATCAAGTAAATCTGGGGCAATATACTTCAAGGTTGAACAGAAGCTTCAACCAGCCATAGGTAACTCATTCTCAATTTGGCTCAAGAATGGATGGAAACTACAATCATATGGTTGGTAGATTTGATAATCGCAGGAATTTCTTCAATGGCCAGTGTTTCTCTTGTCATAACTTTGGTCATAAAGCTACTCAATGTGTTGCCTATAAGACCATCATGACTAGGGAAGCTCAAAAACAAAGGAGTATGACTGGAATCATGAAAAGAACCTACAATAACTTCTCTGCTCTTGAAAATGAAATAGAATGTTCTATCTGTAACAACTTTGGTCATGAAGATTCTGAATGCAGGAGCAGGTTTCGGCAAACAACTAAGAAGGAGCAAACTTCATTGAGTTCCAAAACATGGAAAAGGAAAGAAACGCAATCGGAAAGATGTGGGATAGCCTTATATGTGGAAGGATAGGAAAATCAATGGTACATCGACAGTGGATGCTCGAAACATATGACAGGTGATAAAGAAAAACTTCAGTCATATAGTGTCTTAGAAAAGGAAAAGAAGGTCTCATTTGGAAATGACACCCCTGCATTCATAAAAGGCAAAGGCTTTGTTCGTTTGAAAGAAAAGGTAAAGGCTAGAAATGTTATGTATGTTGATGGCTTAAAGCATAATCTATTGAGTGTCAGTCAGATGTGTGATCAGGGAACTGAGGTAATATTTCGATCAAATGGATGTATTGTTTGTGAGCTTGATACAGGAAAAATAGTGATCAGAGGCATTAGAACTCCAAATAACTTATACGTACTCAAGGGAGGACAACAAAAATGCTATTTAAGCAAGAATGATGAACACTGGCTATGGCACAGAAGACTGGGGCATCTTAGCTTCTCTCAGATAAGGAAAGCATGCAAATATCAGGCAGTTTGAGATCTTCCTGACATCATAATTCCAGACAATACAATATGCAAATCATGTCAAGTTGGTAAGAAAACCAGAACTAATTTCTCTGAGAAAGAAGGATCAGCTAGCAGGCCACTTGAACTTGTCCACACCAATATATGTGGTCCAACTAGGAAAAGGTCACCTCGAGGAGAAGAGTATTTCATATTGTTCATTGACGACTTTTCAAGGATGTGTTGGATAGGACTCATGAAGTATAAAGATGAAGCTTTCGAAAAGTTCAAGTCATTCAAAGCTTTGGTTGAAAATGAATCAGATCGAAAAATCAAATGCCTCAGATCTGATCGAGGAGGGGAATTTACCTCAGATGAATTCTTCGATTTTTGTGAAGAACATGGAATAAGAAGGGAATTCTTTGCTGCAAGGACTCCTCAACAAAATGGAGTAGTGGAAAGGATGAACAGAATGGTTCAACAAATGGCTCGTGCTATGCTTGATGAGTTTGGAACTCCAGAAACCTTCTGGGGTGAAGCCGCATTTGCCGTTGTTACTATTCTCAACAAGACAAACGTCTGGGTAAACAGCACTCAGACCCCTCATGAACTTTGGTATGGTAAGACTCCCATGGTAAAATACTTCAAAATTTTTGGAAGCAAATGCTACATTAAAAGGACTGATGAAAATCTTGGTAAGTTTGAACCTAGAGCAGATGAAGGGATTTTACTTGGCTACTCTCCCCACAATAAAGCTTACAAATGTTACAATAAAAGACTTGGTAAAATTGTTGAAAGCATTGATGTAGTGGTTGATGAAGAAGGAAACACTCCTAGACAGGTAAAATCTGAATATTTCGAAGATGTCAAAGACTATCCATCAACATCAAATCAGATTCATAATGAAGAAGAAACTCATGAGGCTCCAGAAGAACAGATAAGGATAGAAGAAAAGAGTCCATCCAAATATGCTCAGAAGAATCATCCAGAATCTCAAATTTTGGGGCAGAAAGAGGTAGGTGTACAAACAAGGAGAACCATTTCAGAAGCTTCAAGTTATCTAGCATTGCTTTCCTCCACTGAACCACAGAATGTAAGAGAGGCTTGCAAAGATGAATGCTGGGTCAAGGCCATGAAGAAAGAACTCGAGAAGATTGAAAAGAATAATACTTGGGAGTTGGTTCCTAGACCAAAAGATAAGAATGTCATAGGGACAAAATGGATTTTCAAAAATAAGCTGAATGAAAATGGGGATGTGGTTAGAAACAAGGCAAGACTTGTTTGTAAAGGGTATGTGCAACAAGAAGGCATAGACTTTGAAGAAACATTTGCACCAATTTCCAGACTTGAGGATATAAGGATTTTCCTTGCTCTGTCTAGCTTTCAGAAGTTCAAAGTATTTCAAATGGACATGAAGTCTACTTTCCTGAATGGAGACTTGGATGAAGAAGTATATATTGAACAACTAGATGGGTTTATTCTTGGAAATGATCCAAAACTTGTATGCAGACTCAAAAAGGCTCTTTATGGCCTTAAACAAGCTCCTAGGGCGTGGTATTATCGGTTGGATAAGTACGTCCATCAACAAGGCTTTATAAAATGATCAATTGATAGCAATCTATATATAAAGGTTGACAATGAAAAGTTGCTAATACTTGTTGTGTATGTTGATGATATCATCTTTGGCAGCAATGAAGAAGACATGAGTCAAAATTTTGCCTTGGTGATGCAAAAGGAGTTTGAAACATCCATGCTTGGTGAGCTCACATATTTTCTTGGTTTACAAGTCCAACAAAACAAAGACGGTATTTTTTCTATCACAAACCAAGTATCTCAAGCATATCTTGAAGAAATATGGGATGGAGGATTCGAAACCAGTATGTACCCCTATGGTGACAGGATGCAGCCTCAGTGCAAATGATGAATCAGCAATAATACATCAACCAACCTATAGATCCATGATTGGTAGTCTACTCTATCTAACAGGTACCCGACCAAACATTATGCATGCAGTGGGAATAGTTGGAAGGTTTCAGGCAAATCCAAAGGAAACTCATCTTCAAGCAATTAAGAGAATCTTCAAGTATCTTCAAGGAACTCAAAACTATGGCTTATGGTATCCTAGAGGTACAGAGCTCACACTTCATGCATACACAGATGCGGATTAGGCAGGAAGCGTGGATGACAAGAAAAGCACTCGTGGTGGTGCATTCTTCATAGGTCCTAGATTAGTATCTTGGTTCAACAAGAAACAAAGCTCTATTGCATTATCTATAGTAGAAGAAGAATATGTAGCTGTTGCATCTTGCTGCACACAACTCCTTTGGATGATGCAAACATTGCAAGACATGCAAATCACTTGTACTCCACCTGTCTCCATCTTCTGTGATAATACAAGTGCAATCAGTATTTCAAAGAATCATGTCATGCATTCAAAGACTAAGCACATACCAATCAAGTATCATTTTCTCCGGGAACAAGTTCTTGAACAAAAGGTCAAATTGGAGTATGTTCCCTCTAAGGAACAAGTTGTTGATATTCTCACCAAACCACTACCCAGGGAGACCTTTGAATACCTCAGACAAAAGCTGGGGGTAATTGATGCATCATCTTGCTGTTGAATCTTGTCTATTTCAGAGATTGTTGGTTGTACACGAGTTTCATATGGGGTATACGCGTACATTCGCTGGTTTATGGATTGGTCAGAGACCAGCTTTCATAGGTTCAGGGGGAGCATATATTCTTCTAATAATGAATTGTTGGCATTATTGTAGAAGATCTTGGAGGAGCAAGTACAGAAGGAGAACATGGATGCTAATCTGAATAATGATTGACAGATGTTGCTGATGTTTTGTCTCTATGTCTTATATTTCTTTTGTCAAGGTCATGTAATGGCCTATCTTGGTTGCCCCACTATGCCTGGGATGGATGAGTCAATATTGGTATATTCCCACTTGGTTGGGAGCTGTATGTATGAGTCTTTGGTGATATGAAGGTTTGTTATGGTGTATCATGTCAGATTTATTTTGTAGAATATCTTCTTGCAGATCTTGCCTATATGTCAGGGGGAGCTTGGACAGCACAACAGAGCAGAGATTTTAGCATGTACTAAGGGGGAGCATAACCCTTTTCCCTTGATGTCAAAGGGGGAGAAAATATTTTGAGTGACGTTGGGTTGCCATCAAGTCAAAAGGGGGAGATTTTTGGCATTATGACACAAGATTGGCATAGGTTTGGCTCGATGACATCAGTGTTGTCCTTGATGGAAACTCACTCAAATAGCGGATCACAAGTTCAGGCTCTCAGAATGGAAGAAAATGAAGTACCCGCAGGTGTAGCGAACAAAAGGTGCGGACATTCGCAGGTGCGCCGAACAAAAGTTGTGGTCATGTACGCATGTGCTCCAAACAAAAAGTGCGAACGTAAAGTACACGCACTTTCATGCAGAGAAAAGCGCGCATGTGGTAAATCTTATGGTTGGTCCATGGTATTTAGTCCGACATTTTTTATCCTATGGTTTTGGTCTGTGGTTTTGCATCTAAAGTATTGAACCCAGGTATTGGGTCCCTAGTATTGGATCTCTATGGTTTTGGACCATGGTTTGAGTAAGGCCTAGTCTATAAAAAGGAAAGGAGATCATTTGGCTTCAGCACCAAGGTGTTGAATATCTTAAGAAGAGCAAGATCTGAAATTCTGTGATCGGTTGGTGAGTTATAGTTGGACCTAAATCAAGGAGAAACCTGAGCATTACAAGATGGATCTACTGATGGGTCGAGATCTCTTTGGCGCAAGATCAGATCTGTAAATCTGATAGTCTGGGGTATAATTGAAATCTAAAAAATTATCTATACCTGCAGGTCCAAAAGAGCGCAGGCGCGGAGATCCGCAGGCTCAACATAGCGCAGGCGCGGATACCCATAGGTCCGACACAGTGCAGACGCAGAGATCCGCAGGATCGTCACAGTGCAGGCGCGGATATCCGCAGGTTTTACATAGCGTAGACGCGAAGTTCACAGGACCAACATAGTGGAGGTGCGGACACCTGTAGGTTGGCCACAAAGAAGGCGCGGACGTACGCAGGTTTCTATTGGTGAAGTTGCGAACTTTCTCTTGAAATATTTTTTAGCTGCTTTTGTCTATTACTGCAATGTTTAGGGTTCTGAATTGGTGTCTGGTTACTGGTACTGTGTTTTGAAAATTTATTGATTCAGTATTTGCACGAGGAAGTTGGTTGATTGCAGATCTATTTGATGTTTGATTGATATTCATGGATCCAGTTTGAAAATTTATGAAACGCAGTCCCTGGGAGAAAAGAGAAGTCTTCTGTAGGTTAGAACCTAGTACCTCAGCTAGTACAAGAGCTAAGGGGGTTGTAGCTCCCTTCTAGAAGAGTTTGGAGAACGAGAGAAGGTTGTAGCCTTCTACAGGTTGAAGCCTGCGTGCTAGTATAAGACTGCATTAGTACATAATCATTGTAAAAAGAAGTTTCTAATTGAAAGAAGATAGAGACATATTGCAGTAGGTGGTTTTCACCCACATTGGGTTTCCACCTTACATCTTGTGTTCCTTTTGTGTGACTGTCAATTTTTATGTTCCTGCTTACTGTTATATGATTCTGACACACATATTAATGATCAACATCTGAAGAATAAATTAAATTATAAGTCTGGAAGGTATATGCAAGTTTCAATAGTCAGATATGCAAATCCTTGTATAAATTGAAAAGAATTTGATAATATTGATTCACTCCCCCCCCTTTCAGGTTACTCATCCCTTGTTAGGATACCTATGTATCCCTTAATTCTAGGGCAATTCTCCCTTATACATTTTCATTAGTTCCTCAAATAATGTGACCTTACTCCAACATTTAACATAGGCATTTCAACCCTCCATAATAGGCCTTGCAACCTCTCTAAATAGCTTCAACATCACTCGACCCTTTTCCTAAGTGGCCATACTCCTACTGCTAAGAATAACAAGGAGATATACATTAAACATTGTCTATAATTTGCCTCACAAACTCGATCAACTACTCCTATAACTTGTCCAAACAGAAAAAACATGAAAATGACAAATATTTGACTCATTCACCAACTCGGCTAGGACTTCTTGGTACTGTGGCTACCTTAAAAATTATTATCCTTTGATGAGATGCCCTTGTGATGTGTTTAAATGAGTTTCAAGGCCTCTAATTTATATTTAACATTGGAGGAGCCCAGGGGTGTCAACATGACCCTTCATTTAGTAATGTCGACTTGAAGAAGAATTTATTACTTTTCTCTTGATAATATTTAAATATATTTACCTCATGCCTTGATGATTACTTTCCCAAACAAATTTATCACAACAAATAATAATGAGTGAATTTCCAAGTTGATTTGAACACATTAATAACGATATTTCTTTTATCCAATGTTGAATTCTCTTTTGGGGCAAGATGGTTTCTTCTTTGGGTGTTGGGCACTGTTATCACTCATATTTTTTCCTTAGAAGTTATCAAAGAAGAAATAGTATGAGGTAACCACAAACCTAATCTTTTAGACTTGGGTTCTAGCCAACCTAAGTCTAAAGAGGGCTCTCTCTTTATAATTTAACTTGGTTTTTTGGGTAAGATTTCAGGCTAGTTCTTAGTGCTCATGGTTGTTTAGTTTTGATTGGGTGGTGGAATTAAGAAAATAGAAGGGCAGAGCAAGTATTTAGACTATTGGGCTATGGATTCAATCAAGAGTTATTGAACTAGATCTGATCAACCACTAAGGTAAGAGTTCACAAGGCAGGGTAGCACAACAAAAGCAAATCTATAGGTTCAAATGATTGAAGTAGTCCTAACCAGGGCAAAGGGCAATGAAGAATCCTTAACCAGGATTAAGATGAAGAAAGGAAGGATGATCAGTAGCAAAGGGCAATGAAGAATCCTTTGCTATGGACCAAAGGGGGGGAAACTATGGAAGTACTGGAGCAATTAAGGATTCCCAGACCAAGATAGTTTAAAAGAAAACATATATTGTTGGCATTATGGCTAAAGTGTTGTCCTTGATGGCAACCCATTCAGGTGATAGATCACAGTACTTCAAGTCAGTAGCAGAGATTGATGATCAGCTATCAAATATTGAAGAAAATAAGGGGTACGCAGGTACACCTTACATAAGGTGCGTACACGCAGGTCAGTGTTACATAAAGTGTGTACATACCCGCAGTTATCCCGTTCAGGAGGTGCGTACCCCCAGTGCACACATTTCAAGGCAAAGAAGTTCACATGTGGGGTTTTCTTATGTTTTACTCTTGGTATTTAGCCGACGGTATTGTGTTATTATGGTGTCGGCCCGTGGTATTGATCCATGATTTAAGGAAGAGCTTTCCTATATAAAGCAAAGGAGATCATTTGGCTTGAGCATGTTTTTGGTTGAATATTTTATGAGGGCCAGATCTGAAATATTATGATCTTTTGGGAGTTTGTCTAGATCTAAATAAGGCGAATCTACTGATGGATTGAGATCTCTTCGGCGCATGTTCAGATCTGTAGATCTGACTATCTGGGTTATTTTCTGAAGTCTTGAAATCATCTATGTCCGAAGGTACGCAGGTACAGTGAAAGAAAAGTGCGTACATACGCAGGAACGAAGTGTTTCAGGTGCGCCGGTACGCAGGCACCGAAGGGTTGCAGGTGCGGAGGTCCGCAGGCAGTTCAATAACTCAGAGCGAGGTACGCAGGTGAGCAGTTGACTACAGTGCGTACGTAAGCAGGTGAGCAGTTGCAGGGTGCGTACATAAGCAGGCGAGTAGTTGAGCAGGGTGCGTACGTAAGCAGGCGAGCAGTTGAGCAGGGTGCTTACTGTAAGCAGGCAATACATGGGTGAAGTTGCTTACTTCTCTTAAAATCTTTGTTTATCATTGCTGTGTTCTGGGTTTGGTCCTATTATTTTTTATCTGGTTACTACAGTTGATTGGGTGATTCTCTTATACTTGATGATCATTTGATGCTTATGGATCCAGTTTGAAAATTTATGAAAAGTGGTCCTTGTAAGAAAAGAAGTAGGGGGTTGTAGCTCCCTTCCAGGAGAGACTGGAAAACGAGAGAGTTGTAGCTCTCTGCAGGTTTCAGCCTGCATACTGGTAAAGGACTGCACCAGTACAAAACCATTGTAAAAGGAGTTTCTAATTTGAAAGAAGATAGAGACATATTGCAGCAGGTGGTTTTCACCCACATTGGGTTTCCACCTTACATCTTGTGTTCTTTGGTGTGGCTATCTGTTTTCTTTGTTCATGCTCATTATTTTATGGTACTGACATGCAAAACTAATTCAAAGAACAAATAAGGAAGATTTATTAAAAGAATTAGATAATACTGATTCACCCCCCCTCTCAGTATTATTTCCAACATATAGAAAGCAAACAGTTAAAACAGAGAGCATTTAATCTAATTCTGAGATATCATTCCTTGTTTACTTTTAAGATTTCGTAAGAGAAACGTATGAATATTTATAACATGAAGAGAAAACAATATTTAAACATGAAGAGATAATACTTATTTGTTCCAATTGTGCACAAGAATCCAGTGAAATGTCCTCGACTTTATTTCATATCTAGCAAAACTAGTCCAGTCTTGAATACAAAAGCTCCTTGGCTCAATATAACATGTCTACAAAAATGTATTTTAATCCACCCTAATTACTTCAAAATATGAAGTATTTATACAAAATATGTCACAAAATATCTCATAACAAGATGAGAATTATTTTAGGAAACCAAAAATATCTTCAACACAAAGATAGAGACAGATGGAGAACTGCCTCCTTGTTGTCCATTTTATTATGACTGTGTTGGCTGTTGCAATTCGGATTTGGCTCTTTCAGTTGCTTGATTCTTATGTTTTGGATTCACTTTAAGTCTTCTACCTACTGATACTCTTTACCTGTTCTACTTTGACTCTATCTTACCTGTTTTACCTGGCAGCCATGTTTTACCATATAGATTTACTGCAGTAACTTCATAGTAAATCTATTAGTTTTGTCCACCATTCACTGTCAGGTAATCTCATCCTTATGATTTTCCTTTATATCTCATCAGCTTCTGTATACTTAGAAAAAATTGGTCTATTGGTAAACAAGTGCTTGACTTCATTCTCTATGAAAAACAGATTTTCCAGACTATCATATAGTACCTTTCCAGTGGGCAGAACTTTTACTCCTGAGGTACTAGCTTGGCTGCTGGACAATTTGTTTAATCTTTCCACATAATCATCTTGGGTCATTAGCTTGTCATTTATTACCATAGGACTGGGAAGTCCTTTTTCTCTTAAAATTCCATACTTTGTCATAAAACTATCAATGTCTACTTCAATGCTTTGACACCTTTTCTCCAGATTGAGCATTAGGTTCCTTTTGGTGAGAACCTTCTTTATTTCTATGATGGTTGCTATTCTATCCTCTATTTCTAGTTCATCAAGTTGGTACTTGTTTCTGCTGTTCAAAAATGTTATTAATTGGTTGGCCTCTTCAGGCTTATCTCCCAATTCTTCCCTTGTCTTGTGGACTGCATCTGTGGCCAATTTTATTAGTTCAGTTTGTTCAAAAATTACCTAAATAGATGGCCAAACATCATTGATAGAATCAATGATGTTGGCCCAAAGAATTTCCTTCATATCTCCAAGTGGTTCTTGCAATGTTAAGTCCTTTTCAAGGACTTTTATTCTTTCTACCATTCTTTGGCTCTTTTGAACTTCTTCCTTCTGTTGTATTTATGCAAGTTTACAATCAGTCTCCAAACTTGACACTTTTTCTTTGAGCTTCTTAAGCTTAGTGGCTTGGATGCTCATTTCCTCCATGGCCTTTTCCAATTCGTCTGTCTTTTCTGTTAATGTCCCTGTGCTTGTAGATTCCCCTGTACTTGCTGATGTTCCTGTGACTGGAAAAGCTATAGCTGGTGGAAGTGTGGGTGCTAAGGTAACAACCAATGTCGAGGGTACTGCAGTAGAGACTGTAGGAATTACAGCCTGAGGAGTGGTGGCCAACTCACTCTGTTTCGACTGTATCAAATTATCTAATTATTTCTCTGTCTCTTTTAATTGTTCATTTAGCTTAAGGACTAATTCCATAAGCTCTCCCTCCTTCTGAGTTTCCAACACTTCAGCTATTTGAGGATGATGTAGAGGGGGGATTTTGAGCTGCTTCTTCAGTGCAGCTATGTCATCGTTTTTTGTCTTGATAAGCTTTTCTGCAACTTTCACATCCTTGGGATCATGTCCCAATTCTATGACCAAGTCCTCTAAGGACTTTATTCTGGTGTCCTTTGCCTGTGAAGAGGCCTTCTCTAACTGAAATTGTGTTGATATATTATTCAGCGAATTCTGGAGTTGGTGGGCTGAAATTGCCTTGTTGGTCAAAGTGGAGTAAACCATTTCACCAGTGTGCTTGTGTAGTTCTATTTGGTCAATAGGATGGATATCCTTTGCCAATACTCCAAAGTCCATTTTTAGATAATCTACCATTGATCTGCATTGTTGTGTAGTTGGCTTCAAAAAACTCATCTGCATCTTACCTTCCTTTATGTCAAAGGCTGACAACATCCTTGTTTGATTGGTTAGAGCCATTTTAAGGTAGTGTGCATAACTTTGGGCCTTTAATCTTTCATTTTTGGCCTTGATTTCTTTGTATTTCTCTTTTAAGTCCTGGCTCTGGCCACTTGGAGCTCTAAAGGAGGATACTTCCACGCTCTGTTGTCTATCCAACATTTGAGCCTATGAGGTGGAAGGTTCTTATGTACCTCCTGAAGGAGTGGTCTGCCTACTTTCTACCCTTTTTGTACCTGTAGCTCTTGCTGTCCCTTCAGTAAACTCCTATTCTGAAAATGGATTCAACCTTTGCCTCTTGACATAAGTTTGTGCAACAGGTCTTCTAGAAGGAGTAGCCTCCTCTCTATCTCTTTTAAGATTCCTCTCCTCAGTTAGGGGAGTCTGTAAAATAGGAGGATTGCTCATGATATGTTCTAGTTGAGCAAGTTCTTCTGAAATCTCAGGTTGTTCTGATTCCTCTGGCTGCTCTGATGGTCCTCCTTCTATAGTTTTCCCACTGTGTCCCTGTGATTGCCTTTGAGATTGAGTTTCTCCTGGCACCTGTACAAATGAATCCTCATCAAGTCTTCTATCTAAATCAATCAATACATTATTGACAACAATTTCTGTGCTATCCCAGTCTACCAAAGTGTTTTCCACCCATTCAAGCTGATTTGCATACTTTTCAATTTCACGGATTCTATGGTGGATGTAAGGAGATCATTTATTATTTTGTCTCCTATTGCAAATGAACTCCAAGGGGTCATAATTCCAGATAAAACTTTGTTTGAGTTTTAGCCTTTGGAGGATTAATTCTACTTCCTTTCCTGCTTCCCTTCTATTACATATGAAAGGGCCAAGTTGATATTTTGTCCTAAGCTAAGCTTTCTTCTTGGCCTTCACAAAATGCACCTCATCTGAATTGATCATTTTCCTGTAGTACTCCAGAGCAAACAATCTCATAGGGAGGTATCTGGGCAGTTTGTAGGGAGCTAGCTCACATCCATAGATTCTAATTTCAGTATGGTTTTGGTACAAGTACCAATCCCCCACTCTATATTATTTTGACAACTAAAGGACCCTCCTGATATCTGCATTGATTCTGGGGGGAGGGCTTCCTAATAGCATAGTTGTCACTGGGTACACAAAGAGATCTATGAAATCAGTATAAGAATACTAAGAGTCATATTGGTGGATTAATGAAGTCCAGAAGACCACTGATCTAGGGTTGCCTCTGGTATCAAGATTTTGGAGGGTGATTGGAAATTTATCAGCTTGATAATACAAGAACAAATGATATAAAACTGAAGAATATTTAAACACTCTTTCATTATCCATCCTCATGAATTGATCATGCATCTTATCAGCAATGAACTTAGCATAATCAAACATGATGGTTGGGGGCTGCCCAGGAGAGTAGATGGACATAAAGGCTATAATGATTTCATCAACAAATTCACTTGTAGTCTGGCCTAATACACTGGATATCATGTCTACAATGTCTCGGCCAAGATCAGAGAATATAGTCCACATGTAAGGGGGAGAGTCCTTTGGAGTGTATTTTTCTTCCCTGATGAAGGTCTGGAATAATCTAGCAAGTCTGACTGATGTGAGTGTGGGGAATCTGTTCAACAAATCTCCAACAGAAAGAGGGGTCAAGTTTTGGACTGGTTGCAACTAGAGCATTTCATTTATAGACTCAGCAGTGATGGTAAATAATACAAACTGGTCAGGGGTCATCACTGCCCTTTGGCTGGGATTATAGTTCATATGAAAGTAATGGATAATATCTGGGAAGATATGAACTCGAGGGAATTGGTACTTGGGTAAACCTGATTCCCAAAGTCCAATGTAGTCTGCATGGTTCAGGTACTGGTCTTTGTACCTGCAGTATAGTTTCAAAGGGGATTCTTGGACAGAGGTATCTTTAATCTAGAAATCTTTATCTGCTAGTGGGAGATGGTCTAAATCCCTGTGAGGAGTAGAAATGGGCATGACATTCAATGCAATTGGGGCATCCATCCTTGGTTCTTGTGGATTCAAGGATGGGAGCAAAGTGCTTTTAGTGAAATTGGGAAAAACTAGTCTAATTCGAGGTATTTTGGATTCACCAAGCAACTTATCTTACTAAATTACTTAGTATTTTGAAGCAAATTAGTTCAGGTTTGGGAATAAAACAGGGTTTCTCAGCAAATTTGGGGTAAATACCTAGTTTCGGCTTTTGGATGGAGTAATGACAACTGTGCACTGTTTGCAGGAAGCGCACGGGACTGCAAGGTGGTCTGGAGTTTCAGTAGCTTTGGTAAATTGGCAGTTGGACATAGGTTGATGGTTGCATGTACTCTGTTGCTTGCATGGAGGTCTGAGCGGTCTTTCATGATAAAACCAAAAAACAATGAGTTTTTTAGTTTTATTCATAAAGTCAATGATTTTGGCGGGTACACTAGGAAAAGGACACTATGCGCTAAGCGGGGAATGTAACAGTTTATCGTTTGGTGGGAGAAGGTAAGCAGGATCATATCGCACCACTTTTGGGATAAAGTGGTTTTGGGGGGAAGCCACCCGATGCCATTCATTAGGTGCCACGTAGCAGTGGGGTGAATAGTGAAACCACCCATATCGAGCGAGTAAAGGTCGACCTTCGGAGGCCACCCGATATGACTGTCAACCGTTGGATCAAAAGGGGTTAGATCGCACGGTGATCGGGGCGATGATTTGATATGAGGTTTAATGGAGGAGCCCGACGGGGTTATAATGCACGAATGGATTAATTAATTGCAGATTAGGGAGGTTTAATGTCGTTGGGAGTGTTTTCATTGGCGAGGATAGATTAGTAATTAATCACTGATTAATTAATTAATCTATTTTGTTCGACGGTGGGTCATGGTTATTAATTAGTCGCTGATCGACTTAGTTAATCCCTTAATTTTTCACTAATACAGTTTATGTTTCAAACCTTTAGGGATGGGATATTAACATATGGGTTTTTAATAACATATATGGGAAAGGGGTATTTTTGGGATTTAATAAATAAAGTTAGAAGTTAATATCAAATGAAGGCGGAAAAATAAGTGCGCTAAGTGTAATGTGTATTGAAATTTATTTACATTTGCACATAATACATTATAACTTGGGCTAAATGAGCATTTGTGGGTTTTTGCGAAAAAAAAGGGTTTTTCTTGGGGGGATTAATTTTCCTAGGCAAATGGTGATTTCACCTTAGGAAAAAGAATTTTTTTAGGGGAAATGAGTGAATTATGGAGGGGGTGAATGTTGGTGAGGGGGCTTTTAGTATTTAGACCCTATAAGTTATTGGGTCGAGGGTCCGGTCCCTCCAGAAGTCAAAGAAATGCTCTGAGCCCCTTTAACTTAAGGTTTTAGGTACTTTCGACTTTGCTTATGGGAAATTAGTAAACTTAAAGGTAAAATTAATGGGGAAATTAATCACTTGACTTTTTGTAAATTCTTAATTATCATCCATACTTTAGCAACTTGATGATAAAAGTAAATGATATGATCTTAACTAATAATTTATTACAATTCTGCAACCATTCAACTACTTACCCATCTACTCATCCTACCATTTTTTCTACTCTTTATTAGGGGTGCACTTACGCTGGCAAACCCTTATCGAAACATTTTTATATTCTTTTACAATAGAAATATTTCTAAGTCTATCCTTATTACATCCAAGGGCTCAAATTAAACTATTGAGACTCTACTTATCTGCCAAGATTAAATAGTTTGGTCAGATTTTATTCTCTATCTCTAAGCATGAAATTCAAAACATGGAATAACCAAGATTAAATTGTTTGATTACCATGGATTGTGGCATGAATAACAAGTTGCACACAATCATTATTATGCAGAAAAGTAAATAGTAGTGGCATTTGGACTTGCACACTTTCATGGTCTTTTTCTTTTTCCTTGGGATTCATTTTTCATCTTTTTTGACCTTTTTTTTGACCTTTTTGGACCTTTGCTTTTTTTTGTCCTTCGATTTTTCTTTTAGGACATACCCTCTTTACATTTTTTAATTTTTTTTAATTTTTTTGAATATGGAAAACATTTGCAAAAAGCAAAGGAATGTACATATTACAGATTTGACCTCAGCCTTTCAAAAATTATGACTCCTATTGGTATAGGAACCTAACAGTGGCTCCACTTGGGGATGGCGTTTCCTTGTAAAATGTCAAGGACTAGTAGATCAATGGCCTTCCGAATTATTGTGATTTTACTCTACAAATTTCCCTTTTACTTTACTACTTTATTAATATTTATGATAGTGAGACTTTTGAAGCTTAGGGCCTTCTCTTCGAGCTTCAACTCCAAAATTTACCATCCAATCAACACTAAACTTTGTGAAGGATATAATATGTACAAGTGATTAGTGAAATCAGTGACTGGGATCTATATAGTGCTTAAGCATTCAACCATTAACTGGTCCTCCTTCTACTTCTGCACCATCTAATTCTTTGAGAAAATAAGCATTATTACCTCTGAAAGCATACATGATATAAGGCCCTTTCCATAGGAAGTCAAACTTCCCATGTTTACCTTTATCTTCCCTTCTTGAGTCCCATTTCAAAACTTTATCTCCTAGATAGAAATCTTCTGCCTTGGTTCTTTTGTCAAAATCTTTCTTGATTCTCTCCTACACAACTTGGGATCTGATGTACACTTCCTCCCTGGTTTGCTGCAAGTGAATTTTCTGGTTGATCCTTCTTTGAATATCATTTGGCTCAACCTGTGCTTCTTGGAGTAATTTCATAAATGGTGTTACCAAAGAAGATGGGAAGAAAGCCTCCATTCCATAGACTAGCTGATAGGCACTGGTACCAATGGATTTCTTTGTGGTCAGCCTATCTGCCCACAAGGCATTCACTAGTTTCTTATTCCAGGTTTTCTTGTTATCTTCCAACAGTTTTTTGATGATATTCATTAAGCTCTTATTGGAAGACTCTGCAAGTCCATTTCCTTGGGGATAGTAGTTTGTGGATTGGCCAAGGGTTATGTGATATTTGTTGCAGAAATCAATCATCCTCTTTGATTTAAAGGCTACTGCGTTGTCTGTGATGATTTCGGTGGGGTAACCGAATCTGGAAAGAATGTTGGCCTCAAGGAAACCTATTATGACATTATCAGTGGCTTGTCTTGAGGGTATGGCTTCTATCCACTTTGTAAAATAGTCTGTGGCAGTCGAGATCCCTCTATGTTGGGAAGAGGAAGGGGGATGAATTTCACCAATGAAGTCAAGACTCCACTGTTGAAATGTTGTTTCAGTAGATATAGGTTTCAAAGGTAATGGCAGTAATTTTCTTTTTCCTTCAAAAATCTAACATTTGTGGCATGAGGTTACAAACTTCTTCACATCGGAAAATAGAGTGGGCCAGTAAAAACCAGCTCTTAAGATCTTATCAGCTGTGGTCTTCCAGTAAAGATGTCCCCCATAGTCACCTGCATGAAACTCTTGCAAGATTTTGTCAGATTCTTCCTTTAACAAACAATTCAGAGGGATGCCTTCATGATTTTTCCAAAATAAAGCGTTGTCAATTATGCAAAACTTCAAAGATTTCATTTTTAAGAACCTACTTTTACTCCTGGATAACTCTAGAGGAGCTTGAAGGTTTTGTAGAATATATATAATGTCAGCATACCATGGTGAATTTGTAAAGGTCTGGCTGATATTTGGAGTCGCCATCTCCTCTTCGTTATCCAGTTCTGTAATGAAATTTATGTCTAGGGCCTAACAGTTTGATTCAGCCATGAGCTTGGCTAAACCTTGGCCTTTGATCAATTTTGTAGGTTTTATTTCTAAATCATATTCTAATATGGTAGCTATCCATTTCCCTCTCTTTCCATCAGGTCCATCCTGTGTTAGAATGTCTTTGACTACAGCATTGGGGACATAAGCTACTATATGAGAGTACAAGATATAAACTCTGAAATCTTTAATAGCTTTAACAAGAGAAAAAGCTTGCTTTTCCATTATATTATACTTTAAAGGTGCATCTCTTAGGGCTTTACTAAAGAAGGCTATTGGTTGTTCAAAACCCTAATCATTTTTCTGCAGTAGGACTGTAGCAATTGTGTGTTATGAAGCGAAAGAAAATATGATGAACTCCCTATCAAACATTGGACTAATGAGAACTGGTGTTTGTGTTAAGGCTAACTTTATATCTTCAAATGACTTTTTAGCCTCTAGAGTCCATTTAATAGTCGAATCTTTCTTTAACATGTTGTTTAGTAATCTAATTAGTTCAACTAAGTTAGAAATAAATCTTCTCAAATTATTTTGCCTAAAAATGCTTGTAGTTCTTTGATGTTCCTGAGGTGTGGTATCTGCAAAATGGCTTCAATTATTGCTAGGTCAATCTGGATACCATCTTTGGAGATAATGTGGCCTAGTAATTTCCCCTCTTCCAACCCAAATAAAGAATTTTTAGGATTCAGAGAAATTCCATACTTCCTACACTTAGTGAAGACCTGCCTAAGATGATCCAGGTGTTGCTGATCTGATTTAGAGAATACTGTGATATCATCTAGGTATATTACCAGGAAGTCATGGATTTCCTTAGCAAAGGCTATTTCCATTGCTCTTTGAAAGGCGTCCCCTGCGTTTTTTAACCCAAAAGGCATTTTCACATACATGAAAGTGCCCCATGGTGTAGTGAATGCAATTTTTGCTTGATCATCTGGGTGGACTAGGATCTGGTTATAACCAGAAAACCCATCTAGCAGTGAGATTCTGGTTGAACCCACTACCCTCTATAATATGTGATCCATTTTAGGAAGAGGGTAGTTATCCTTAAGTGAAACTTTATTCAAATTCCTAAGGTCAACACACAGTCTAATTTCGCCAGTTTTCTTTCTTGTAGGTACCAAATTAGAAACCCAGTCTGAGAATCTAATTGGTGCAATAATCTTTGCTTCATACATTCTTTTGATCTCTTTTTCGATGGAAGGAAATAGGACGGGGTTAATCCTTCTAAGCTTCTGTCTAAAAGTCTTATGGTTTTCTTTTAAGGGAATGGTGTGTTGTATTATGCTGGTATCATAGGACTTCAGGTCCTCATAATTCCAGGAAAAAACATCTTGGAATTCCTTAAATAGTTCCATATATTTCACTTTTTCATTTGGAGGTAATGATTTTGAAAGTTTTATCAGTTTGGGATCTTCTTCAAAGCCTATATTACATTCCTCAATGTCTGATTTCAAGGGTTCCATTTTAGGATTTTTAGGAATATTGTTTGAATCAAATAAGTCCTCCAAAGGAGTTAATCCTTTGGGAAAAAAATTGTCTTTAAGATTGATGACTTCAGATTCTTCATCGATTGCTTCATCAATTTCCATTTGTTTTAGGTTTCAAATATCTGATTTTGTAAACTTTGTAGGATGAAATCTATCTATCTGATCATCTTCTACTTTTTTAATTTCTATTTCATCAGTGTAATCAAAATCTAATGTTATGTCTATGTCTATGTTGCTATTTACAAATTCATCATCTAAAGTTAGAAAACTGATAATTTGTTGGTCATTATTGAACACTTGCCAGTTCTTTAAGTTGTTAGGAATGGAAGTTATGTGCCTAACCTCAACAGTGTATTGATGGTTGGGCTGAAATGGAAACTTGCAAGTACTAGCAAACATGGCTAAGCTGTGAGCTTGCATGTTGTGTTTTCTTGGGTTAACAACAAGCTTGGTTTGTAAAAAAGTATTTAGTATTTCTACAGTTGTTCCTCTATAAAATCCTAGCCCAGGATCCCTATTCATATAAACAGTGTTAATTTGTTTTATTACCAACTCAGAATCTCCCATAGTAGAGACTCTTATGGCTCCTAACCTTTTGACCAGTTTCAGACCTAACAGAAGTGCTTCATATTCGGCCATGTTGTTTGTACATTTAAAGTTCAATCTGTAGGCATGACCCTCTGAATGATCATTTTCTAAGTTGTAAATCCATACACCTGCTCCTGCACCTAGTTTGTTGACTGACCCATCGAATTCAAGATGCCATAGAATTTCATGTTCATAATTCTTACTATCTGGGGGAATAAAATCTTCTTTGATTAATGTATCTTGGTCATCTTTATTATCTGACATTTCTTGAATTTGGACACTTTGGTTTTCTTTTAATACTGCAATTTCTTTTGGTTCTGAATTTACACTGTTTGAAGTATCTTCTTGGTTAGATTCAACATTATAAAGTATGAAAGAATCAATATCAGAATGCATTGAATATATAGGAAATTTTTGAGGTCTCTCCTGGGTACTCACTACATACTTCATCAGAGTCTCTCTATACAATTTCTTAGGATGTCCAAAGACTGAAATGGTAGCATACGACATGTCAAGTTGCAAAGATCCCTGGAGTTTGGCACCCCAAGATCTAGACAACAGCATACCATACTTAGGTGGTATATATGCAACAACTATGTCCATAAGTATGGTTTTAGCAGGGTACTGCACTAGGGAAACACACAAATATTTTATAAGTCCTAGGCACTTAACTTGGCTTGAATAAAATGAAAACAGGTCTTTGTAAGGTCTAGTGATATCCAAGTTTAGCTTCTCCATAACAGATTTAGGCATGAGATTGTGTGAAGCACCAAAGTCTAGCATGGCATTATGTAGGATTTTATCGTGGATGTTAAGGCTAATGTAGAAGGGTGGTATCCCTCCTTCCACTGGTTTTCCATTAACATCAAGCCCGAAAATTAGTTCAGGTTGATCATCAAATAGGTTCACAGAGTCTTCATTCTCAACGAAGTTTAAAGATTTACTTATTTGAGATCTGTAAGTTTCATGTTTAACCAATTCTATTAAAGGCACTGAGATTTTAAGTTTGGCCACCTCTACTCCCAAATTGAAAGGCAGAGGGGATTTGTCTGTTTGAACATTTGACATCTTAGCCAAGGGGTTTGGAGTAGTTTGTTCTTCTTTTTCAGTGTTTGGAGTATTCTTAATTGGATTTTCTAATATGATTTCTGGAGGCTGTTCCACTGTTCCCTTGAGGGGGACTGAAGTGGAAGGTTGCTCATTATGAGTTTGGTCATTGGTTACATCTTCAATAGTGGGACTGGAAGGGTTTTGATTTGACCTAGAAAGGATTTGTAGATTTTTAGTAACTAGAGCAGCTTTCACTTTCTTCGGTTGATTAGGTGCTGCTTTTTTATTTTGGTCTGGAACATCAGTGTTCTTTTTGCTTCTCAAATTGTACTGTTTATGCACTTCGAAAATAGCAGAGTCATACCCTTGCTTATAGTCGAAATATTCTCCAGTTTGGGTCTGTAACTGTTGAAGCATGTATAATTCTTGATCATCCTGAGTCAGAAAGACATTTTCTTCATCATCTAATCCCATTAGGTTGATTTGGGTGTCTAGCTCAGGGTCTTCTTGGTGGGAAGTTTCAGCATAATTTTCTTGGAAAGGCGGTCTAATGTTCTGATCAGGCCCATTTTTACCAGTATTTTGGTTCTGGTTCTTCCTAAAGTTTGGATTCCTTATTGGAGTTGCTTGTTGGTTATCCTAGTGAGGTTTACTTTCAATGACTTCTATCCTATCCAACAATATTTCCATTCCTTTGGCTAAAGCATCCATTTTTTGATCAAAGGGTGAAGTTTCATCTTTCAGGGGTGTTCTTCTTTCGTTTCTAACCCTAGCCCTTTTGGATAGCAGATTAGCTTCTACACTTACTGCTACACTTTGCATATCTTCTAGGGTTGGGGGATTCCTTTCTCTAAGTTGAAAAGCCATGTCTGTGTCAAATCCGTCTGGAAACTTAATCAAGGCTAAGCCAGGTGGAGGCCTAAGGTCAAGTGGTATTGCATTATAAACATTATTAAACCTAGTATAGTAGTCCTAAACGGTTTCGTTTGGTCCCCTTTTAAGGTGTTCATATTCAGAAAGAATTTGAAGGGAGTTCTTTTTCTTCTCCCACCTATTTAAAAATTGTTGGTAAAGAACTTCTAAACTATCTATACTCTGAGGAGGCAAGGATCTAAATCATGTTCTCCCTTCTCCAGTTAGAGTTTGGACAAAGATTCTCATTTGGAAATCTCCTATGTCAATTTCATGTAGTTCAAAATAATTTGTCATCTTTTTTGTGTGTTGTTGTGCTGTGTAAGTTCCAGTGCCATTGAATAAGGTAATTTTACTCTGATAATCTACTGGTCAGGCACCTTGAGGAGCAGGCATCACAAGGGGGCATATCTAAGTGTCATAGCTCTAAGTTAGACAGGATTGAGAACAGGAGCTGTGGAAACAGGAGGACTTGGAACAATAAAGGAACTTGGGGTAACATGGGTAACAGGGGTAATAGGTGTTTGGTGGGTTGGGATAGGCTGATGGGGAAGCGAAGGTATGAATGGAGATGAGAAATGAACTTCGAAAATGTGAGGAAATGATGATGAACTGAAATATCTCGAAGTTGTTTCAAAAATTTTAGGGATTCTATCAGTTGTAAGGGATTACTAAGGTGAATTCAGAAGATACTGATCAATTCACAAGTTTTCCCTTTGGACTTCAAGTTCTGTTGTAAATTCAGGATCTAGAACTGTGTCCTCAAGTGCACTCTTAGACTTGGTTCTAAACAGAGAAAGGTCAAAATACTCATCAAAAGGGAGGTCTTCAATGAACAACCACTCATTGGGACAGGAATTGGATCTAAAAACAAGTCTACGACTTACTGAACTTTCTTGTCTTCTGATTATTCTAGGAATAAGGTTGGGATTTTCAAATACGGGGGGAGGATTTGGATCAAGGTTGGCCTTGGTATAGTGAGTTCTCCCAGAAGCCAGATTTCGAGCTTTTTCTTATTATTTTGCTTTTTTTATGAATTTTTTGAAATAAATTCTAATAACCCTTTAAGAGGCTTAAAAATAAAAATTTGAATTTCTCAAAGGTTTATTAAGGCCGAGGGTTTTGAGTCCCTAGCGATGTTGCCACTATGTTATCAATCAGATTTTTTCCTTAGAAGTTATCAAAGAAGGAATAGTCCAAGGTAACCACAAACCTAATCTTTTAGACTCTGTTTCTAGCCAACCTAAGTCCAGAAAGGGATCTCTCTTCATAATTTAACTTGGTTTTTTGGGTAATATTTCAGGCTAGTTCTTAGTGCTCATGGTTGTTTAGTTTTGATTGGGTGGTGGAATTAAGAAAACAGATGGGCAGAGCAAGTATTCAGACCATTGGGATATGGATTCAATTAAGAGTGGTTGAACTAGATCTGATAAATCACTAAGGTAAGAGTTCACAGGGCAAGGTAGCACAGCAAAAGCAAATCTGCAGGTTCAAATGAATGAAGTAGTCCTAACCAGGGCAAAGGGCAATGAAGGATCCTTAACCGGGATTAATATGAATAAAGGAAGGATGATCAATAGCAAAGGGCAATGAAGAATCCTTTTCTATGGACCAAAGGGGGGAACTACGGAAGTAAGGGAGCAATTAAGGATTCCTAGACAAAGATAGTTGAGAAGAAAACATATAGAAAGCAAACGGTTAAAACAGAGAGTATTTAAGCTAATTCTGAGATATCATTCCTTGTTTACTTTTAATATTTCGTAAGAGACACGTATGAATATTTATAACATGAAGAGAAAACAATATTTAAACATGAAGAGGTAATACTTATTTGTTCCAATTGTGCACAAGAATCCAATAAAATGTCCTCGGCTTTATTTCATATCCATCAAAATCAATCCAGTCTTGAATACAAAACTCCTTGGCTCAATATAAAATGTCTACAGAAATTTATTTTAATCCACCCTAATTACTTCAAAATATGAAGTATTTATACAAAATATGTTACAAAATATCTCATAACAAGATGAGAATTATTTTAGGAAACCAAAAATATCTTCAACACGAAGATAGATACAGATGGAGAACTGCCTCCTTGTTGTCCCTTTTATTATGATTGTGTTGGATGTTGCAATTCAGATTTGAATCTTTCAGTTTCTTGATGCTTATGTGATGGATCCACTTTATGTCTTCTACCTACTAATACTCTTTACCTGTTCTGCTTTGACTCTGTCTTACCTATTTTACCTGGCAGCCATGTTTTACCATATAAATTTACTATAGTAACTTCATAGTAAATCTGTTAGTTTTGTCCACCATTCACTGTTAGGTAATTTCATCTTTATCATTTTCCTGTATATCTCGTCAACTTCTGTATACTTAGCAAAATTTGGTCTACTGGTAAACAAGTGCTTAACTTCATGCTCTTTGAAAAACAGATTTTCCAGACTATCATATAGTACCTTTCCAGTGGGCAGAGCTTTTACTCCTGAGGTACTAGCTTGGCTGCTGGACAATTTGTTTAATCTTTCCACATAATCAGCTTGGGTCATTAGCTTGTCATTTATTACCATAGGACTAGGAAGTCCTTTTTGTCTTAAAAATCCATACTTTGTCATAAAACTACCAATGTCTTCTTGAATTCTTTGACACCTTTTCTCCAGATTGAGCATTAGGTTCCTTTTAGTGAGAACCTTATTTATTTCTATGATGGTTGTTGTTTTATCCTCTATTTCTAGTTCATCAATGTTAAATGGGCAACTAGGGACAAACTCCATGTGGGTCAGCTTATTTATAGCAGTTGATATTTTTATTGGATCCCTGTCGTCGAGAGGTGTAGGATTGATCTAAAGATCATCCGATTCCGATAAGTATTTATGGAGATATGAATTTATTTTGATTATGTAATTATTATCAACCCAATTAGCTCTTATGTATGCTCAGAAGCCCAACCGACGTGTCTATTCAACCTCTACGTTTTTAGTATAAATAAGAGAGGATTTGGAGTCATTAGGGACACAAATTCTTCATGTGATCTCCTCTCCACGTCTTGGGTTTTTGGAGAAGGAGAGACACTAATGAAGGATGCCCTAAGATATTGCCCTAATTCAATGCTGGAAATAGAGACACTTAGCTGCAGATCAAGGAAGACATTATTATGTTGTTCATGATGAGGAACTGCACGTTGTTCATGCTGGAGACTATTACGCTGTTAATAGAGACACATATGCAAACAATTAGGATATGTATATATACGTAGTCAATAGAGATATATATGCACAGCTTTCATGATGCCCTAGCTCTCACACAGATATGGAGCAACTACGTACAACAATGAACGTTGGAAATGGAGCAACTACGCACAGCAATGAACTCATACACTTATATGATGTTCATGGTGACATTTACGCTGTACACTTAATATGTTGTTCTTGAACTATACGCAGGGCAGAGATAGTCAACATGATGCTCTAAGCCATATGGATGATCCACAGTCACGAGGAGGTGAAGCCGCAGTTAAGGCGTGAAGCTACAGTCCTATTCATGCAAAGGATACACGTAGTCCTGTTCATGCAAAGGATACACGCAATCCAGTTCACGCAAAGGATACCTGTTATACGCTGGTCATAAAAACTCTAATACGTTGTCCGCAGTCAATGCTCACAATGTACATATACGCAGCCCTAGCTTATATATTGTAGTGGAGCCTAACTGCAGGAATATATATGCCATCATGTCGCAGTTAGGAAGGAATAAATGCAGTCTCTATATGCAATGGAGACACATACGCAGGACATAAAGATCCGCCGGCAAATGAAGACAGTGGCATCTTCACGCTGTCATAGAAGGAAGCCGCAGTCATGAGAGACCTGTAACTGCCAATCTCAGTGTGAAGATGACATCATTACGTAACCCTAAACTATAGCCACGAGATGCCCTTAACACTGTAAAGAAGAAGACTTATACGTAGAGCATTGAGATACATATACGCAGCCATGGAATTTATATATAGGCCATGGAAATTATATACAGGACATGGAATCATTTATATGCAGGCCATGGCAACATTTATATGTAGGTCATGGATACATTTATACACTGTCATGTAGACACCTTATGCACAGTCATGGAGATACGTTGTCTCAGGTATACTTGTGAAGACAAGAGTATTGAAGGGACACTCCTTGTCTTGGCCTACTCTCTAGATACACATCCGTAAGGACAGCAGCATGATGATGATGCATATCAGTATGGGCAAAATAATAAGATCATGAACATGAAGGGCAGCATGATAAGATCATGGACATGGGAAACATGATGATTATCATGTTTAGTGTAGCATGGTGCAGTATGCAGTGACGCAACTAGAGGACCAGATGCAACATGATGATAGTATCAGTTGAAGCAGAATGTCTTCATCTGATCTCATCGTTATAAGAGATAATCTATGCTTAGATCTAGACAAGTCAAAGTGTTGACTTCTGTTGTAAATGTACTCTTTCTCTCTTTCTCTACTGAACTTTGAAGATAAAAGAAGATTTGATCAAAGGGTTTCCCCACACATTGTGGGGTTTGTCCCTAGCTCACGCCACATCTTGTGTCGTCTTGTCTTGGCTTGTCCTCTGCGATTTATATTTATGTTCTATCTGTAGTTTATCTTAATGCTGATGTGATTGCTAACTGTGAAAATTTAAATAAATTGCTTTAGCATAGAACATACCTAAACTTAACATGGTATCAAAGTTGAGGTGAAGACAATGCCCAAGCAAGAGTGAAAGAGCTATCACCAAAGACAGTTGGGACAAGACGGAAGGATCAATGGGTTCCTCATAATTCACATAGGGTGAAGTTGAAGCATAGCATATTATCAGAATGGCGCAGCGGAACTTCTGTTGGCCTACCTAAAGATCACTTCATTGGGAAGTTCGGATCTAAGGGTGGAAGGAAAGGCAAATGTCTTGGTTATAAGTTCAGCCCTTATGCGAAGGAGTGTCCACATGGCAAAGATGCAGCTCATCAAGGACACGGCCGACTCGTCAAGGAAACAAGGAATCCCATCAATGAAAGTTGAAGATTTTAAGGTGGCATTCGTCGATGGAAAGGTACGTGTTTGAAAATAGAATTTTCAAAGATGCTTTTGAGTTCAGGGTTGTATTAAGTTACAGAAAGTCCACTAGGGACCATGTCCATTGACACATAGCACCGGAGGTCTATGGGTCAGATGGTGACAGAGAAGACTAAATTAAAAAAGAGCATGAAAGTACATGTCTAAGATGTACCAAAGGAAAATCTTACAAGGGGACCATTCCCCTCATGTAGCAAGTCCACAGGTTTGAAACAACCCGTGGATTTTGAGATTCATAAACAAGAATCTCATGTATACAAGTGGAAGAAAGCCCTCTATGGCTTGAACCAAAACACCCCGGGCGTAGTATGAGAGGATTGATAACTGTTTGATGAAGCTAAGATTCACTAGGAGTGAAACCAGTCCAAACCATTATCCGAAGGTTGTGGATGATAGACCCCTCATATCGGCACCTTATGCAAATGCACTATTTTTTACAGTTGCAGACCCTCTCATTTGAAAAAGTAAGAGGGAGTTGGATTCCGGATGTGAAATCATAAACTGCAAGCCTATGACTACCTCGAGAAAGTTATACGGTAGTGATGTCGGACCAGACTTGGGAAAGTTCTTGGTGAACTTCGGTCCAAACATATGTTTTGCAGTTAGCACGAGGAGCTCATATTTGGATGAGCCTCACTGGATTGTGCCAAGAATCTTCTGAGATGTCTTCAAGGCACAATCTCTCATGGATTGAGATACACTGCCGAAAATATATGATTATTCAAATGTTGATCGGGCAAGCAGTGTGAAGGATCACTGGAGCACTTCTTAGTGTTGTTCCTCTTTGGATTCTGCTTCTAAGTAGAAAGCATAAGTCGATTGTTATAAGCACCACCGAGACCGGATACATATCTATGAGTATGATCTCGTATGAAGCTGCCTGGTTGGGGAAGCTCATCAATGAGTTATACACATAATGAATACCACTGTGATTCTCTATAACAAACAGAGGTGGGATTCAATTATTGAGGAATCCTATATTCGATGATTGCTCCAGCAGATAGACATTAGATACTACCTTATCTGTGATATGGCAAGTCGATGAGCAAGGAGGCTCCATCGCATTAATATGATGTACAGGTCGATACACTTTTTCAGAGCCCAGGGAAAGATCAAATTTGTGATTTTCCCGAACGAATTGGAGTCGTCGATAGACCTTTGTAAAAGGGTCCTGCATGTTGCATACATTGAGCTCTAGGAGCTCTGGGGGGCTTGCGGTTCTTACTGGAGCAACATACGACCACAGGGTGACTCACCCTCCCCTGGTGGTGCGCACTGGAACAAGATGATTCGCTCTCTTGTGGGACAAGATGATTCGCTCTCTTGTGGAACAGGATGATTCGCTCTCCTATGTAGCAGGATGATTAGTTATCCTGTGAGGCCTAGATTGATGTGTTCTCCATGGTGATTGTAGCAGGATTGATGTGTTCTCCTATGAGGCCTGGATTGATGTGTTCTCCATGGTGATTGTAGCAGGAATGATGTGTTCTCCTGTGAGGCCTGGATTGATGTGTTCTCCATGGCGATTGTAGCAAGATTGATGTGTTCTCCTGTGAGGCTTGGATTGATGTGTTCTCCATGGCAATTGTAGCAGGATTGATGTGTTCTCCTGTGAGGCCTTGTTATAGACATTTTTGTGCCTTACAGCATTGAGCGTGAAATGTCCATAAACTAAGGGATCCAAAGTCCCTAAACATGTTGTTCCTACCCCTAGAGGAACAAGGCAAGCTAACCACAACAATTCACAAAAGTTCTCCACCTGAAAACACTCAAAAAAAAGCCAATTCTGGATCATGTCAACTGCTCCACTGAGCATCTGCGCTGAATGTCAACTGCTACACTGGCTACCTGCGTTGAATGTCAACTCCAACACTAGCTACTTGCGCTGAACCAGTTTGGCCTTGTGCAGCTGGGGTTCTTTGTCCTCTGTTGCCCTGTTTTGATCTCTGTTTTTGCAGCCTTTAACCAGCATAGGTACCAGTCTGATAAGCCTTTTCTTTGCTTAGATTCCGCCTCTTTTTTGTACAAAAATACTGTGAATGTTTTTATGTGTTTGTGGCGTCATTTACAGCTTTCCTTTGCATGAGTAAAGTAGTCATTCTGTAGCCTTTGATTCAAATCTGATTGATAGTGATCTTAGAAGAGAGTTCATTGGCTGTTCTTCAGATTGATTATAGTTTTACTTTTGCTTATTGGTTTGAATTTGTCTCTTTCAAAGTGTCAAAACAAGTCTTTATTTCGAAAATCGCAAAGTTATTGTAATCTCTTCTACCCTTGTTGATTTCGAAGAAAGTGAACTTGTTTGTATTGATCATCTTAAAAGCAAATTCAAAATTGTGCAAAAAGCTTTCTTTGTAGGCATTTATACTAAGAAAGTGGAAAACAAACACTTGCATTGTTCATTTTGCATTTGATAGTTTGCATGTTGGATTTAGGGAAAGTGCATTAGAGTGTGTTGATTGCTCTTTGAGAAAAGATAGTGTTATTCTTTTCCCTTAGTAGCTAGGATTTTCAAAGTTGAAAAGATAATAAAGCTTGCTTATCATCTTAGACTGCATTTAGGAATTTGTATCATACATCTCGTGGTGAACCTTGAAAGGAAAACTTTAAAAAGATCAACCTAAAATAAACTGAATGAACCTAACAACGCTTTGTAACATAACGCACAACATAGAGGTCTAGGCTAGAGACGTGTTCCGGCGTCGTTAAGCCTAGTGACTGTCGATCTCGAAGAAGGTGGGTGATTCCTCCTGAGAGACGGTAGCGCTAGTACGGATTGTGCTCCCACGTACCGTCGCATATATATTGGGAGACCCCTATAGGCATATATCTTTTATCCTTAGGAAGTCATGTCGGCCGCCCTACTGATCGCAATGCAGTGAACACAGCATTCACGAAGATCGACCGCCCGTACCCTAAAAAGTATTCTGTGGTTTTGCGAAAATTTTGGCGCACCCTTTGCCTAGAACTCCAGAGCAGTTTCTTTTGGCCTTTTTCAGACTCTATAACAGAAAAAGTCCATCCGAGCATTTGTCACTTCGGGCTTGTTAAAACATCGAAGGAGACTAGAGTCATCTTTAGCTTTTTCTCGACTCTTTAAAACTAAAAAATCAAGTTGTGTCTAAAAGCGTCGTTAACAATTTATTTTAAACGGAACAATCACCCTTTAATTCCTGCGTTGATCTTTAGGTTGAAAAGATGGAGCACACCAACCAAGGAGTTCCCCTTGGTGGGAATCCTAGTCCCTTCTCCTCTTGGGGAGATGTTGGTGTACCCCACATGGCCACATTGTCGCTTCCAGGACTGACAATTGGCCTACCAGTTTGGCTCTTTTCAACCAATGTCGTTCGGAATACCACCATTCCTGAACAGTCGAGTCAATAGTTAGATCAGACAAGAGTTGCCTCCTAACCTTCAACTTCATCTTCCTCCCCTCCTTCCTCTTTGCTTGAAGGGACTGGTCAAATTAAAAACCAGGTTCCTAAGGAGAAGAAGGAGAAGAAGAAGAAAGAGAAGAAGAAGAAGGAGCCTAAGGCGACTGGGGGCAAACAAATGTCATCTAACAAAAATCCACACACCGCACTCGTAAGGCCTAAATCGCCATGCGTCATCTGCAGGGGAGACCACTTCCATAGAGATTGTCCCTGTATCCCGCGGATACTAAGGGACTGGTCCCCCCGTTTGCACAATTCGGTAGCATCGACCTCTGATAGCCATGTCGACTGCTCACCGTCAACTAGTGGGAGTGAAGCTCCAGGACAGAACGGGAGAGCTAAATTTCCCTGCAGACTGTGTGAAGGCGATCACGCCATCCACCGTTGTCCCTTCTTAGATGAGGCAAAAAGAGTTCTGGAAGATCGCCCAATTTTACGAGCGCATCTCCCTCCTGGATATCAAAGACTCCTGCCAAGTCCCTCACTAGTTGAGAATCCGGCTGAGCCACTTAGGTGGTCAGCCGAAGCACCTGTCATTGAAGAAGAACTGTCTGGATCCATGCCTGACGAAAGTCAAAAGGTTGATACGGCAGTTGACCCAGTTTTTCCTTCAGAGGCTCCATCTTCGAATGACACCATAACAGAGGAGAATAAAGACGACACCGTCCAGATTCTCTTCATCGGCACTGACTCTGATGATCAAGGGGGCAATGCCACCATTCCTTTATCGCAGGAAGGAAGTTCATCGGAGCGATATCCGGCCGTTTATTCGGTCCCACCACCAAGCAACCTGGTTGTGTCCTTTGATTGGAACCAATTAGGCAAACCCCGGTTGCCAGCCAGTATACCATTCAGAATTATTTGTCAAATATACAGAATGGTAATGGTTGGCACTATCATTGATGAAGGGGCATCTATGAGTATCCTTTCCTCTATTGCTTGGAAAGCGCTTGGTTCGCCAGCACTTTTACTTGAGATGAGAAATCTATCAGGTTTTGATAAAGGAACCAGTCGACCTTTAGGGATCCTCCCCAATGTGCCTATAACATTGAAAGGGAAGACCGTTCAAATGAACGTGATGGTCGTTCAAGGACCCTTGGATTATAACCTACTCCTTGGACGAGACTATGTATATTGCATGGGAGCTGTAGTCTCCTCACTCTTTAGAGTAATGTGTTTTCCGCATGAAGGAAGAATGGTCAAGCTCGTGGACCAACTTTCGTTTCCCGGATCACACATCGCAAATAGTCATGTACCATCCCTAAATGGTCTATTCATGCAAGAAGTGTCTCAACCCACGGTCCGTCCTCCTGATGAGCGCGAGTAATCCGGGAGGATATGACTGAAACCCAGGGGGCATGCGTCCTGGCCTGCTTCGGCAGGAAAACTTTGGGTATAGGGTAGGTTTCTGCGGGAGAATATGACTAGTCCGTACCCCATCCGTGGTTGGAAGTGGGGTTGTTCTAGAATAGGATTCTTTTGTCAAAGTTACGTGTTTGGCACCAGAGTCATTCACCCTTGTCTATTTCGGTAGACATTTCCGAGGAAGTGTTTTGTTTGAAAGAGTAACGAGACAATCTTTGGGTAACCTGAAAGAGGTAAGCCTCTCTCGATTAAAGCAAATGTTTTGGCAGAGGGTAAGTAGAGGTAACCTTGAAACTCTGTTTTATACCTGGGGGCATGCAAACCTTTTGGAGTGCAAGCAAGGGGCGACTATTTATTTTTTAAATTTTTAGGTCCTCCCTTTAAACCTGTAGGTCTAACCCTTTAAACTCGTAGGATTAGCCGTTTCCAAACTTGCATAAAGAAAGGATAGGGAGCAAAGCTTAGTGAGATGAAGCTCCATAAAAAATAGAATCTTGATGAGACACTCTTATCAAATGACTGGGTAATCGAGCAGTTTTAGCATAAAGTTCATGCTCGTTAAAAAATAAACGCAAGATTGAGCAGTTTTAACGCGGAATTTATGCTCGTTAAAAAATAGAAAAGCGATTGTGAGCAAGAGTTTCCTCCAGAGTTCAAGCTCATTAAAAAATGAACCTATCTTTGGTAAATAACCACTGTGATCATAAATTTATCAGTCGTTAAAGTCTTGGTCGTGTTTGCACCTGCCGCCTCCACTTTTCATTTGGCCGATCGTTCACCTCCATATGATTGTTTACCGATTTTGAGGAACAGCTGCGAAGAGTGATTTCACCTAGCCATCCTTGTGACACTGCCGTGATTGGAAAATTCCAACCTGTACCTGGAATCTGCTGCTATCCCTGTTTATCACTCGTTCCTCAAAAGACGAGTCTTCTTTAAGCTCTTTCCAATTGACTCGTAAAATATAAAAAGATTGCCGAGTTTTGGCCTTCCAGCTCGTTAAAGGACAGGAAGAGCTATCCCTCCTCTAGATTTTAATCTTTTTGGACCTGAGGGATTATTGCACAAAAAGGTCGAGCGCTTGTTTTATTCGGCTCGTTAAAATTATCGAAAACTCATCCCTTCTGTATTGTTTTATACTTTTTCGAACTTAAGGGATTAGATGACGAAAAAGGAATTTTGGAGTTAACTTTATGTACCTTTTCAGACTCTCTAAAAATGAAAAGGACCGAGTTATCCTTGTCGTTAGACTCGTTAAAATTATTAAATAGTGACAAACTTGTCTTTAGAAGAGAACGAGTTTCACTATCGCTAAGCTCGTTAAAACATAGCGATGGGCTTGCCCGAAGGGCAGGTTATAGAACAAGCATATGTTATCCTCCTCAAGCTTGACAAAAATAAAGAGGTACTGGTTAGCAATGACTAGGGAAAAATTGGGAAAAATCAAGAAAACTTTGATGGTAGCAGGTCGCTCTTGAACATGACACTTTTCCTCCGTACCACATTCGGGTTGGGTTGTTTCATTCACCGGTCACATCACCATGGTCTCGCCATACCATCCATATTTGGGGTAATGCTACCAATCCATCGCATCAGTGTCACCATATGTTCAAGAGAAGTCGTTCAGAAAGAGTCAACCGAGTCCCATCCACTGCCATACATTATCCTTCATCCATTCATGACCGCCACCCTGAATCATATGTCACAGATCATTTTCACCTCCATTAAAATCATTAGCTCCGTTCCGTGTCACTGATGTGGGATTCATTAAGGCCCTCCTGTGACGGATTGCTTCTTGTCGACATCAGCTCATTATCCAAGAAGTTGATCTAGGAACAACCCCTTCAGTACTTTGAAGCTTGCATGCCTCAATGGCAAGTTTCTCACTTCCAGCGATAGGTATACATCAATGACCTTCGACCAGAAGATTTTGCGTGGTGTTCGACGCCAAGTCCTTTATTCACACCACGTGAATTGTACTGCAGTACCTTGAGGGTCATTATCATTATCGGTGATTCCTCTCGCGCTTGTTAACGGTTTACATCATTGACCGGTAATCAAGCGATGTCTTTCCATGTTCGACTTCAGCGCAATTCTCACATGGATCGACTTGTACTTAGAGTGAAGATCGAACAAGTTTGAAGACCCCGGATCTAGTTTCATCCATCCGGGCTACGATATATATATTCAGGAAAGATAAAGACATTTGACATGTACATCATTGTAGCAGATGATCATCCTACTCAAAGGATGATAATTTCGCCAAAATTATCAGTCTACCATCAGACGATCGTCTGTTCTATGTACAAAAATGAATTTATAAAGCTGAGCATGGGAATGCCTGCCTCAGCTAGATCATGAAAGTAGTATGAATCATAATGTATTGTATTGTATTTTATTACAGGTCTCCTCCCAGCAGATGGATGAACTTCGGACCCTCCTGGATAAAGCATTTCACCCGATAAACGGCCTCATACTTTAGGGGGCAACTGTTATAGACATTTTTGTGCCTTACAGCATTGAGCATGAAATGTCCATAAACTAAGGGATCCAAAGTCCCTAAACATGTTTTTCCTACCCCTAGAGGAACAAGGCAAGCTAACCACAACAATTCAGAGAAGTTCTCCACCTGAAAACACTCAAAAACAAGCCAATTCTGGATCATGTCAACTGCTCCACTGAGCATCTGCGCTGAATGTCAACTGCTACACTGGCTACCTGCGTTGAATGTCAACTCCAACACTAGCTACCTGCGCTGAGCGAGTTTGGACATGTGGCAGAGTCATTCCTCAAGGTGTCAATGCCCAGGAAGCTTCCAAAATGACACTTGCATCAAGGAATTCGACTGGTGATGAGTAAGAGGTTCCAAATCTCCAAGTGGAAGCAAGAACCTCCAAGTGGACTCAAGAACTGAGAGAGGGAGAGGACACTAGTCAGATCTCAAGCTGACTCATCCTCTCTCCAAACATCTATATATGGATCTCTCCTCCATGGGATCTAGAGGCTGGAATTTTGTGATTGCAAAGAATTGATGTTGGTTTGTGGCTGGAAACATTGGGTGCTTAATGCTTTGAAGGGAGCTGAAGAAGGAATTCCATTCTGCTGGGAAGGAGATGCTGGATTGGAGCCCTATGGGTTGTATCTCTTCCTGAACCTTGTTACTTATTAATAAAGCTATCTTGATTCTTTCCTATATGCTGGTGTATTTTGTATGATTGCGTTAGTGTATTTGATTTGCTTCTAATCCTGAATCATTTATGAATATGTATATTTGCCTTTGTATTGTGTTCTTCTCTTGTCGCAAGTAGCTGTTCTCTTGTCACAGGTAGTTGTTCTCTTGTGATCTCGTGGGATTCAAGTAGCTGTTCTCTTGAGCAAGCGAGGAGACAAGTAGCTGTGGACACACAAAGAGAAGAGGATCTAGATCGAGGGACAACCGGAAGACAACGGTAAGTCTACCGATCTCCCCTCTTTCCCATTTCATAAAGGAAGAAATCATAATAGTTGTATTCGTTTGTTGCTAAGGCACTGTCACACCTTAGGTGGATAGGATCGTCCTACATAGGCATTTTTCCCCACAACAGGCCTGGATTGATGTGTTCTCCATGGCAATTGTATCAGGATTGATGTGTTCTCCTGTGAGGACGGGATTGATTAGTTCTCATGTCGAGGCATCCTACCCATGCAATCTAGGACTCATGGGAAGTACCTCTCATCTGATCAATGAGTAGGGAAATGAAGTTAAGGACCATAGTAGTACTGATGGATGAATCGTTGTATCTACTGTACTCCCTACGCTAGGATGACCTCCATTGATCTTGGATCCATGATACTGTTCTGGGACCAGTGGTAGGAGTTGTACCATACTATGACGTTGACATTGGGTCGGTTGAGACTGTTCTGGGACCAATGGTACATACTCTGAGACTGACTTCGTGTTAGTGCAGTACTGGTCTGGGACCAGTGAGAGTGGTACATACTATGACGCTGACTTCGTGTTAGTGCAGTACTGGTCTGGGACCAGTGAGAGTGGTACATACTATGACGCTGACTTCGTGTTAGTGCAATACTGGTCTGGGACCAGTGAGAGTGGTACATACTATGACGCTAACTTCGGGTCGGTTGAGACTAGTCTAGGACTAGTGGTACACTCTCTGAGACTGCGATACTGGTCTAGGACCAGTGGTAGGAGTGGTATGCACTCTGAGACTAACTTCAGGTCAGTGGAGAATGGCATGAGACATTCTCGATCAATTCTTCTTCTTCACAGTTTAGCAGATCAGAGCAGAGCCAGCAGAGCCAATAGAGCTGAGCTGAGCAGAGCAGAGCCAGTAGAGCTGAGTAGAGCAGAGCAGAGCCAGTAGAGCTGAGCAGAGTTGAGCAGAGTAGAACAGAGCCAGCAGAGCTGAGCAAAGCCAGCAGAGCTGAGCAGAGTAGAGCCAGCAGAGCTTAGCAGAGCAGAACAGAGCCAGCAGAGCTGAGTAGAGCCAACAGAGCTGAGCAGAGCCAGCGGAGCTGAGCAAAGAAGAGAAGAGCAAGCAGAGCTGAGCAAAGCTGGGCAGAGCAGTGCAGGGCATTGATGGCAAAGGCAGTGCAGTCGGGCTTATGGATCAACAAATGGAGTTCTCCCTAGTTGAGAGGGAGTGTTAAATTGGAAACTAGGGCCAAACTCCATGTAGGTCAACTTATTTATGGCAGCTGATATTTTTATTGGATCCCTCTCGTCGAGAGGTGTAGGATTGATCTAAATATCATCCAATTTCGATAAGTATCTATGGAGATATGAATTTATTTTGATTATGTAATTATTATCAAGCCGACCAGCTCTTATTTAGGCTCAAAAGCCAAACTGACGTGTCTATTCAACCTCTATGTTTTTAGTATAAATAAGACAGGATTTGGAGTCATTAGGGACACACATTCTTCATGTGATCTCCTCTCCACATCTTGGGTTTTTGGAGAAGGAGAGACACTAATGAAGGATGCCCTAAGATATTGCCCTAATTCAAGGCTGGAAATAGAGACACTTAGCCACAGATCAAGGAAGACATTATTACGTTGTTCATGCTAGAGACTATTATGTTGTTAATAGAGACACATATGCAAACAATGAGGATATGTATATATATGTAGTCAATAGAGATATATACACACAGCTTTCATGATGCCCTAGCTCTCATGCAGATATGGAGCAACTACGTACAACAATGAACGTTGGCAATGGAGAAACTATGCACAGAAATGAACTCATACGCTTATATGATGTTCATGGTGACATTTACATTGTACACTTAATACGTTGTTCTTGAACTATATGCAATGCAGAGATAGTCAACGTGATGCCCTAAGTCATATGGATGATCCATAGTCATAACCACAGTCACGAGGAGGTGAAGCCGCAGTTAAGGTGTGAAGCTACAGTCTTGTTCATGCAAAGGATACAAGCAAACCCGTTCATGCAAAGGATACACGCAATCCAATTCACACAAATAATACCTATTATACGCTGGTCATAGAAACTCTAATACGATGTCCATAGTCAATTCTCACAATGTACATATACGCAGCCCTAGCTTATATACTATAGTGGAGCCTAACCACAGGAATATATATGCCATCATGTCGCAGTAAGGAAGGAATAAATGTAGTCTCCACATGCAATGGAGACACATACACAGGACATAAATATCCATTGGCAAATGAAGACAGTGGCATCTTCACGCTGTCATAGAAGGAAGCCGCAGTCATGAGAGACCTGTAACTGCCAATCTCAGTGTGAAGATGACATCATTACGTAACCCTAAACTACAGCCACGAGATGCCCTTAACACTGTAAAGAAGAAGACTTATACGCAGGGCATTGAGATACATATACACAGCCATGGAATTTATATATAGGCCATGGAAATTATATACAGGACATGGAATCATTTATATGCAAGCCATGGCAACATTTATATGCAGGTCATGGACACATCTATACACTATCATGTAGACGCCTTATGCACAGTCATGGAGATATGTTGTCTCAGGTATACTTATGAAGACAAGAGTCTTGAAGGGACACTCCTTATCTCGGCTTACTCTCTAGATACACATCTATAAGGATAGAAGCATGATGATGATGCATATTAGTATGGGCAACATAATAAGATCATGAACATGAAGGGTAGCATGATAAGATCATGGACATGGGTGGCATGATGATTATCATATTTAGTGTAGCATGGTGCAGTATGTAGTGGTGAAACTAGAGGACTAGATGCAGCATGATGATAGGTATCAGTCGAAGCAGAATGTCTTCAACTGATCTCATCGTTATAGGAGATAATCTATGCTTAGATCTAGACAAGTCAAAGTGTTGACTTCTGTTGTAAATGTACTCTCCTTTCTCTACTGAACTTTGAAGATAAAAGAAGATTTGATCAAAGGGTTTCCCCACACATTGTGGGGTTTTTCCCTGGCTCGCGCCACATCTTGTGTCCTCTTGTCTTGGCTTGTCTTCTGCGATTTATATTTATGTTCTATCTGTAGTTTATCTTAATGCTGATGTGATTTCTAACTGTGAAAATTTAAATAAATTGCTTTAGCACAGAACATACCTAAACTTAACAATCAAGCTGGTACCTGTTTCTGCTGTTCAAAAATGTTATTAATTGGTTGGCCTCTTCAGGCTTATCTCCCAATTCTTCCCTTGTCTTGTGGACTGCTTCTTTGGCCACTTTTACTAGTTCAATTTGTTCAAAAATTACCTGAATAGATGGCCAAACATCATTGATAGAATCAATGATGTTGGCCCAAAGAATTTCCTTCATATCTCCAAGTGGTTCTTGCAATGTTAAGTCCTTTTCAAGGACTTTTATTCTTTCTACCATTATTTGGTTCTTTTGAACTTCTTCCTTCTGTTGTATCTGTGCAAGTTTATAATCAGTCTCCAAACTTGACACTTTTTCTTTGAGCTTCTTAAGCTCAATGGCCTGGATGTTCATTTCCTCCATGGCTTTTACCAATTCGTCTATCTTTTCTGTTGATGTCCCTATGCTTGTAAATGCCCCTGTGCCCGCTGATGTTCCTGTGACTGGCAAAGCTATAGCTGGTGGAAGTGTGGGTGCTAAGGCAACAGCCAATGTGGAGGGTACTGCAGTAGAGACTGTAGGAATTATAGTCTGAAGAGTGGTGGCCAGCTCACTCTATTTGGACTGTATCAAATTATCTAATTCTTTCTCTGTCTCTTTTAATTGTTCATTCAACTTAAGGACTAAGTCCATAAGCTCTCCCTCCTTCTAAGTTTCCAACACTTCAAGCTGTTTGAGGATGATGTAGAGGGGGAATTTTGAGCTGCTTCTTCAGTGCAGCTATGTCATCATTTTTCATATTGATAAGATTTTCTGCAACTTTCACATCCTTGGGATCATGTCCCAGTTCTATGACCAAGTCCTATAAGGACTTTATTCTGGTGTCCTTTGCCTATGAAGAGGCCTTCTCTAACTGAAATTGTGCTGATATATTATTTAGGGAATTCTGGAGTTGGTGGGCTGCAATTGCCTTGTTGGTCAAGCTGGAGTAATCCATTTCACCAGTCTGCTTGTGTAGTTCTATTTGGTCAATAGGATGGATATCCTTTGCCAATACTTCAAATTCCGTTTTCAGATAATCTGCCATTGATCTGTGTTGCTGTGTAGTTGGGTTCAAAAAACTCATCTACGTCTTACCTTCCTTTATGTCAAAGGCTGACATCAGCCTTGTTTGATTGGTTGGAGCCATTTTAAGGTAGTGTGCATAACTTTGGGCCTTTAATCTTTCATTTATGGCCTTGATTTCTTTGTATTTCTCTTTTAAGTCCTGGCTCTGGCCACTTGGAGCTCTAAAGGAGGATACTTCCACGCTCTGTTGTCTTTCCAACATTTGAGCCTCTGAGGTGGAAGGTTCTTGTGTACCTCCTGAAGTAGTGGTCTACCTACTTTCAACCCTTTCTGTACCTACTGCTCCTGTTGTCTCTTCAGTAAACTCCTATTCTGAATGGATTCAACCTTTTCCTCTTGACATAAGTTTGTGCAACAGGTCTGCTAGAAGGAGTAGCCTCCTCTCTATCTCTTTTAAGATTCCTCTCCTCATTTAGGGGAGTCTGTAAAATAGGATGATTGCTCATGATATGTTCTGGTTGAGCAAGTTCTTCTGAAATCTCAGGTTGTTCTGATTCCTTTAGCTGCTCTGATGATCCTTCTTTTGTAGTTTTCCCACTGTGTCATGGTGATTTCCTTTGAGATTGAGTTTCTCCTGGCACCTGTACAAATTAATCCTCATCAAGTCTTCTATCTAAATCAATCAATACATTATTGACAACAATTTCTATGTTATCCCGATCTACCAAAGTGTTTTACACCCATTCAGCTTATTTTCATACTGTTCAATTGCAGGGATTCTATGGTGGATGTAAGGAGATAATTTATTCTTTTGTCTCCTATTGCAAATGAACTCTAAGGGGTCATAGTTCCATATAAAACTTTGTTTGAGTTTCAGCCTTTGGAGGATTAATTCTACTTCCTTTTCTGCTTCCCTACTATTACATATGAAAGGGCCAAGTTGATCTTTTATCCTAAGCTGAGCTTTCTTCTTGGCCTTCACAAAATGCACCTCATCTGAAATGATCATTTTCCTATAGTACTCCAGAGCAAACAATCTCATAGGGAGGTACCTGGGCAGTTGTAGGGAGCCAACTCACATCCATAGATTCTGATTTCAGTGTGGTTTTGGTACAAGTACCAATCCCCCACTCTATACTGTTTTGACAACCGAAGGACCCTCCTAATATCTGCACTGATTTTGGGGGGAGGGCTTCCTAATAGCATAGTTTTCGCTGGGTACACAAAGAGATCTATGAAATCAGTATCAAAATACTGAGAGTCATATTGGTGGATTAATGAAGTCCAGAAGACCACTAATCTCGGGTTGCCTCTGGTATCAAGATTTTGAAGGGTGATTGGAAATTTATCAACTTGATAATACAAGAATAGATGATATAAAACTGAAGAATATTTAAACACTCTTTCATTATCCATCCTCATGAGTTGATCATGTATCTTATCAACAATGAACTTAGCATAGTCAAACATGATGGCTAGGGGCTGCCTAGGAGAGTAGATGGACATAAAGGCTACAATGATTTCATCAAAAAATTCACTTGTCGTCTGGCCTAATACATTTGATATCATGTATACGATGTCTCGGTCAAGATCAAATAATATAGTCCACATGTAAGCGGGAGAGTCCTTTGAAGTGTATTTTTCTTCCCTGATGAAGGCCTGGAATAATCTAGCAAGTCTGATTGATGTGAGTGTGGGGAATCTGTTTAGCAAATCTCCAATAGAAAGAGGTTTTAGGTCTTGGACTGGTTGCAACCGGAGCATTTCATTTATAGACTCAGCAGTGATGGTAAAGAATACAGACTGGTCAGGGGTCATCATTGCCCTTTGGCTGGGATTATAGTTCATATGAGAGTAATGGATAATCTCTGGGAGGATATGAACTCGGGGAAACTGGTACTTGGGTAAACCTGATTCCCAAAGTCCAATGTAGTCTACATGGCTCAGGTATTGGTCTCTGTACCTGCAGTATAGTTTCAAAGAGCATTCTTGGACAAAGGTATCTTTAATCTGGAAATCTTTATCTGCTAGTGGGAGATGGTCTCTCTATGAGGATTAGAAATGGGCATGATATTCAATGCAATTGGGGCATCCATCCTTGGCTCTTGTGGATTCAAGGATGGGGGCGAAGGGTTTTTAGTGAAATTAGGAGAAATTGGTCTAATTTGAGGTATTTTGGATTCACCGGGCAACTTATCTTACTAAATTACTTAGTATTTTGAAGAAAATTAGTTCAAGTTTGGGAATAAAATAGGGTTTCTCAACGAATTTGGGGTAAATACCTGGTTTCAACTTTTGGATGGAGTAATGGCGACTATGCACTGTTTGCAGGAAGCGCACGGGACTGCAAGGTGGTCTGGAGTTTCAGCAGCTTCGGTAAATTGGCAGTTGGACGTAGGTTGACATTTGCACATACTCTGTTGCTTGCATGGAGGTCTGAGCAGTCTTTCACGATAAAACCAAAAAACAATGAGTTTTTTAGGTTTATTCGTAAAGTCAATGATTTTTGTGGGTACACTAGGAAAAGGACACTTGGAGCTAAGCGGGAAATGTGACAGTTTGTCGTTTAGTGGGAGGCAGTAAGCGGGATCATATCGCACAGCTTTTGGGATAAAGTGGTTTTGGGAGGAAGCCGCCCGATGCCATTCATTGGGTGCCACGTAGCAGCGGGGTGAATAGTGAAACCACCCATATCGGGTGGATAAAGGTCGGCCTTCGGAGGCTGCCCGATATGAGCGTCAACCGTTGGATCAAAAGGGGTCAGATCGCACGGTGATGGGGGCGATGATTTGATATGAGGTTTAATGGAGGGGCACGACAGGGTTTTAATGTGCGAAGGGATTAATTAATTGCAGATTAGGGAGGTTTAATGTCGTCGGGAGTGTTTTCATTGGCGAGGATAGATTATTAATTAATCACTGGTTGATTAATTAATCTATTTTATTCAGTGATGGGTCATGGTTATTAATTAGTCGTTGATCGACTTAGTTAATCCCTTAATTTTTCACTAATACAGTTTATGTTTCAAACCTTTGGGGACGGGATATTAACATATGGGTTTTTAATAAAATATATGGAAAAGGGGTATTTTTGGGATTTAATAAATAAAGTTAAAAGTTAATATCAAATGAGGGCAGAAAACGAAGTGCGCTAAGTGTAATGTGTATTGAAATTTATTTACATTTGCACATAATACATTATAATTTGGGCTAAATGAGCATTTGTGGGTTTTTGCGAAAAGAAAGGGGTTTTGCTTGGGGGGATTTCTTTTCCTAGGCAATTGGTGATTTCACCTTAGGAAAAGGGATTTTTTAGGGGAAATGAGTGAATTATGGAGGGGATGAATGTTGGTGAGGGGGCTTTTAGTATTTAGACCCTATAAGTTATTGGGCCGAGGGTCTGGTCCCTCCAGAAGTCAAAGAAATGCTCTGAGCCCCTTTAACTTAAGGTTTTAGGTACTTTTGACTTTTCTTATGGAAAATTAGTAAACTTATAGGTAAAATGAATGGGTAAATTAATCACTTGACTTTGTGTAAATGCTTAATTATCATCCATACTTTAGCAACTTGATGATGAAAGTAAATGATATGATCTTAACTAATCATTTATTACAATTCTGCAACCATTCAACTACTTACGCATCTACTCATCCTACCATTTTTTCTACTCTTTATTAGGGTGCACTTACGTTGGAAAACTCTTATCAAAACATTTTTCTTTTCTTTTACAATAGAAATCTTTCTAAGTCTATCCTTATTACATTCAAGGGCTCAGATTAAAATGTTGAGCTCCTTTTATTTACTCTACTTATCTACTTATCTGCCAAGATTAAATAGTTTGGTCATATTTTATTCTCTATCTCTAAGCATGAAATTCAAAACATGGAATAACCAAGATTAAATTGTTTGATTACCATGGATTGTGGCATGAATAACAAGCTGCACATAATCATTATTATGCAAAAAAGTAAATAGTAGTGGCATTTGGACTTGCACACTTTCATGGTATTTTTCTTTTTCCTTGGGGTTCATTTTCATCTTTTTTGACCTTTTTTACTCTTTTTTGTCCTTTGATTTTTCTTTTAGGACATACCCTCTTTACATTTTTTAATTTGTTTTTATTTCTTTGAATATGGAAAAAATTTCAGAAATCAAAGGTATGTACATATTACAGATTTGACCTTAGCCTTTCAAAAATTATGACTCCTATCGCTATAGGAACCTAACAGGCGCAACCCATCTTGGTCCAAGTTTTGGCTGATTACTCTGCATTTTTAGGAGCAACCTATGCAGAGATGGTGAAGATATATTCATTGTAGTGTTTTGGAGGTTTGGGGTGGGACAAAGCCCATATTTTGTAATGGGTTTAAGGGTATTAGCTTTTCTTTTGTCAAATCCATGGTATGTGGACCATGGTATTGTAGTAAGAAATCTTATATAAAGAAGATGTAATATTTGATAGCTAGGTAGGATCTAAGATCAATAGACTGTTCATATATTCATGTCTTAGTTTGTATTTGGGAGAAGGCTTCATTGTTGAGTGCGTGGAGACCTTGAAGAGTCTGCACCTGAGTGCACAAACTACCTGCAATTAGGTGCGCAAGTGAGAGAAGTGTATGTAATTGAAGATCATCTTAATAAAGAAGAAGTTTTCATGAACTGTTGTATACCTTTCTATGTTATGTATTTATTGTTATATACATTGTTATGAATGACTTTTGCTGAATTATAAAAAGCAATATAAGATATAAGGTTATATGCTAACGTTTATGGGTTTAATACAAATATTCTAAGTTAATCATTTGTGTGAAGTTGTAAATGTATGCAAAGTTGTAGATTGGTATAAGTTATAAGTAATTACACGGTGCCACTGCGTGGATATCCCTTTGGTTGCAGAAACCTAGTTTTGCAGCCTCACATAACTACTTAGGGTGAGACTGCAATCTGCTTGCAGTTCATTGTCGAAAGGGCTAATAGTTGAGGGTTTTGTTGGTGTGCAACACACTTTGAACCTGGGTCAAGCCCCTCTCAAACTAACAAATGGTTTCGTTGTCGAGGCCGGGATCTGCTTAAAGGGATATGATTTGGCATCCGTCGAAGAAACAACTCTAGGAGTAGGTCAAACAGAAAGAAAGAGAATTTACAGAAAAGGAGAACAGAAACCCTCATTAATCAACTAAAGATTGGTTGTAGAAATATATCTTTGAAGAGCAATATGAGATCTTCTTTTCTCCGTTCCACATTGAATTTCTTGAGTGGGTATATAAGTTGGTCGAACATAAGACCTATTTCAAGAACGACAAATCTAAGCATTGGAACTCTAATTTGATACAAAGACTCAAGAACATCAATAACATTATCTCAAGGGTTGTTGATTTCTGGATCGATAGAATTTTGGGAAGATTTATCACCGAGTTCGTAATAGACGATATCGTATCCTATAGCAAAGTTGAACGAATATTTTTCAAAGGACCATGAGGTAAGTTCTTAAACTATATTAAGAACTGGATTAAGATGTTATTGTGTGAAAAGTGGATGTTACAATTCAATCAGATTAATGTCTGGGAAAAGAGGAAATAAGTCTGAACCAGGAGCTACATGAATTGGGAAGTGATATAGAACATAGCTGAAGAACTATATTGAGACTGATTATAGCCCCTTGTTAGGAGGATCTGAGAACGAAGAAGAAAGAAGTAACCCTACAACCCTACGACATTCCCCTCCCCATCCTAAAGGTGCGTCGAAGTCAGGAAGTGAGAAGAATCAAGGCATCTTTGGGATCCCCCATCCATCCACTCCCATCACGCACCATCTGTCTCCCCATAATTCACCTACATGTCCACCACCTCCCCCTCCACCTAGCGCCCTAAGAAGAAGAATGGTCGATGACATTAAGCTACCTATCTTTAAGGGATTGGGATAACACGACCCTGACCAGTTCTAGTTTGTAGTTGATGCAGTATGGACAAAAAGATAAATCACCAGTGATGATGTAAAGAAGGCATAGCTCATCACATCGTTGCGAGAAATATCGCTGACATGGTATATGAAATACTCTGTGACTAAGATGACTGATGCATTTGATGGAATTAAGAAAACATTAGGATCAGAATTTAAAAATCCAAACTCAAAGTTGTAGTGTATTACGGAGCTAAAAGAGATAAAGTAAGCACCAAATGAGTCTGTGTGGGAATTGGATTAGCGATTCAAGGTATTAATGGGACAAGTATGCTTTACTTTACCTCCATAATAGTATAAGGAATGGTTCACATCCATGCTACTGCCACATATTAGATTACCTTTAACAAAAGTCGAAGCATTGGATATCACAATGAAGTTAGAAGCCTCATCGATTGGAGATACTCATGCAGCAGTACAACAGATACAGAATCAGCTAGTTGATTTGACCTTGGAATTGTAGGATATTAAGAAAGGTAAGGATATCAAATCAAAAGTACGGTGTATGAAATGCAAAGCAAAGGGTCATTATAAGGATCAATGCGATTCATAAACTATGTGGCGAGTGGAGAACCTAATCCACTCAACTCGGGATCAAGTTTGTGATGCGAGATCTATCAAACGGTAGGAAAACATCTCTCTGAAGATCGCTACCTGTTACAGAAGTATGTGCAAACTCCGAAGTAGCTATTTTGCAACTTTTGTAGGTCAGTAGGCAGCGATGAGAAGAATTGTCGAAGTTATGATTTGATGATGGAGCGCACTGTTGATACATATAGACTGCAAGTTGAAGGACATACATATGAGGAACAAGGTCAGAACGCTTGTCAAGGAGGTTTTCAAGGACAAGGTCAAGGATGAGGAGGAGGTCGAGGATGTGGCCAAATTATCTATTATAATTGTGGACAGACAAAAAACTTTGCAAGATATTTTTAGAACCCGATGAAAACCGGCTACTACTATAAGTCTTTCGATCATGTAATAGAAGAATGCCCTATCCTTATTGCAAAGATGCAGGATAAAATAAACCAGCAGCCTACAACGAATATTCAAATGATGACCACCAAACCAAGGGGGGATCAACAGTGCATCAGCATTGTAACAAGAAGTGGAGTTGCGACTGGAGATGGTAAAGTTGATGACAAAATGGAAGTTGAAGCTACGTGGATAAGGAAGACCGTTGAAAAGGCTCCTGCCTTTAACATTGAAAAACAAAAGAAAGTTTTTATGGAGGCAAAGTGGAGTTTCATGAATGATGGAGCTTAGATCTCTACCGCCCAGACAAATTAGAAGAAAAATCTGCGAGATAATACCAATTGCGACCCAAGATGTGGATCCAAATATTTTGAAGTATTTTCTGCAGACTTGAATGAAGTTATTGAGAAATCAGAAGGTTGTGGAGGGATTACAGTAACTGATAGACTCTTTTGCTTCTAAGGATGTACCGTAGAATGAGATGCGTGTAGTAAATAATCTGCATAGACACAAAAACAGAACTGGAAAATAAATTAGGCTTATAGCACAAACTGGAGAATATGATATGGATCAAGTTATCTTGGATTTAGGATCTGATGCCAATGTCTTTCCAAGGTAAACTTGCGAGTTGATGGGAAATTCGAAATTGCAATGGTCAACTATTCAGCTGAAAATGGAAAATCAATAGAAGATCGTACCTCTAGGAAGGTTGTCAAATATCACAGTGGACATCAACGAAGTGCGCACCACCACTGACTTTGAAGTGATTGAGATTGTCGACGATAGTAATCCCTAACCCGCATTGCTTGGATTGGATTAGGTGTTTTCTAACATGGCCATAATTAATTTGGAGAAAAGGAAAATAATATTCGAAAGTAATAATATGAGGGTTATTGTTCCATTGGATCCATTAGAGGGCGCGAGGTATACAAAGCCTATCAAATAAGATTATGGTGCGGATGACATCGATAATATCTATCATATCACAGAAAAAGAAGAAGAATGGATTAATCCTACTATAGATGGAAAGATGACCTAGGAGGAAGATAGTTCCTGCACTTTAGATTCACAACATGAATTGGAGAACTGGAAAGCAGATTGCATCAAGTGTCTACAAGGTGATGTGCAAGGACCACCAAAGTAGTGCATTGTATGGCAGTTGAGGTACGTGATTTTCCTTTGTATGATGGTTTGTGTAATAGAAATACTTTCTTTAGATACTATAAGAGACGGGTACGAGAAGATCAGAGATTGTTAGATTTGGATCAAGCATTAAGAGCTACTCTTGCTAGATGGTGGGGTACTCACAAGAAAAATATTGGAGATTGGAAAAAATGTAGAATATTGATGTGGGTAAGGTTTGATCAAGAAGAAATAGAGCTCATAGATAAGTAAGATGGTCAAACTGATCCAAGGGATTGCATGTAGCTTTGTATGGAATCTTGGGAGGAAATTCCACGAGAAGAATAGGTGCATGGTTTCATCCATACCTTGGAGACAATACCTCAGAATTGGTATTTGTAAATTGAACTTCAACATGGGACTGTTAGCTGGTCGAAAATGGTCGATGAATTTGTAATGACATTCATATTTGAGGATGACTGTCCATATATAGATGCAACCTTGAGGGTAGTGAAGAAGAAATAAATTTAGAATGAAGTTCTAGCTATTTAATAGCCTGATTGGGTTGTGCAAACACGAAATGCGATGGAATTCTATAATATCACTGTAAAAGAGGATGAATATCCTCGCAGCATTGATATTAAAGAATTAGAAGGTCATCATGAATTAAGTGGACCTAAGATAGAGATGTCGGACATAAAAAATCCATTGAAGATGAAGAAAGTGAATATAGGGACATAGGATGAACCAAAGTATGCCACCATAGGAGATTACTGGGATGAAGATATAGTTAGCAAGATAAAAGATCTCTTGCATGAATACCAAGAGTTGTTCCCCACTATTTTTTCAGACATGAAAGGCATAATAGGGGATTTAGGAGTTATGAGGATTCCTCTGAAGCCTGATGTGAATTCTGTCAAGTAGAGACCTTACAGTCTGAATCCAAAGTATAAGGAGAAGGTAAAAGAATAATTAGACAAGATGTTAACAACAGGGATAATTGAACCTGTCGAAGAGTCTGAATGGGTAAGTCCCATGTTAGTTTGGGTGAAGAAGGTGAAAGGGGAAATCATAATCTATGTGGACTTGAGGAAGTTAAATGATGCATGCCTACATGATCCTTTCCCTACACCATTTATAGACAAAGTGTTGGATAATGTCGGAGGACAAGAGGCCTACTCTTCTATGGATGGTTTCTCAGGGTATCACCAAATCATAATTGCGTTAAAAGATAGAAATAAGACAAATTATGCTATAGAATGGGGTTCCTATCAATACACAGTTATGCCTTTTGGGCTGAAGCATGTGCCTACTATCTTTCCCAGAGTGGTAGTTGTGGCCTTCAAGGAATATATACACAAATTCTTGGAAGTTTACTTCGACGACTGGACAGTGTTTGGGCTATTGAAGATGCATGTGGCAAGCTTAAGATTGATGTTGGAAACATGTAGGAAATACCAGATATCATTGAACTTGAAGAAGTGCATATTTTGTGCACCATTTGGAATACTGTTAGGACATGTGGTTTGTAAACAGGGATTGATGGTGGATCCCGTGAAAATCATAGTTATTGTGAACCCTCCAACACCGAAAACGGTAAGACAATTGCATATAACACTAGGACACACTGGCTACTATAGGAAGTTTATAAAGGGGTATGCACATATAAGTGCGTTGATGGAGAAGTTGCTGAAGAAAGATGTGACTTTTCAGTGGGACGAAGAGTGCCAAAAGAGCTTGGATGTGCTAAAGGAAAAGATGGTAATTGTTCCTATTCTAGTTTTCCCAGATTGGAAGGAGTAGTTCCATGTACATGTTGATGCATCTTGCATGGATTTGGGTGTAGTGCTAGCACAGCTAGGAGCAGGAGATATTGATCATCCCATATTTTTTGCAAGAATAAAGTTGTCCAAGGAAGAAAATAATTACAACACGATAGAAAGGGAGGGGTTAGCTATGGTGTATGCGCTGTAGAAGTTCAGACATTACTTATTGGGAGCACACTTCAAGATGTTCACTAATCACTCCGCGCTGAAATATTTGGTGAATAAGCCTGTTTTAGGAGGAAAGATATGTCAATGGTTTTTATTATTCCAAGAGTATGACTTTGAAGTTATATTGACTCTGCGAAGATTGAATGTTGGACCTGATCATTTATCTAGGATAGAGACAGGAGAAGAACCTACAAGTATTGAAGATAACATTCCCAATGCACATCTATTCACAATTAAATTTGCAGATGACCACTTCGCAGATATTATTCAGTTTTTTTCCACAAGAATGGCGCCCGTGGAGTATACAATGAAGAAAAATAAGGAGTTGGTTGTCTGAGCAGCTGATTTCTCGTTGATTGTTGGGCACTTGTATAAAATGGAACCGATGAAGTATTGCACAGATACATCCTTGAAAATGAAAGACATAGCATTATGACAGAAGCTCATGGAGCAGTTGTAGGTGGGAATTATGCAGGAAAATCCATTATGCAAAAGATATTCAGGGTCGGGTTATGGTGGCCTACAGTACATAAGGATGCAAAAGAATGTTTTCAAGCATATGATGTATGGCAAAGGATAGGGAAGCCATCCAGAAGAGATGAAATCCCACTAGTACCACAGGTGACCTTGAAAGATTTTTACAAATGGGCAATTGACTTTGTTGGACCTATCAGTCCACCAGGGAAGAAGACTTGTGCAAGATATATCATCACTACAACTGATTATTTGACAAGGTGGGCCGAGGCAAAACCAATGAAGGATTGTAGTGCAGAAACTGCTGCAAAGTTAATTTTTGAGTATATATTGTCCAGGTTTAGTTGTCTGAAGATTTTGATGAGTGACCATGGGAAAAATTTCTTGAACAAGACTATCGAAGCACTAACTGAGGAATTTCAGGTTTACCATCATAAGAGCACTCCCTATCGTCCTCAGGAAAATGGGACAGTGGAAGCTTTCAATAAGATTCTATAGAATGCATTGATCAAGGTGTGTCATGTGAATAGAGATTACTGGGATTTAAGGATTCCATTGATGTTATGGGCATACAGAACAACATGAAAGAAATTGACAAGGCAGACACCTTTCAGACTGGTATATGGACAACAAGCAATTATGCCTATGGAATACATTGTGTCAAGTCTGATAATTGTAGCTATCACAAATATGGAAGACCCTGACATGTGCAAAAAACAAGGGAGAAATCCTGGCATGATATGCATATCAAGAAGAAGATATTCTAGGAAGGGGATCTTATATTATTATATGACAGCAAGTTCATGAAGTTCTCAGGAAATTTCAAAACACATTGGTTGGGGCCATACATCGTCAGGCACATTTTGGATGGTGGTGCAATTCAGCTCGCGAATTTGAATGGTTAGTTGATTCTGGGACAAGTGAATGGTAGTATATTGAAGATATATAGGGACGACTATGTCCCTAGAGCTTCGCATTAAAAAATGAAGGGAGGGAAGTCTTAGTGCCACCTGCAGTTGAAAGTGGGCACGGGGCTATAAACTACTCTACAGGAAGGGACTTCACCGAGGAAAGATTATTGCACGTTACTCAATAATATGATGAAGTCTGAAGGAGCTTCGACAAGGGAAAGGTCAATGCACCAAAAGGGGCACTCTAATGAAGTTAGTTGGAAATATGACCGTTGGAAGGAAAGAGGGTACATTTGAAAGGAAATTATCGTTAAGGGGCATGGAGGAAAATAATTTTTGAAGCACACCTAGTTGTATCTAGCCCTACATGCATTAAAAGAGCCAAATATAAACCAATCATGAGGCTGGGAATTCAAATTTTTTATAAAAACTGCATCCTGTGCCACATTTTACACTTTTCTTCCTAGAGAATTTAGAAAAGGTGTCTAAGTGTGAAAGAGATATTGCATGTCTAAGGGAAGGTTTGAAGATCTAGCCAAGATACTTACGAAGAAAGGATTACCTGGTAAAATGGAAGCACAATTTGGAAAGACTGCAAGAGTGAATGCACCCACATTCTTGAGGTCGCCAAGAAAATAGGTGCTTGTATAGCCACAAGCACATCCACAACCACAACCACAACCACAGAAGATGAAGGAGAAGATACCAGTTGAAGTCTCTACAACGGAATTAAGAACATCCCCATGAAAGAAGACACAGAAGGAAGTACACTTAAATAACAAGGAGGATAAAGGTGAAAAGCCCATGCAGAAAGAAAAGAGGTCGGTACAGCAGAAGGGACCTCAACAAGTCCACAATAGGGAAGAAGAGGTTGAGTTTCAACAAATGGAGATAGAGGGTGTGGAGATCCCCTCTATGCTCCCAACTTACATGCCATCAAGAAAACCGAGCGCAAAGCCAGTTAAGGAGTCGAAGGAAGGGAAGTTTGCTACATATACTCTGTTGCTACTGCAGGAGGTGCCTTTTCAAGGTTAAGCGTTGGGGAAAATCCCCCAGCTCAAGATGGAGGACTGGGACTTCAATGACAGAATAAAATACCCTCAATTTGAGCCCAATAGATACCTAAAGAAATTTCATTACCCGAAAATCAGAGCTACAAGGTTGGAGCCGCAAACATGAGTTGCAAGATCGCATAGAGTAGGGCTTCTAAACATGTTGAACGTGCCACACTTCGGTCAAATCTCATCCAGCATAGCATGTGTGAGACAACTCCTCGCACTGGTGCATGATGGAAGTATTTGGTTGTGGATAAGGATCCTGATTGATTAGATGCTCATCAGAAGGATAACAATGCTACCTCATCAAGGGAAGGACCCCGCAGACAATTTTGTGGGTAAAACAAAGATAAGGAGATGGCACAGATAATGATGGATAAGTCTGAACTCGTAAAGAAGTCGAGGGGATATGAGATCAAATCTAAAGAGGACCAAGGGGTGCACTTTTCCATGCACATGTTGGCGGGAATATAAGTTTTAACCTCGTATAGAAATTACCTGCATACAAATTCTAAAAACAGAAAATAAACAATGGTGAGAGCATAAAACATAAAATAGACATACACAAAGATTTTTCACTGGATCCCAAAACTGGGAGTACCATATTGATTTTTCATTATATTCCTCTCAATGTTACAATACATATATATACATGCCAAAGCATTTAATAACCCCAATCCATTAACTCTAGATCAGAACACAACCATAGTTCCCTTCACCAGATCTACAAAATACCATGGATTGAAAACCATCGTGCCTAAAACCATGTGTGAAATACATGCACAATATCATAGGTAGGTCCGCCCACCTAATATAGGGTCTAAAAAAAATTCTCGGGCCGCTACCCCAGATCCCGTGCAGGGGGGCTACCGCCCCCCTAGTAGTGCCCGGTGCAACGTACAGGGAGGGCTACGCCCACCCCCCCGTAACCCCCCAGCGTGTGGACTAGTTGTGGAAAGAATATAACACACCCCAACATTCTCCCACTTGTTGTTTTATTTCGACAGGAGATATTAGTAATTGATCCAGCCCTGCAACACCCATTGTTTCTCTACACCAAGAGAACTTATCAATGCTCACAGACTTGGTCAATGCATCTGCATTATTCTTAAAAGTGTCCACCTTTACTAGCAACACCTTTCTGTCCTCAACCATATCCCTCACAAAGTGATACTGAACATCAATGTGCTTTGTCTTTGAATGATAAGCAGGGTTCTTTGCCAAGAAAATTTGACTTTGGTTATCACAGTCTATGCTTATAGCTCGTTGTACTAACCCCATACTTGAACACAATCTCTGAAACCAAAATTCTTCCTTGCTTGCATGAGTGGCTGCCATGTATTCTGCCTCTGTAGTTGAAAGTGCCACTACATATTATCTCTTACTCATCCAACTGAATCCACCTCCAAATAGGTTACACACATACACACTTGTAGATCCTCTCTGATCCAAATCTCCAACCCAGTCTACATCAATAAAGACACGAATTTCTGAAACTATTTCCAATCCTAGTCTTCCTTGGTAACAAAAACCATAATCACTAGTGCCACGCAAATACCTGAAAACCCGCTTCACTATTGTCTAATGCTCCTTCCCTAGTTTTGACATAAAGTTACTCAATACATCCACTGCATGTGTGATTTCTGGTCTAGTAAATACCATTGTATACATCAGGCTATCGACCACACTTTCATATGTTGGAACACGGGACATGTCCTCTTCCTCTTCTTGTGTCTTGGGACACTGTTCAACAGATAACTTTACACCTAGAAGAATAGGAACCTTCATCAGTTTTCTCTCCTGCATATTAAACCTCTACATTATTGTCTCGACATACTTCCTGTGGTTTAACCAAAGCTTCCTCTTTGCCCGATCTCATTTAATTTCTATGCCCAAAATAAAGTTTGTAGCACCAAGATCTTTCATGTCGAATTTAGAGGACAATTGGGTCTTCAAATCCTGGATAATGTCTTTGCCATTTCCAACTAGCAACATATCATCCGCATACAAGACCAGATAAATAACACGGTCACCAATTAATTTAAAATACACACAGTGATCTACTTTGCTTTTGGTGAAGCTAAGTCCCCGTATAAATGTATCAAATTTCTAATACCACCTCCTTGGTGACTGTTTTAACCCATACAAAGACTTTTTTAACTTGCATACCAGTTATTTCTTACCCTTCACCGCAAAGCCTTTAGGTTGCTTCATGTAGATCTCTTCTTCTAGATCCCCGTGAAGAAATGTTGTCTTCACATCCATCTGTTCTACCTCAAAATCAAAAGCAGTAGCAACAAATAAAAGTAATCTAATAGAAGCTACCTTGGCAATAGGAGAAAAAATATCACCAAAATCAATTCCCAGCAACTGGGAATAACCTTTTTCTACCAACCGAGCTTTGTATTTCTCCACCTTTCCTTCTGCATTCATCTTCTTCTTGAACAACCATTTGCTGCCAATGGGTTTCCTTCCACCTAACAACTCCAAATCCCAAACCTCATTTTTGTGCAAAGATGCCATTTCATCAACCATGGCCTCTTTCCAGAGTTTTCCATCCTCTGAATCTACTACTTTCTTCAGAGTTCTGGGATCATCATGAGTAATAGATAAAGAAAAATTTGAACAAAAAGCATATGGACTAAACCTTTCTAGATTTCTTTTTTCTCGAACTGATCTTCTCACAACCGGCGTTTGTGGCTCTTCATTTTCTGATTCCTCTTCTGCTGTAGAGTCAAGTTCTTCCTCCTTTAGCTCAAACTCTATCATCTCATGTTCCTTTGGTAGGAATCCATGTTTAATAACATATTTCACCTCTCCAAACACCACATCTCGGTTGTACACAACCTTCCTTGTTAATGGGTTCCAAGGCTTATAACCTTTTAAACCAACCTTATACCCATTAAAGATGCACTTTTCAGATTTACCCAGTGATGGAATCGACATAGGTCCAAACATATCACTATGCACAAGCTCTAATATTTTTTTCGCCCTCTTACCACCAGAGGGAAAACTCACCCGATTTTGCTTCCCATATACAAAATTTTCACAGAAATCAAAATCCAGAGAGCTATTGGACATACCTTTACCATGAAATATTCGAAGGCCTTTGTCTCCAATATGTCCAAGCCTTTGATGCCATAGCATGGTCTTTTCTCTGTAGACCACTAGAATTCCTGCTCCACTTTTAGGAACCACAGAACTATTGCACCCATCAATAAGAGTGCTACCTTGCATCTTGTATAGTGTTCCAATCCGAACTCCCCACATCAATACTAGTGCTCCCTGAACCATCTTGCAAGTATCTTTTTCAAACAATGTTTTTACACTTGCATCATCGACCTTACTTACAGAAACCAAATTTCTAGTCAATGCAGGAATATGCAGAACACCTGGAAGTGTTCTAATCCTTCCACCTTGCAACTTCAACTTGAATTTTCTGCGACCAATGACTCTAACATTCCTTTCATCCCCTAGTAAGACATCACCACCATCACATTTCTCATACTCACAAAACCACTCTCTATGGGGAGTGAAGTGAAAGGATGCACCTGAGTCAATCAACCATGCCTCATGATCTGCATGTTTACTTGAAGAAGAAGCCAAGTACACATCCCCACCTTCATCTGAGGTGGTTTTTGCCTCTACAGAAGGAGCATCATCAAATCCCTTTCCTTTCTTAGGAGCTTTAGATTTACTGTCCCTTTTGTAGTGCCCTTCCTTTCCGCATTTCTAGCACACCTTTACAAGTTTTCCTAGATATTTATATCTCCCTCTAGATTTAGAGCTCCCACTCGAAGACTTATTTTTGTTTTTGTTCTGGGACCTTCCTCGTACAGACAAGGCATCACCATTCTAGCCCTCCATATTTTCTCATCTCATTTCCTCTAACAACAAGGATGAGACTATTTCATCAAACTGCAAGGCAGTTGCATTGCTACATATTCCAACAATCAGACTATCCCACGAATCTGGTAGAGAACATAACAAAATGATGCACTTATCATCATCCGAAAATTTAATATCAACAGATAATAAATGACTTACCACAATATTAAATGCGTTCAAATTCTTTGTCACCGAGTCACCATCTTTCATCCTCAGGTTATACAACATTTTATGTAGGAACATTTTATTCACTAGAGACTTCGATTGGTATAAATTCCCTAACTTGTCCCATAAAGCCTTTGTCATAGCTTCCCCTAATACATTTAGCAATACTGAATCTGAGACACACAATCCTATTGTGCTCTTTTCCTTCCAATCCAACTTCGTCCATTCTTCATCAGATATTGTCGTTGGTTTAGTACCTGGATCTATTGTGATTCACTGATCTTTATCCACCAACAGATCCTCCATCTTGAGTTTCCACAACTCAAAACTCTGACCATTAAATTTCTCAATCTCTATCTTTCCATTGCTCGCCATCTTCTTTCACCACAAGAATCGATCCCGCAGATCTCCCACTGAACAGGGTCTACCAAAGGCCGGAGCAAAACCCCTTAGCAGCAAAGGTGTCCCCTTGAAGCTAAAACAACTCTGATACCAAATGTAGGTTTTAACCCCATACAAAAATTACCTGCATACCAATTCTAAAAAAACAAAATAAATAATGGTGAGAGCATAAAACATAAAATAGATATACACAGATATTTTCCATTGGATCCCAAAACCGAGACTACCAGATTGATTTTTCATTATATTCCTTTCAATGTTACAATACATATATATACATGTCGAAGCATCCATAAACCCCAATCCATTAACCATGGATTAGAACATAATTGTAGTTCCCTTGACTGGATCTACAAAATACCATGGATCGAAAACCATCGTGCCCAAAACCATGTGTGAAATCCATGCACAAAAACATAGGTAGGACTGCCCACCTAATATAGGTTCCAAAAAAAAATTCCTGGGGCACTGCCCCGAACCCCATGCAAGGGGGGCTACCACCCCCCGGAAGCACCTGACGTAACGTACAGCAGGGTCACCCACCTCCCGCACATGGACTAGTCGTGGAAAGAATATAATGCACCCCAACAGAGAAAAATAATGAGGAATTCTAAGGCCAATGATGTGCCTGCAACAATAGTGTCCTTGGCTGCACAAGGGTCCAATTCAACTGGGCTTCTTATCTATGTAGGGACTTCTTAACAGATTGCAGGTAAGCGTAGGAAGAAGGCAAGACATTTCACTACGCCTGGTTGTTAATTCTTATCACACTTGTTGCATGGAAATAAACTGAAGACTCACAATTTTCGTCCATCGAGGTGGATGTGTGTGAAAAAACAAGGTATGATTCCTTATGGTTTACTAAGGAGTCGATGTGTGTAACAAAAAAATGGATTTTATTTGTGCTAATTTCAATGGATTTGCACATGGTGGTGAATCAACATCCCAGACTGTCACCATGTTTAAACAAACAATATTGTCACATCGCAGAGTTCAAGGCAAACTTTCAAAGGGCACGTGTGAAAGCGATGAAGGACCCACTTGAGACATGGCATCTATTTCCATACCTAGTGACTAAGGATGATTTACTTTCAGTTGTACAGAGCTAGCCGTAGGAATGGATGACTCCACCCAGTGGAGCAGTGCACATAGACATAGAAACAAAATAAATAGCGCACGAGAAAGATCACGAAGAACACCTCAACGATGCAAGGGTGTAAGAAGATTTTCCCTTTCTAGTAAAAATGAGACCATGGAAGAAGCAAAAGGAAAATAATACCAATGGAGTAGTGTTGCTTATCCTCACTGACGGGCACATCGACGAGATAGCAAAGAAGTTCCAGCAGATCACCATGGAGGCTTGGGATAGGATTGATGATCACTGCAAATTGATATTGGCTGAGGTACAACATGGCATCGTGGAGCTGAAGGTGTTTCCATAGAAAACAAAGCAACCAAAGTAGGTCACCCAACCATTGCAGCTAGAGCAGATAATAGAGAAATAATTCAGAGTTCGAATTGTGCAGGTGCCAGCTGGGGAACTACAGCTCAACACACCAAAGGGAAAATAATGGACCAGAGGACAGAGTTCCATCAAACTTTGACAATCGAGTTCCACTCACAAATGTGGGGGATGAATTCTCTGTTGCAGTTCATTGTTGATAGAGGGAGCCAAAAGAACCTCATTTCGGCAGAGGTTGTAAAGTGGTTGGGTCTACCAACCACACCACATAGGCAGTCGTACACCATTGGGTGGCTTCACCAAGGGTGAGATCTCCATGTTAGCCAACAGTGTCTCCTTCCCTGCAACAACAAGCCATTCACAATGATGTTTCTCCTCTTGAATTTTGTGATTGAGCCGAGAGGCTCATTCTACAATCCAATATGAGGGACATGTGTAAGTATGTCACGTTCTCAAAAAATAATACAAAAAAATTTGGCTAATGTCAGCCAAAACAAAATAACAAAATTTAAATAACCATATAAATAAACAATTAAAAATCGCCAAGAGGCCCATTCTATAATCCAATATGATGGTCATGTGTAAACATCCTCAAAAAGTAGTAAAAATATTTTTTGAAAAAAAACAAAAATTAAATAACCATATAAATAAAAAATTAAAAACCGATTAACAAAACCTATCTTAATCACATATTTATCATGCACTAAAAGAGAATAAATCTCTTGACGTGTAAAGTTTTTCTCAAGTTTGAGATTTGATCCCTCTCAGCTCTTGTAGATTCGTGGTTAAAATGGATCTATATTGGTGTATTATTGATCTAAATTGGATCATTATATTGTTTTTCATCCATCATGATGCATTTGGAGTGGAAAAAGTGGAGGAATCGGCTCAAGGGACCGTTTTACCGGCAGGACCCAGTTTGGCGAAACAGGATCTAAAACCTTGAGGGAGCATTTTTAGGAATCAAATAACTCTTTTTGGGGGTAAAACTTTGTCGCTTGAGATTGACACATTTTCATGGTGTTCTACACACAGAAATATTTCCAACGATGCAAGAATCTCGTCAATCGAAGTCTGTATGCAAAAATTATGCCACTCAGAAGTTGACCTTCATATTTCACACCTATAGTTCAGGAGAATGCCGCGTCAACCCCATTATTCATAAAAAAGGGGCTGGCCACATGTTTGTGATGTAGAAGAATATAGAAGAGTCTATTTTGTAACTCTAGTTAAGAGTTGATGTAGTTAAACTTAACCACTAGTAGGCTATTTAGTTGTGTTATAACCGGGCCACTAGGAGGAAGAGGCATTCCATTCTTTTGAGAGAATTTTTTCCATAGATGAGCAAAGATAGCCAGGAGATAGGAGGTAGAGCACACAGAGAGGATTTGTGCACTATAGCAGCCCACGGGCCATAGACATTACTTCTTTATATTTGCAGCCATATTTCCAGACAAAGAAAGAGAGTGAAGCGACCTCACCTTCCAACTGGGTTTTCACTTGAAAGGCTTTCCTGGAGAGAAAATATTGTGTCTTATATGTGTGTGAGATTATTTTTTCGTTCTCTTATTTTCTGCATAATTTACTTTTACATGCATGCACTAATTACAGCAAGATCTACATATCTAGAAATTAAATAAAATTGTAATAGTGTAGAATCTCATATTTTTAATATAATATTATCAGATCTGTTGTGACAAAATGTCCAATGGAATATCCATGGAAGTTTATGAATCATTTGGAATCATAGTAGGTTTATTTGGGTATCTTGTGGAGATTTCAAGGACCTAGATCGGCGAGGCTGAAAATCGTAAAACCCTAATCATAGGCGATGAATTTGTAAACCAACCTCGTGATCCTGTAGAGGTGAGGTTTTCGTGGCTCAAAGAACAAGTCGCGGATATAAACCGCAATGTAAATCTCCTCATGGTGATCCTAAGAAATAAGATGGGGATATTTGGAGAAGAAGGGAATTTGAATGCAGAGGAAAAATTAGAAGGGGGATCGAGAGATCAAGAAGACGTAGGTACATTGTTGTTATTGGTTTTCATGATCTTCTTTTTGTTTGTTTCTTGGATTGCCTCTTATGTTTTGAGTCTTGGGAATTGGTTTGGGAAAGAGGAAAGTTGACAGAGCTCGCGGAGAGATGTGTGGTACCCAACAGGTAATGTAAGACACATATGAAGCTTGGTGCATGAGTAAGCGCAGTGGAAGGTAAGCCTATGACAACTAGTTGGATTGGTTGGGTCCATTGGTGTAAATGGGTGATGGTGGTACGTCATGAGAAAGGTAACTAGAAAAGGTAAATTAAATGGATCTAAGGTGTTAGATGCCTTGACTATGTTGGGGACGATTATTCTCCATGTTGTGCATGGTGTGCGTGGATAAAGGAAGTTCTCTTAACCTATATATTATGTTATCTAGTAATTAGGTTATGATCATGATTATGTTGATGTTTATATATGAAAACATGTATGTCATGTCTGACAGGGTCGTCATCGATCATGTTGGTGTAATGCTAATGTTTATATGTATATATGTGTGTATGTATGTCGTTGTCTGATAGGATCATGATTGTTTGTGCTAATGTTTATGTATCTACGTATCCATGTATCTATGTCACTGTCTGACAAGGTCATCAGGGATCATTCTTGTGGAGGAATGATTGCTTATGCAGGGAATGGCATGAAGGCGTCCCTAGTCTTATGAGGAATCAATTAGAAGAGTAGTCATGATTGATTTATGAGGTCAATATCATGTGGATATGAGTTTATAGCATGTGTTTATACTATGTATATGCTTATGTTATGGACATGCTATGTTGAGAGATACATCAGCGAAATGAAAGCAGTGTGGTCTATAGCATGTTGGGACAAGCATGGATAAGACACTGGAAGCAAGGTTGCTTGGTAGAAACAGTGTGGTTTTGGATGTGTGTTACCACCATTGTGCATATGTTGTATATGTTGTACATGTTACATCTATGATGTTGTGCGCATACGGTGTTGTGTATATATAGTGTGTGTACATGTTGTTTATGCAATGATTATGTACAAGATGGTACAGATAGTGTTGTGTGAATGTTGCATATGAAGTGCTGGGTATAGATGGTGCTATGGACATATGGTGTTGTGTGCATATTGTACATATGGTGTTATGTACATATGGTGTCATGTGCATGGTTGTACAAGTGGTGTTGTGAGCATGTGGTCTCGTGTATATGTTGTACATGTGTTGTTGTGTGCATGTGGTGTTGTGTACATATCGTGCATGTGACGTTGTGTACATGTATCGAGTACATGTCATGCATGTGGTACTGTATACATGTGGTATTGTGTACACATTGTAAAGGTGGTGCAATGTACATGTGGTATTGTGTACATGTTTTGTAGGTGGTGTCATGTACATGCGATGTTGTGCATACGTTGTGCAGGTGGTGCAGTGTACAGGTGGTATTGTGTATATGGTGTACATATGGTACTCGTGTATGTGTGGTATTGTGTGCATGTCATACATGTTGTGTTGCGGGCATGTGGTACTATGTACGTGCATTGTGTAGTTGTGGTATCATGACATGTGTATTCATTGTGGTTTACTATGTGTAGTACATGTATTGTGTGGTGTTTTACATCGTGTATAGATGTATGTGTTGTGGTGTTGTACATCATGTATAGATTTATGTGTTGTGTTGTTGTACATCGTGTATAGATGTATGTTTTCAGCCTAGCCTTGCTTTTTTCTAGATGCCTTGGTGTGTTGGGATGTTTATTTCGGTTTTGAGCTTCGATTTGCTGGATGGATTTCAGAATCTGTGGTGGAGGTGGTCTCAAGTTTCATTCCCAAAGGCCTAGGAATCTCTTGACCAGTTTTGGCGGGATACATAGTAAAGCCTGAGGGAGGAATCTCAGTTTAGGGCCTAGTGATCCAGGTTTGGATTATGCTAAAGCTTGAGAGACTAGTCTCGGTTTAAGGCCTAGTGATGCAGGATTGGATTGCGGTAAATCCTGAGAGACAAGGAAACGGAAAATTCCTCAAAGATAGTGATGGATTCTGGATGGTATTCCAAGTTCAGTTCAGTTGTGATCAAAGCACCAGTTTTGTTGTGATCACGGTTTGATGAGGGTGGAGGTGATTTAACCTCTGGATTCCCTTGGTTATTTTTGGATTGGTTTTTCCATGAAATCCCACATTCATGCTTGGAATATGGCATGGGGGTGACTGGCTGAAAGAAATATTTTCTTCATCCATGTCTATGGTCGGGTGGTACATGGAAGTTCCGAACCTGGTCAGATTTTCTCATGATTAATGAAAGCTAAGTTCTCTTACTTTTACACTTGTTTATATGTGGATTTAATGGTTTTTATATCTCTGATATTTTCATGGTTTGATGTTAGTTATAAGCATGGTTATATGACTGGTTCCTATCATGTTTATTTCATGTATTTACTTGTACTTGTTAAAATGATGGATGCAAGACCTAATTGATGTTATAATAGTTTAATGGAGAAGTTGGTGATCCTTCTTGTTATTTTCATAAGTGCTTTCAACCATTCATGCTTTGTCTTGTATCTTAGACCTTGAGGTTGCATTGATGCCAAGTGTTTGACAGAATGTTAGTCCTAGTTGGGGATGCTCAGGCCTAGTCCTGAGGTTAATTTTTATTTGTTAGTCTTTTCATCATGTCTTTGATGGATTCTGCAAGTTGTAACAAGTTTTGGGCAAGGGCCAAATTCTAAACTAAAAAAGTGCCTTGAATTCCACAAACATCGGCATAGTTCTACTGGGAAAAGTCCTTGGATGTTGGCACACGGGCATGTGAGAGCAAATGGAGGTCTCTAGACGTCGGCATGACTATAGCATGAGAGCGACCAGAGGTCAAAAGGCTTAAAACATGAGTAGGACCTAAGGAAAGGATGTCTGAGTGGCTAACATGTCTCCTGGGGGTGTTGTTGTTGATGTGGAAGGTTTGGTTGATGTGTTCTGTAGATTCCATTTCCTTAAGGTCACCAAGGAGGTTGAATTCCTTATAATGGCCTCTCGCATCGCATGTTTACTCCATTTGGCCGGTTACTTAGGTAGATGTGGGAGGATGGGGTGTTACATTGCAAATCTTCAACAAGTACAAATATATAGATGCATGAAATTAGTTTTATCAATGTTGTCATATTATCACAATGGGAGCATCTTTGAACAAGAAATGAAACTTAAGACATCTAAAACCTAAACCTAGTTAGGTTTACAAACAACAAGGTTTACATTTTTCATGCCCTAGACTTTTACAACAATTTTACTAGGGTTTATGTCACAAACCCTAGATTCCATCATCAAGACTAAATTCTTAGATATCAACAACGAAAACATTATTACATCTAGGGTTTCATTATCATGCCCAAGAAACTTATATCAATCTCTACTATGGTTTTTATCGTAAACCCTAGATACACACATCAAACTTCAACAATTTGACCATATTAGGGTTTCAATTATGTGGAAGCTCATATATCTAGGGTTTCATTCCTAGGATTGATTATTGCAGGGATTTTGCCATAAACCCTAATTCATCAAACTTTAAAAATATAAGGCTTCATCACATATCTTAGACATCAATAACAATCCTTAAAGAGAGGTTAGGATTACTTCATAAAATTACCAAAATCCTAAATATCAAGAGAGTGGGATATTATGTTCTAGACTCTATCAAAAACCCTGAGAAGACTAAGGCTTCATCATTAACATATCCTAATCATCAAAAGGATGGGGTTTTACAGTGAACTCTAAAGGTTAGGGTTTCACAAAAATGAACAAAATGGCAAAAGATAGTGTCATGAGGGTAGATTCAATCTAAAGATTAATCACCCTAACAAGAATATTTATGATTCAAAAACCTAGACATAAGAGAGTTAACAAATTACAAATTTAATGAACCTTAGAATGAAGAAGATTAACTACACATTTTTTGATCTTTAGACATAACTTGAGTCACTTCTTTTACAAACCTTGAAGTGCTCCCTTTGAATTATGACAGCATCTTCATTTCCTTTTGAGCCAACTTGTGTCAGAGGATCCAAGTTCCCTACAATATTTATTGACAAGCACAACTGGAATATACATAAACAAAAGCGTAATGATTATCTAGGGTTTTCATTATCTTGAATGAATTTATTGAACATCATTCAATTTTATTTTATAAAGAGTTGGCATATACCTACAAGCCCTAGATATAAGGTTTTTCGTATGATCTATTTTTCATCACAAAGAAAACTTGCAAACCCTAAAAGCAACTAAACCCTAAAAATTTTCATACAAGACAAATAATCGTGTTATACATACCTCAAAATTTACATACCTTAGTCTTTCATGTTTGATATTTCGTTGAGCTTAATTCCCTTTGAAAACTAGACAGATTGTTAGATAACATAAAAAGTAATGTTACTACTTACTTGTATTAGGTGAGGATTTCAAGGCTTCTTCCACAAACTAAAGATGAACAATTTCTTTACTGCTTCACAATGAACCTTCTTTCAAGATCCCTAAAACATTATTTGATTATTAAACTAGGTTTGGCATAACCTATGTAATGGATAAGCTTCTATAGACTTCTAAAAATATTTTGCTTCTCAATAATTGATGAAAAATTGCTACAGGCTTCCTCAGAACAAGAAAACATTGATAGACTATGATGACCCAACCTTTTATATATGTTCATATTTGCAACATTTTACCACAGGAACCTCGACTTCTATTTAGGTGATAGTAACTAGGTAACAAGGCCTTTAAAATAAGCTTATGGATATTCCAAATGATTCAGTCGTGTACTTACACAAGTAAATCTAACGCTCATTTTTAGGACTACAAGAGAGACACTTCAAGTTTGTTGAAGGAAATGTAACTAGGTTCGGTCTTCATAAATGTACCTTTGATATTTGTATTTATTCAAAAAAGAAATATTATTTTATAATATATGTCAATGAGTTTATTACTCATTGAAATAGGTCTAGCACATGTTAAAGTGTTATAGGTGAGTCAAAGAGTCAAAAGAATTATGTTGAAGACCTTAAGGGCATGTTAATATTGGTGTACTTATATATTAGAGTCAAAGAAGTCACCTCCAAGCAAAGCCAAGTCTCCTCCAAGGATGTGGCACCATCAAAAGAATCTATCTAAAGCAAACGCAACAATTTGGCCTACAAACAACAAGTCGGCTTCAATTTGGCCTAAAGGAGGGATATACCTCTATATGTAGAGGTTTTCCACTCCCTCAAAAGACAACGCAATCATCTCTAAAATTAGCGAAGTCAAGAAACCAAGAAAAGAACGAAATAGGACGAAGACAAGGAGCCTCTAGTGTAGCGAAGTAGGGGGAAGCATAAGCAAAGGTCGGAGGTTGGTTTCTAGGGAAAATACAGTCACACGTGCGAGGAAAAAGGAAGGTTTCCTGCAGTCATAACACAGAGACTCACAGTCAAACATATCTCATCATTTGTGCTAGAGACATAGGCCTAAAGGGCCTCTAAATCAAGAAAAGAAGAAAGGAAGAAAAGCAAAGGTCATAGGGTTGTTCTAAATCCTATTACAATCACACATGAGAAGAGAAGGAGGTTGTCTCTACTGTCATAACAACCTTCCCATACAAGTTTGTTGGTTAGTGAAGATAAGGAAGGGATCATCATAAGGAAAGGGTCTCATCAAAATTATATCTTCTATAGAAAGTGTAACAAGGTCTACCAACATTTGAAATAAGAACGAAGTACCGAAACAATGAGGACGAAGTGCCAGGGAACGAAGTGTCAAAAGAAGGAAGTGCCAAGGAACAAAGTGAAAAAAGGTGGAAGGACTTGACTTATGCTTGGAGGATATTATTTTCAAGGGTCTAGTGTTTGGCATTGATCAATAAGAGGCTTCAATAAGACAAATTTACCGAAAGAGTTTTCATCTCAAGAGAAGAGTGGTTTTGGCCCTAGCAGTGAGCCAACATCTTGTGTTCTTGTTCTTATGTTTTTGGTAGCAGTTTGATGAAGTACACACACATGCATTAATAATAAGAAGAAGAAGATTAAGCTAACAAGAAAAAGGTAAAAATACTCCACAAATTTTTATCAAGTTAAGAAGAATCACACTACACCTAATTTCCCTTATTCTTCAACATGGTATCAGAGCTAAGGTGACACATCAAGGAAAGGGCATCTCAAGAAAACTCATCAAGGAAGTACATCTACAAAATTTGAAGCATATAGCCAAGAAGTCTCAATCAATTCAAGGACAAGAAGGTCTACCATCTATCATTTATCAAGGAAGACTACAAAGCAAGAAGAAGAGCCTCATATAATGTCACCTACAAGAAGAGAAAATCAAATAAGGACCTACATCAAGCCACAAGTCATCGAGCAAATCTCATCATCAAGCAAGTCCACTTGGAGAAAGCAACTTGAAGAACATCAAGATCTAAGGAAGGAAAGCCATCAAGTCTTGAAGGAGAAAGCAAGTCCACTACATCTCAAAAATCTATCAAGTATATGTCCCCTTCTAAATATACACCAATGTCTTTTTGCAAGGAAAGCAACAAATTAGTAGGTACCAATAACTTTCTTGCATGGAAGAAGAGGACTTATTTACTTCTCAAGGAGAATGAAATTCTAGAACACATCAAAGGGAATATCACTATTCCTGCTAAGAAGAAAACTCAAGCCTTAGCCAAGTAAAATAATGATGAGACAAGAGCTCAAAGGATTCTAATAGAATCTGTCAAAGACTCTCTCAATCCTTATGTCTCCAAACTTGAAATATCAAAAGAAATATATGATAAACTAGTAGAGTTATTCTCGGTAAGCACATCTAGAGAAGTGATATCTCTTCGAAATGAGATATACAAGATGAAGATATCAAAGGAAGGAATAGCTCCCTACTTCATGAAGATCTCTGAGATGAGGGATCAACTTCAAGAGCTAGGGGAAGTCATGTCCGACAGGGAAATGAAAATTGTAGTACTCAATGCTCTACCTAAGGATTGGGGCAACTTCACATCAAGCATATATGCCAAGAAGTAAGCTACCCCACTAAGTGAAATGTGTTCTGTATGCAAGATAGAGGGAACAAGACTCAAGGAAAAGGAAGATGTGGGATCAAAAGAGCAATCTTAAGCTACCATGGCCAAGAGAAAGGGAAATTTCGAAAATTTGGTCCACGAAGAACAAACAACAAAGATATGTTCAAAATCTAATGCTATGGATGCCAAGAATATGGACACTACAAAAGGAATTGTCCTAAACTGAAGAATGAAAAGAACAACAAAAAGTAAAAGGGAAGAAGCTCGTGTGACTCAAGAAATGAAAGAAAAGCAAAAGAAGGAAGATCCTCCGAATCTCTACTATGGCTAAGTCTACTTCTTTACTTAAATCCTTCTTTCAAATTTTGAGTAGTATAGGAGCATGTAGGAATAGAATAAAATTGCATGGCTAGAAACATCTTCTAGAATCTAGAAGCATGATGTACATAGAGTTCTAAATACTCATGTAGAAGGAGAATTTATAAATAGAACAAATTGCATGGTTACAAATATCTTCTAGAATATAGGAGCATGGTAGATATAGCTAAAGATATTCATGTAGAAGAAGCATACCTAGTATAGGACCTCATCCACAATGAAAGAAAATTGATCATGATTAAGAATCTTAGAAGACCTCCATCATCAAAAAGAAATAAACATTTGCAAGGTAAGGGTCTTCAAGATCCTCTGATGGAATCTTCAAAAGAAGATTCATAATCAAAAGCAGATGTCTCGTTGGGAGTCCCATTCATGGGATTCAAGAAAAGGATGATATGCAAGCAAGCTAAGATGAAGCGAGAAGGGCCACATCATGGATAATCAATTGAAGATAAGATGATCAAAGGAGAATCAATATGAGGTATGTATACATCAAAGTTTAGTCACGTTATCATATGTATATTATTTAGTCATGTGAATAGTTCTGTGGCATGATCAAGTAGGAAAGAATATCTTTCACCAATGACATGCTTGAAGGCATGTACTACAATGCAATGAAGGTCAACAAAAGGAAATACTCACATAAGGAGTATAAGATTGCTGACTAAGAAGCAAGTGAAGAAGGAATGTTGATTATTCCTAGAAGAAAGCACTGAAAAAGTGATCCCACAAGGATCATAAGGTGGTTGACCAATCTATTCAAGAAGAAGAAAATGAAGAAAGATATCAAGCATGTGAAGAATACCATGATCACAAAGAATCACTATCTGACAAGATACTATGAAGACATTTCCCGAAAGAAGGCATGACAACTCTGACAAAGGAAGGCAAAAGATCAAAGGATCCTTGACACCTATGAAGGCCTTCGAGATATGAAAGGTGTAGGTAACTGATTCTACTATACGAAGATGTCATGATGAAGAATCCATCTAGAAAAAGAACCATTTAATGTTGAAACAATATCAGGATGAAATCATGAAGGGCTGCTAGATCAAAGCATGGGAACAAGCAAGTACAATGAAGCATCCATGTGAAGAGTAGTCTAACGCATAGACAAGATGACAAGAAGTAACCATATGAAAACAGAACCTGATATATGACAAGAAGGCCACTTTCCATGAAGGAAGCAATGACATGACAAACCAGGAAGGAAAGTGATCAATGGATGGTGCCCTACCAAGAAGAGGATTTGAACAAAGACTTCATGACATCGAAGGAAGGAAGGAGATCAAGCAGCTAGAGGGCCCATGAAGAAGAAGTTGTTGACGAATGGGCAAGTCCATAGCTAAGAGGGAGTTATAACAAGTTCCCAATTACAAAGGAACTTGGACAAGTACCTTGTTAGAGAATACTTGGGCATGTCTTCCTCATTCAAGAGGAAGAGATAGACACAACATTATTGTCTTCACTTGGGAAGAAAGAATGGGAGGATTGGGTAATCATCTGGCATCGTATACTCTTTGAGGATGTGTAGGTAATCCAAGACAAGAGTAGGCAAGAGGACCGATATTCTTTGAGGGTTGGGAACCCAAGACAAGAATAGTCCTAGAAGGTCATACTCAATGAACACCCAGGTGTGTATGTACCTTGAGAGACAATGACTAAGGTGTCTATAAGCCATTGGTCTTGCCAACATTGTGCTCTAATATATTGAGAGATAGAGCTATCAGTCAAGGTCATGCTGTGGAAACAATGTTGGTTACTATGATGCTATAACAGATGGATTGCCAATCCAGTTTCTCTTTTGTGAATTCTTCAAGATTGAAAAATAGCCAAACACCTTGTAATGTTGTATGAATACCTCCCTAGTTAAGAGGGAGTGTTGAAGGAAATGTAACTAGGTTCGGTCTTCGTAAATGTACTTTTGATATTTGTATTTATTCAAAAAAATAAATATTATTTTTATAATATATGTCAATGAGTTTCCTACTCATTTAAATAGGTCTAGCCCATGTTAAAGTGGTATAGGTGAGTTAAAGAGTCAGAAGAATTATATTGAAGACCTTAAGGGCATGTTAATATTGGTATACTTATGTATTAGAGTAAAAGAAGTCACTTCCAAGCAAATCCAAGTCTTCTCCAAGCATGTGGCACCATCAAAAGAAGTTATCTGAAGCAAACACAGCAATTCATCCTACAAACAGCAAGTCGGCCTTCAATTCGGCCTAAAGGAGGGACATACCTCTATATATAGAGGTCTTCCACTCCCTCAAAAGACAATGCAATCATCTATGAAATTAGTGAAGTCAAGAAACCAAGAAAAGAACGAAATAGGATGAAGATAAAGAGCCTCTAGTGTAGCGAAGTAATGGGAATTATAAGCGAAGGTTGGATGTTGGTTTCTAAGGAAAATATAATCACGCGTGTGAGGAAAAAGGAAGGTTTCCTGCAGTCATAATAGCAGAGACTTATAGTCAAACATATCTCATCATTTGGGCTAGAGACATAGGCCTAAAGGGCCTCCCACTCAAGTGAATAAGCAAGGAAGAAAAGCAAAGGTAATAGGGTTGTTCTAAAGCCTATTACAGCCACAAGTGCAAAGAGAAGGAGGTTTTCTCTACTATCATAATAGCCCTCCCATACAAGTTCGTTGGTTGGTGAAGATAAGGAAGGGATCATCATAAGGAAAGGGTCTCATCAAAAGCATATCTTCTAGAGCAAGTGCAACAAGGTATACCAACAGTTGAAAGAAGAATGAAGTACTGAAAGAAGGAGGACGAAGTGTCGGGGAACGAAGTGCCGAAAGAAGGAAGTGTCGGGGAACAAAGTGCAGAAAGGAGGAAGGACTTGACTTGTGTTTGGAGGATATTCTTGTCAAGGGTCTAGGGTTTGGAATTGATCAATAAGAAGATTCAATAAGAGAAATTTACCGAAGGGTTTTCCTCTCAAAAGAAGAGAGGTTTTGGCCCTGGAAAACAGCTAACATCTTGTGTTCTTGTTCTTATGTTTTTGGTAGCAGTTTGATGAAGTACAAACACATGCATAAATAATAAGAAGAAGAAGATTAAGCTAACAAGAAAAAAATAGAAATACTCTATAAATTGTTATCAAGTCAAGAAGAATCTCACTACGCCTAATTTCCCTTGATTCTTCAACAAATTTTGGATTTAGTCACTTATTAAAGATGTTTAGAATTTCTGAATTTGGATTCTTGAGGTGATATAAAGTTTGAATCCTTGTGGTGATTTCAGATCTTGACAACCATTCACAGGAGTTTGATCTCTCTCACAAAAAAATCAGTCTTAATTATACTAGAGATCTAGACTTTTAGTCCTAAATAGATGCTTCTAACCTATTTTGCTTTACATGATCAGACCTGAGGTCCTTTACCTATAAATTTGTTTATTGTTATAAAGGTCTCAACATTTTTTCCTTGTCACAATGAAGTAATTATAGAGGTGATTCCTTCTTCTCTCAACCAGCGACCAATTCAAGGCATGCGGTCCTCTTCTAGTCTTGATATGAACCTTTCAGAGGCCTTATTTCATGTCTGTGAACTTTTCGGCCTTCTACAGGATTTCTGCCCTTTTTACAAAGGATTGATTTGTCGATATAATACTCAGAAAGATGATCTTTTCTTGGTTCTTCGTTTAATCATTTCGATCAAGAAAAGCATATACAGTTCCTTTTCTTGATTTCTAATGATATTCTTGCTACTTATAACATTGACCTTAGCTCTGATACCATGTTGAGAAATCCTTTAAGGAAACAAAGATAGTTTTTTATTATGATGATTTCTCTTACCTTGACATTTTCTTGTGAAGTTTATTATTCTTCCTTTTAATTATTAGTTTCTTATCATCAAGACAAATGCCAAACAATGTTAGATCACAAACACAAAAGAGAGAACACAAGATGTAGGCACTCAGCCAAGGAAAACCCCTACGAAGGGGAAAACCCAGTCAAACTCTTCTACTAGTAGATTCAAATCAAATTGAGAGAAACTTGAACTAAGACAAAGACATTAACTCCATCCATCAAGTCAAACCTCAAGCCATCCATCCAACAAGTCAATTAGGGCTTTGATTATTCTACAATGCATCCTATAATCATAATCTTGTATCTTCGTCTTGCAGGACTCCAATACCTCCACATGTGTGACAGAACAAATAAATTCACAGGCTTCTTCCTTCTTCGTTGGGTCTTTCCTTGTCTTACGAGTCATGGGATATGGTCCTTTTGATATTCGCATACCATGCTTCCTTTCTTTATTGCGGATCCAAGTTATCAAATAGCTTAACTTCACTTTGCTATTTATAATGGTTTGTCACTGTACTTTTGAGTCGACATGAACAATAGGTAGGCTGACTTATAGAAGATGGAGTTGGGGTAGACTTTGAAGAGCTTGAGGTTGACTTGATGGTTGAGGGGTTAACATGACAAAAACAAAAATCTTTCTTTGATACAATGAGCCCAAGAAGGGTCTTTTACATAATAATTTTGACTTTGAGTTAGTACAAAAATCCTAGAGCACTCAATGGGTGCTTTGGTCTATTGACAATTGGCCCAAGCATGAAACCCATGCTTTAATAAGTCAATAAAATTTCTTTTATAAATAGTTTTTCTTTTTCATGGCTCAGATACAATTATGAAGACCGACACAAGTTACATTCTCCAACATTTTTTCCCTTCCATCGATTCCTGGAGTGCAAGTATGATCATGAATGTCATCAAGATTTTCTACTCCTGAGTTGTAGAGATGCCTCCAACTGGATTTGAAATATTTCTTGTAATGAGCATTCTTCTTTAATTAAGGGATTCTTAAACATGCTTGAATTCTTCTTGTTGGTATCCCAATCTAGCACATGGTTTAGTATATGGGGAGGGGAAGGGGGGCAGTCTTGTAGCACCCAAATGAATTAAAATTTTCTATGTTATTCTATACTTGAAAATTCTATTTTGTACTAGAAATGAATGAAATCAATTGTAGAAATAAAACACATTAAAAACTTCAAAGAAAAAAATTCATAAATTGAAAGAGAAATCACGTGCTCAAATGTCATCATGTTACTAAGACGTTGTCATCAAGTTATATGTTCACCACGAGTTAGTCTATTTTTTCCACAAATAAAGACACTTGCATAAAGGAGAATAAAACAACTAAACTACCAACACTTTAATCCCTTGGCAATCTCCCTAGCAACAGTGTAAAAAATGTTAGTCAATTGTATTGCTTTCAGAATCCCATTACATTTAAATCATCAATCAGAGTTTGTAAATTTGCAAGAGGCATGCACAGTGTGTGCGAGATCAAAGCTTATGAAGAGTAAATTCAAATCAAAAAAATAAACATAGTATCAATTCTAGACACTTTTAACCATCCAACTATAAAGATTTCTTGCCACAAGACAATTACAAAATTATCCAAACATAAACAGTAGGTTTTGTAATTGGATTAAACAATTTCTGAATCAGAATAACAGTTCATGTGATCAGTCTTTCCTATAAATTCACACAAACTATAAGAAACATGAAATAAGAGCACTAAACTAAAACATATTCACATACCTCAAAATAAAGAAAATTTGTAATAACAGAAAATAAGCAACGCACTCCTCCTTAGGCGACCCTCTTGGCTAGGTAAATGTTACTAAGAAAGTCTATAAGATTGAAGTTAACACCAAACCAACATGTCTACGTATAAATCATAAACAACAAACCAAAAATGCTTTGTATTATCTCATAATAAAAATAAGAGTTTACATGAGTTCTCTATCAAATTATGTCCCTTTGAAGTCTCTAATTACACATATTTATACAATGCATATAAGATCACATTTCTCACGAATCTCAAAGTTGGTCACAACTATAATTTTGGGAAATTTTGGTTTAAAGAATCAAGCATATCCCCCAAATACTTCACGTTTTGAGGAAACTGTCCGTGTGGAACCTAAATGGGCTCGTTCTGCAAAAAAAACCATGTCCTAGATTTCCAAGACTCGTCTTCATTTGCTTGAAAATCACGTTGCAAAATCTTTGACCAAGGGTTAAAGCTTAGTGTTGGCAACTTGGGCATGATCTAATGGACACATAACCATCTCAAACATTCTATTTGCAAACTCCATGTGATCGATCCTCATTTAGACAAGAAAAAGAATGATAATTGATGATGACAAGAACCAGAACTGAAGTGAACTGTTGTAGTTGCTACTTTGATTTGTCTCATGCATGTTTAGCTTGAGCCCATAGGTGGACAAGCTATAGGTTCTTATTGGACATCTTCTCTAAGTAGTGATCCTAAGTTGTAGCATGCACAACCTTGTAGAAATTCAATTTAGTTGTATGGATAATTTATTGGCTATGGAATAGTTCAGAGAAAATAACTAATTAAACCAAATTGCATAAAGAAGAATAGAAATGAGCATAAAATGGAAATTTACCTCTAATATACTTCACTACACAAGTCTTGTAGTTGAGCATGATATTTATGGAAAAAGGGATAAAATAAAATATAAATTTGCTCATAGTTATAGGCTTTGGGTGGAAGTGTAGGATAGAAAAGTGACGAGAAGAGCATGTTTTAAGGATTCAACATCTCCCAAAGCCTATATCAATGTTGGTCATCTCTCCCATATGTTATCACATTTTTAGCCTATAATTTTTAAAGTGCTAACAACGAGAGTATCAGCGCAAATTTGTAATAAACAAGGTTAAAGCGCTGACAACGGGAATATGAGCGTCGATTTGTAATAAAGGTTTTACTCTATTTTTCTTGTAAAAGGCAATAACTTCAAGCACGGTTTCTGAACAAATGGGAACAAATTTAAGAAAATCAAAAGAGGTTTTTGTCAAGAACAGGCCCATTAACAAAACCTCTCATATTTTTCACATATGTCATGTTTGGAAGATTTGAAAGATTCTTTAGAGCCCTTTTTTCCATATTTAAATATTAAATAATTTCTTGTAAAAGACTATAAAGTTCGGCGAGGTTTCCAAACAGCTGGAAACAAATTTTTGAAAACCAAAAGAGGTTTTTGTGGGGAACATATCCATTAACAAAAGCCTCTCTCATATTTTACATAGGCATCACGGTTTAAGAGATAAAATGAATATTTGGAGCTTATTTTTCAAGAATTCACCAAATTAGTTTTTTCTATATTTGGAAAAACACCTTATCAACTTTGACTTGGATGTCACCTCATCAAATTCAACTTGGGGATCCTTAGCTTAAGCCATGACTCCAACAAAAACATGACCTTCAAATACATAATATTATTTCTTTGTTTTATGATGGAACGAATATAATGTATTTATTTTGGATTATATATGTATTCTTTTTATTTAACAATTTGTAATTAAGTAGATACTAGAAACATGTTGTAAGTTGTAATAATTTCTATAAAGACAAGCTCTATAGAATGAAAAAGGGTTGGAATATTTGGAAAGAAAACCTCTTTCATGTATTGTGCGTGTATATAATCAATTAATATTACAACAATTTATGTGAAAAGTTTGCAGAAATTTTTGTGTTTGCAATTCCCTATTTGTTTCTAAGTTTCATATCTTCTTTAATATTTGAATACCAAGTTGTTGAATTGGAACTCATATCTCTGTGCTCCAAATTATTTTATTCATATATTTATTACTTGTTTTTCACCTAAAGATCGCACTAATTTCTTTGCTATTCTATGATTTCCTAAACTTGTCAAAGGAGTTGTTACTATCTTGCTTTTGTGATATTTGCTCACTAAACTTGTGGTTTATATAAAATTGATTGGGTCAGAATCCATGCCCAATGGTGAAATTTCCTACAGTCCAACCAACCTTAGTTTTTCTCGATTAAACTGGGCATAAAACATATTGCAGACCTTCTACCACTGTGACCTTGGATAGCTGAGTTTAGGGAGAGATCTCTCTCCAGGTTAAAGGATCGGCTTTCAACCTCAAAGTGTTTAGAGGTTACCATGAGTTTTTCCCACATCCAGGGTTTTCTCTAAGTGATAGCACCATCATCAAAATCTGGACTACAAAGGTATTCCATTTAAACGTGGATGATGTTGTGCATACAAACATCTTGGCAAGGATTGTATCCTAGGAAAACCTAAGCATAAATGGGTTCGTAAATCTCAATTTATAGAGAATCCATCTCCAATAGTAAGGGAAAATGCATAGTCAGAGGAGAAATCCCCTCTAATATCAACGAAACCCATGCAGAAGGTGGTGGAACCCTCAATTGCTAACCAAGGTCTAGTGTTCAAGGTTTGTTCTACTCCACCTCCAACTTTGAATCCTATCTTCACATCTTTGGAGGCCCCTCACTTCTCAAGTATGGATAATGCTCGTCTAATTTCACATTTCAGTTCCTTTTCCCCATATTTGTCCCCTTTTCATGTGGTTCTCCCACCTCCTTCTCTCTCTCTTGGCAACCCTCTAGCCTCCCTACAAGATCTCTCGCTTTCCAATTCTTCACCAATATTACTATTCAATTTCCCCAGTCTGTCCTTTCTCTCCAATTGGACCCATAGGTAAAAATCCCTATCTCAATTACCTCACCCCCCCCATGTTGAGAAATCAATGCTAGTAGGATTAGGGTTAGATTTCTCTTTCTTGATAATTACTTGTGAATTATGTTGGCTTCTTTTACTTATTTGTTATATTATCTCTCATCAAGAAATTACCAAATTATGTGTGCATGAAGATTACAAAAACACAAGACACACGATGTAGGCACTTTGTTAGGGAAAAATCCCTATCTAGGGGAAAACCTAGTGAAAATTTCTTCCTTCAATAGTTTTCCTTAAGACTCTTCAACATAGACAAAGACCTCCTCCACACCAAGCCAGCCTCTCCTTCTTCGATCCAACCTTCGACCTAGTAGTAACAGCACTTCGACCCTAACAACTTCAACTTGGCAACTTCTAGCATCAGCAGCAGCTTTGACCTTGACTACGAGACTTCAATCTCCTAAAATAGCCCGTGTGAGAGAGAGACACCAAAACTTCGATTTTGTTCTTCCCTTCTTCCTTGACTAAACTCGTATCTCCTTTAGCCTCCTTCACCTTCGCACTTTTCCCAGCTTCCAGCCTTAGATATCGAACTATATGTGAGAGAGTGAGATGCTCCAAATGAAGTGGAACTGCCTTGTATATATAGCCTTCCAATAAAGTCGAATTGCCTTCATTGAGGTTGACTCGATGTGGAGGTTACATAATTCATTTTTGACTCAAAAGTAATTCTTTTTACATCGTTCCAAAACCCAAAAAGGGTCTCATAAAATATACAATGACTATTGACTCTTTATTAATCCTAGGAGTCCACAATGGGGACTTTGACTAATAAAATGATGACCCAAGCATGAAAGTCTTGCTTTAATAAGTCATTGTAACAATAATAAAATTTCTTTTGACAAAGACATTTTATGCAGACCGAACCTAGTTACATTTTTCAACACTCCCTCTTAACTAGGGAGGTATTCATACGAAAGATATCAAATTATATGAATTATGAAGAGTTTAGGCACCTCAATGTCATGGAGTAGATTCCTGACCAGGGAAATCTATCCAAGGTATCTCAACAGTTTAGGCATCGCAATACTGCAGACTAGATTCCTTACCAGGGCAATCTATCCAAGTGGGACTAAGATGGACTAAAGATTTCAGTCTCTCTAGGTACCATCAATCTTACTTTCTAACCATGAAACCAGGGATCTAGGTGCATATCTGAGGTCAGAGCTCCATGACCAATGCCACCCCCCTACTTTGAGAACTAGACATCAACACATAGTGTTGACCAGATGTCATCCCAAGCAATGTGTCTCACACACAAGGCCTCAACAAATCTCTTCCAAACTTTTATCATCATCAACAAAATCAGCAATATCAACTAAACCAATCATGTTTCTAAGATATTCAAACTTCTTATTAGGAAGAGACTTTGTTAGTATATCAGCTACCCAATCGTCTGTTGGGACATATAGTAGCTTCATGATCCCATCCTGCACCAAGTTCCTGATATAGTGGAACTTATTGTTGATATGCTTCGTCCTAACATGAAACATGGATCTCCAGACATCTTGAGACAACTTTGATTATCACAATTAATCATAGTAGGATCCAAAGACTTCTCGAACAAATCTGTCAGAAGCTTCCTCAACCATGCAGTTCCTTCCCTACTTCACATGTAGCAACGTACTCTACTTCAGCACTACTCAAAGCAACATGAACTTGCTTTCTACTCATCCATGAGATCATGGCAGATCCCAAATTAAAGCATCCTCTATTAGTGCTTCTTCCATCGATCTCACTGCCACCCTAATCAGAATCTATGAAGACAATCAACTTGACTTCCTTGTTATTGTACTTTAGGCCGTGATGTATCGTACCACAAAGATATCTCAATATATGCTTGGCAGTTATTCAGTGATCATGACGAGGCTCCAACTGAAACTGATTGAGGATGTTCACAGCAAAGCATATAGCTGGCCTACTATTTACTAGATACATCAAAGAACCTACCAACTGATGATAGGAGGTAGGATCCACGAGACTAGAGTCAGATCTCCTCAACTTCTTGAGATTGGCGATCATAGGAGTAGTCATGGGCTTATATTCCATCACCCCAAATTTTTGCAACAACTTAATAATGTACTTTCCTTGCCCCAAATATATCTCCCTAAGATCTTGCCATACTTCTAGACCTAGGTAATAGTGCATCAGTCCTAGATCCTTCATCCCAAATTCAGTTGTCAACATCTTCTTACATTTTTGTATTCTTCTCTCCACACCTATGATGAATAAATCATCCAAATACAATAGAATAATGACTGACTCATTATTCAGAACCTTGATGTAGATATTTGGATCAGCGGAACTCTTCACGAACCCAATTCTTAGAAGCTATGCATAAATTCTTGCATATCATGCCCTAGGAGCTTGCTTCAAACCATGCAAGGCCTTCTGCAGTCTATAGACATGAGTATCTTTGCCATTTACCTCAAAGCCTTCGGGTTGCTCAATGTATACTTCCCATCAATGGTCCCATTCAAAAATGTTGTCTTCACAACCATTTGATGGATGTTCCATCCCATTGTAGTAGCCAATGAAACCAAAGATCTAATGGTAGTATAAATTGCAGTGAGTGAAAAGTTTTCTTCATAATCTATGCCTTTCCTTTGAGAGAAACCCCTTGCAACAAAGCCTTGTATTTATTTATGCTTCCATCAATAGCGTGTTTGATCTTGTAGATCCATTTTCAGGTGACAACCGATTTGTCACTAGGTCTAGGAATGATTTCCCAAACCCCATTCTTCATGATGGATTAATATTCTTCCTGCATAACTTTCTTCCATACTTCTTGATGGGAAACTTCTTCAAATGTAGATGGTTCTACTGCAATTAGTCTTTTCATATATGCAGCATATCCAAAATATCTCTTTGACTTTTTTCTTTCCCTAAAGGTTCCTTTCGCAGCTCTGTGCCCTTCAGCATCTTCAAGAGTAGCTTTTAACCAAGTTGGCCTCTTCCTTATGCTTGGTGTGACCATAGGTTGAATAGGCTCACTTGGTCCTTTTTCTTCCTCTTGAATTGTAGAAGGGTTGTCGGGTTGTACTTCTTCTTCTTCAAATGTGGGTAGATCTTTGTCATCGAAATCAATAAGAATGTCCTTTGATCTTTTGTAGTTTTGATTATCATCAAATATAAAGTCCCTACTTACTTCAATGTGTCTCCCTTCCTTGATGTAGATTCTATATGCCTTTGAGGAGAGACTATAACCAACGAAGATCCCTTTGATGCTTGTAGAATCCATCTTCTTTCGTTTGTCCTTTGGAACATGGATATATGCAAGACTCCCAAAGATTCAAAGATGGTCCACACTTGGCTTCTTTCTTGTGAATTCTTCCTCGAGTATACTTTAATCACAGAGAGGGAAGAGACTCCTCTACTGCGCAATCTAGCATCACGAATATGTTTTTAAATATATTTAAATACGAATTCCAACAAGAGTATTAATTCATAATAAATACCAGGTCTGCTTAATCGCTCCAATATCTAAGAATTCTTCTGAACAATATCCTTGTGTCGAAACACGAACTCTGGCCCAACGGTGTTATAGACATTTTTGTGCCTTACAGCTATAAGCATGAAATGTCCATAATTCGAGGGATCCAAAGTCCCTAAAGATGTTGTTACAGCTCCTAAAGGAACAAGGTCAACCAATGACAGCTTCTCCCAGAAGTTCTCCACCAAAAACCACTCAGAAATAGTCAATTCAGGATCAATTCAGAGGCTCCACTAGCTGCCTGCGTTGAAATGCAGAGACTACACTGGCTAGGTGCACTGCAACGCAGGTGGAAGCACTACCAGGGTGCACTGAGCGGGAAATGACAAATTTCAAGCTCATTCAACGAGGTGGAAAGACCCTGGAAGCTTCCAGAATCTTCTCCAATGACACTTGCCTCAATGAATTCGACTAGTGATGAGTAAGAGGCTCTCAACCTCCAAGTGGAAGCAAGAACTGACAGAGAGAAGACACAAGTCAAAACATAAGCTGACTCATCCTCTCTGCTTACATCTATATATGAATCTCTCACCCAGAGGTTCAGGAGGCTGGAATTTTGTACTTTGCAGAGAATTGATGTTGGTTTGAGATTGAGATTAGTACATTGGGTGATTTATGCTTTGTTGGAGGAGAGGAAGGGATTCCTTTTCTGGGAGGTAGATTCTGGATCAGAACTCACTTGGTTGTATCTCCTCTTGGACTTTATTATCATATCAATAAACTATTTGAGTTTCTCCTACATGCTGTGTACCAATGATGTTTTGTTATGCTTACATGTTTAGCTTAATCTGATCTTGAGCTTTTTATGAATGTATATCTATATCTTCGTGTAGTTTCTCTCTCTTGTGATCTTGCAGGAATTCAGTGAAGCTGGGTCGGTGAAGGAGCAAGGAGTTGAGAGCCACTGAAGAGAGGAGTGATTTGGATCAACAAACTAGCGGAAGACACAGGTTAGTTACATCCTTCCTCCTCATTTACATGTCATAAAGAAGAATACTCAATTAGTTTACCTTGTTTGTTGCTAAGGCACTATCACACCTTAGAGTGGGATAGGGGCATTCCGAATTGGATACTTTTCCCAACAACAAATTGGCGACTCCGTTGGGGATCGTATCTTGTTAGTTTATTTGTGTTTCTATTGTTGTTCTTCTCATAAACTCGGGAGTGCCGAATCGAAATGCATTTTCCATTTTCAAGTGCAAAGTAGAGATCTGCCACTCTAGTCCACTCACTGGGCCTGTTTTTATGATCTGAACAACTGATCCACAAGTGCTCTAACAGCCCTTTGTGATAGATCTTAGTCCTCCTTTAAATCATCCTCATAATTGTACCTAATTGATAGCTTTTATCCGGCCAAAAACTGTAGATTAAACTGCAAACCGTGACCCAGAACCCAGAAAAAACTCTCGTTTCTGCTTCAGCGCAGACTCTGTGAAGAGGTTATGCATTTCAACGCAGGTCCCATGAAGGCTACCTGTGCTGAAGTTCAGTTTCTCTGTGCTGAGGGTGCGCTGATCAGCCCTTGCCTTGTGCAGCTGTGGTTCCCTGCTTCCTTTTGCTCAGTTTTATCTCTGTTTTTTGCAGCCTGTTATCAGTCAGTGTACCTATCTGAAACCCCTTTTCTTTGCCTCAATTCCATCTCAGTTGTATAAAGAAACTATATTTGTTCTTTGTGTATTTGTTACATCATTTGCAGTTTCCCATTACAAAAGTAAACTAGTCATACTGTCGCCCTTAGATCTAGACCTGTCATAAGTGTCGTTTTGATCTTAGGAGTGAGTTTGTTTGTTGTTCACAGTTGATTGAGCTTTTACTTTTGTCGTTTGGTTTGAATTTATGCATTTCTAGTGTCAAAACAAGTAAATCATAAAGTGTCGTAATCGTCTTTTTGATTTCGAAAAAGGAACTTGTTTATGTTTTCACTTGAAATCGAATTCAAATTTGTACAACAACTTTCTTTGTAGGCATCAATATTAAGAAAGCGAAAACAAATACATGCATATGTGCATTTGCATTTTGATAGTTTGCATGCTTTGATTTAGGAAAAGTGCATTTACAGTGTGCTCTATGCTCTTTGAGAAAAGATTGTGTCTTTCTTTTCCCCTTGTAGCTATGATTTTCATTGTTGAAAAGATATAAAAGCTTGCTTATCATCTTTAGACTGCATTTAGGAATTGTATCATACATCTCGTGGTGATCCAAAAAGGCAAACTTCTAAGAAAGATCAACCTAAAATAAATTGAATGAACTTAACAACGCTTTGTAACTTAATGCACAACATAGAGGTCTAGGCTAGAGACGTGTTCCGGCGTCGTAAAACTTGGTGACTATCGATCTCGCTGATGGTTGGGTGATTCCTCCTGAGAGACGATAGCGCCAGTACGGATTGTGCTCCCACGCACCGTCGAGTATATATTGGGAGACCCCTATAGGAATAAAACCTTTATCCTTAGGAAGCCGTGTCGGCCGCCCTACTGATCTCAATGCACCAAACACAGCATTCGGGAAGATTGACCGCCCGTACCTTAAAAAGTATTCTGCGGTTTTGCGAAAAGTTTGGCACACCCTCTACCTAGAACTCCAGAGCAGTTCCTTTTGGCCTTTTTCAGACTCTATAACGGTAAAAGTCCATCCGAGCATTTGTCACTTCGGGCTCGTTAAAACATCGAAGGAGACTAGAGTCATCTTTAGCTTTTTCTCGACTCTTTAAAATTGAAAAATCAAGTTGTGTCTAAAGCGTCATTAAAATTTATTTTAAACGGAACAATCACCCCTTTTTCCTGCATTGATCTTTAGGTTGAGAAAATGGAACCCACCAACCAAGGAATTACCCTTGGTGGAAATACTAGTCCCTTCTCCTCTTGGGGGGATGTTGGTGCGCCCCATATGGCCACATTGTCACTTCCAGGACTGACAATTGGCTTGCCGGTCTGGCTCTTCTCAACCAATGTCGTTCAGAACACCACTATTCCTGAACAGTGGAATCAATAGTTAGACTAGTCCAGAGTTACCCACCAGCCTTCTACTTCCTCTAATTCCTCCTCTCCTCCTTCCTCTTCGCTTGACGGAACTGGTAAAACAAAAAACCAAGTTCCTAAGGAGAAGAAGGAAAAGAAGAAGAAAGAGAAGAAGAAGAAGGAGCCAAAAGCGACTGGGGGCAAACAAGTGTCGTCTAACAAAAATCCACACACAGCACTGACTAGGCCTAAATCGCCATGTGTCATATGCAAGGGAGACCACTTCCACAGAGATTGTCCCTGCATCCCTCTGATACTAAGGGACTGGTCTCCCCGTTTGCACAATCCGGTGGCATCAACCTCTGATATCCATGTTGAATGCATACCGTCAACTAGCGAAAGTGAAGTCCTTGGACAAAAAGGGAGAGCTAGATCCCCCTTGTAGACTGTGCGAAGGCAACCACGCCATCCACCATTGTCCCTTTTTAGACGAAGCAAAAAGAGTTTTGGATGATCGTCTGGTTTCACCATTACGACTTCCTCCTGGATATAAAAAACTCTTGCCGAGTCCTTCGTTAGTTGAAAATCCAGCTGGCCCGCTCAAGTGGTCAGCTAAAGCGCCGGTCCTTGAAGATGAACCAGCTGAATCCATACCCAACGAAAGTCAAAAGGTCGAGGCGGCAGTTGACCCGGTCTTGCCTTCAGAGGATTTATCTTCGAATGATACAGTCACTGAAGAGGATAAAGATGACACCATCCAAATTCTCTTCATCAACACAGACTCTGACGAGCACAGGGGCAATTCCCCCATTCCTTTATCGCAGGAAGGAAGTTCGTCAGAGCGATACCCGGCCGTCTACTCGGTCCCACCACCAAGCAACCTAGTTGTCTCCTTCGACTGGAACCAACTAGGCAGACCCCGTTTGCCAGCAAGCATACCATTCAGAATTATCGTCCAAATATACAGAATGGTCATGGCTGGCACCATCATTGATGAGGGGGCATCTGTGAGTATCCTTTCCTCTATTGCTTGGAAAGCGCTTGGTTCGCCAGCGCTTTTGCCTGAAATGAGAAATCTGACAGGCTTTGATAAAGGAACCAGTCGACCTTTAGGGATCCTCCCCAATGTGCCTATCACATTGAAAGGGAAGACCGTTCAAATGAACGTGATGGTCGTTCAAGGACCCTTGGATTATAACCTACTCCTTGGACGAGACTATATATATTGCATGGGACCCATCGTCTCCTCACTCTTTAGAGTAATGTGTTTTCCGCACGAAGGAAGAGTGGTCAAGCTCGTGGACCAGCTTTCATTTCCCAGATCACGCATCGCAAATAGTCATATACCGTCCCTAAATGGTCTCTTCACGCAAGAAATGTCTCAACCTACGGTCCGTCCTCCCGATGAGCGCGAGTGATTCGGAAGGATATGACTAGAACCTAGGGGGCATGCTCCCTGGTCTGCTTCGGCAGGAAAACTTCGGGTATAGGGTAGGTTTCCGCGGGAGAATATGACTAGTCCATACCCCGTCCGTGATTGAGACAGGGGTTGTTCTAGAATAAGATTCTTTTGTCAAAGTTATGTGAGTTGGCGGGCCTCGTCACTCACCTTTGTTTATCTCGGTAGACATCGCCGAAGAAGTTTTTTGTTTGAAAGATTAACAGAACAATCTTTGGGTAACCTGAAAGAGGTAGGCCTCTCTCGGTAAAACAAATGTTTTGGCGGAAGTGAAGTAGAGGTAACCTTGAAATCGTATTTTATACCTGGGGGCATGCAAACCTTTTGGAGTGCAAGCAAGGGGCGGCTATTTATTTTTTTTAAATTTTTAGGTCCTCCCTTTAAACTTGTAGGTCTAACTCTTTAAACTCATAGGATTAGTCGTTTCTGAACTTGCATAACGAAAGGATGCGGGGCAAAGCTTTGTAAGACGCCAGCTCCATAAAAAATGGCATCTTACATGAGACTTTCTTATCATATGACTGGATTAATCGAGTAGTTTTAGCACATAGTTCATGCTCGTTAAAAAATAAACATAAGACCGAGCAGTGTTTTTTCCGCGTTTAAGCTCGTTAAAAAATGAACTACCCTCCGGTAAATAACCACCGTGAATGTAAAATTATCAGCCATTAAAGCCTTGGTCGTGTTTGCACCGTCACCTCCACTTTTCCATTGGCCGATCATTCACCTCCATATGATTGTTTACCCATTTTGAGGGACAGCTGCGAAGAGTGATTTCACTAGCCATCCTTGTGACACTGCCGTGATTGGAAAATTCCAACCCTTACCTGGAATCAGCTGCTAACCCGTTTTATCACTCGTTCCTCAAAAGACGAGTCTTCTTTAAGCTCTTTTCATCTGACTCGTAAAATATGAAAAGATTCCCGAGTTTTGGCCTTCCAGCTCGTTAAAGTGACCGGAAGTGCTATCCCTCCTCTAGATTTTAATCTTTTTGGACCTGAGGGATTATTGCACAAAAAGATCAAGCGCTTGTTTTGTTCGGCTCGGTAAAACTATCGAAAATTCATCCCTTCTATATTGTTTTATACTTTTTCGGACTTAAGGGATTAGATGATGAAAAAGGAACTTTGGAGTTATCTTTACGTACCTTTTCAGACTCTCTAAAAATGAAAAGGACCGAGTTATCTTTGTCGTTAGACTCGTTAAAAACATTAAATAGCGACAAACTTGTCATTAGACGAGAACGAGTTTCACTATCGCTAGGCTCGTTAAAACATAGCGATGGGTTTGCCCGAAGGGCAAATTATAGAACAAGCATATGTTATCCTCCTCAAGCTTGACAAAAATAAAGAGGTATTGGTCAGCAATGACTGGGGAAAATTTGGGAAGAAACTCAAAGAACTTTATTGGTAGCAAGTCGCTCTTGAACATGACACTTCCGCTCCGTGCCTGAGTCGGGTTGGGTTGTTTCATTCACCGGTCACATCGCCATGGTCTCGCCATACCATCCACCTTTGGGGTAAATGCTACCAATCCATCACATAAGTGTCGCCGATATGTTCAAGAGAAGTCATCCATAGAAGTCAACCGTGTCCCGTCCACTACCATACATTATCCTTCATTCTTTCATGACCGCCACCCTGAACCATATATCATCAGATCGTTTTCACCTCCATCAAAATCATTTGCTCCGTTCCGTGTCACTGATGTCGGATACATCAAGGCCCTCCTTTGATAGATCGCTTCTTGTCGACATCAGCTCATTATCCAAGAAGTTGATCTAGGAACAACCCCTTCAGTACTTTGAAGCTTGCATGCCTCAATGGCAAGTTTCTCACTTCCGACGACACGTATACATCAATGACCTTCGACCGAAAGATTTTGCGTGGTGTTCAACGCCAAGTCCTTTATTCACACCACGTGAATTTTACTGCAGTACCTTGAGGGTCATTATCATTATCGATGATTCCTCTCGCGCTTGTTAACGGTTTACATCATTGACTAGTAATCAAGCGACGTCTTTCCATGTTCGACTTCAGAACATTTCTCACATGGATCGACTTGTACTTAGAGTGAAGATCGAACGAGTTTGAAGACCCCGGATCTAGTTTCATCCATCCGGGCTGCGATATATATTCAGGAAAAATAAAGACTTTGACATGTACAGCATTGCAGCACAGATAATCATCCTACCAAAAGGATGATGATTTCATCAAAATCATCAGTCTACCATCAGACGATTGTCTGTCCTATGTACATCAAAATGAATTTATAAAGTTGAGCATGGGAATGCCCGCCTCAGCTAGATCATGAAAACAGTATGAAAAATAATGTATTGTATTGTATCTTATTACAGGTCTCCTCCCAGCATTGAATGAACTTCGGATCCTCCTAATAAAGCATTTCACCCGATAAATGGCCTCATACTTTAGGGGCCAACTGTTATAGACATTTTTGTGCCTTACAGCTATAAGCATGAAATGTCCATAATTCGAGGGATCCAAAGTCCCTAAAGATGTTGTTACAGCTCCTAAAGGAACAAGGTCAACCAATGACAGCTTCTCCCAGAAGTTCTCCACCAAAAACCACTCAGAAATAGTCAATTCAGGATCAATTCAGAGGCTCCACTAGCTGCCTGCGTTGAAATGCAGAGACTACACTGGCTAGGTGCACTGCAACGCAGGTGGAAGCACTACCAGGGTGCGCTAAGCGGGAAATGACAAATGGCAAGCTCATTCAACGAGGTGGAAAGACCTTGGAAGCTTCCAGAATCTTCTCCAATGACACTTGCCTCAATGAATTCGACTAGTGATGAGTAAGAGGATCTCAACCTCCAAGTGGAAGCAAGAACTGATAGAGAGAAGCCACAAGTCAAAACATAAGCTGACTCATCCTCTCTGCTTACATCTATATATGGATCTCTCACCCAGAGGTTCAGGAGGCTGGAATTTTGTACTTTGCAGAGAATTGTTGTTGGTTTGAGATTGAGATTAGTACATTGGGTGATTTATGCTTTGTTGGAGGAGAGGAAGGGATTCCTTTGCTGGGAGGTAGATGCTGGATCGGAACTCACTTGGTTGTATCTCCTCTTGGAATTTATTATCTTATCAATAAACTATTTGAGTTTCTCCTACATGTTGTGTACCAATGATGTTTTGTTATGCTTACATGTTTAGCTTAATCTGATCTTGAGCTTTTTATGAATGTATATCTATATCTTCGTGTAGTTTCTCTCTCTTGTGATCTTGCAGGAATTCAGTGAAGCTGGGCCGGTGAAGGAGCAAGGAGCTGAGAGCCACTGAAGAGAGGAGTGATTTGGATCAACAAACTAGTGGAAGACACAGGTTAGTTACATCCTTCCTCCTCATTTACATGTCATAAAGAAGAATACTCAATTAGTTTACCTTGTTTGTTGCTAAGGCACTATCACACCTTAGAGTGGGATAGGGGCATTCCAAATTGGATACTTTTCCCAACAACAAACGGTCTACTTCTATGACTTTGCGACTTCTTCAACCTTAACAAGGCTCATACAAGTTCGAGAATAGAATCCAAAACAATCTACAAAAGAGACATAGATTTACAGAAATTGAGGAATTTTTATTGATGAACTTCAAAACTCCAGTATTACAAGGTTGCTTCTCAAGCAATACAAAGTTACTTCTCAAGCAAAAAATCTCTCTAAATTTCTCCAAGCCTGAATGCCTCCCTTCCCTAGTCTTGATCTATTTATAGATCCTCCCAGTACTAGGTTAGGTGATACCTCCATATCGGATATGAGAGAATCTTACTTTATATCAAAATCAAATCCTTACATCAGATATGAGAGAATCCTGCTTTCGGGTAACCCGAAGGACATCCACATAGTGAGAATCTTACTTTACATCAAAATCAAATCCTTACATCAGATACGAGAGAATCCTGCTTTCGGGTAACCCGGAGGACATCCGCACAGTGATTCAATCATAAAATATTATATATTTATTCTTATCCCTTTATTTAATTATATATGTCGGTTTGATTACACTGTAAGAGATTCTTTTTCAGGGAACCTTACGAAAAACCTGTCTACCACCAAAGTCAGACAGAAAGACATTACAAAATGACAAAATTTTCTAGTTGTTCACGAGAATAATGATGTTCTCTGAACCTAGTCAAGGATTCATTATTAAAATATTGTGAGTAAATTTCTTCCTCACATTCCCAAATTGGTACTTCAGCATATTCTGGTACTTCGTCCTGAAAAAGTAGTGGGCCAAAAGGATTTAAATCTAGATCTGTCATGGCATGAAATGACTCATAGTCATGTGAAGAGCCATTCATATTTCCCCCGAATCTTCTGAAGAAAAGATTTTGTGTAATAAAACAATGAAAAGATCCATTGGCGCGGAGTGCTGCAAGCATGTGATAATTGGTGATATTGCTGATATCCAAAATCCTTTTGTATAAAATTCCTGATTGATGTGCCCGTGGTTTTGTAAATCCAGGAAGTTGTAATAACCGAAGAGAGAATGGGTAAAAACATAGAGGACTGATACCATAAATGTTCCACCATTTTTTAAACCATTTAGGTGTGGGCTCTTGTTCTTCAATTTGTGTAACTTGCATTCCATGGTATCTAAAAGAAAACTGCACATTATAGAAAAACAAGTTAGTTTTATTTTCAAAAAACATACCTGTATACCAGGCTTTCTCTTGGCATTCATGATCTTCAGGGTTCTGAAGGTTGTGTGGAAATAAGAAGCAACCAATGTAGATTTCACAACATATTATATTTTCATATGTATCTTTGTGTAATGTGAAATCAAGATTTCTCAAATCTTGAAGAAAACTTAAAGGTTCAAAAGCTTCATCATTTCTTTGCATTTGATCATCCCATGAGAAATAATGTTGTCCAGTTCCATGCTGATATTTGATTTCTTTCATTAGAAACCAATCTGCTTGATAATCAAGTAGAGGTTTCTACAGATTCAAAGTGTGAGAACCATCAGCACATTCAATGTGAATCTCATTTTCTAATCTTCTTATGATGTTACATCTGAGATTATTTACATCATTTCTCTGTAAAAATTCCCAACCGAGAAGATCTGCAAAGGAATTCTTAACTCCAGAAATGAACTCTACATCAAAACGATACTGGGCCAATGTCATGATCCATCTAACCATTGCTGCATCTTCAAAGTCACATTTATGGATAGCAAACTTAAGGGCTTGGTAGTCTGTTTTGACTGTAAAATGTTTATAGATCACAAAATCTTTGAATTTGGAAATGCCAAGGTAGACAACTCTCTTTCTTTAGGTTGGACCAATTTTTTTGTGTAGTTGACCAGATTCCAGAGGCATACTGGCAAATTTCATATTCCATTTTATTTTTATTAGGATCATGTTGGCAGAAAATTGCACCCCATCTGATATCACTGGCATCTGTAATGATGGTTTTAGGCCATTCTTCATTGATTGTGCTTAAAGGAGAAATATTCCTAATTTTTCCTTTAATTCTTCTGATGGCCTATGTTAAATCCTTTGTCCAAGGAATTGGATCTTTTTGCACTCTTTTATTCAATAAGACTCTGTCTTGGGCACAATGTCTGACAAATTTGGAGATGTAATTCAAACCACCCAAGAATCTTTGTAGTTGAGTTTTATTAGTGATTCTGTCTGGAAATTTATCTATGAAATCAAGACTATGTTGCATAATGTAATATGATCCATATTGAATCACATATCCCAAGAAATCTATCATAGTCTGAAATAACTTCATTTTTGAATCTGATAAAACTATACCTTTTTCTTTGACTCTCTTGTAGAATATATTAACATGCTTTATATGAGAGGGAATATCTACAGAATGAATTAGAACATCATTAATATATTTCTTCATGAAATCATCCATACCTTCAAAATTTTCATCCATAATCCTCTGGAAGGCAGATGGAGCATTTACTAGTCCAAAGGGCATAATATTCCATTCAAAATGTCCTTCTGGTACTGAAAAAATTGTTTTCCACTTATCTTCTTCTCTTATCCCTACTTGCCAGAAACCAGACTTTAAATCAAACTTGGAAAATATTTTTGACTGTGATATTTGAGACAAAAGCACTGAGGGCTTTGGCAAGGGATAAGCAACATAATCAAGAATATTATTTAGAGGCTTGTAGTTTACTACCAATCTTGGTTTTCCTCTGATAATCTCTGATTGTTTGTTGACATAAAATCCAAAACAAGCAATAGGGCTATGAGATTTTTTGATCAAACCTTTTTGCAGTAAGGATTTTATTTCTTCTTTACAATACCTGAGTTGTTCAGAATTCATCAGTATTGCCTTTGATCTTTTGAGTTTTCCATGAAATTCCTTTTCAAAGGAAATTCTACTTCATGTTTATGAATATGCCAAAAGACATTTGGATCTTCAAAACAACAAGGTTTTAGTTTCTGAGAGATCTCACTTATTTCTTTTTCAAATTTTCCTTTCAAAATATTTTCATCAATCTTGAGCATTTCTTTCTTCTTCTCCATCTTTGCCAAGGTATTCTATAACCTGTCAATTCTGCTCAATCTATTAGGAGAATTGGAATGAATAAAAGGATAGAAATAATCTATCCCTTTGAAGAGAAGAAAATATCCCCATTTCTGTGATTTTTCATCATAAGTGCTTCCATGTCTTTTGAAATTGCTCAGGAAAGGAGTTCCTAAGTACATAGAACAATCAATCCCTGTGACTAATGGAGCATGAACTTGAATTCCTTCAAATTGAGAAATGAAGACGTCTATTATAGCTTCTTTTGTTGTCTTGATTTATCCACTTGCAGTAACAACTCCTGGACACTTTGTCTTTTGTCTTTGAGGATAAGGAATTATAGTGCCACTTACTATGTTCAATTAGAACCTTCCACCATTTTATGGAAGAACTAATTCTGATTTTCATTTTCATTTTTACATAGTACATTACATCTGCGTTCATTGCATTCATTCCTAATCTAGATCTAGGATCTTCAAATTCTTCTTCTGGAATTTCAAAGTCTTCATATTTGAAAATCCCTTTCATTGGATCATGATATGGATCAGGTTGTCTTTCTGGTTCTTTCTGTTCTATCTGTGAAGATTCTCCTTTTGTGGGTTGTGCATGTAAAGAATGTATATTTTGCCCCTGATGTGCTTCAATACATAGCTTTCTATTCTCTCTGACTTCTTTTCTGAGATCTTTGATAGCTTGACTAATTACAGGAAGTGTTTGAGGAAGATCATCTTCAATTGTTTGTTGTCTAAATTTTCTTGTTAGACCATCAACTGAAAATAAGGCTGCATAAGGAATATAGCTATGTTGATAATTTATCTGTGTCTTTTGTTGTTCTTGATATTGTTGTGACTTGGATTGTTGAAGATGGGTCATCATCAAACCTTTGTACATTTCTTTGAGTTTTGGATCAGCAGCAATAACCATTTGTGTAAAATAATTTCTAGAAAGCTCATCATGATCTAAGCTTTCATTTGATAGTGGTCTGAACATCCTGACTGCATTACATTTGCAAATTTCAGTATCACTGCATTCACAGAGTTCTTGAAAACATTCATTACAGTGTGGATCTTTGCAATATTCAACTTCAAAATCTTCTTCTTCATAAACAGCATGTATCTGGTCATTTCGATCATAATAATTTTCTGAATCTGTTAATTCTTCACAGCTAGAAGGGAGATCAATAATATTTACCTTGCCAGATTTATTCTTATAGCTAAATTTCTTCTTATTACCATATTGTTGTTTGTCTTTTTTCAATTTTGGACAATTTAGAGCAATATGTCCTTTTTCATTGCAATGGAAGAAAAATATTTGCTTCTGTTTTGGCCTATGATGAAACTGGCGTGTTTTTTTGTACCCTCTGAAAGGCCTTATATGAATGAATTTTTTGTTTTCAGGGGATCTAAGAGTTTGCTTAGAGTAAGCTTTATTTTTAGAGTGACGACGATCATATCCCCCTAAACTTTTAGAGCCATGTAAATGCCATTGTTTACATAGTTTTTGATATCCATGTGGTTTAGTGGCGTTGGTGGCAGTTTGAGCAACTTTCATCTGAGAGCAGATTTCAACAATGACAACTTTAATAGCTTGTCTTATAACACCAAACTTATAGGCACCAATCTTTCCAGGAAGCTTATTCAAAATGGCAGTAGTTACCAATTTGGTAAAGAAGCAATGAAGATTTCTTTCATTTGGGATCTAGAATCATATCAGAAGAAAGAGTAAGCAGACAATGGAGATATTCCATAAAATATTCATCAAAATGCTGCATATTAGTAAGATTCATGGATCTAAGTGTGACTGCAGCAAGTTCATTATTGATCTGAGGATAACCACAAAAACTGACAAGAATGCCATGCATTAGGCAACCAATCATGTTATTCACAGGTAATGAAGTCTGTGGATCCAATATGTAGTATTATCTGGATTCATTACCACAGATGTTTCCCAAGAAGGAATGAGGACAGGATCATAATGAATTTTTGCTTTAAGCTAAGAATCAAGGAGTCCTTCGAATCCACTGATGATTTTCCAAGTTGCATTTATTGGAGAAATGTCATCTGCTAAATATGTGCGATAGCAGACCAACATGGAACTCAATGTAGACAGTATTTCTGCTTCATAGCAATTGTCAATATTCCATGAATATGTGGAAGAAGCAGACCAATATTTATGATATTCTGATTTCATGACATCCCTTTTATCAGGAGTAGGTGACCAAGAAGAATTCCAAGAACTTATATCAGTGACTTTATGTACAGTTGTATCTTTGGGTTCTTCTTCATCAGAAAATGAAATCAGATCAGGAATGTCTTTTGCTATCTAAAAACTTGCTCTATCAGGAGGAGAAAAATTATTCACAAGAAACCCTAAATCTTCTAGAGTAGGAGGAGCAGAGGGCGTTGCTTCAAATTTGTTGAGTAATATATCAGAACTGGAAGGCTTATCAGGATCATCTCCTGATTTCAACCACTCAGAAACTGCCATTTTATGTCTAGGGCTTGAAGAGTTTAGACTGGAAAACATGCCAGGATTAGCCATAGGAGCATAAACAAAGGTAGTTTCTGGTTTAGGAAAAATGATATCACCAAGATTCTTCATTTTTTATTGAAGAGTAGTAGGAACAACATGGAAAGGCAATTGATCTTGAGCATCTGAGAAATAAGTAGTAGCTTTAAAAGTAGGATCGGAAGTGTTTTTCTTTTTCAGACTTTCAACAGAAGTAGAGACCACCCAAACTTGTTTCTCTACTACTTCAAGTGACGTTTTTAAGCTTGTCATCATATCCTGAGTCTTATCTACTATTGAATGTACTTTGCCAATCCATTTTGAATTATCATTAATCCCTTTTTCTAAAACATCAATAGTTTTAGCAATATGCAAATCATTTGATCCAAGAGTTTTTATTCCATCTAATAATTGATCTCTGGTTAAATCTACCTTTTGAAGAATTTTATCAATTATTTCTTGGAGAATTTTATTTTCTCTGACTGCATATTGATGATTTCTTTCTAGATGTTTAATCAAACTATCTAGAGCAAGATTTGTCCAGTTTTTTGCTACAAAAGATTCCCTGTCTGAAAAATGAGACTGGTAAGATTGAAGTGGAAGTAACTTAAAAATATTATCATCTTATCTGATAACAAGAATTTTCCAAATGGGAATTAATAGATCATATTATCGAGAATTCTATGAGGACTTCTATTTTTCATATATATGGATGTCATTGTTGCTTCTCCCCATAGAAACTTTTGGCAAGTCTTGATCAAGTAGCATTGTCAGTGCACCTTCTTCAATTGTCATGTTCTTTCTTTCAGCCACTCCATTTTGTTCGAGATAGTAGGGAACAATAAGCTCCCTCTTAATTCCTACTTTTTTACAATATGCAATCAATTCTTTAGAAGTGTATTCCCCAACATTGTCAAATCTCAAAGTTTTTATCTTTCTTTCAGTTAGGGTTTCCACTTCACATCTAAAATCTTTGAATTTCTCAAATACTTCATCCTTTTTCTTGAGAAGGTAGAGTCATGTCTTTCTAGAGTGACATCAATAATTGTTACATGGTAAAGATGACATCCAAGTGATTTGTCAAACATGGGCCCACATACATCAGAATGTATGAGGTCTAATATTTCTTTAGACCTTGTTTCATTATTTGAAAATGGTTGTCTTGTTTTTTTCCCAAGAGCATCCCTTGTAAACTCATTCACGATCTCCTTTGTATCAGGGATGCCATGAACTAGACGTTTAAGAGTGGAAATGGCCTTGTTGTGAAGATAACCATATTTTTTCCATAGCTCAATAGGAGAGATTCCGTATGAACTAGGTATTGAGGAGGTGGTGTAATGACTCTATACAAACTTCCTTCACGAACTCCAATAACCCTAGCTTTATCAATACTTGAATCTTTTCCCCAAACCAAGACCTTTCTATCAACAAAAGCAACTCTATCTCCTTTGTCTTCTAAGCAAGAAATTGAAAGAAATTTTTTTTCAAACATGGAACATATAGCATGTTGTTCAAATGTAGTTTTGCTCCATTCTCTAGCATCAAAGATGTTGATCCCATGCCTCTAACAGCATATATTTTGTTGTCTCCCAATTCCACTGCATGGGAAGATGGTTCTTTTGATAGAGTTTGTAATTGTTTACTTTTCCCTGTCATATGCCTTGATTCTCCACTTTCAATGATCCATGTATTATCATCATCAAGTGATCATGTAAGTGTAGCTAAGAACCCTTGACATTTAACCTTGTTGAATAAGTAGTAGGCAATCTTCTTGATCCATCTTCCTGTAAAAGTGAATCCCATTCTTATCATAGAGGGAGTAATCATTTCCTTCAAGCCAACGAAGTGATCTTCAATCTTCTGTGACCTTAGCTCTGAAACCATGTTGAGAAATCAATGCTAGTAGGATTAGGATTAGATTTCTTTCTTGATAATTACTTGTGAATTATGTTGGCTTCTTTTACTTATTTGTTATATTATCTTTCATCAAGCAATTACCAAATTATGTGTGCATGAAGATCACAAACACATAAGGATGTAGGCACTCTATCAGGGAAAAACCACTATCTAGGGGAAAACCCAGTCAAAATCTCTTCCTTCAATAGTTTTCCTTGAGACTCTTCAACCTAGACAAAGACCTCTTCCACACCAAGCCAGCCTCTCCTTCTTCGATCTAACCTTTGACCTAGCAGTAGCAGCACTTCGACCCTAGCAACTTTGACTTGGCAGCTTCTGGCATCAGCAGTAGCTTCGACCTTGACTAAGAGACTTTGATATCCTAAGCTAGCCCACACGAGAGAGAGAGAGAGAGACACCAAAACTTCAATTTTGTTCTTCCCTTCTTCCTTGACCAAACTCGCACCTCTTTTAGCCTCCTCCTTCACCTTCACACTTTTCCCAACTTCCAGCTTCAGATATCAAACTATATGTGAGAGAATGACATGCTCCAAATGAAGTTGAACTTCCTTGTATATATAGCCTTCCAATGAGGTTGAATTGCTTTCCTTGAGGCGTACTTGGTGTGGAGGTTACATAATTCATTTTTTACTCAAAAATAATTCTTTTTACATCGTTCGAAAGCCCAAGAAGGGTCTCATAAAATATACAATGACTCTTTATTAATCTTAGGAATCCACAATGGGGACTTTGACTAATAAAATGATGACCCAAGTATGAAATCCATGCTTTAATAAGTCATTGTAACAATAATAAAAATTCTTTTAACAAATACATTTTATGAAAACTGAAACTAGTTACATTTTTCAACATCCCAACCACTATAACATATGTTCCTATCCATATCATCTTGCCCCCCTCTCTTGGAGCCATCCAAGCTTTTTCTTATTGAAGAAGCGGGCAGTTTAGGCTCTTTTGAGAACAAGGTTGACAAGTCTTCTCTCCATGTTTGCAAATCCTTTCGTTCGTTACCCCAAAAAAGAGAACTCAAAAATTCAGTGTTGGAAACAAAAATCCATCATTGAGGCCTTAGAGAAAATACCTCATTGAGGGTTTCAAAATGAAAATTATCTCTCTAAATAATAGGGGACTAGCCAACACCTCAAAAATATTGACAATCAAAAGGCTTATTGAGGTTCACTGCCCAAATATAATCTTCCTCCAAGAAACAATGTTGGATGAAAAAACACAATCTCACAGTTAAGTAAAGTTATCCCAACAAAGAGTTTCATGTCACTTGATGCCTTTAGTAGATCTAGGGGAATTCTCACATGATGGAGAGATTACTATTTTCAATGTCATTTGTTTGGTCCAACTACTATGTATTGGATCTAGAATTACGATCCCCTAATCTTGATTTCCATGTTATTGTGCTAAATATATATGGGCCTTACTTAGAAAGGATTTATTTTTGGCGTTTAACTCTTCGAAACTCGATTTATCCTTCTAGGAAAGTAATATAAGTGAGGGATCTTAATTTCTCTCAAGGAGCCACAGAAATATGGGATCCTATCTCTCCCTAACCCCTTATTGAACTTTCTCATTGATCAACTAGATCAAGCAAAACTATAAGATATACTTCCTCGATAGTTGGTTCCAACATGGAATAACAAAAGATCTAATCATTCTCATATAGCAAAAAGACTAGACAATTTCCTAATATCAGAGGATCTTCTGGAACTAGGTCTCAAACTCCAATAATGGCTTTTTATCATCCTAGAATTGGGTCCATCTTCTCAAAAGCCCTCAAGTCCTTTAAAATTAAATCCGTAATGGCTTGAGGATCCTTCTCTACTAGAAGAGATAAAAAAGGCCTAAGGCCCCTATAATCCCAAGTTGAGGGAGTCCCTACTGTACAATTTCATCAAAACTTAAGGACTACAAAAAATGTTGTCTCCTTTTAGGGGGGGGAAATGAAGACAAGGACAAAACCCTTTCCAAAGTAGAAGAATTTTTGAATTGAAAAACCTAGAGACACGACCTATCATGGTAAGGTTGGAAGGATAGGTGTCACGTTGGAGTTTGGGATCCCAACTCCAAAACTGGTGGTCTCGGGACATCTCGGTCCTAGGTTGAACAGTGATTTTTTTATATATGTGGCTTGTGGGTTGTTACATACATCCAAGGAAGTTGCTAGTTCCTTTGTCTAAAAAAAAAGCAACCTCGAGGATAAAAGGAAAAATATCCTTTTGGATAAAGAGAAATAATGGAGGATGAAGGGAAGAGCTCTATGGTTACAATATGGGAATGATAACACAAAGTACTTCAATAGAATTGTCAATCATAGGAAAGCAATCAATACTATATGGGATATTGACAAAAAGTATGGATCTAAGGCCACAATTTTTAAGACATTGTTGTTGAGGGATACAATTACTTCAAAGGGATCTTCCATCAAGACCATAGAGCAACCAATGATAAGATCATAAGGATTTCTATCCTCTTCCCCAACTTTATTGATCCGAATGGAAATGATGTCCTTATGGGGGAAGTCACAAAACTAGAATTATAAATAATTCTTCATAGTTTCCAAAAAGGGGAAAGTCCAAGTTCGAATGGTCTCCACATTGAATTTACCTAGAGTGATTTGATTTCATTGGAGAAGACCTCAAATTCCTAAAAAAAATAGATCAAAGGGGAAAATGTTGGCAAAATGTTGGCCTCTTTCAACTCTACCTTCATCACCCTCATTCCTAAAGCTAACAACTTGTCCTCCTTTAACCTCTTTAGGTCGATCTCCCTTTGTAATGACATTTACAAGATTATGGTGAAGCTTATAGTCACTCACCTTAAACCCATCTTATTCAATCATATCTCCTCTAAGCTATTTGATTTCTTGGAAGGTCGAAAAATCCATGAATCTATTGGTTTAGCCCAAGAAGGTATATACTTTATTCAAACTAAGTGACAATGGGAAATCATATACAAGGTGGATTTACCAAAAGATTTTCACCGGGTCAGTTGGCTATATCTCAAACTCCTAATGCATCATTTAGGTTTATGTCACTCTTTTGTCTCTTAGGTACTCAGGTGTATCGTTTCCTCCTCTTTAGCCTTGTTAATCAATGGGGTTGCTTCCCCTTTCTTAAATCTAGAAAGAGGGCTCAGACAAGGATATCTGTTATCTCCTCTCCTCTTCCTCCTTGTTGTAAAAGTATTTGTCATCCCCTCTTAGATGCCAAACAAAGGAACCTCTTCAAAGGTATCTTTATCAGTCAACATTGTTCCATCTCTCACCTTCTATTTGTGGATTATATTTGTATTTTCTTTTATGGTAATCTTGATCACATTCACTCCTCAAAGGGAATTCTAGAAACTTTTACAACAGCCTCTAGAATGGTTAAATCATAGCAAATCTTCATTATATGAAAATGACTTAACAGAAGTTGAAGCATCAAGTATTAAGGACATCCTTTCTTCACGTCCTCACTAGATGCTAGGTGAATTTAAATATTTGGGCTTCTTCCTTAAACCAAACAACTACTCAAATGTAGACTAATATTGGCTGTCAGCTAAGATTGAAAAAATAATAATGGGTTGGTGCAACAAATGGCTCTCCTGGGCAAGAAGACTTGTATTGTGCAAATTTGTGATTGAAGCCATTCCAGTATATTGGGCTTCTCTTTCTTGGATACCCAAAGGTATTCTCCATAAAATCAAACAACTCTTCCTGAGATTTTTGTCAGTTGGAAAGAGTGATAAGTGCCTTTTTTTTATGACAACATGGGATTCAATTGCATCTCCAAAATCCCTAGGAGGATGGGGTATAAAAACCTACACTAGTTTGCAAGTACCCTTGCTGCTAAAGGTGTATGGAATCTCATCCAAGGAACGGGGCTCTGGTCACAAGCAATGTACTAGAAATACATTCAACACTCATCCATATTAGAATGGATCAAACCACTGATCAAAGCCTCCAAATATCGCTTAACTAATTGAAAAGCAATAATCCAATATTTTCCCATTACTGGAAATGTCCTTAGATGGATTCCCATGTCTTTATATCCAATATTAAGGATACTCTTATCTGAGCTCATATTCCTCATGGTTCCTACACTCCCAAGTATGGTACCTTAGTCTGGAACATCGAGAGAGCCTTCCAAATTAAGCTATTTATGTGGCTCCTTATTCTCAATAAATATCCAACTAAGGATATTCTCCAAAAAATATTCTTCTCAGGCCTTGGAAGATGTCTCCTATGTCTCTCGAACTCTAGATCCATCTCCCATCTCTTCATTACCTTCCCCTTTCCTCACAAGGTTTGGAAAGAAATAAAAAATTTAGAAGGTCCATATTGTTGGCAAGGCTTGAATATTGAAGATTGTCTAAAAAACTGGCTATCCATAAGTCTAAATCCCCTCACAAAGCTCTCCCTCTTGTGGTGACTTTGGATTATGTGTCTTGATAGGAATCAAGCAAAAATCAAGGTCCTTCCTTTCTCAAAATAGCCATGCATAGCCTGGCTCTGCAAAACTCCTGGAGCTCTAAACAAAATTCTGATCATGCCACACCATCTTCAGATATTGATATAAAAAAGGACTTCCCTTGGGCTTTTCTTTATGCTGCTGCCCAACCCAATCCCTCTATGGGTGGGGCAGGAGGCATTATCTATTTGGACAACTCACTTCTCCTTCACGACAAATATAGGTCAGGCTACAAATAATTATGCTGAGGATTTTGCACTCTATCCATTATTCAACTTAATATTCACCAAAGGATATACTCTCTTCACATCTATAGGGACTCACATGTGGTTATAAATTGGATGAAAGGTCAAGCCAAATTGAGGAACCATACACTTTTGCCTCTTTATCAAAATATTCTATAAAATGGCCCATTGTTTTCTCAGATTACCTTTATCACATTTACAGGTTAACATGTTTGCAAACACTCTCTAAAGTTGGTCTGGACTTGGACAAAGGAACTTGGCAGATCACAGATCACAAAAGAGAAGGAAGGCCAGCACACATAATTTCTTCTTGACCATTGGAAATAACTAATTTCTTCTCTATCCAGTACACTTATATAATATAGATCACGCTAATTTTAATTAACATGTTTGTTTTATATACTCTTTTTTCTTGGGGAAACACGTAGTACTCTGACAGTACGGTTTGTATGGGACAGATTTTAGAAATAGTATTCTAGATATAGATAATTTTTTTGCTTTTTGACCAGATGCCAAAAAATGTATGTACTTAATTTTATGAACTCTGGGAGCAGAAATGCCTTTTTTTTATAAATGCAGTAAGTCACAGGGATGCCCTTGGGCATGAATGTACTTAATTTTATGAACTCTGGGAGCAGAAATGCCCTTTTTTTTATAAATGCAGTAAGTCACAGGGATGCCCTTGGGCATGAATGGATGTAACATTTATTTCATCATAAAGATTTGCAATTTTTTTTCTTGGAAAGGAATTAATTAAAATAGCTAAGATGATATTAATGATAATTTGTATAACAAGTAAAAGTGAAGACAGGTATTTTCCTTAAATTATTTTATCCCATAAAACTATAATGAAAATAAATTCATGTTCATTTCCGTCTAGACACAATAATTTATTGCCTTCTAACATTGGCTATGCTAAACGTATTGTAAGAACTTCCACATAAAAAATTAGAGAAAATTTGTAGTTATCATTTGATTCTAAATTTGGGGTTGAATGAACCTATTGGATATCCTTCTACGTTGCATGAAGATCCTCCTCTGTTGCATACGTTTCCATGGTGACCCGCGAGGACGATAACAAAGATCCTCTACTATTAGCGCCTGCAGGATTGGTGGTCGAACTGTCAATTATAACAGTTAATGGACACCTTGATATGGATTTCTTTGGGAGGCCAGCTAAGATAATCCTCTAAAATTACTGAGTAGATTTTTCAGTAATTATGTGATTAATAAATAACTAATTGCTATTTAGAATATGAATATATATATATATATATATAATTTATTTTATCTACTATCACTTTAAAAAGTTGGAAGATAACTATACAACATGCTACATCAAAATGAAATGTTCCAATCTACACCTTGCTAGAATGGCAATGACATTTGCCTAGGCATTGGTGATCTATCCACCAGGAGCACTAAGAAAAAGGATGTGTTCATCCAAGTAGTGTTTGGCTAGGGAGGAGGCTTGAATGTGGAAGATTGAATAACCAATGTCTCCCTAAAGAAGAACAAGGCTAACCACCGCTAATTTGGGTACTAAAAGAAGATGGAGAAGAAGTTCTAAGACTCCACGAAAATGTAATAGAACCGTCCTCATATCTCATAAAAGGTAGGGCACCTGATGATAAAGTACTCCTCCATCTTGATCTCTTGCATGTGAAGATGCAGTAGAACTATCGTCATATCTCATAAAAGGTAGGGCAACAGAACATGAAGTACTCCATCTCAATCTCTTGCATATGAAAACGCTGGCAAATCTTGTCCTCCCATGGACTTTGATGCTTAGCCTCCATCCAAAGCCTATGTGAACCTGCTCGAAACTAGCCCATGGGGATCTTGAGCGCATGCATCTAGTGCCATAGCCTGTATGGGAGTTGGACAATCAACATAGAGAGCCATGGCCCAATGCAAACTTCTACAAGGTTACGTTCTTCCTCTTCTTTCCTTTGTTATGTCTCTCCTTTGCATTCCTCACCAATGGAACAAAAAACAATTTCCATAGGAACAAAACCCCTTTTCTCTTTGCAAGTAGTTTATAACTCCTCTTATCCATTAGGGTTAGGGTTTTGGATCCCCCCGCCTTAGTTAGAGCTAAGGTTTTTAATCCTCTAGAATCTGTCTGAGCAAAGGAGGGTGGAGTGGCCTCCACGTGACACTACAATGAACATTGCAACAGTTAACTTACTAAGCACAATTTGCACATACAAAATGTTGCCTTTGATCTTATTTAACTTGTTGGAAAGATTTCGATAAGCCTGGGAATATAGGCTGTTGTTTTTTCAACATTTTCACCCAAACAACATAATTTAAGGCTTGAAATGAACACTTGTCAATTTTGACCTAAAATTGTAGAATTCAAGATCTGTCTTGAAATGGCCCCTAACAAGACCATAACGTTGATTACACCACTCCATAAAGTACCAAGAAGGAAACAATTGTGCATTGATCCATTTTTGATCGCAAAGAAAATTTAGAAAGGAAAGGATGTGTGGCAATAATCTTTAAAGGTCAAACCAACTAGACTAAAATATCGAGAGACTAAAATAAAATTGTTAGGTAAGGATCACAATTGAAGAAAAATTAGAACCTTCTCTCCAGTGGACATTCTTAGGACCTTCACGATGATTGCCAATGGCATCATGACAATGCTAGCTCCTCTTATACTTCCATTGCAAAGCTGTGATCCTCTTCTTGCATAAAGTAATGCCTATTTCTATCTCACTTCTAAGGTTTACCTCTTTCATTTACACCTTTGTAATCATTATATTGTATTCCTTTTTGTGCCTAGGATTTGCCTTGGGTCCTCTTAGATTACCACTATGACCTTTGTACTTTCTAGTCCCATCCACCTATTTTGGTCATTTGTGGAAGTCAACATAATTATTTCTTTCTTTCTTTCTTTCTTTCTTTCCATCATTAGAATAGTTCACAGCCCCAACAAACCTTGAAGGATAAAGTCATGTTGGGAGGGTTGATAGTCAAATAGCACAACAATTATTTTTGTCACAATGTGATCTAGTGGTTTAGACAAGTTGTTGCCCTGCACATGACCTAGGTTCAAACTAAAAGAAGCATAGAACCCAAAAATGATGAAAACGTTGGCCAAGTCTAATGACTACACCCATTGAAGTGGGCTTGCAATAACGTGGACTTGGGGGTTCATAGCTCCCCCATGGACCAGAAAAATCATTTATCTTACCCCAAAAAGCAGATAGCATAACAATTTAAATAAATGAATTATTCAAGGAGATCTTAAGACAAGTATCTTGGACTAGATTGTGAACCATTGGTTACTCCAACTCAAGATAGAAATTTCTAGCTAATGAGAAATTGTCCTTTCAAGTACGACTCGAGTCCGAGAAAGGAAACTTCAATGGTTACTCCAACTCTCCATACAAATTTCTAACTAATGAGAATTTGACCTTTCAAGTACAACTCAAGTCCGAATAAGGAAACTTCATCACAGGAGTGTCAAGGAAAACATAAAATCAAGATGTCCTCCATTAGTCTAAGGTATGCCACAGATAACTTTAAAACAATGTCAACTAATGTGGTGAAGAACATCGATGACGAAAGGAAGGCATTGAAACTTAGTCCAATAACTATTCAGATTTCTTGGATATGAACCCAGATGTTACCCTAGATGGTAAGGAAGTGGTTAACTCTGTTAGTGTCCTCCAGCCATAGCACAATATGTTATAGACCTAGCCATAACTTGCAGTTGCAACAGCTATCCATACAGTGTTTGTTAGGGTGTAATCTTAAATCCATATAGTACATTGATAATGCAAGACAGTTATGTGTTATAAAAGGACTGGGGTTCCAATTTTATTGGTCTGAATTTAGCAATTTTCTTTCCCCGTCGAAGGAATGGTAGTTTCTATAGAATTAGTCAATTTTTCTCTTTTGATTTGATTTTTTAGACTTAGGTAAGTTCTAAGTTTAGGTTTCTTTTGTCTAGCTTTAGATAAAACACCAGTGTTGTGAAAATCGTAATTTTATCGTTTTATCGCGATTTTTTCAGTAGAACGAAAATATCGCGAGTTTTATTCGAATTTATCGCGGGTATTTTTTTTGTCCGATTTTTTGGAAATTATCGCGAGTTTTTCAAATTATCGCGATTTTTTGGAAATTATCACTATAAAATCGGAAATTATCACAGGAGTTCGCGGCAGCGAGGTTTTATAACGATTTCTTGGGTTTTTTGTGAATTCATTTGCACAGTCACGCGCGCAGAGGGCAGAGGAGCATTGGAGAGGTGTGGGAGACATTGCTGGAGAGGGTTTGAAGCTTTTCCAAGTGCTTAGAGGAGAAAATCAAGAGGAGGAGACCAATTTCTCCATTGAAACAGTATGAGGATCAATTTTTTTTTGTTTTTATTGTTTTTAAACATTGTTTTTGTATTTTTTCATTGTTTTTGGTTGAGTAACTTGGTATGGGCACCAATTTTTTTTATTTTCATTGTTTTTAAACATTGTTTATGTTTTTTTCATTGTTTTTGGTTGGGTAACTTGGGTTTGGAATCTTGGATTCTTGGAATGGTTGGGTAACTTGGATTTTCATTGTACAATGTAAAAATTAAAAATTAAAATACTAAATTGTAAATTTGTAACTTGTAAATACTAAATTGTAATCCTTATTTTCCCATAGGTTCACAACTTCACCGAAACACCATTCAAGTTTGCAACTTCAAAGTTCAAAAACAAACATGCCAAGGAAATTGGATCCTTTCTGGGAATATGGTGAACCTAAAGCTCCGAATGATAGACTAAACTTGACTTGCAAGTTTTGTGGCCACCCTATGTCCGGGGGGGTGTACAGGTTGAAGTTTCACCTTGCACAAATCCCTGGAAATGATGTGGGGCCTTGTTCAAATAAAAATCCTCAACTCATCCAAAGAGCCATGAAAGCATTGGAAGTTTTAGACCAGACTAGAGATGCCAAAGAAGAAATCAAAACGCAACTAAAAATGTCAGCTGAAGCAAGTGGCACTGGTTCTACTGCAGCATCAACCAATCCGGTAGCTGCCACATCATTTTTTGTTCCTCGAACCACACCTGGTTCACAGCCATCTATCAGTTCAATGCTAAAAAGAACTGAGAAAGAACAAGCTGACAAGTTGTTGGCAAAATTTCTCCTCTGGAGTGATATTCCTTTCAGCATTGTAAGGAATAATCCATTTTTCCAACCTGTTGTTGATGCTATTGCAAGTGTTGGCCCAGGGTACAAAATCCCTTCTTATCATGATTTCAGACCCCGGATTCTTCAAAATGAAAAGCTTGACTACACCCAAAGATTTGAGGATTTTAGGGCATCATGGGCACAAACAGGATGCACTGTTATGTCAGATGGTTGGACTGACCAAAAGGGGAGAACCCTTATAAACTTCTTGGTTAGTTGTCCCAAGGGGACTATGTTTATCAAATCTATTGATGCATCTGCACAAATTGAAGATGTAAGAACTTTATGTGATTTGCTAGATGTGTTTATTTTGGAAGTGGGTGCAGAAAATGTTGTCCAAGTCATAACAGACAATGTTGCAAATTATGTTGCTGCTGGCAAGATGCTTATGGACAGGCATCCAACTTTATTTTGGGCACCTTGTGTTGCACACTGTATTGATTTGATGTTGGAGGACATAGGGAAAATTCCCTTTGTCAAAGATATTGTTGATTCATCCAAAATCATTACAAAATTTATATATAACCATACATCTGTGATTAGCTTGATGAGAAGATTCACCAACAACAAAGAGTTGGTGCGCCCCACCATTACACAGTTTTCCACCAATTTCATATCTCTTCAATCCCTCTTGAATTCTATGTGGGATGTGAAGAGAATGTTTCTTTTAGAGGAGTGGCGTGCTTTTCCAATGAGTCGAAAACTAGAGGGAGAGGTCGTATGCAGACTAGTTTCATACCAGGAAGACTTCTGGGCAGGAGTGCAGGAGGTGTGAGCCGTTACTGAACCTTTGGTAAAGGTTCTTCGGTTGGTTGATGGTGAGAAGCCCGCAATGGGCTATTTGTATGAGGCCATGGACAGGGCCAAAGAAGCCATTCGGGCCTACTATGATGATAAGGGAGATGATGGGTTTCAGAGACAACTCCTCATATGGGGAGTGATTGATGAGCAATGGAAAAACACACTCCATTGTCCCATTCATGTTGCTGGTCTTTTCTTGAACCCCACATTTTCTTATGCATGTGGGTTTGCATTTGATGCTGAGATCATGGATGGATTCTTAGCCTATGTCCAGAAGATGGTGCGATCTCCAGAACAACGTATAGAGATATCTAAAGAAATTGAGACATATAGGATGGCAGGTGGCACATTTGGCTTTGAGATGGCTATCATTGATAGGATGATTAAAATTCCAGGTATTTTTTAGTTTGTAACTTTGTTTCAAATTTCATTGTCTCTTCAAATTCCATTTTTTTCTTATGTTTATTTAAAATTTTATTTGTAATTTTTTTGTAGATGCATGATGGAGAATGTATGGTGGTAGGGTACCCCTTCTGCAAAAGCTTGCCATTCACATCCTTAGGCAAACATGTAGCTCCTCAGGATGTGAGCACAATTGGAGTGTATTTGAAAAAATACACAACAAGAAGCGCAACAGGTTAACACTTAAACATTTAAAATATTGCAAATTTCCAAATAAATTTTTGAATTCATTAAACAATATTATTTTATATAATTATTAATTATTAGTTCATGATCTTTGTACAGGTTGGAGTCCTAGCAACTTAATGACATGGTCTACTTCTACTACAATCTTCGATTGTGGGTGAGGCAACTTGAGAGGACACCTGATGTGGAGGCCATCTCATTGGATCAAATTGACACCACTGCTGCATGGAGGGTTGAGACCGAGAGGCCTCTCATGGAGTCTGCTGATGATTGGTTAGTGCAGGATGTACTGGACGGGGAGGAGGAGGAGGAGGAGGAGGAATAAGAGGAGGAGGTGACACCACCTGCCCAGGCTACCCCTGCCACCAGTAGAGGACGTGGTCTACCTCCTATAGATCCTACTTCTAGTTATTCAACTTCAAGAGCACATCAGACTCCATTGCCATCTCCACCAGCACGGGCACCAGCATCTACATCTAGAGGGAAAGGGAAAGCTGTGGCATTTTCTCGCAAGAGGGGCAGAGGAAATCAATAGGATTAGACTTTAGTTATTTTCTTCATTTTATTGTATATGACATTATGACATTATGAGATACATTATTATATTTTTTTTTGATATTTTGAGGCTGAGTTGGGACTCAGGAGTCAGGACTTACTATTCAGGACATGATTCAATGTTATGTGTGATTTTAGCACTAGAAATGATCTTAAACATCTTATATATTAGTTCTTTTATCATATTTATGTGTAAATGTATTTATTTTATGTTGTAGATGGTTTAGATATTAAAAAAATTGAAAAATAAAAATAAAAAATGAATATTTTTGTACTAAATGATTATTTCCCAATTATTTCCAATTATTTCCCAATAATTACGATTTTTTCAAATTTTTTCCTCGCGCCGATATTATCCCGATAACGATTAATGCAACATTGTAAAACACACAAGGGAAACTTAGTCTTCGGGAGAGGGTGCTAATTCCAAGGTCAAAGATACAACAAGGGTTGGGAATCGATCCAAGGGTTGGATCTGCTTTTATTGTAAACCCTAGATGACCTTCTTGTGCTATATAAGAGGGCTCAAGGTAGGGTTTAAGTCGTCAGGTTTTAACTTCAGTTCAAAGTGAAGAAGTAGAGTTTGTCTACAACGTTGTTATCCTGTTTTTTTTCCATAGTATACAGCGATATGATTTGGGACAGCCTCTGAGAATTCTATTATATATTTTCTTCGATATATGTGTCAGTTTCTAGCATTATAAGATAGCAGTTTTCATAGGTTGTCGAGCTTAAAATTAGTTAGGGTTTTAGGAGAAGATTATTTGAATACAGAATGTGTTACCATGATCTAGAAAATCTAGCATGGTATGAGAGCAGAGTATCTAAGATTATAAACTCTTCCAAATTCAGAGTATGGAGAGACTCACTCTCTAGGGTAGACACTTGTCAAAGGGATTTTAGAGGGTGTGAAGTCCAAGGAGCTTTAGGGTTTTACACTGATTTTGTGCCAGTAATTGGCACGTGTGGAACTGAGAAGGTTTGAGAGGGTGTTTACACCCAAGGTCTTGCAGTAATTGGAAGATTGACTTTGATAGGAGTTAGATGATCTGCACTCAGGTAGGTTGCAGATCTGATTTTTGTGATGACTGATTTGTTTGTTGAGGTTGTTGTTGGCTCCTCCCATATGTGTGTCTGACCATCCAGAGGGTGCTTCCAACTTGTTATCATAGAATTGTAGATTACAGAACCTGCTAGAAGCCACAAACCTAAGATGCATGAAGCGCCAAAACGTTTTAGAATTTCTGAAATGGGAACATTTAGAAACATCACCTCCCAAAAATGGAAATATCACCCGAAACGTCATATATATATATATATATATATATATATATATATATATATATATATATAGATAGATATAGATATATATATATATATAAGTGAATAACACATTACCTTGCAAGGAAAAAGGGAATAAGACCCATAGATGACAATTTAGAATGAAAACCAAGTCATATTAACTCTCATAGATGACTACATGATGGTCGAGTTTTGGACAAGTTTCGGAGTTTTGGGTACAGGTATGGCCCAAAATGTCGGGTTCCTAGAAGTTTTGTGCAACATAGCCACAAAATTTTAGTACCTTTTGGAGATGGCAGTCACACTATGTACAGATCCCAAAGATAAGGCAAAGTGCAATAAGAATGCAGTGAATGCAAAGAAAGTCCTGATGGATTTGGTGAAATATCTTCTAATCCCTCATATCATCAAGAAGAAGACTAGTAAGGAAATGTATGATCTTTTGGGAACCCTGTACCAGAGTGTTAACGTATCCTGGAAAATGCTCTTAAAGAACATGTTCACCAGTACCTGCATGAGCGAGACAAATACAATGGCAAGCAAGCTATGCAATGAAGATAGCAACGCTAAAAGATCAAATTGCTACAGTTGGGGACACAGTTGATGATAATGAGCTAGTTTGGATTTCACTAAATGGATTTAGTCCACTTTGACACAACTTTGTCCAGGTTATTTGTAGTCAGGAAAAGTTACTTGACTTCAAGCAGTTGTGGCATGCCTTCATTGAAGAGGAGTTGAGACTACAGCAAATCTCAATAAGTTTTAAAGATGAAGTACCAAACCTAACCCTCATCAAGAAGATGAGAAGCGGTGGAAAGAAAGGACCAGTAAGGGTCAAAAAAGCAAAGGAGGAAGAATAATATCAGGTGAAGAAAGACTTCAGTCATATGAAGTGCTTCAAGTATAACTAGATGGGCCACTATGCATATGTGCCCTTGGAGGAAGAAAACCCAGAAGTAGCAACAACGACAAGAGTTTGTAGTTAACGTGGAAGCTTCAAGTGTGGACGAGTCGATTGCCAAGCTTGAAACTATCTTAGTTATGGTGTCACGTCTTTCCACAAACATATTTCCTAGAAACAAGTGGTATGTGGGCAGTGAGGCTTTGAGCCATATGACTTATGACAAGTAGATTTTCAATAGGTCACAAAAGTAAGAGGAAGGAATGCATGTATATTTGGGTGATGACTTACGCACCCTATGAAGGGATTGGGCTCCGCACCGTTCCAGCGACCTGTGGATGATGTTCTTGAGTCATATTTTATCTTGTATGTCCCTGCTTTCACAATTAGTCTACTTTCAGTTTCTTGCATGACAGATTTATAGCTAAATTGCACAATATGGGGAAAAGAGTATGAAATTATGAAATGAAAACATGATGTTCTTGAGTCATATTTTATCTTGTACGTTCCTGATTTAACAAATAGTCTACTTTCAGTTTCTTGCATGACAAATTTATAGCTAATTTGCACAATATGGAGAAAAGAGTATGAAATTATGAACAAAAACACACTAAAAACATGAATGGGGAAACGTTATATATATACATATATATAGAAAGAGAGAATATATATAGAGAGAGAATGTATATATAGAGAGAAAGAGAATCTATTTATAGAGAGAGTGAATGTATATATAGAGAGAGAGAGAATGTGTTATTTTACAAATAGGACATTATATTGAAATTTTGAAAGAAAGCATTATGAATAAATAAGAAAGGAGATTTAAATGACAAGAAATGTTCCACCATCACTTATATTGGGATCCTCATCATTAGTATCCCCCTTTTCCTTTTGCCTAGCATTTGCCTCTAGCTTGCTCCCTTCTCCTTTTTCCTAGCATTTGTCTCTAGCTTGATCCTCTAGGGAAATAATGAACACCATCTAATTTGGATGAAACTACCTAATCTAGGCCTTACAATATGATACAAAAAACTTAACATGCTTAATCAATGAATTTGGCTGAAGTGAAGGGCACATTTTTGCTATCTCTGTGACAAAAGATTCCAACACTCAATAGCACCAACATTGAGGAACATACATGATAGAATGAGATAGAAATTCTACTTTCTCCATATGAGGTCCAATTCTTGGAACCACTCTCAAACATTTTGAACAATTAATGGTAATGTTGAAAATTTAAGTAAAAAGATAAAAAGGAAATGTGAATGGAAAAATAAAGGAAAATGATAAAGATGAACAATAAAATGAAATGACAATTTTTTCTTTAAAAAATTAACATTACCACTAATTGCCAGCATTTTTGGTCAATCCTATTCAAAAACTAAGTCAAACCAAATAAAAAATGAATATTTAAAGTTGGAAATGTGTATGGACACTGATACAACCCAAAAACATGTTCCCAACTATGCTAAACACATTTCCTATAAGTAGAATACATTCCTACAATTAAAAATGCATTTCAAGGCCATACCACACACATTTCTATGTTTCCATATAGAAAGGAACCCAATATAACCATATACTAGACGTTTCCTATGATATAAATTTATAGTGTTTGACTGAGCTTGATGATCAGCAAGTCACCATCAAATACAACAGCCATGCATCTACTCCAGTTTGGCCAAAGTGTGTGAAGGTGACCTTTATAGGCTACTTGCAATTCCAATTCACTAGGTATGGTATGATGCCGTGATTGAGGGAAGGTTCCTTCAACCTTGAGGAGAGAGTGACAAAAATATTCTCTCAACAAGAAGGAGCTCGCCTTGATGAGACTCTTACTATAGTTGTCGAAGGATTCTCCCATCAAGAGGAATTTGGCCTAGATGGGTTGATGGATGCAACAAATGTTTCACCAAGTTTCCAAGAAGGGGGAGTGCAAGAATGGGGAGACACACATGGGGGACGAGCGAAAGAACCCCCCAAATTCTGAGGAAATTCAAGGGGGATGGAGGGATGTTGAGTACCTGGCATAGGGGTCCTGGTCCCTAAAAAAATAAAAATAATAATAATGAAATCCCTACAATAACAATTCATCCCATGCAAATTCATCATTGTGCGATATAAATACTAAATAGTAAAAAATAAAATAGTACAAGATTCAAATTTGTAAATGATATGATTATGATGTGGATTAAGATTCAGTAATGAATACATTGATTAATAAAATCATAAACAAAGCAAAAATAGTAAAATATCAATACATAACTTAAATTCATCATTCTAGAATCCAATTAGTACTGAGAAAAATAATAGAACTAGATATTGAGTCTAAAACAATAAATTGATGTAATGTCCCCTATAAATGAATTGCCTATAGAAGGACGAAATGGCCTATCCAACCCCGTAGGCTATAGTCTTGATAAAGGGGGAAAACCTAATTTTCCCAATGTTGGGTCGGCTGGGGGAAAAAACCCAAAATTGGGGGTGGCATTTACAACCCCTCACATTTAGGAGCCCATGAAAGACTCTTTAAATACAAGAGAGTTAGAATCATTTGGGCAGCACTGAATTGGATTGATTTGTCTCTATTTTTCTTTGAACACAAGGCTCTGAGGGTTTCGAGGCTCTCAGGGTTTTAAGACCCCTTTCTCTTCTTTGTCTAGTTTCAATGGAGGTGATCCCACCCTACCTAGTCACCTTTGTTCTTGTTTTGGCATGGGTGATGGGAGCAATTCTGGTTTGAGGAAATCGACAAATCCTGGGATCAATTGTCTGGTTGAACAACAAATTTGGTACCCTCCTAAGGCAAAATTCAGTACCCTCCTGAGGCAGAATTCGGTACCTTCCTGAGGCAAGTTTGGCCTACTCTAAGGTCAGTTCATTCTTGTCTACAAACAGTTTTCTGAGCCATAGTTTACCTTGTGGATTAGTCCTAAGGCAGATTTTCGGTGCCCTCCTGAGGCTGAATTCCGGTGGAATCCTAAGGCACCATTTATGAGGCAAGTTTTGCCTAGTTTGAGGCCAGTTCATTCATGTCTGCAGTCAATTTTCTGAGGCATAGTTCAGCCCTACGAATTAGTTCTGAGACATATTTTTCCCTCCTAAGGCCAAATTTCAATGGCATTCTAAGCTAAACCTCAGTGGCATCTTGGGGCAGAGCTTCAAGGTAACCTGAGGATAGTTTCAGTGATTTGAGACAAAAAATTGAGTCTTTTCCAAGCAAGAGATTCAATCCTCCCGCCCTCTAAGCTTGTGGCCTACTGCATGGAGACTCAGTTCCTTCAAGACAGCAAGGGTTGTAGGAAGTTCGGTCTACTACATAGCTAACATCTAGCCACGAACTGTTACATGGATCTTTCCATGTTATAGGAAGTCGAGTTATTGTCAGGTTTTGTAGAGGATAGAATAAGCTATTAGTCGAATTCAGTTAATTTGTTGGAATTGGACTTGTTACCGTGTTGTGTTGAAGTATTGGCTGTAAACAACCCTAGTAATTGGATAGCCATTATTGTTTGTGGTGGAATTGAGAAGTACTTATTGCTATCAATTTTACATGTTTATTGTTAACTAGCCTTATGTGTAGACACACCTGCTATTGTATGAATGCATAAATTACTATTTTGTTGAGAACCCTAACCTGAATTGCAACCTAGGGTAAAAAATTACCAGGGATACCACAATTGAAATTACTTAAACAGTAAACTCAAAAATAATAAATAGTGATAAGTCAAAGACTTAGTTTGAGATTTTGTTATCTAGAGTCGAGACTCAAAAGTTAACACTAAAAATTAACAATGGACAATGAACATTGAAAATAAAAATACCATCAAGGAGTGAAAGTGAATAAAAGGTAAATAAAAGTGAAAGTGAAATAGGGTATTTTTATATATTGATTTTTATGCTTTTTTTTTCATTTTTTAAGCACTTTTATAGGCAAAAATATGGGGGGATGCTCAGAAGCTCCCCTTTTCAATGTATGGCGCCCAAAAGCACCCCTTTTCTGGGAGGCACATGTTGTAAATGTAACAAGGTTCCGTCTTCATAATTATCTTTGTACTTATATCAGTATGTATTTCAAGTAAAAACAAAAAGAAAAAAAATAAATTTTATTATTATTATTATTTTCTAGTCAAAGCATGTTCTTCATGCTTTTAGGGTTTATTGAGTCAAGAAGAAAATTTGTCATGTGTCAAAGTCCCATTTGGAAAATTTGTAACAAAAGGAAAAAAATTATTTTGAGTCAAAAAGAGTCATTTTGTCCCACAAGACCAAGTCGGCCCTACCTTGTCAAGTCGACCTTGAAGAGGCCCTATTCGACCTCCTGGATGGCTATAAAAGGAAGAGACTTTGACCTCATTTGATCACTCACACACTGATTTATGTGCAAGAGAGAAGAAGAAGTAGAGCAAAGGCCAAGGAGAGAGAAGAATCTAAGAAAAGAAGGAAAATTGAATTTTTGCTTGTCTTTGTTCACATGTGGGAAGTTGTTAGGGTTACTCTGCGAATTACAAGGTCGAAATTTTGTTTTTGCAAAGTTGTTCGGGCAACTCTGTTTCTGTAAAGGTGTTGGGGCAACTCTGTGAAATTGCAAGTCCAAAATTTTGACTTGAAGAGGTTTGACTAGCATTGATTCTTGTTGACTCTGTCTTGGTTGGAGGAGCTCTAAAGGAGGGCTAACTTGGTTCCTTGTGGAGGTCTTGGTCTTGGGTCTTGGGTCTTGGATGTCCCACTTTGATCTGATTCTATAAGAAGAGAAGTTGTTTGGGTTTCCCCCCTTGTGGGGTTTTTCCCTGGCTTGGAGCCAATATCTTGTGTTTTGTCTCTTGTGATCTTCATGCACTTTATGTTTTCATAATTGCTTGATGAAAGAAGACATAAGTAATAATAAAAAGCCAACAAACACTCACAAGTACTTATCAAGTAAGAGGAATCAACCCTAATCTACTAGCATATTGATTTCTCAACAACACCCAGAAGTCCCCCTTTCATGTGGGGGGCGCCCAAAAGCACTCGTTTCCCAGGGGGATATTGAGAAGCACCCTTTTTTTGGGGGGGGCACCAAGAAGTCCCCCTTTTGTGGACACATGTCCCCCACATTAGGGAAACATATCCTCCCAATGTTTCCCCGCATTTCCACGAAAGGGGGACATGGAGAAATGTTTCTCGAGACACCCCCTCATCCCATGAGCATGGGATAAATGGGGGGTGCACCCCACACCTTGGGGTACACATCCTTGTGAAACATTGGATGCAACACAAATTTTGGATTTCAATATTAATGAAATTCTACTCATGTTGGGCTTTGATGTGTTTGATGTAGATGTTCATTATTATTTGATAGATCTGATATAACTATCTTAGCCTTGTATGCATATGACTTCATTATGACAAGAAATCTGGAACTGGTCATGTTGTGGTGTGGGAAGAATTTGACATGAAGATAGACAAAGGTTGGCAGGTTGCTAATGTGGTGTGCCTTGTAGATAAGGTTTTCACCATGAGGTTCAGTGAATGTCAAATTTAATTTAGATATACATATATATAATGTTTGCCGAATTTCAAATCTCAAGGTTGAAGTTCAACGAACCTTGTCACATATTTGGGAATTGATCCAAAGGTTGGATCTACTTTTATTGTAAATCCTACATGACCTTCTTGTGTTATATAAGAGGGCTCAAGATAGGGTTTAAGTAGTCATTTTGCTACTTCAGTTCAGAGTGAAGTAGGGTTTTTCTACAACATTGATGTTATGTTTATCTGCCATAATAAGCAGTGATGTGATTTGGACAGACCTGTGAGAATCCTGCTCGTATATTTTTGGTTGTGTGTGTTTCAATTTCTAGCATTCTAATATAGTCATTTTGATAGGTTGTTACCTAGGGTTTTATAATACATTTGAATACAGAATATGTTACCATCATATAGAAAACTTAATAGGATCTACATGCGGCAATGTTGGGAAAAATGTGTCTTTGAAGATTAATTTGGGGGGGTGAACTTAAATATGTAACAATTAATGGTGTGTAAACGAAGAGAAGGAATCTAGAAAATCCACGAAATTTTGCAACTGCTAATATGAACAATCTGAAAACGTTTTTCTTTTCATATAGACACTGAATTTCTATAACAAGTTTGCGGTGGAATAGGAATAGAAATAAATACACAATCACACAATAGAACAACACAATTTTTCTAGGGAACCCAACTAGGAAAACCCTCTACATGATTGAGAGTTTTTATTGAAGAAGAATGAGAAATAGATCTCTTACAAACAATTTTTGTTTCACAAGAGAATACAATGGTTCTCACTGCCTTAAACCAGGCTTGAAACACCTGCTTGATCCTTGATCCTACCTCCAATTTTCATGCACACTAGTAGCCCCTATTAAATAGGAAATCATCCTATCTCTAGTCACACTTCCTCAAGGAATTGCTTTCCTCTCCAACAATTCGCACAAAAACTCTTGGCACCTCTCTCACAAGCTCACATAAACCCGTGCCCAATTACAATACAATGAGTGCCTTCGTTCCTCCTTTTAAAGGCAATTTGAATGGCTGAAGTTAGCAAGTTTCTATTTGAGGTAAGTTACTTTTGTAATTTATTGAGTTAACTGAGTTAACTACTAAATGCAACTCACCCTATCTCAGTTCTAGAACTTGAGACTCAAACACTAGTTACTTTCCTCAATTAACTCACACTGGAAGACAAATATCTCGGCCTTCCACTTCAACACATTAGTTAGCTGCTTCACAACTTGCCTTAACTTTTAGGAACAAATCCTAAATTATAGGAATTCATCCCTAACTTACAGGGAGCATGCTAAAGAAGGAACTCATTGGGACTTCTTTGACTAAGGCACGAGTCAAAGAATCCTTTCTTGCTACTATTTTCAACAAGGAAGAATATTTAGGTATGATGTCACATATAAAATGTTCTAGATTAGAAAATGGAAGAGATTGGGGAATCTACAGTGTCAACTCAGTTAGGTGACAGATAGGTGTCCACTTGGCTTTAGAGCATCTATAGTTAAAAATAGTTAGCATTGGTCCCCATTATATACTGAAGGTCTATAAATACTTGTATCCAAATTATTTTGGAATAGAATGAGATTTACGGGAACATGTCTATTATTTTGAGTTGTGCAATTATGTCTCACTGTGTGTGATTTATCAAAACCCTTTCCATTGCTCACTTGGACATGGGTGTGCTTGTTGATAATAACACTATTTGGTGATTATTGATGAAATATAATACAATAAAAACATAGTTATATTTCATCCTCCTTATTTCAATATAGAAATTGAATGATCCTGAGTGCTAAGTGTTTTGAACATGGCATCTAGAGCCCAGATTACATTGAGCCAGATGTTCTGAAGGATCATTGTGCCATTTACATGTGAATGTTTTAAAAAATGGACTTGGGTTTGGAAACAACCGAGGGTCGGCTCTGACTCCAACTCCGACTCGATATCGACTCGGCCGGTTTGATTTCAATGACTTGATTGTTGTAAAAAATATATTAAATATTTATTTATTTTATGAAAAAACTTAATTTTAAAGATATTCATTGATGTTTCCAAACACAAAGCATTAGAATATAGAGAGAAGACAACATATGATCAAAGTAGGCTCATGAATACATCCATTATATCAAAATGGCACCCAATGCACTATCCAATACATACATGATATAGAGATCAAAACAAAAACACATAACCAAGGAGGCTCTAAATGGCCTCTACAACAAAAGTAAACAGTAAAACATCACTAGTCACCAGTACTACTGGCTACTGCTAGAGAAGCCAACATCATCTGGCTCAGACTCGGAATTAGAGTTAGATAGTGAAACCTATGGCTCCTCCTCCTCCTCGTCACCATCTCCAACTGCAACTGTAGAAGTAGTAGCACTAGCATGCACAGCAATTTCACGCTGAGATAGACGAGATATGCGCTTTCGTCGTGGCTTAGTAGAGGAAGTGCCTGCAATTGGAGGACTCAAGGTTGTGCCTAGTACAAGTGGATCTGCATTCAACTGAACATTATGTTCAACCAATGCCTCCATATGTAAATCCAAATCAATACCAATATCCACATCAGAATCAAACTCTGTTGGATGACTCCCCACTACCCAATCTGATGCTGGATCAATATCTTCCAACACAATGGGATCCATATCAGGTCTTTTGTTCAGCAATTGGTTGTGTTTAAGACGGAGGTTGTATTGGACATAGACGAGACCATTTAATCGTTTTTGTTCCAAACGATTTCTCTTCTTTGTGTGAATCCTCTCAAAGACAGACCAATTGCGCTCACACCCAATAGCACTACAAGTTTGACTCAAAATATGGATTGTAAACTTCTGCAATTGAGGACAATGGCTACCAAAAGCCTCCCACCACTGTGCTGCAAAAAACATAGTAGTGTAATGAGTTAGCTCAACAAATTATATCCAACTTTCAAATTATAAACAATTTAACAAAAGAAGAATTTGAAAATTGAAATTTTTGTTTACCTGGCTTATCTTCTTCCCTTGCAATCTTTGCTAGGTTCTTGCCAAAGGTACTTGTGGCTCTGCTGAAACAAGTGATTTGTCGGTGTATCTTCAGTTGATCACTCTCCTTAGGGATCATGCAGTCAATGCAGTCAATCAATCCATCTCTAACCTCCCCAACCAAAGCATTTGCCTCTAGAGCTTTATAATGATACCTTGGGTTCAGAAAAAAACCAGCTGCATGTATAGGGTGATGGAGTTGATTGTTCCATTTTTCATCAATGATTACCCAAATGGGCCCATAGTTAACCACTATATCCTTGTATACTGTTGAGATTGCAACAAGATGATGGAGCTTAGTGAAAAGAGTTGCCTTCACTAAGTGGGCCCGTAGGCAAATTATGGCGCAAGTTCTATTTTTGATCCCAGCAGGGATGATCACAGTATGAGTGATCACAGTGTGGGTGATCACAGTATGAGTGATCACAGTGTGGGTGATCACAGTGTGGGTGACCACAGTGTGAGTGATCACAGTGTGAGTGATCAAAGTCTATTTTTAGACTGGCTGTCAAAAATAGAAAAGTCAAATATTATTGTCTCATAATAATATTTGGACTATAAACTTGATCTTATTCTCTTGGAGCACTTCAGGATGAGCTACGGATGTGGTACATGCAGATCCCAGAGGGAAATACGTGGTTACCTATGGGATGACTAATATTTGCATGCAGGACTTCAGTTAGAACTCAAGTGAGTTGAGTTTAGTGGACTGGAGGTGCAGTTGATGAAGTTGTGTTCAGTTTAGCTTTGTTAAACTGGTTGTATTTAGTCTAACTAGCAAATAGACTAGAGATGAGTTGGGTGAATTAGTTATTAATTAATTCACAAGTTATTAACTCATAATGCAACTATAGAATACATCAGTTAACTCAGTTGCATGTCAGTGCATGTTCAGTTCAGCAGGGACAGGTGTTAGAGGATCAGATTGCTATCAGTTGTGACTATAGTTGTGCATGATGATTTGCACAATCAAGGGATTGAGTATGCCAATGAGTTTGCTCATGTATTTTCCCAGTAATATAGCCTCTGCTCACGTCCAACACAGTGTGAGTGATTCTTTGGAGGTGAAATACAAGTTTGGTAAACCATTCTCATTCAATTCTTGAGCAGGTATTGAGCAGTGGAGGCAGGCAAGTAGTGGAATAGATTTGGAGATCAGATCTTAGCTGTATTGTGTGTAACAGGTGGAGCTGGTACTGGATTTCTTGTGATAAGCATTGTACTTTGTAATGTTACATGGTCTCAATCATTAATATACAGATAGTGTGGGGTTTTTAGCGAGATGCTTTCCCCGGGTTACATACTGTGTTAATGTGTGAATGCTCATGATGTTTTATTGTTATTGATGTTGCTAAATTGATGATCAACGTAGAGGAGCTCATGTATTGTGTATGTATTCCGCAATAGTACATGATCAGGATAATCTCTGTTGAATATGTGTTAAATTATTCAAAATTTCTACATATACTACCTTTATTTGCTCCTTTTCTTGATCCATAGCCTCATAAATGAAGCCCATAGCCAATCTTTCCCCATCCACCAACCGCAACACCTTAACCAGTGGCTCAGCAACCTTCACAATCTTTGTTTCCTCTTTCCAAAATATTTCTTCATTAACTTTCTTTTTCACATATTTTCCATATTGTTTGCAAGACCATTGGCATTCATTCCATTCATCATTGGAAAACACCCTTTGCAAGTTTCAATGTTGGGAAAGCATAGATTGCAATGTCAAAAAATGAGTTGAAAATCTAGTGATGGCAGGCCATGAGTGATTGTAGCTATATTTTTTTATGCTTTTGGCATGCTATACAGTGTTTTTGACCCAATCTATTTTTCCAATATCCTCAAGCATGAGGTCTATGCAATGTGCAGCATGTGGGGTCCAAAAGATGGTCGTGTTTTTCCTCTAACATTTTAGTAGCAAGAACATAGTTAGAGGCATTATCTGTGATGATTTGAACAACATTAGCCACCCCCAACTCTTCAACAACCTCATCCAAAAGCTGAAACAACAAGTGTGCATATTTCACCCTATCAGATGCATCAACTGATTTTAGAAACATGGTTCCCTATGGGCAAAAGATAAGAAAGTTTATGACGGTATGGTTCCTTTGATCAGTCCATCCATCTGACATGACGGTACATCCTGTTTTTTCCCATGAGATTTTGAAATCTTTCAAATATTCATCAATGGAGGAAATTTCTTTTTGCAAAAGAGATCCCCTTAACTCTAAGTTGCACGAAACGTCGAAACGTTTTGGAGTTTCCGAAAACAGGTACGTTTAGAAATACCACCTCCAAAAAATGGAAACGTCAACCGAAACGTCATATATACATATATATATATATATATATATAAGTGAATAGCACATTATCTCGCAAGAAAAAGGGGAATAAAACCCATAGATGAAAATTTAGAAGGAAAAACACGTCTATATTAACTCTAATCGATGATTACCCGATGGTCGATTTTAGATCGAGTTTCGGCCAAGTTTCAGAGTTTCAGGTACAGGTACAGTCTGAAACATTGGGTTCCTTGAAGTTTCATGCAACATAGCCTTAACTCATGCAAAATAGGGCCTTTGAAGCCCTTTCTAGCAGCAAATATGGCATCAAACATAGGTTCATAATATGGTGAACAAGAAGCATTGAAGGGGATATCAGAATCATACCACCATCTAGCTATGTAATCACAGGCAGTCTCTCTCAATTCTTTCTTCCAATGGTCATCTAAAATGGGTTGGATATGACATCTACTAACTTGAGGACCATGTGCATTTGATGGAGACGAGGGTGTGAAAGAACTTTTGATATCACCCCTCTTTTTCATTTTACCCTTACCCCTTTCTTACATAGACCCCAAAGAGGAAGGAAAATAGCAAAAGGATGCATCAGTGCAAGAGATAAATGAAGAGCCCCCATAATCAAAATTTGGGTTGGCAGCCATCATTTTTTGTATACTCCTCTTCCTCCCAATTTCAGCGTCTATTTCTTTATTCCTAGCTTTTTCTTGCTCAAACTTTCCTAGCAACTCCTTCCTAATCTCCCCAGTTTGTTCTGATGGTGCTTCACATGGAGTAATTTGGCCTCTAATACCAGCCAAGTGTTGTTTTAGCCTATGAATGCTCCCTCCACCCTCCTTAATTTTTCTATGACAAAATTTGCAATGCATTTGATTATCAATCATTTCATCATATGCCCAAGCAACATCTTTCACTCTAGGAGTCATTTTTGGACTTGGAAATAAAAGGAAATAAATCTGAAAATAAAAACAAAAAAATAACATTACTTCAATGTTCATTTCTTTTACAAAAAAGACTCTTTTCAATTTCCATATTTGCACAAAAAAAAAACAAGCAAAAACATATTTTAGAAGTGGAAAAAAAAAACCTCTAGGCACAAACTGCCTCCTCAATGTTGCTCCAACAAACCAACTCCTCAATGCTACTCCAATGGCTGCCCAAGAAGCTCCTCACTGCTGCTCCAATGATTTCCCAAGTGTTAATTTTAGGTATGTTCTATGCTGATAGCAAATTTACTTCGATTTTCCATATTAGCTCAATATCAATTCCAGATTGGCAATCACATTTAGCATGATAGTATAATTCAGATAGAACATAAACATAAATTGCAAAAGACAAGCCAAGACAAGAGGACACAAGATGTGGCGCTAGCCAAGGAAAAACCCCAATGTGGGGAAACCCTTGATCAATTCTTCTTATATGTTCTTCAATAGTTCAGGAGAAAGAGATAGTACATATACATCAGAAGTCAACCTTTTGACTTTTCTAAATAAGAGCAGAGATCTTCTCTAAGAAGATAGCATATGAGGTAGTTGATCTGAACTGAGTTGAAGGCATACAGCTTCCACTGATCCAAGGTGACTCCATCACCATGTTGCACCTCACTGTGTTGCACCCAATCATCATGTTGGACCTCATTACCATGCTGCACACATCATACTGCTTCACCTTATCATCATGTTGCACCTCCCTATACTGCATCATCATGTTGTACCTTATCATCTTGCTGCACCTACCAGTGCTGCCTCATACTGTACCTCACTATGCCCATCATGTTGCATCTCATTGTAGCATTTATTATCACTGTGCTGCACTTTGTTACCAAGTGTTACACAGAAGGTGCTACACTACACTTCATCACGATGCCCATCATTATGCAGTAGCATTCAACATCATGTTGCACCTTATAGCAACGTTGTCACATCTTATCATGTACTACATTAGTTCACTATTTAGGAGATTCTCTATTTGCTGCATTGGATGGCATTCTAACAGCAGATTGGGCAACCCTCATCATGGACTGGTTAAACCATCAAGACAGTGCAACCAACCCTCACACATAGGCATCAACATCAACCTGATCATGCTGCTCCAACCTTGTTTGCATATGACTATTTGTGACTATTTGGTTAGGACATATTGATGTAGCCTTAGACTTCTCCAACAAACCCCAAACAGCCCTTGAAAGACTGTGGCATGCTTTAGGTGAACTCCTCCCTTGCTACGTTGCTACCTGAGGGCATATGCCAACCCTTTACTACCCTACGCAAGCCCAGTTGTGGTGCTATGGCCTGTGGCCTAGCACAATAGCAATTGTGGCTTTCGGTCATGTCCAAAACAACAGCTTTTAGCCCTTAGCACTTCGGCGATCTAACAATAGCTCGGATATCCTTCAATGAGCCCTAAAACAGTGCCCAAATGACCTCGTTGTCTTTGCCTCTTTGCTACGTCTACAACAGAAAATTATGCTCCCTTGACCGAGTTTTCTTTCACCTACAACGAGCTCTTGTTGAGTGCTACACCACTTCCCTTCTTGTTAGAGCTTCTTCATGAGGTAGCGTTAGGGCAAGGGTTGTCCTCCATGACAACATAGAGTATCAAGAACACTTCCATAACAATATATAAGATTAGGGCATTCCATCCATGACTGCGTTTTAGGTGGCATCTTCATGACTGTGTTTTAGGGCATCATCTCCATGACTGCATTTTAGGGCATCATCTCTATGACTGCATTTTCTCTTAGGATCTCTCCTCCCATCAAAACCCAAAATAGTCGAGCGAAGATATCACAAGAGGTGAGTGCTAAATGACTTTCAAGGCACCTCTATTTATAGTAAAACGTGGAGGACAAGTGGGGGTTATTTGGTCGCTGGTCGACCTTGACGAATTGTCCCATAACACAAATAAATTCATATCTCCATGAATACTTGTCAGAATTGGATGATCTTTAGATCAATCCTACACCTCTCGACGAGAGGAATCCAAGAAAAATATCAGCTTCCATAAATAAGATGACCCACATGGATTTTGGCCCTAGTTGCCAATTTTAACACCAAGACTCCTCACTGCTGCTCCAAAAACAAACTCCACAACTCAACACAAACTCCTCACAAATTCTCATACAAATGCAATGAGATAGTTGTGAGGAAATGTGAGGGGGTTGGGTAGCTTTTAAAGGATTGGGAGAGGTAAATGGGCCTCAAACATACCTAAAAGCAAATTAGATTGCAGTAAGAGGTCCATTCCCCCCCCCCAAAAAAGCCAAACTGGCCATGCGTCGGCATCACTAGCTAAACCAGTTGAGTTTTCACGGGCTCGGTCAAGCTGACCGGGTTTTTACTAAACTGGCCAAGTCAGTGACTAGCTCGGCCGATTCGGTAACAACCTAGCCTCCAGACTGATTTCTTCACCAAGTCGAACCAGCCGAGGGTTGGCTCGGACTGGCTCGACCTTTTTTTAAAACAGAGCATGTAATACCAATGTTGCATGACTCGTACTCGTCACGGCATTGAGTCATTGAATCATATAAGACTCAGGAAAGACCCTTATAAGACTCATATAAGACTCGTTAAAATACAAAAAAGCATTAAAATATGGTAAATTTTAAACACAAAAGGGACTAGAGATTACATTCACAGTGATGAAACTAGGTCGAAGGGACTAGAGATTACATTCTTCACCACTAAAGATGAAACTAGGTCGAAGGGACTAGAGATTACATTCTTCAAAATAAGCACATACAAGGGGCCCTACAGAAGCAAAAATAAGATGAGGGGCTACCACCAAAACCACCACAACAGGAAATGAAAAAAGTTCATAAACCGTCAAACTTCACCAAGCAGGAGAAAGATAAAGCAGTGATGAAGTTTAGAGAGAAGATGTTGATACTAGAGGGGGGACATTAAAACTAGTTCAAAGGAGGAAGGTTAGATTGACACTTTTATACAAACTCAGGAGGGACTTTGAGAAAAATGTATGCAAGTTGTACAAAAATTGAAATTTGATTAACATCCACAAATGACCAAAATAAGTTAACATGCATCAACAACTATAAAAGGAATGCATAATGCATCTACCAACAAAGAGCACAATAAAAGAAAACTCTACTCTAAATCTAAATCAAACTCATGTGTAAAAGGGTACTAAAAAATAGGACATGTGACCCCAATAATGCAAGCTTAAAGGTCATTCAATTGAGTGACGGGTATGGCCAAAATTGCAGCATAATAGAAAAGCATGTATGTCCACCTCTGAAACTATTTGAGTCAAAGGATCATTCATGATCCCTCACTTTATTTTGGAGCATAACTGAAATTTAACAAGTATGTAACTTTATTCTAAAGAGGTAATTTCCTTTCCAAGAAGGTGGTGGTGCAAGGAAATAAAGCCCATTGGCTGGTAGATACAAGTGCATTACTATACAAATCTTAAAAGAATTATAATAGAAAGAAATTGAAGATCTTTGGTCAAAATTCAGGACGGTTTCAAGGACTATGGACATGGATGGCACATACAAGGTGAATAACTATATGCTTTTAGAACAGAGGCACAATAAAGTCACCCAGTCAATCAGCCATGAAGACCTTGATTCACAAGGGTAGAGCTACAAAGAAGCCATTGGTAGTGGTTGGATGTGTACCTCAAGGAAGTAAAGATTTGAAAGAGCTAGATGGTATAAGTCTAATTGGAGTGCCACTGATAGATCACCTCATTTCCCAAAAATAAAAAATAAAAAAAATAAAACTGAACATTTTGTGCCTTTTGAGGCTCGACGGGTTCTATACGGGTCCAATACAGGTCCTATAGAATACTCGCAGGTCTTATATAAGTAGACAGGTTCTATAAGATACCCGTCGAGTCTGGGTCTTAAATGCAGGTTCCATGCAAGTGACCCGGTTCGGTATAGAACCCGCCAAGACTTGTGGGTACTCACGAGTCTAATACGGGTCATGCTTCACTGCGTAATACCCTAATTTTTAACTCTTGGAAGGTATTGGATCAGAATTTGTATAAATTGTATATAAGTGGTTGTAATGATGGGAGTCCAACCATGATAGCTTAAATAAATGATCTTTGAATGTAGATGTTGAAAACATGTTTTATGCAAATTCCTAGTGCACAGCTCAAGGACAAGCCCTAACTAGAGAGTGGCTAGGCATATAGATATGTGGATATACCTTTTGCGGACGGTATGGCAGAGTTACCATGATACTCAATGTTATGTAAAAATTTATTGTTAGAATATAATATATAATGGTCCAAGATGGCTGCAGAAAGGATAAGAGTGATACGAGTCCTCAAAAATGAAAAATGGAAGGGGGTGCTTGGAAAACAAAGGTGTCCTTGCCAAGTCTGAGATCAAAGACACATATTTCCATCATGTACCTTAAATGAATCTCACCACCACCTTTGTCTTAGATAGCCAATTATAATTGCATGTAGAGGTAGGTGAAGGAAACATCTACTCAAATAGCTAAGGAGCACATAAAAAGGCACTTGTACGGAGTAGTACAATCATTTTGGGAAAGTCTGAAAGTCCTTCATACTTTTCATATTACTCCATTGTTTTGCACTTATTCTCACATTACCATTAGCCAGTAAAATCCATGATACGTCTCTACGGTATTTACATATTCCAAATCTAAAAACTATAGTTAATTGATAAATTCCAGTTTGATTTTATTTCCTAGTACTTTTTATAAGATAGAAAATATTTCTACAATTACTGAATATAAAATACACTAGAATTTTTATCTCAGATAATTTAAACAGCAGAAGCAAAATATAGGAAATCAATCTCACTCAGAAAATTGTCCTCCAACTGATCTTCACTTTTAATTATCAGAACAATGAGGCTCCCTTATTGGGAAAAAGGCCCCTTCAGAAAATTTCTGAAATAAATTTGGCAATTGTATTCCTATACAGCCCTCAGAAAAATTTGGAACAAACCCTCAAACAGCATCCCTGCTCCTCCGACCTATGTGGCCCCTTGTGCAAGCTGAAGCTCAACTCACATGTGTTGTACGGCTGGATTTGCAGCATGCGTGATGTCACAAATCCTCCAAATCAATCTTCTCCTTCCACAAGTGGCATGGCCCTGTAAAATCAGCTATATGACTGTGTTGGGGTGACTTCCTTGCTACAGAAATTTCTCTCGTCATATTTCTTCCTTGGCCTTGAAAATCACATTCACTAAGAAAATCACTCTCTCCAAATTATGTCTTTATTTCTTATTGAGATAAATCACTAACCATAACCTCCAAAGTGATGGATGGCTGGGATTAAATCCTAAACTTTTGAGATTAATGGTTGAGTTTAAAACAAATTCACTAAAGTAAATAGTTTACTTTTCCTTAGTTTCTTTAGCTCAATAGCCAACATTAATTAATTAACTTAACTAATGTGTTTTTCCTAAGTTGGGCTAAATCATAAAAACAACTTACTCAATAAATTAAGCAAGTTACAGGAGGATTTGGATGATTCATGCAAACTTTACACTTAGCCAATGCAAAAATACTCGTCCATTGCTACAAGCATCAACACTCCCTATTAGCAAGGAAGGTATTCTGCACCACTCTTAGCTTATCTCTGTAGAAGACAAACTTCCCCTTCACCAAGGATTTGGTTAAAATATTTGCATCCTACTTATCTGTGGAGATATACTAAAGGTTCACTACTCCTCTCTTGGCCCTGTTTCTGATGAAGTGATATATGATCACAATATACTTGGACCTGTCATGGAACACTAGATCCTATGAGAGTTTGATGCAACTCTCATCATCACAATATATCATTGTAAGCTCCAACTCCTGACCAAATAATCCTATGAGCAACTTGTGAAGCCAAATAGCCTCGCAACTCGCCAAACGCGCCACCACATACTCTGCCTCTACTAAACTAAGTGCCATGAAAGCTTGATTCCTACTGAACCATGAAATCAATATTGATCCCAAGCTAAAGCAGCACCCTCACTACACTCCCAGTCTAATCTAAGTCTGTATACCCCTACAGTGTCACTCCATCACTCCTAACATATCTCAGCCCATACGCCATTGTACCACACAAGTACTTGATTACATTATTTGCTTGAATCCAATGCACATGCCTCAGTTCCACCATGAATTGGCTCAAGGTGTTCACAACAAAGATTGTTGATCAATGGTTGTCATTGATGTCAAACCAAGCAGCACCAGGGGATACCCTGATCTTGCATGGGCATTTTGACTTGACAACTTACTCTATTCTGAGTCAAGGATCTTCTAGATGGATTCTACTCGTCGATATGTTTCCGTTGATATATGGCACGCCATGTAATTCTTCACATTTTGAGAGATATTCATGTTTGAAGTAACCCCAGTTAATGGGCTAAACCCTATGGGGTTGTGGCATGGAACTCATAATTGGTTGTGGTCATTGAATAGTCAATAATTAATAATAAAAAATTGCTCCTAAAATCCCTCCAACGTTCACTTGTTGAGGACCCTCTCAACTTAAGACATTCATATAAATAATGACCCTCATATCCTCATCTAGTAGGGATTTTGAGGCTTCAAACAGGTCATCGTGGCATTTTCGCTATAAATTTTTTTCTGCGAAGCTTCAGAAGCTGAAATTAAAACCATTTGAGCCAAAATCTTGATGAACCTCGTGACCAAATTTAAGATCTTGGTTCGCTATATTTTCTTAGATATGATCTAAGGAAGTTAGGGTTTTTGCAGGCTCCTGAATTCCATGTCAAACAGGCGATGTTGGGAAAATCGTCATAACTTTCTCTCTGAGCATTGGATTCAAATTTCGTAATTAGTCACAGAAAGAGGATAGACTATAGCTTGTTGAATAGCATTTTCACGGCCAAAGGTCGCAACAGTGACACGTGGCACTTCGTACAAGTTCACTCTACTGAACCAGTTTATAATCAGGTCATCGTGGGAGATTGGGCATAAATCTTACTTGAAGAATCCAATCTTGATTAGACCTGTGGGGTTGGAAAGAGGACTCAAAGGGCTACCAGAGGACGAAATTTCAGACCTTGGAGATCCGAAATTACATAGATACAACAGATTAAATATTGAGCTCTAGAAGGCAAGAAAAAGCATGCATACAAGGATCATTGCAGTAAGGACCACACATCAATAGTCAAGGGTAAGTCTACTATAGAAAGGTATGTATGATTAGTGTTTACATTTGAATTTTGAGTATCGTCTCTGACATATGTTTTTGCAGGACAACGTAAGTATATACAGTGTCTCAGTTATATCTCTATGTCTTTATATGTCACAATTAGTTTTTTGGGTGTCCTATTCTTGATACTACACATTTTATGCTACATATTCTTGATGCTACACCAAGGTTTCTAAATCTATATGATGTTGTAAGTTCATTTTACTTGTCTTGTCATAGTTGATAGAATGGTCTCTATTTTTTTACTTAGAACTTGGTCCATCACAAGTCTAGGGTCTGTCATCAGTTTTTATTGTATATATCTTTAGGTTAGTTTTGGATATAATCATGCATAGAGTCCAGGCCTATATCAACAGTGGGAGTCTTTGTCTATTGCTGCAACAAGTCAACAACGAAAGTGACAAGCACACTTCAGGTATGCATTGTAATTTTAATCTGTATTTATTCAATACTATGCACTTACATGTGTTTTGCAAGCAGAGATAAGTTGAAGGGTATTTTGTTTTGTTTTGGGATTGGTTTCGCCAGGCAAATTTTGCATGCAGGTAGAAGAAGATTCAAGTACAACTTCAATCAAGAATTCAAGACAAGAAGTATCAAATCAAAGGAAGCATTGCAATAGGACATCCTTTGAAGACATGACATCCATCCGTATATTGTGAAGAAGTGTCAAGGCCAAGAGTCATCATTGTAAAGTTGTAAAAGAGTCCTTTGTAAAAGTGTCATCATTAGAAGAGCCATTATTGTAAAAGAGTCAATCTTCCTAGAGTCGAAAAGGCTTTATTGGGAGGTATAGGAGTCTCTATTCGGATGAAGTCATGGTTGGGTTGCAGGTCATAGTGTGATTGGGTGTTCGGTCAAAATCATTGTAAATCATATTGTATCGTGGATCATTGTCCCTAGTATGGGAGTCCACACTTTTGTATTTAATTTTTGTCTTTATAGGGTGGTAGGGTGGTGCTAGGCAAGTGAATTAAGTCACCTATAGGTTGGGGCCTGTAAACACTTTAGGGTGGTAGGGTGTTGCTAGGGCGAGTTGTGGCTCGCTAGGGTGTTGGGGCATCCATTCAATTGATTACTGAAGAAACCAAGGCATTGGGACGTCCTTCCAGTGGGAGCTGGAGAAGAATTTTTTTCTAGAATTCTAGGAAGTTGTTGCTTTCATTTCAGTTGGGGCTGAAGATTAAAGAATTTATTAGAAAAGTGTTTGGTGGCTTTTGACCCGAAGGGGGTTTTCCACCTAAAATTCTTGTGTCTACTATGTTATTTTATTTATTGTTATTACTGCATAAACATTAATAATAATTGAAGATTAACTAATGCTCTGAAAAGATTTAAAAGTGCTAATTGCTAAGGAATATTGATTCACCCCCCCCTCAGTATTTCCAACAATATTTAGCCTAGTGTTGACCAAATTCATCAAGGAACCAATCAGTTGCCTATACAATGTGGAATCCACCAACTCTAAATTTGAGGCACTCAGCTTCTTCAAATTAGTGATCATAGGTGTAGTTATAGGCCTACAATCCACCATCCTGAATTACATTGTCCAAGGAAGATCTCACCTAGCTACTACCACACCTCTAACCCCAAGAAGTAATGCATCAAACAGATGTCCTTCATCTCAGGAGCTGGACTATGAAGCCAACTCCTATTTGCACATATAAATGAGCTTCTCTGCACTCGTGAGAAAGAAATCATTCACATAACACTAAAATGAGTGGATCATCTCCAACAAATGTAAAGTACAAGTTGGGATCCACCTCACTCTTGGTGAAGCCCATGCTCAACAAGTGCCCATCAATCCTCAAGTACCACACCCTCAGTGTACTTGAATCCATACAAGGATTTCCTAAGCCTACACAAAAGAGAATCCCTCCCATGAATCTTAAAGACATGAAGTTGCTTAATGTACACCTCCTACTCAATAACTCCATTGAGGAATGTCGTCTTCACATCCGTTTGATGGATCTTCTATTGAATTTTGTAGCTATGGTCGGTCTTCATAAATTGTCTAGCCCTCCCAAATATGAAAGAAACAATAAATATAATATGAATTTCAAGTCAGATTCAAAAGAGGGAATTTCAATTTACCTCCAAAAGTCAAGTCGGCCCTCCAAGAAGTACAGGTTGGCTCAAGCCGAAATTCAAGAAGCCGAATTTGTTTTTATTTGACTAGGTTTGACCTAGGTTTGGTTCCTAGTCAGTTTGACTTTGCTTTTGGCTGGGAAATCAAATTGTATCTCTTGTTGAGTTGGACAATTTCTCTAAGAAAAGGTTGTTATGTTTTTCCCTAGTTAGGGTTTTCATAGGATAATTTTGTTGTCTCTTGTTTGCTATCTCTTTATGATCCTACTGGCTTTATTATTTTACTATTGAATATTTTCTATGTATAATAGCTCAATGATGAATGTGACACAAGTTAAACTAATGAAGAAATCAACAGAATTAATTATCAATCTAGAAAATCCTGAAAAACCAACATGGTATTAGTAATTAGAGTTGGTTGAAAAGAAACGTTGAAGGAGCAAGCTCAAAGAGTAGCTATTTAAAATTGTAGCCCTAGTCAAATCAATGATGGTCAAGACAAGGGTGGATTTGATTTTATCTAAGATTAGATTGATAGAAGATTGTTTTTAAGAATTGTTTTGGGAAAACTGAGACTCTAATTGTACTCTAGAAGAAGACCAAAACCTCCAGTTGGACAAGGAAGGTACTCTACCTAGTTTGTGACCAATTTACAAAGAATTGAAGTTTTGTCCAAAGGCTTGTAGAAGTCTGAGGAATTAGGCAGAATTCCATAGTTTCCTTGGAAGGTGAGGGTTTGTTCTTTAAAGGCCGTGTTGAATTATCTTAAGGCCATATGGTTCTTTGCTTTAGATAATTGCATTCATCATTAACATATAGAATTCACCCCGAACATCATTACATCATTCGCAATTATGCAGAAATAACAATAATATCGTAGCAACAAAACATAAAGGAACATAAGAAGAAAACATGCACAAAGAGGACACTGAGAATTTGGTCAGAGACCAAGGCAAAACCCCACAATGGGGAAAACCCATCCCAATTATTCTTCTTCTATTAGATTGTCATTGAAAGTACAATAGTGAATTACACAGTACAAATATCATCATCATGTTTCCTAGAGCCTATACATGACTTATTCACAACTACGTTTGTGAACAAGTCTTATGGATAATATTGCTACTGCTATACTAATAAATCACCATCACTGCTTCTGGACTGAACGATACCCTACATATACTTGAACTGTAATGTCAATAGAGCCATACATATACTATTGAACTGTGATATCAACAAAGTCAAACATATGCCAATGCTACAACATAACTGTGATGTCGTAATGCCATACATGGGAGATGCCATATGTAAGAGATGTTAACCTTGATACTATACCAACTAGGGATACCATGCATATTGTGTACGCTGAGATAACTGTGTTGTAGCAAGGTTGAACATTCACCGAGGCGAGGAGGAGACTATGGTTGTAAAAGATTGAATGACTATATATATATATATATATATATATATATATATATATATATATATATATATATATATATATATATATATATATATATATATATATGCGCACTGCAAAGGATTGATGTCACATATAACGTAGAAGAGTTGTGGAGCAATTCGGCGAAGGTGCTAACATATATATTGCAGGGGGGGTATGGAACAATATTGAGACCAATGCATTGTGCCGATACCAATAGTGTCAAGACTATCACAGAGTGTCGTGATCAATGGATTGAGGACTATGATAATATTAATATATCAAGATCATATTTGAACAAATGTCAATACCATAACCTGAGGAACCATAATATAGAGATGCTACACCAACACTGTTTGCAGGGATCCATACATACCAGTGGAGCAAGATACTCATCGTAGAGGAGTTACAAATATCGGGCACAATACAAGAGCTGTGAGTGCCATACCAATCTATGAATGTCATATCATATTAGAGTGTGAGTTCCATATGTAGAGATCAGAAGATATTAATGCAAGAAATTATAAACCATACAAAGACTGAGAGTAGGGTCATAACAAAGATGATACGAAAGAATAATCCTATAGAACATAATAATGAAACTGAGCCACAGTCCTGGAACATAGGTCTTGAAATAGGTGAGAGAGGAGATCTGAAACAAAGGCGAGGATATATAGATCTGTAACCAAAGCAAAAGAGTGAAGCCATGTCTTGTAACCATTCAACATGCCAGAGAATTGTGTCATCCGAACTATGCACAAGATAAACTTAGAACCTTGAATACCATGTGAAGGTCTCATAGAAAATATCCAAGCGAAGGTTGCAAAGAAAATACCAAGCGAAGATTGCAGACCAAATTCGCACACCTTTTTTAGGATCACGCTAATGGGTATTTATAATGGTTTGCCATTTATGAATGGTCGCAACCTTTGGATGGGTCGACATAAATCCATTGAAGCCAACTCAAAAATAAGATTGAATTTGAAATAAAATAATTTTCCCTCCAATAAGACCGACATAAACTTGAATTTGAATCTCATGATTTCCCTCCAATGATTTGAGCCGACTTGGAGATCACAATCAAATTCATTTTAATAATAATTTTGAAGTCAAGAGATGGCTAGGAAATTTTTCCATAGCTGCCAAAATTAACAGGTTGAATAGCATCAAATCTTAGCCAAGTTAATCCTTCATCTGGAGGTCGAGTGCTTGTTATTTGGAGATTGGTCTACTTATATTCTAGGAGGCTGAGATCAACCACTGTCAAGGTATATTCAGAAGCCGAGATCAGCTCTGAAGGTATGAATTATTTCCTTAGAAAGGCAAAAGGTCATGAGCTTTCCTATTGTGGAGATCAAATATTTCTTGCAAGTCGAGTACACACTCCTTGAAGAATTGCTATTGAGAGATCGAACTGTTATCTTGGGATCAAGTCTTCTCTTGTTTATTTGGAGGTTGAGTTCCTCTCCCTAAGATAGGCATCAACCATCGATTCCTATTTGTTTGTTGAGGTCAAGTTACTGTAAAGATCTGAATTTCTCTTCAATTGGAGATCTAGTTCCTTGTGACCAATTGAAGGCTAAGTACCAAATGAATGTTCACTTATTAAAGGGTCGAACTTCTCCTTAATTACCAAATCAGATTTTTGTGGGTTGAATCTCTTTAGTGGAATGAGATCATTATTCTGAGGTCGATTTAAAGTTGAGTTTAGATTTATTCCTTGCTAGTAGAGATCATTTCCTTTTTAAAGGTCGAGTTATCTCCTTGACAGGCCGAGTCATCCGATAAATTTATTGAGGCCGAATTTCCCCTGATCTAGAGGCCGAATTAAGGTAGGGTTACTCTGTATATTGTGGAGGTCCGAGTTCATACTTGGAGGTTGTTTCATATCAGATCCTAAGGCCAATTTGGTGCATTTTGTTTGGTGGTGGAAATTTCTCACATAAGGAGGCTGAAATGTTGAGCTTGTCATCAACTACTAGTCTGCTTCAGATCATTAAAATCATCACCTATAGGTCGAGGTTGTCATCTATCTGGAGGCCATATATCATGCAATATAGTCATCAAATCAACAAGATTTTCTTGGTTGATCTTGTTATTATATGACTTGTTTCTGACAGGAGTTGAAGGACTCATATGACAAAGGGAGAAACAATGGCAGGGAAATTTGACCATGATAAAGGGAGCAATCAAGCCTTGCCTCAATGTCAGAGGAAGTTGACCTCTAAGTTCGAGATGAAGGATCTTGGTTGGATACATTACTTCTTGGGACAAGAAGTGTAACAGAAGCGAGGTGAGCTCTTCCTTGGTCAAAGGAAGCACATTATAACAATCCTTCAAAGATTTGGGATGAAGGACGGCCAATCCATGGCCACTCCTATGGTAATTAATCTAAAGAAGCTAAGTGGCAAAGGAAGCAGCCAAGATTGCCATAGCAAGGTCAGTTTCAAAGGGAGCACCTAGTCAGGGTGATCGGAAAGCAGCCATGGCACAACATGTGTTGAGGTACCAATGTGGTACAATTGGATGTGAATTCAGTTGCAGGGATATACAAATTCAAATTCAGCGGAGAGTGTTGATGATAGGAAGAGCACATCAGAATGATGATTTAGTTTGGATTATGAATGGGCATGAAGCAAACAGCTATCGCACTCAAGACTATAGAGGCCAAGTATATTGTAGCTAGTTTTGCAAGTTTTGAAGTAGTGTGATTTCAAAAGCTGCTCGCAAAATTGTTTGATTAGGTGCAGGAGATGACCGTGATGACAAGTTAAAGCACATTGAGTACCACTATATCTTATATATGGTACAGAAGGGAGCAATGAGGCTCCAATGCATTTCCTCGGATGAGAAAGGATGGTGACATTCTCACAATGACTTTGTCACTAGGTGAAGTTTGTATACTTCAGGGACAAGCTTGAAGTGGTTGAGAATGTTTCCCTTTGTCAAAGGGAGTGTTGATGTTGTAGCATTAAGGGCTAGACATTCTCCCTGGGTCAGGATATTAACAGGTCAATGATATTGACCAAGGACCATTTCATGTGGCTAGGGAGAATGACCCAGAGATCATCAAGGCCCAGAGTGCTCCCCAGGTGGGTGAGTGCCTTTAGCATCGGGCAAGTATGTTACCATTCAATTGGAATGTAGGAATGGTAATAGCCCAGGGTGTCACCATAGGTCATAGGTGTTGACTAGGTTCCAAGTGACAACTTGGATAATTAGTGACTTTGCTCCAAGTGACGATTTGTTGAACATGATGCTAATGTAGGATGCTTTCCACATGGTTCTGTAATAGAACATGAGGTGGATGAATTCATCAACATAGCAAGCTATTTCAACTTTTTTCTTGGGAGAGAGAAAGTTTTCAACAAAGAGATACGTTTGAAGAAGTTATTATGAATACCTCCCTGGCTAAGACGGAGTGTTGAACTTTGTAGCTATGGTCGATCTTCACAAATTGTCTAGCCCTCCAAAATATGAAAGAAACAATAAATATGAATATGAATTTCAAGTCGGCTTCAAAAGAAGGAATTTCAACTTTTGAAAATAAAAATTATTTTTTCTGCTAAGTTTCAAAAGTAAAGTTGGCCCTCCAAGAAGTATAGATCAACTTAGTGTACAGACACACCTTTTCGGGCTCATGAATTCACTATTTGAAGGCTACTCATTCTCCACTTCAAAGCACAAATTCGGATCACCATCCGAGGAAGAATAAGAATGAATCTAAGGCAAAATAAGAGGACAAATCTGAGGCATGAAGAATGATGATTTTTGAGGTAGCAAACTAAAATTTCAAAGGAAAGTGCAGGAGGCTGAAATTTCAAGAAGCCAAATTTGTCTCTATTTGACCAAGTTTGACCAGGATTTGGTTACTAGTCAATTTGACTTTGCTTTTGACTAGGAAATGATATTGTATCTCTTGTTGAATTGGACAATTTCTCTAAGAAAAGGTTGTTAGGTATTTACCTGGTTAGGGTTTTCCCAGGTTAAATTTTGTGTCTCTTGTTTGGCTGTCTCTTTATGATCCTACTTGCTTTATTGTTTTATTGTTGAAGATTCTCTATGTATAATTGCTTAATGATGAATGTGATACAAGTTAAACTAATGAAGAAATCATTGGAAACAATTATCAGTCTAGAAAATCTTGAAAAATCAACATCTTCCACCTCATCACCGAGGTAATAGATATGACAGCTTGAAAAATAGTATCCTCATAATCCATTCCCTCTTTCTAAGGAACCCCTATCACAACAAATCTCACTTTGTACTTCTCTATGTTATCGCCTGCATCATGCTTGATCTTGAAGATCCACTTGGAGCTTACCACCGATTTTATCTATGGTCTCGGAACAATGTCCCACACATCATTCTTCATAATGGAGGGATATTCCTTCATCATGGCATCCCTCCAAACCTATTGATTTGTTTCCTCCTCAAAACTAGTAGGCTTGGCATCTATGATGTTACTCATGAAAGCGAAATAACTATGAAGCTGCATGGGTGCTCTACTCTCTTGAAAGTGCTCCTAGGGGCCTCCATATACTCATAAGTGTCACTTGATGTTTTCTCTAGCCATAAAGGCCTCCTTCTGACAGAACTAGAAGGAGCCTCCAACTCCTCCTAAACTAAAGATTGAATCCCTATTGTTGGTGGCGATAAACTCTACTCAATCTTCGAAGCCTATTTCTCCTTGTATTCTATCTCTACTAGAAAGGGGTCATGTGACTTCCAAATGCCAAGCCCTTCTCAAACCTGACATCTAAGCTTACTATGGTCTTCTTCTACCCTGAAATTAAAACCCTGTATGCCTTTGAAGTCTCACTATATCACATAAAAATGACCTTTGTTATTGAGGGCTTTAGCTATGTCCTCTTCTCCACTAGTACATGGACATATACTAGACAATTGAAAACACAAAAGTGGCCAATTTCTGACTTCACTCCAAAGAATTCTTCGAGGACTCTTGTTTTCTACATACATTGCCATATCGTATGCCTCTACCCAAAGGAACATTGGCAGATCCTGGCCATGAATCATCGCCTTGGCAGCTCCAACTATCACCTAATTCTTCCTTTCAGCAACCCCATACTGTTGTGAGTTGTACGAAACTATCAACTACTTCTTGATCCTTGCCTCCTTGCAGAAATATTTGAATTTATTGGAGGTATACTCACCCACATTATCTGACCTCGAGCATCTAGTCTTCCTATTTGATTCTCCAAGAGACCCTGAAACTCCTAAAATCAACTAAAGACCTCATCCTTCATATTCTCATGAAGAAAATTCACATCCTCCTAGAGAAATAATTGATGAAGATCGCATAGTAACTAGAACCCTTCAAAGATGCTACTAACAATTGACCACACACATCTATATGTACTAGATCCAAGATCCCCTTGGATATGTTCTTGTTGCTCGAAAAAGAAGCCTTAACATACTTTCGAAGAGCAAACCCCTTACAAATTCCCTGCTACTCCATGTTGAATTCTGGAAGACCAGTGACAATCTCCCTTAGTATGGGCAATGCTCTATTATGCAAGTGACATAGTGTCTCATGCAAAAGCTCACACAAGTTGTCATTGTCATGAACTAGGGCTCGTATTGGTTGAGCCTTCAGCATGTATAAATTACCCTTTCTACCTCCAATCACTCATCTTGGGTCAAGGGTAGAATTTCTCAGCAAAATTAGGGCTTGTGTATCCTGGAGATAGACAACATCAACCCTATCCTCCATGGCTGAGACTACAAGTAAATTTTTCGTTAGCTTTAGAGAAAAAACACATCTTTCACCTCCATAAAACCTCCTGACTCTCGCTGAAACAAAATGGTCCCAACTCCCTCTACACCACACTTGGCATTGTTTCCAAGCTCCACATGTGGACCTAAGTCTTTCTCTTTCAAACTAGTGAATACCTCATGTGATTCCATCATGTGACAAGAACCACCATTGTCCACAATACGAGCACCATTGGAAAATGTGCCAGAAAGGCAAGATACTAGCGAGAACTCCTTCTCAAACTTCGCAACAAACTCATGAAAATGAGTATCTACAGATTTTTCTACCTACTGTGATTTACCCTTACCCTTCTTGTTTAGACATTGTGAAGCATAATGCCCACTCTTGTAGCACATGAAGCATTTCACTTTGCTCAGATTCTTCTTCTTTCTATCCCATGAAGTAGTTTCTCCACCTATATCCTTCTTGACCTTCCCTTTGCCCTTTATTGCATGGTTTGTAAGGGCAAGGTTCTCATCATCACCCTTTTGTTGGCCTCCTAAAGATTCCTCCCAAATCACCTCCTAGACAAAATCATCCCATAATTTGTCCCAATCAAGAAGATGTTGTCGTGAAACAATGCCCTTATCCTTACCATCAAATCATCTATCACAACCTCCCCAATTGGTCCCTAAGTGATCTTGGTATTCTTGACTCTCTCTCTCTCAACACCATCTTCCTATTTGTGTTATCTGATAAAGCTTCATTAGAGCCTCCTACATCTCCCTTGTTATCGTCTTCTCGAATAAGTGAGGAATCACATGATCCTTCACCGCATACAAGATTATCCTCCCAACTTTCACATCCTTCAATTCTGGAACATTTGTAGGCAGGGTGTGTTTGGTGTTAGCAAACTCTCATAAACCATTTTCCATTATGATCAATGTAACCCTCACCTTCCAAGGAATGAAGTTTGATGCACCCTCCAACATGTCCTCAAATATAAACCTAGTTGTGGCCATCTCCCAAATCAGAAATTTTATTGAAAAATCAATTGTTCGAAATTTAAATCTGCTATGAGCCTATAAGAAAATTGATTTCCCCTCTTTAGAGTTGAAGCTCTAATACCATGTTAATTTCTAAATTCCAAATCTAATTTTAATTCCTAGCAAACCATAAAATATGACTACAAGTACTAAATATAAAATACACAGGAAGTTTTAACTCATAAATTTTAGATAGCAAAAGCAACATATAGGAAATCAATCACACATATCTTCACTTTTAATTATCAAAATGGTGAGGCTCCCTTACTAGGCAAATGGCCCCTTGAGAAAATTACAAGGTACAACAAAATTTTTGATGGGCAGTTGTATTCCTATACGGAGCTCAAAAAAATTCTAGCACAGACCCTCAAACAACAGTCCTACTCCTCCAACCTATATGGCCCCTTGTGTGAGTTGAAGCTCAACTCGTGCACATTGTATATCTAGATTTGCAACGCATGTGAGGTTGTAGTGTGAAATATTCACTATTGCAGCAACTGGAAATTATTCTTCTAACTGAATATTTTTATGTCCAGTTTATTTTCTATTACGGCAAACAATTAATAAAATCACTACTGCAATTTTCACCAAAAATAAAATGCACTGCTGAAATAAAACTAGAATTGAGAAAATAATGCACACACACACACACAATAAAAATCGACATCATTGCTTTTGGACAAAAGTCCTTAGAAAAAACCAATGTGGGAAAACCGGTGCAGCAGATGAGGGTTTTACTATTATTATTCAACAGCAAAATCTGAGTACAATATCTGAATGCCAAACTAGCATCCTCTCCTGAGAAATCACAACAAAATATTTGAGAGATTGTTCTCTCTCTCCACAAGCAATCTTGGCATGATCTGGACTCACAATCAGCTCCCAATCTCCCTTTGTGTTAACCTATGCACAAGCACTACACAGGCTTAAACTCACACTACCTGGAATAGTTGCTCCATGCCTCTGTTGATTGTCTCTGCCACTGAGAAGGATTCGCTGGCCCTGAGAAAGCTCTGCTACTAAATCAATCTCTCCTCTAGCTGAATCAAATTACCTCCTTGAGGCTTTGCACAAGCCCCTGTGCAGCCTCCTGTGGAATAACTCGGCCTCTCTCCACTAGCTCTTCTGGCACTGGAAAAATTCTCCAAAATCACTCTATTGTTGCTCCTCAATATTTTCTACTCGATCTCTAGACAAACCCTTCCCAGCATTGAATCTCTGCTCTCTAGGAAATTTGATCTTCTTAGATCTTCCTCTCACTCGATGTGTTTATTTCCATCCCCATCGTCATGCTCTTATAATATCTCATTGGTGAACCAATAGCCATGATTAGATCCCCATCAATGGCTAAGATCATCTCAAACTCAATCTGACTGAGTTTCTAAAGCATTCTCACCTTTCCTTAATTAATTACTATTAATTAACTAGTTTTCCTAAATTAGACTTAGAAAAAACTTAAGTAATGGCTAATTAATTTAATTAATGTGTTTCACAAGCTTATCTTGCGAAACCTTTTCTGGGTTTTGAAGATCTTGTGTTCTTAGCCTCTCTGACACAAATCAAGACTAGAAAACCTGCTTGATGCTACTAAAAATATCACTCCCTCTTCACAAGGAAGGTGTTCTCTCCCATAACATCTTCCCTCATGTTGCTGATGTCTGACAACTGTGACAACCTGTCACTGCCCACCAAACCATTGCGCATTATTCATCTGCCAATTCTGTAGCTGAACCACCGTGCATCTGCGTTGTTGCTGACACTGCACTGTGTTATCCTGCACTTCTACCAACTCTGCTATGCACTGCAATTGATCTCATGTTGTTGTTGCTCCTGCAACCACTGCAACTGAGAACAAAACTCTGAATCAACTATGTCATTGTACTACCTCTGCATCTGTCTCCTGAGTCTTTGACTACAACTAGCCTTTGCACCAGTTTTACTTGGGAGCGGGAGCGAAAGCGGGGAGCAGGAGCAAAAACGGGAGCGGGAGCAACATTTTCAACAGCTCCCAGTTTGGGAGTGAATCCCGGAGCGATTTTTATAATATATATATTATATTTTGATACATATATGTCAACAAAAACATGTAGAATGATGAATTAGATATAAAAAACATAAAAAAACATAGATTGATCATTGAACCATCAACCATATAACATCAATCATCTAGAAGTTATAATCTTGATTCTTCATCAACCACGTCCACAAGTTAGTAACATACAACATATTGAGTCTCGTAGTCGTGAATCATGATTCATGATTCATCAATCTTAAAGTTTCAACTTCAAGCTTTCAAAATTGAAAATTCAATATATAACATTTATCATCATTGATCACCAAAGTTGTACTTGTAAGCTAAGTTTAACCATTACAAGAAATAATATCTAACATGAAATGAAATGTTATAAAATGAATTATGAAATTAAATGAAACAACTTTCACAAAGCATCATATTCATAATTCAGAATCATTGCCAATGAGTTATAATTTCCAACTTCAAACTTCAAACTTAAATTGTCACAGTCATATATTGTTTATAGAAAATATCATTATGATATGAAAGAGTCAAGACTCAACAGTTATGAAAACTAATAGAAACTAGAAAAGACAAGTAAACTATAAATCTATTATCTACTACTACATGTGGCCCTTGCCACGAGAAGTGTCTAATGTATGAGCAGGTCGTGGTGGTCTTCTAGGAGTCTCCCGCACAGACCGACGACCAGAACCAAAAGGCACATGCCCTCCACGTGAGGGTGTAGATGGAGGCGGCGACAGCAAAGGAACAAGACTCAGAACTCGAGCACTGCTACTGGATGGTGGAGGTGGCATGGTTGTTGTTTCATCTTCCTCTCTTATAAGTTCTGCTTCCAGTTCTTCAAGATGTATAGTGCCATCCTCCAAATTATCATCCTCTAGGTGGTTGTCCCAAATTTTATATGTTGGATCCTCATAAGCCTGATCATAGTAATGACTCAACAACCTCAAGTTGTAGTGCACATAAACCAAGCTTTCTACCTGGTTTTCATTGAGTCTGTTTCTTTTCACATTATGTATGAAGCTGTAGGTGCTCCAACACCTCTCTGCAGAAGAAGTATTCACAACCTGTGAGAGAACTTTTTTTGCCAATTTTGGCAAAAGTCCATGGCCGCCATATGGTTCCCACCATGTGAGAGCATCAAATCTGTCTCTATCTGCCATTGCATGAAAGGTACCAAACAAACCAGTGCAACTGAAGTATCTGCCTATTTCAAGATGCACACTAGCACATTCCTCCCTGTTAGGTATCAACTTTTCTAATGCTTCCAAATATCATGTAGATACCTCTTCATCTATATGGGGTTTGGCCCTACCCCACCCCCTGGTGCAGATTGGCCCAACCAAGATGTAGAGTAGTATTTTGGCATAAGGATAAGCAATGTAGTGGAACATTAAGTTTATCCCACCGTACACACACACAATCGTGAATCAGTTTGTACAAGTTGGGATCATCGTTATGAACAATATCTTTTATTTGCCCCAACATGGTATCCATCTACTCATACACCTCGCCAATCACTGGTTTATCTGTATCTGCAAACTGAATCATGTGATAAAAGGGCTTGGTGAAATCCAATACTTGCCTCACACGTGCCCAAAACATACCATCAAGAGCGGCCTCCTCCATCTGTTCAAAACCTTGCCTATCAGCTACATTTGTAGCCCTTTCCTTTAATACTTGCTAGTGTGGACTTGATACCATGCTAGCCAATGACTCTCTTACCTTCAAAAGGCGCCTGAAGGTGAGGTAATAGCTACCAAATCTAGTCCTCGCAATATTCAACAACTCCAATCTTGAGTGACTACGGAAAAGGCCATGGGTATTGCTATGATTTGTAATAAATTTTATCATTTGTTTGCCTTTCTTGTACAAATCACCAATCCATTTGTATTGTTCATTTTTGTTCTTAACAATATCATGCATCAAAAGGTTCATTGTGTGAACCAAACACCCAGACCAAAATATGTTGGGGTATTTATCCTCAATAATTGCTCCCGCTGCCTTACAATTAGGAGCATTATCAGTGATGACTTGGATGACATTGTATGGCCCAATACTGTCAATTGTTTCAAGTAATGGTTCTGCAATGTTGATGGCGGTCTTGAACTTGTCTAAGTAATCATATGCTGAAAGAAAGATGGCACCACTAACAGACACAACAAAAACATTTATCAATGGCCTGCCTTTTATATTTGTCCATCCATCAGATACAATGGACACCCCATGGTCAGTCCAAAAACTTGTCATTCTATTCAAAGTATGTGATACTTTTGCTTTTTCATGATCAAGTCCAACGGTTCTTGCCTTGTTATACCCAGGGCTTTTGTATCCTTTAGGGGCATCATTTATGGCAGAAACCATTTCATGCCAATAAGGTGAGTAGAGAACATTGAATGGTATCCCACATGCATAGAGAAACCTGTAAACTTTTGAATCCACATCATTCCTACACCCTTCATCAAGGAAATCTGATATGGTTCTATGCCTTAAACCTGGTGACCCTGTGCCTCCATATCCACTACCCTGGGAGGATCCCGAAGGAGTTCTTTGTGCATGTGATTGTGAGCTTAGTTCAAAGAAACCCTTTGATTTTTTAGATTTGTATTGGGCTTCCTCCTCTTCCCTTATGTATTTGGCTCTATCTACTGCTGACACACCTGTACAAGTTTTGATTCCTATTTGTTTATCTCCATCTCATGGCATTTTCCTGCAGAGGTGTTTTCTGGCACGGGTGTATGAACTTGTGTAATTATTGTTACAATGGGGGCAATGAAATTTAGTGGCTCCACCCCCTTTCCCTGCTTCGGGCCTGTTAACATATTTCCACAATGGGGTTTGGTCTTGTTTAATTTTTTTAGCTGGCTCATGTTCACTCTCCTCTAGCTCCTCCTCACCGGGGTTTTCATCAAATCCACTATGTCCCCCTTCTTCATCCCCTTCTTCATTTTCAATTTCAACCCTCCTTTTTCTACTCTCCAACACCATAATAACCAAAAAAAGAACCAAGAAGAAGAAAATGCCAAGAAATATAACCATGATGTTTGAAATTTGAAGTTTTGAATCTGCAAAATTTAAAAAAATGGAATGGGAATGGGAATGGGAAATAGAGAAAAATTTATTTATTTATTTAGGAATAATTTAATAAACATTATAAAAATATTGCTAGACACTCTATTCAATATTGTAGAGCCTACTTCTTTGGCATCCAATCTCCCCTTGCAAGCTTGCTTTCTCTTGCTCTCTCACTCTCTTGCTCCTTGCTCCTTGCTCTCTTTTTCTCTCTCCTTGCTCCTCACTCTCTCCTTGCTCTCTCTTTCTCTCTCTCACTCTCTCCTTGCTCCTCACTCTCACAATGATGAAATGAAACCCTCCCCCCCTCCCTCCCTCCTTTTATTTCCAAAAAAATAAAAAAAATAAAAAATCCGCCCAATTTTTTTTCTTCTGCGCGGTTGGCTCCCGGCGATCGTTTTCGTCTCTCCAAGAGAGATTTTTATAACCCGAGAGCGGTTAGGAGAGATTGCTCCCTGACCGCTCCCGGGTTATAAAAATTGCCCCTGAAGCGACTGGAGCGACGCTCCCTGCTTCACTCCGGAAATAGGCAAGGAGCGCAAAATTATTTTACAGGGGCGCGCTCCTGCCTGGAGCATGGATTGGGAGCGGGGGGGGGGTGCTCCCCCGCAACACTGCTCTGCACTATCTACTGAGTATTTATATGCGCCCTGACTAGTTTTGCGCACCTCGATAACTGACTGCAACTAGTTCTGCAATTGTCCCTCAAAATCTAACTACGCCATGCTGACACTGATCCAACTGCTACTGAAAACTATGAGCCCTTGTAGCTAAGGTAATGATCCGTGAGGAAACATTTGTCTGATGTTATTCTTCATGGATCCTGCCCAAAGCTCTCCAACTCTAGGGACTATGGTTCAAGATCTCCCCACTTCTCTCCTAGACGTATAGTTGCATACAAAGTGAATTCGTCCTCCAACCTGTTGGATAAATTATTGATCTCTGCCGAAGTTGTTGCCTACTCCTGCTTCTCCTTCTTGTCCTTCTTCTTCTTAGGACACTAGGAACTGTAGTGACCAAACTCACCACACCTAAAGCACTTGACCTTCAACAGGTCTTTCTTCTTTTCTTCTCCTTTAAGCTTTGTCCCTAACTGATACCATTCTTTGCATTCCCTTTAGATGCAAGGGCTACATTCTTCTTGTTTTTCACACCCTTCAATCATTTGCTACTACTACTGTTGATATTACTCTCGACAAGAGCAAGCTTCATCTCTTCCTGAGTGAAGTCACTCCACAACCAATCCCATCCAGGTAGTTGATCTCATCCAATGATACCTTGGATGAAATTTGCCCACTCCTTGGTGAAACCGTTGAGAGTTGTACATACTAGCTCACTCTCATGAGGTGTCTCTCCATCTGCTGTAAAGCTCATCTCAAACATTCTAAATTCTGGTGTGATCAAGAGTGACTCCTTCACCCTTTTGCATCCTGGTGGCTCTCAGTTTCTCTTTCAAGAACATCTTCCTGTTCTTGGAAGGATTCTGAAAAAGCTTTGCGACTGCATCCCACATTTCTTTGGCAGTATTCTTGCCAGCTAGATGCAGGATTATATGATCTTGAACTCCATCGAGGATCATCCTCTTCACCTTGGCCATCTCCTTATTGTAGTTCTCTAACTGTTGTTGATCTGTAGGTATCGCTACAACATTTTCAACATACATCTTCAGACCATACTCATCTAGCAGGAAAGTCATTATGGATTTCCAGATATAATAGTTAGAGGCTCCTTCAAGCTTATCCTGATCTCGAAGTTCAGCTGAGACCATTTTTGCAAAACTCAAATATAGGAAAATAAACAAGAATCTCCTCCCTATAGGAAAATAAACAAGAATCTCCTCCCTTTCCTGCTCGGCTTTCTGCTCTACTACACGCACTCCCTCCTGGAATGTCGAGATCTACCCTGCTACTGCTTTCTGCTATGGAAATTTTGCATTTCCTCCAGAAAGTTGGATCCGGAAACCCTAAGGGAAATTCTGGAAAACTCCTTTCTTTGTGTGCTTTTTTCTTCCACCTAGCGTTGATTTGCTACTGCAAAAATTGTTGCAAAATTGTTGCGCCAGATCTACTCAACGAAATCTCTAATCTACCCACTGAAACTGCTTCCTAGCAACACCACTGCCTGCAAACCACTGGAACTGAGGTTCTTCGAATTTTCTGTTGCTTGCAAACTGAAAATCAAACCCTACTTCTACTAATTCACACTCTTGGCTGGCCTCTGCAAAGATCCAGAAATTTGGCCCAAAGACCCTCTGAAGCTGCAAAATTTCTCCCTCGTTACTGAGCCACTGATTTGTCTTCAAACTTGGCTTTGATACCATGTGAAATTTTCACTATTGCAGCAACTGGAAATTATTCTTCTAACTGAATATTATTATGTGCAGTTTATTTGCTATTACGGCAAACAACGAATAAAATCACTACTGCAATTTTCACCAAAAATAAAATGCACTGCGGAAATAAATCTGGAACTGATAAAATAATGCACACGCGCAAAATAAAAATTGACACTGTTGTTTTTGGACAAAAGTCCCCAGAAAAACCTAATGTGGGAAAACCGGTGCAGCAGATGAGGGTTTTATTATTATTATTCAGCAGCAAAATCTAAGTACAATATCTGAATGCCACACTGGGAATCCTCTCCTGAGAAATCACGGCAAAATATTTGAGAGATTTTTCTCTCTCCACAATCAATCCTAAGGCTGATATGGCCTCACAATTAGCTCCCAATCTGCCTCTGCGTCAACCTCTGTGCAGGCTAAAACTCACACTGCCTCTCCTGATTGTCTCTGCCACTGAGAAGGATAAGCTGGCCCTCTGGAAGAATTTTCCCGACTCTCTACTACTGAATCGATCTCTCCTCTGGCTAAATCAAATTGCCTCCTTGAGGCTCTACGCAAGCCACTGCACAGCCTCCTATGGAATAACTCGGCCTCTCTCCACTAGCTCTTCTGGCACTAGAAAAATCCTCCTGAATCATTCTATTACTGCTCCTCAATCTCTGCTACTCGATCTTTGGATCGAACTCTTCACTGCGTTGAATCTCTGCTCTCTGGGAAATTCGATCTGCCTAGATTTTCCTCTCACTCGATGTGTTTATCTCCATCCCCATCATCCTGCTCTTATAATCTCTCGTTGGTGAACCAACAACGATGATTAGATCCCCATCAATGGCTAAGATCATCTCAAACTCAATCTGGGTGAGTCTCTAGAGAATTCTCACCTTTCCATAATTAATTGCTATTTTTCTTAAGTTAGACTTTAAAAAAATTTAAATAATGGCTAGTTAATTTAATTAAGGCGTTTTGAAAGCTTATCTTGCGAAACTTTTCCTGTTTTTGAAGATCTCGTGTTCTTAGCCTCTCTGATATAAATTGAGACTAGAACACTTGTCCGATGCTACAAAAACTAACACGTAGCTCCTCCAAATCGACCTCCTCCTTCCACAAGTGGCACGGCCCTACGAAATCAGCTATATGACTACACTAGAGTGACTTCCTTGTTCACTAGTTTTGGGAGCGGGGGGATGAGTCCCTGGAACGGCTAGAGCACACCCCCAAATTTTCAGGCGGCGGTGGGTTGGGGACGGCATATATATATATATATAATATTTGTAGTTGTTTCAAGCTTGTAAGCATAACAAGCTATACTTTATAGTATTATGCACAACCCTTACCCTCGCCAATTAAAATCTCAAACAATTTTAAAAAAGGTTGAATGACATTCCATTATTGGCCACTAGACATGAGCTTTAGCTTTAAGAAACTTAAGTGTAACTACTTTAAATTTGTAATAAGGTCCATGAACAATCTATCACATAGAATTGTCTTTATAGCAGTTTTTTTCCTCATATTTCTTGTTAATGATGACTATGTTAAACATAAAAGGCATTTCCTTTTCAATAGGTTTTGCAAACTTTTACAACTGTGTTGAAAACCACTATAAAATACTTTGGTTTTCTAAAGATATTAAATTCATATTTCAGATTAAGGGATTGAATATGAATTTATTTAAACATTTAGTATCCAATCCAATTCACTACTATCTGATTGTTTTCACAACACTTGGGGTTGGGATGATGGAAGCACTGAACTTGAATGAGTCCTCAAAACCCACATAAAATATATAAAAGTTGAGATGATCCAAAAAGTGAAAAAACAAGAAAAATAACCACAAGGATCAGCTTTTTAAAACATTGTATTTTCCGCTTTCTTGACATGGAGGCTGCTTTTTGTAATTTTACCATTGAAAATACAATATCTAAAACACTAGAAATCCAAAATGAAACCCGTTATACAATGCCCATGTTTTGAGCTGCAATTTGTACAAAATATTTAGATTCAATGCATTCCAAAAAAAGAAATGGGAAAAATGATCATATTGTTCAATCATCACTGTCCATGATTGTCAAAACTAAAGCTATGTGCTTGGATTATCCCTAAAACCTTCCCAAAACATCCATGAAATCTTCCCAAAATAACCTTGAAATCTGCCAAAGGCATCCCTGAAATCTGTCCGGAACATTCCTGAAATTTGTTTGGAACGTCTTGGGGACGGCCAGGTTCGCAATTCCTCAATGGAGTCCCCAACAGATTGGGGACGTTTCCTAAGGGTCCAAAAGTCCCCGAAACGCGGGGACACTTGGTACATGAGTATTTTTGGGGGGTACGGGTCCCTGTTCAACATAGCTGCAGAAATATTTCTGGTCATCTTTCCTCTCTTGACCTTCAGTAACACACTCACTGAGAAAACTAGTCTCAAAATTGTGTCTTTCTCCTCCCCTTAGGCTTGCTTTTATAATTCCTTATTGTGTTAAATCCCTAACTCTAATCTCCAAAGTGATGGATGGCTAGGATTAAATTAGAGCCAGCTTGGGATGACTGAAAAATAATTTATTTTTCCCAAATTTCTTTAGCTCAATAGCTAGCATTAATTAATTAACTTAATTAATGTGTTTTTCGTACGTTATACTTAGGCTAAATCATAAAAACAACTTAATAGATTAAGCAAGTTTACTAAGAAGGCTTTGGACGATTCCTGCATGTTTGACACTCAGCCAATGCAAGATATACATATCCGCTGCTACAAGCATCAACTACCTCAACCAGCACTTTGAAGGGGGAATTTGCAAACCTTGGAAGGAGAACTTGGTAACTGTAAGTGAGCATAGAGGTTCGGAAAATTAGGAAATCATTACCCACAAAATATTGTTACTCGTTGACTTATCTATGGCCGAACAATTACTCCACCAGGTTTTCTCAAAAGGCAATCAACAGGTCGACCCCTTATGCTTGCGCTGGAGCACATGAGCTTGTGAATTCCTAAGGGGCTGTACGGCTGAGAAGGGAAAGATCCAAGTTGTGTTGTGTATGGCAATGACAAAAGAGTTTCATATCTGACTGATAGCTGGATGAGGGATCTAGAGTGCTCTGTAGTGAGCAGATTAGTTCAGTCATGAAAGCAACGAGTTGGGTTAGTGTAGCTGAGAAGGGAAAGATCCAAGTTGTGTTGTGTATGGCAATGAAAAAAGAGTTTCATAGCTGATTGATGTATGGATGAGGGATCTAGAGTGCTCTGTAGTGAGCAGATCGGTTCAGTCATGAAAGCAATGAGTTGGGTTGAGTGTGTTGCATGCCTATCGTTGGTTGCTTCACCATGATAACCTATAGCCTGCCTTGGGGGTGGCATTTGCACTATAGATACCTATAGTTGCATGGTGAATAGCTCTTAAATATTCAGCTTCTTTCACCATCTTTTGGTTAAAGATAAATGTTTAATCATTGTTTTCCACATTTCTGCAATTTAATTCTGTAGTCATGTTATGAGGATAAATATATGCATGCAGTGCGTGTGAGAGACTCTGTTTAAGAATGAATATGGAGCATGTGTCTCATAATTTTCAATTAGTCTATATTGAATTTCTACTGCATTTCAATATTGCACTCAAGCATACATTTGTGATATATTGGATTTATTTGGAGCCCAGATATATTTTTAGGCGTTACACAGTGAATTTGGCTGGTTAATGGCTTGATGTCCTGGGTTCAAGGGGGTCACCACTGTTGCCTGGAAAAGCATAAACAGGTACCGCTCAACACTTCTATGTTGGAGGGCTATTATAGGTTAATCAGAATATATATCAGCAATCTCCTTGAATAGTCGTTGAGAGGGGAGCCTTGGTTGTTTATTTGTTGCAGATTATTGATGAGATAAAAGAAAACCTAATATGTTTACCATTGTATCTATCTGCTAAAAGAGTGCCTCCTAGAGAAGTTTGGTCCGTTTGATCTCCTTGTAAATAGTGAGCAAATATTTATGGCTCTAAAAGAAGTAATTCAGAACTTAGTTGGAGTGTCACCCAGTAAAATAGATGTTGAGGAGAAATTAGAATAAACCTGGTAAAATTGAAACTCCAGAGCCACACAGCCAAAAGGCAGGAAGTTGCAGCATGAAAATTCTGGGTTCGACATAAGTGCATATTTTCTGGGAAAACAGTACACCATGGTGTAGCCTTTCACAGTCAGCAGCAGAACAAATACAAAAATATCCAAAGAAAGAAAATTACAGACGAGTAGAGTTTGTCAAATTTTCACCAGAATAGCAAAAGATTTTACAAGTTGAAAAATGCTGCGCGCACTAAGTGGAAGATAACTGCACAAATGAAAGTATGGCGACACAGCCAGGAAGTCAACATGGTGTTGCTCGACACCATGGTGAACTTTCGTAATATAGTACTGTGCCCGATGGCCACCAGTATGCATAGTATAAGTATTAAGAACTGTTCAAAAGAGTAAAGGCGACAACTGTTAGTGGTATTACTAGAAATACGGGAATGGGGGACAACAGAAACTACTGCACTCATGCATGTACCTCCATCAGACGAACCCCCCATGAATTGTGATTGTCAAGAACTGAAAGAAGAGAACATATTTATAAATATGTCTATTATCCATAGTGCGGAATGGTCTGCATGCATGGGAGAATTCACTGACATTGGAAGAAGAGTTACACTTGACATGAGAAGCTTGTTTTAAGGAGAAGTGCTGAGGTAGCAATATATAATCTGCAAAGGCTCAGCTGCATTAACACCAGCGTTTACATTAACAGCTTCTGTTCCAATTAAAAGAATTAGGATTTATTTTAAAATAGCAATTATGGGTGGGCCAATACTGAGAACCCATCTGAACTCTCAGTCTGAGCAGCTTGGACACACCATCCATTGCAGCATTCCGATGTTGAATGGCAAGTTATAGATGACTCAAGGACTTAGGTGGGGGTGACTTAACAAGGAAAAATGAAGATGCAGTGCATGTTGGAAACCTGCAAGGAAATGCAGCTGCAGTTAGAGTGCAGTTGCAATTACAGTGCTCTGTTACGCAGGAATTTTCCGCTGGCTCTATCACTCAACCACAGCCAAGGTGTACGAGGAAAAACCTGTAGATGGATCAAACTAGTTACTGTAGTCTGTGAGAAAAGGACTGTGCTGCATCTGCTGTGAAAATCATATTAAATCTCTGTTATACAGTTGTGGCAATGGAAAATATGAAGTCATCAATGATATGACTATTTGTGTATCGATATTCACTGTTAATTGAAAGCCTGCCCACAAAAAGAAGAATTAATTGCTAGAGTATGGATTTATTAATCCTGAAGACCAAATGTGGGACTTGGCATTTAAAAGTTTATAGTGCTATCCTTGCATTGTTACAGAGTCAAGACTTTGCACTTTGCTGTTACAAACTTACGAGTCCAAGACAAAACAGAGGAGGCCAGTGCAGAAGGGAAAACATTGTCACAAAGCAGGATGTTGGTAATAAAATTCAAAGTACGCAATAGAAACAAAACGATCCTAGAAGCTGCTTGAGTATTCCAGCAACTAAGTGCATATGCTACAGAAAATTTATTGTAGCCAATTTGTAATTGAATCTTATGCAGAAGGTAACCAAAGAGAGTCAAATGTGACGTCATATGATCTTAATGTTGCATAAGTTGCTTGACACTAATAGGACCCATGTTATTCAGAATATGGTGTGCAGATGGAATACCGCTCAGTATGAAAAGTTAGATTGGAATATCTTGGCGATTGATATAGATCCTGAGGTTATCTATCAGCATGGAGCATATGCACTTGCTCAATAATCTCATCTTAGAAAGAAATTCTTCAGGAAATCAACAATAAGTATTTGTGACTACTAATCCGGTCTGAATTCTGGCCCCGTAACCCTTCAAAACACATTCTTGTCAAATCTTGATGCTCTCTTCACTGAAGGCACTTACTGTTTGGAAATCGAGGATGATGATGACAATGGTAATTATTACCATCCACGTTTGTTTAGAAATCGTCAACTTGGCATGGCATCCTGTATGTGGACGTTTTTCTTGTTTGTAATTGACTTTCTATTTGCTCCAGTTGTAATTGAGATTGAGACATTAATCAGATTGCCCAAAATGAATTCAGAAAGAGTTTCTCTCGAGACAACGGGGATAATATAGAAGATATTGATGATGGGTCAAAGTCTTAGTGATTTGACAAATTTGTTCAAATGAATCTTTAAGGTCATCGTCATTATTGAGCTAGGTCTGTTATGTTATTGAGTGACAAGCCTACTCAAATATGAGACATGTTATGAAGTCCATTATGGAGACTGTCAAAGTGCTAATACGTTTGTGTGAAATTGAGAAGACAAATAGGTTTACAGAATTGATATCATGAGTGTTTAGGTTGGAGTCTGAACCCAACACTTTCAGGCAAATTTTTAGGCAGAAAAGAACAAGTGTTGTGATGTAGATTGGACCCAGAAGTAGAGTGACTAACTGAAAACCCTCACTTGAAGATGGATGAGTTTGATTTCGTGTCGTATTGTTTACTTCATTTTTTGACTCATCCAAGTAAAGATGCTGACTTAAGAAGTGTTCAGAAGATGAAACTTAATGACGATTGTTGACAGACTCTGGCACTAGTTGGTTGATTTGATATGCATAAATTGATGACTGGTGAATGAGTTGACTCAATGATAAATGAGAGCATTGCCTTGAAACGGTGTCCCTGCAGGAAGACGATTAATATTGACTCAAAATGGATTCTTTGCTCAGAAAGGGTAAAGCTTAAAGGGATTGACCCATTGATATTTGATGACTGTAAACTGGCTCACAGACTAATAAATTTTATTGGCAGAATTATTTTGTTAAAATTAATGATTGAATGACAATCAATTAAAGGATGATGGTTGACACTGGTCACTGACAATTGATTCGTGATTTGAAAATTATGAGTAATAATGGAACCTGCCCATAGTTTGATTGAGTACCCAGAGATGATGAATCTATTTAGCACAGTGGTAGGACTAACTTACAATTTCCTAACTCTATTCAATGATTTAATTCTGATAAGAATCCTGAAAAATAAATTAGATACACAGTCAAGTCTATGACAGTATGTAAGTGATCAGCCAGAGTATTTCACAGTAAGGAAGTCATAAATATAAGCCAAGTAGCCTTCAGCCAGTATTTCAAGCATTAAGATACTGAAAAGAGATAGCTAATCCTAACTCTAACAGCTAATCCCGAAACATATAAGACCATGCTATTGTGGTGTATATGGCTCACATAGGCCCAACCAATGATCAATAACTTGCACGGGATAGTGTTAAATACAAGAGCTTGTACTTGTCACTTTGTATCTCAGAAACATACTGACAACCAGATGTGCAGAATGGTAGGCAATTTTCAGTCTTTTGATTGTGTAGTTTACTAGAAAATGTTATATCAATGCATAAATCATACAAATAATTCATTGTACAGTAAAGTAGATAAAATAAAACTTTCAAGGACAATATCCCATTAGATACAGAATTATCAAAATCTGTCAGTCATAGAATTCGCTATAAAGGTTTGTCTGAGTGGAAACATTAACTTTTGGAAAGCTGATGATGGAAAAAACAAACTAAGAAATGAGAAACACGGGCACGCTATAAATATAAGCATTCTCATAGAAAAGGAACTTGAAATCCAGACCCATTACAGAGGAAAGGATCCCACAATAACAGTTATGTATAGAACCCCCAAAATCACTTATAGAATTAATTAACATAGTTCAAAGTAAAAAATGTGGAACTTAAGGTAAAGTAGGATCCAGATTAACAAATTCTGGCAAATTAAATAAAGCAGCCAGTTAGGCAGAGCGTTTCTCTTGCATTACAATGATAATGAATCTTGATCATACCCAGGGCTTTGCAGTCAGCACTCCACAGCCTCTCCAGCATAACATCAGGACACAAGGTTAGCAAAGGAATGATTAATGATGAATTTTTCTAAACCTGTGCTGTGCCTGCAGTAAAACCTGGATCTTCACATCTATATCTACCATCTGGGCCAATTCCAAAGCCTTTAGGATCTGCAAACACATTCTCAAGAAGCTGACCACGCTCTGGCAGAGGGCTTGCATCTGCAAATTCCACGGCCTCTTCAATAATCTCATCAATTTTCTTTTCAATTGACTTCAGATCTGTTTCAGTAGCAAGATTATTCTCTATGAGGTATTTCTTCAAAGACACTATCGGATCCCTTGCTGCATAGTGAGCCTTTTCCGCTGCAACAGCAAAAGAGAAAACATATCAACTATCTTCAACAGATAAGTATTTGGGTCTTTAGAATTCTTTCCCCAACTGTATGATATAAAACAAACAATACTAAAATAAATCCTGCGGATTGATGACTTTATAACTTTTCAAAAGCATGTAAAACCCATTCAGAACACCCATGCGAGAATGGGGAACAGATGAATCATAATTTCCTCAAGCTAGATGACAAGACAACAGGCATCCTGATGCAAATTGACAGAATACACAACTACAAGAAACCAAAAATAATATACTAAATGTGCAGGTTTAGAGATTTTTATGATAATACCTACAGTTAAAACCTAAAAGTTAGTGTTACCTGGGTCTCGAAGTTCATCAGGGTCAGCCAAAGAATGACCTCTGAATCTATATGTTTCACATTCAACAAGAGTCGGCCCATCACCTCTCCTTGCTCTGGCCACAGCCTCCTTAGCCACGTCTCTAACCTTCAACACATCCATGCCATCAACATGCACACCCGGCATGCCGAATGCAGGCCCTTTCTCCCAAATATCGGGAACTGAAGTCGCCCTGATGTGGGACATTCCAATAGCCCACAAATTGTTCTCAACAACAAAAATAATTGGAAGCTTCCAAAGGGCAGCCATGTTCAGGCATTCAAAGAACTGCCCATTGTTGCATGTCCCATCTCCAAAGAACGCAACTGTAACTCCATTTGCCTTTTCATCCTTCAGCACTTCTTGCTTATATTTGCTACTGAAAGCAGCTCCTAGAGCAACAGGAATCCCTTCTCCAATGAAGGCAAAACCCCCCAGCATGCCATGCTCTTTAGAAAACATGTGCATGGAGCCTCCTTGCCCTCTGCAACAGCCAGTAGTCTTACCAAAGAGTTCACTCATCACAGCTCGGGCAGACACTCCCTTGCTAAGTGCATGCACGTGATCTCTGTAAGTGCTACAGACAGAATCATGAGCCTCCAGCATCTTAATAAACCCAGTTGAAACAGCTTCCTGCCCATTGTAGAGATGCACAAACCCAAACATTTTTCCCCGGTAATACATCTGAGCACACATGTCTTCAAACGATCTGCCCAGAACCATATCTTCATATAAGACCAAACCCTCCTCCCGGGTGACAAGCTGGAGTAGGTCACAGAAATGCAATCTTCAAATAACAGAAATAAAATCTTAAAATCCCCAGAACTTTTATCAAAAAAAAAATTCCTTATTCAAATTCGATTATGGAAAAGAAAGGTCCTACAAACAAACTTAAAAAGATAAAGGGTACATTTTCGATTTTGATTCTGGAAAAGAAAGGTCCTACAGACCAACTATATCTCAGAGGCCGTTAAACATGTAACAATAACCATAAGCAATCGACCGACACCCTGAATAAATTCGATCACTATTTCCTGCTTTAACATTTATGAAAAACACCAGACACAAACAAGATATCCATGGTTTGTACGACCTGCTTCTGATTGAATTCCAATTTTAACCTGATGCATAATGAAAATTTTATCAATCATATAAATTTCGTAAGCATGTTAAGCTTTGGCACTGGAGCTTGATAGGCTTTTGAGGGAATGATGTTGTAATCTTATGATAAAGTAGAGAATGAGGTTGTGTTTCAATGAAAATTTAGTTCCATTTTCAAATTTGAGTCCGAAAAAGAGAGGCTCCACAAGCCAACTAATGGGTCCATCTTCAATTTTAATTCTGGAAAAGAAAGGTCCTACAGCCCTACTAGATCGCAAAGGATCTTGGCCATTAACAAGATCACCCTAGACATAATCAATCAGCCCACACCCTCAATTAATTGGATCAATACTTCCTGCTTTAATATTAATGAAAAACATCACAAACAAGCAATCCATGGTTTGTACGATATGCTTGTGATCGAACTCTAATTTTAACCTCATGCATATTATGAAAACTATATAGATCACACAAATTTGGTAACGATGTTACGCTTTGGCACTGAACATTGAAAGGCTTTTAAGGGCATGTGCTTATGATCTCAAAGGGCCCATTTTCGATTTTTATTCTAGAAAAGGAGGATCCTACGGACCAACTAGATCACCAAGGCCATTACAATAAACGGATTGTAAGATGAATTTCAGGAAAAAAAAATGTGTTTGTGAATTTAGTACGTGCCCCGATAATGGGTGGAGTGTCCAGAACAAACTAGACAAAATAAATTCGACAACGCAGTTCTTTTCCTTTTCCAGAAATTCTGGAAATTCATCTTACAATATGAGTAATTGCGAAAATCTGCATAAGACCATTAAACAGATAACGGTAAACATAAACAATCAGTGCAAACCTTCAATAAATTGGATCACGGTTTCCTTCTTTAACAGTAATGAGAAACATCACACATAAACAAGCAATCGATGGCTCGTACGATCTGCTTCTGATCGAACTTTGACTTTAACCTCATGCATATCATGAAAATTTGGCAAAAAGCAACACTTTGGCACTGAAGCTTGAAAGGCTTTTGAGGGCATGAACTTGTGATCTAACGATAAAGTGAAGAATAAGCTGAACACAAGTTCCAAGTTCCCTCTTTAGTACTCTTGCAGTACATAATTACCAGGTTAGCTATGGTTCGGGAATGATATATATCGGATCTAGAATTTACCCAAAAGGGCAAAAGCACAAATTAATAAGAAATAAAATGTTCATCTGTAACCATTTGAGAGTTTAAAGTGAAAGATCAGCTTACCAGGTCTGATTTTGTATCAATGCTCTCCTTCACAAGCTCTGAAGCCGATGCGATTGCAGACACTGTCAATGGTGAACATGTCAATTTCGCCGATCTGAATTCCGAAAGTCTGAGGTTCAAGCCCATTGAATCCTTTCTGAGCCATCCAGGCTTCGCACAAACCTGCGGAAGCTTGCCTGTACTGGAGAAGGCTTTGGGTTTCAGAGCAATGCAGGGAGAAGATACGGGCGGTATTGGAGCTCTCGACATGGTCGTCATGTTTGTAAGAATTTCTCCGCGGGCTCTGTAATAATAAGGGAGGAGTGATGAGTTGATAAAGAACAGCGGTGGAGTTGAGGCTGTTCAACTACTTTTCCAGTGCTTGTCACGCAGAGAGTGTGATAGAGACTGCGGCGTGGAGCTTTTACGGCAGATGAAGTAACACGTATCAGGGAGTTAATCATACAGTAAAAGGGATATTTATGATCTGAAACCTGTAGATGGAGAAATCACGTTTAATAGGGTTTGTTAATTTTTAATTATTCACACGAACAAAAATTTTAAATCGATTAAAAATTTATAATCAAAGTTAAAGATTTAGTTGGATTGGTTTGGTGAAGAAACATCTGTGTCTTTGAAGTATTGTAACCCCTCCATTACTGATATTTAGTTAGTATTTAATGCAACAGGAAAAGTCAAATTTTGGAAGTTACCAATTTTATAGAAATTTTCATTACTGTGAAAAAAAATTATAATCAAAACTATCATTTTTCAAACCGTCCATAGCACTGTAATTTTTTACCAATGGAGTTGTCTATAATGCGATTTTTTGGAGATTTCCGTGAGGGAATCCGGTTAAAGAAATTGAGGTTAAATCTTGATTTGTTGCAGTTAAAATGGTTTTTTAACTGCATATTTGGATTCAGCACCCTGAAAAACCCCTGGGACGCTTTCATTGTGCAAAAACTAACTATCAAACTTGTAATTCCAATAAATTCCTGCCGGATTTCAACCGGAAAAATCTGCCGGAAAAACTTTCAAAAAAGTCGCAGACAACTGCTTTACCAATTCTCCCAAAAAAAAATTGATCACTGTTAAAAAAATATAATCAAAATTATCGATTTTTAAAACGTTCTGCAACCACATGACGGTGTAATTTAGACCACATTAAATTTTTTGTATAGAATTTTGGTAGAACAGTTGGAAGTTGGAAGTCATAATAATGTAGAAGAAAAAACTGCATTTGTAGTTGGAAGATTTAAACCTATTTCCTACCTATTTCTTTCTCGAAAATGATGATTTCAGAACATGGATGTAATTGATCCAGATTACGCAATCGAGAGTAGATTTCAACACTATCACACAATTCAAAGTTTGATTCCCTTACATCGCCAAAACACTGCGAGCCAACCTCTCCGAATCGGCGGTGCAGTTGACATTTATTAAACTTCAATAAATTAATCGCACATGAATATCTGCTTTGACGTTTTCCTCCCCTAGTGGGGAATCGTCTTTTTGCTATGCTTTTGATATCAGTCGTTGTGTTAAAGATCAAGATCTATCAGTTTTTGGGTTAAAGATTAAGATCTATCAGTTCTTCCGCTGTCATTTGTCCTTTGTAAAATTTGGATTTTTATATTATGTCAATATGATATATTCAGTTTTTTTCGTGAAAAAATAAATATCTATATGTCAAATTGGAGCTCATTGAAGCTACTTTCTTCATTAATCAAGGTGAAACTAGATCCTCTGAAAAAAATGAGGCTGGTCGGATCAGTTGACTTAGGTTTTAAATCCAGACACTTAATTACATAAAATTAGTTGAATATTTTTTAATTTTTTTAACACATTCGCAGTAGTTTATATAATAAAGACGGGTTTTTTAAATTTAAGAATATGTGTTTCTTCCATTTATATATATATTGTTTGATGATGATGATGATGGTGGTGGTTAACGTCCACTGAGATCAAATTGGTCTATGGGACCTACAATTTTCTTAATTTTTATTTATCTGGCTCCTCGTCTTTCTTGGCGAGATTGGTGTTGTAGCTTTCTTTTTTCTCTACGGTCTTCCAACTTCCTTTATCTTGCATCTCCTTCATCTCTTCTGGTTCTTGGGACATTGGCGTCTTAGCTTCACAATCTATTGTGTTCGTTCACAATCTATTGTGTTCGTTCTTTTGAAGATAGTCCCAGAAGAAGTTTGATTTAGGAGATCTACTTTGTTGTTAAATGAAGATTTATTTTGTGCGGTATTCGAATCCTCATAATTGTTGGTTTGTTGGGGCAGGCTTTCTCCTTGCTTGTGTTGAGATCTGTCTCTTTCTTCCCTGACTTCTTGTGACTCGGAGTTTTCTCTAGAATATTCTTATTTAAGTTTAGAAGGATAAAATTTGTATATTCTATAAAGTTTTGTTTTTAACCATGATGTATTGAAGTAATGTGGGTAAATAAAGTATAGATTACTAATGAAAAACAAGATATAACAAAATTTGACTTCAATTATTTTGGAAAATGTTGAAAATTGTATATAAGTAGAATGAAAGTAAACTAGTTCAAATGGTAGTAGTTTATCTCTAAAAAGAAAGAGATGTGACAACTAGTACATTCTTTGAATTGTATTACAATGAGGCTCTAAGGCCTTTTTATCATGTTGAAGCAATAAAAAAAACCCTAAACATTTAAAGCACTAACTCTAGAAGATGAAGTGCCAAAGGCTCTTGGCTCCAATGGGGTAAGTTGGATGTCAATTTTTGAGGGTCGTAACTTTGGCATATGATTTTTATTTAGCGAAACGATAGCCCGTTGGAAATGTCTATCTCAAGAGAACAACTTTTGACTATTAGTGGTATGTTTCCCTTTAAAATGTCATTTAGGGCCTCAAAACGACTTCGAAAGTTCAAGACCTCAAAACTGCCAAAATAGAAAATTGTGATGCAAAATAGGAAATTGTGTTGCGAGTTAGGTGGAATAGGTGGATGGCCAGGTGGGTGGCCATCGATATCCACCTGGATTAGGATTAAATCTTCCAAATGTCATTATAACACAAAAAATATATACCAATATCTTATGCCTTAGCAAGGGTTAATCTTTGGACAACCACTATAACACCAATAGTACATATCAACTAGCATGGTTATATAAATTAAATGGCTGATAAGCGTTGATAGTCATCAAAACACTTATGTGTCATTCAATTTATTAACCATTTAATTAACGTAATGTTGATAATTTGTAACACCGGAACATAGTGGATGTCACAAACACACCTTATAAATTTTCAAATGGAAAAAATGGTTTGGAAACTCTTGATTTCATCCATTAGATTTTGTATACAATAAATATTATTCTCACATTATTAAATTTATACCATCCATACATTTTTTATTGTTTAAAGAAAGGAAATTTTGCAAGCCCTATTATGAAATAGACACGTGTATCTATCGGCATATTAACTTGTGACTTAGCAATAGTTGACTTCTTGCTACCACTATAACACCAAGAATATATGTTAATAACTAACGGCTTAGCGAGAGTTAATGTTTCAACTGCCACTATAACACCAAGTTAATGTTTCAACTATCACTATAACACCAAGAATATATACCAATAACTAATTACTTAACAAGAACTCACTTCCAACTATCATTATAACACAAAAAATATATACCAATAATTTATGACTTAGCAAGAGCAAATATATACCAATAATTTATGACTTAGCAAGAGCTCACTTTCTGCTGCCACTATAACGCCCATAATATATAACAATAACTTATGTCTTGGGAAGAGCTAACACCAAGAATATATACCACAAATGTATAACTTAGCAAGAGTTGACTTCTCACTGCTACTATAACACCAAGAATATATATCCATAACTTATGACTTAGCAAGAGATAAGACATCATGTGGGTTATGATTTAGTAAGAACTGAGACATCACATGGATGGGGGCACCTACTCTTTGAGCCTTATTATAAGGGGCCAAACATGTCCCTTGGAAATGAACCCGAGTGGATAGGAAAACAAATTATGCTTAAACGACTCAACCTAACAACCCAAAATATGTACACTTTTGTAAACTTTAATAATCAAATCTTTATAGAAAACACGTCCCTAATCTCATAATAAAATTATCCCATACACCAATTTAATATCTAACTTAATTATAACTTTAAATATAAAATATTATTATCATCATCAAAATTAAATTAAACTTATTCTATTAATTAACCTATATTTAAATCCAAACCATTAATTATATAAAAGTAATTTTGATTTCCACATCTCATAAAAATTAGTTGAACGTCCTCTGGATCAGCTACACATGAATACCATTGAGACGTGCAAATATGCGTCTAATTTGGCTTCCCCTTGTGAATGTTTTGTTGGAAAAATATGTGTTAAGCCTATAAATTTGGCTTCCCCTTGTGATTGTTTTGTTAGAAATTTATATCTTGAGATCGTTGATGTGAAAAATATAATTATGAAATGGGTTAAAGTTTAATGTGGGATGAACTAATAGAAATATTTATTTTCCTAAATTAAATTAAAATGAATTTTTTTCTTGTAAATAAAATGTTGAATTTTATGTTAATGAGGTTTATAAATTTGGCTTTGCCGTGTGATTGTTTTGTTAGAAATTATCTTGAGATCGTTGATGTGAAAAATATAACTATAAAATGGACTAAAGTCTATTGTGGGATGAACTAATAGAAATATTTATTTTTTTTAAATAAAATTAAAATGAATTTTTTTTATTATAAATAAAATGTTGAATTTTATATTAATTAGGTTTATATTAGGGATGGTTAGATATAATGGTTGTTATTTTTTATATTTAATTTATAAAGATGGTTGTATTAGTTTAAATTTTTTGAATTTTTAATTAAGTATATTTGTGAGTTGGTTTAATTTCAAGCTTACATCATGGTTGTTATCTTCTACCTCAATTTATAAATATTGTTGTATTATTGTTGTATTAGTTTACAGTCTTGTGAATTTTTAATTAGTATATTTGTGAGCTCGCTTATTATCAACTTCAAGTTTATTTTTTTCTCCACAAAAAAAATAAAAATAAAAATAAAAATGATAGAATTTAAATATTAGAATTAATAAATAGATAAAATTATATACAAATAGTCTAACTAATAGACGAAATGACCATTTTTTAAGCTTTTTTCTTGGTTAATTTTACACAAAATCCAGTATATCTTTTTAAGAATCATAAATTTAAGTTGTTTAATCAGCAAAGTTTGAATGCATTGGGGTTTTTCAGGGTGTTGAATCAATTTATGCATTCAAAAATGCATTTTAAACAAAAAAAATGGCAATCTTGTTGTAAATTGTATTACCAAATTCTGGTCAAAAAAACCATTTCATTTCATCTTTATTTATATAGATGAAATGTCTTTTTGACCAGAATCTCACAATACAATTTCTAGTAATATTATGATTTTTTATTATTTAAAATACACTTTTAAATACATAAATAAATTTAACACTATGAAAAACTCATAAAACATTTAATCTTTACAAATTACATAACTTAAAATTATATCTTTTAAAAATCTCTATCAAAATAATTAGACTACGTGATTTATACATGTTAAAACAAACTAATAAATATGTTAATTTGTTTTTCCGCTCTAACACATTCCAATTCCAATATTCATTGTGCGTAAGTAGTGCCTCTATAAATTATAAAGGGGTCGTTAATGGAGTTGTTAATGTGCGTTTAGACCCAACTTATTTTGTATAGGAATTATTATAGTTATAAATTCATTAATATAGTGTTTGAGTTATTAGTGACTTATAACTAAGTTAGTTGAGAGTTATTAGCTATTCACATTAATGATCATTACTAAATTAGTTGAGAGTTGAGATTGCATTAGAATATGTCTTCTTTTCACTTGTAATCAATCAATTTATCATCTTATATACTAATATAATAATATAATATAATAAGTATATGGAGATGTCTTTTTCTATCGTTTATGAATGTATGTGTATAGCAATTTCTTAATTATGCAAATGCTTTGACTTTATGGAAGTTGGTTTATGATATTTGTATTTTTAACCTTCTATATATAGGAGTAGTCTTTAAGTGTGATTTTTTGGAGTTTTTAGCAGTTTTCTAGCTAGAATCCAATGAAAAAATGTGTGGCCAAATCTTGATTTGTGTTGTTTAAACTAGTTTTTTTACTATGTGTGATCTCTCTCTCTCTCTCTCTCTCGATCTCTCGATATATATATATATATATATATATATATATATATATATATATATATATGCGGATTTCTAGCCAGAATCCAATGAAAAAATGTGTGGTCAAATCTTGACTTGTGTTGTTTAAACTAGTTTTTTTACTATGTGTGATCTCTCTCTCTCTCTCTCTATATATATATATATATAAGAGTATATATGATGGGGGTACATTATAATCATGAGGGGAAATTTGAAATAAGATACTCCTTATGTTTGGGATACATGACAAATAATCAAGTCGACACTCATGGCTTAATGCAAGGTCTACTCCTAGCAAAGAGTATGAGAACTTCCAAAATTGTTATTCCAAGGGACTCACTTCTAATCTCCAATACCTAAACAAAACTTGGACCAGGGATCAACATCTAAAGTCATTGCTCCAATGGATTTCAAGATTTCTTGTGGATTTCTCCCATACATCTTTCTATCATGATCTTCATAATCAAAACATGGAAGTCGATCTTTAAGTCAATGAGGCTTACCTTCTCAAAATTAGACAAACTAAAATTAATAGTGTTCAAGTGATCCAGGTGGATTTTCAGACAGTGGCATGGAAAATCTCAAAATTCAAAGTGGCAGAAAAACAAGTATCCTGACATCAGATTGAAGTGCTCGTAGCCATGATTCCAACGGTGCGAACGACACTCCAATCCGAGTTCGGATGATGAAGTTGTGGCAGAAAGAAGGTTGCCTTGTTCCTTTGGAAAATGAGGCTTTTTCCTTAAAAAATGGCTTTAAGCCTTTAAAAGGCAAAATCACAATCGGAGGGTCCAAAGGGGCGGACTTAAGGAGGCGCAGCGGAACCCCCGATCAGCGATCTATAATTAATCAGAGTCGCGGACAAGCAATCGGCGATATCGGGGTGATCGGATCGACAGATCAGGTCGGCGAAACCCAAAGGATCAGACCAGGACCCCTGCAAGCAGTAATGTGATATGTCGATGCGATAGGGCCGATGCAATACACCGATATCGGTGATCGGCGGTCGGCAATTCCCCCCGCTAACAGGACTATGGAACAAGCGACTTGCGATTTGCGATCAGCATGGACCCAATTATGTTATAAAGCCCGATTTCATATAATTTGAAATCCGGGTAAAAGGCTTTCGGTCGGGTTTTTCCAATGTTTCCGTGTATTGTTTGTTTAAACAAACAAAGGCTAATTTCAGGGTTTTTGTGAAGGAAAGGCATATTCATCGCACCCAACTGAGCCTTCCCTTCAACAACATTCTATAATAATCCGACAGACCCCAATTTAAGTGCGCTTGTAACAAATCCGACATTATAAAAGCCCAATGATTGGAAAAAGTATGAGGGAGAGGATTTTCAGCACGTAGTTCGAGACAGGAGAGCTTACAGGTGGGCTGATAATGCATTTTGTCTGAATTGGACAAACCTTATATGTTTTCAGCCCCTCTCAACGCCACGAACGCAGTGGTGCTGTCCATTTCTCCATCTGAGTTCTCCATTTCACAGCCATTTTCCAGAATGGAGGTATAAGCCTCTTTTTATGTAACTGATGATTGTAATTCTCTTCTTTTCATGCCATTTAATATATGAAGGCCTCCCCATTGATCGAGCAGGGCCCGGAGACGTAGTCCGAGTTGGACGAACTCCGTTATCAAGTCTTGTTGTCTTCTTTTCGTGCCTTTATTTGTTTTTCTTCCTCTTTCTTGTGTGCACATTAAATTTATGTGTTAAGCTACAATTTTTACATGTGGTTCTTTTCATACATCTATAAGCAAAAGATCCCTGGATCATCAAGGGTGGTAGACCCTGCCTTGACACCCCCTGTAGAAATTTTGAATAATAAACACTTATTCACAGAGATTATCCCAATTATACACTATTGCGGAATACATGCATAATACATAACCTCCTCTACGTTGATCATCAATTTAGCAGCATTAAAAACAATGAAACATCAATCGCATGCACACATTAACACAGTATGTAACCCGGGGAAAGCATACAGCTGAAAACCCCACACTATCTGTATATTATAATGATTGAGAACATGTAACAATACATAGTACAATACTCCTCACAAGTACTCAGTAATATCTCCACCTGTTACAGACAAAACTAGCTCAGATCCGAACAAGTCACGGGTTCAAATCTCCTCCGTTGCTTTGCCCGCCTCCACTACACAATCCTACAAGAGAATCACGTGAGCACAAGCTACAATTGCCTCGGTATTGGCCCACACTGCGCAATCCTCATTGGCATAACTCAATCCCACTGATTGTGCAAGATCTCATGCACAACTATAGTCACAACTGATAGCAATCTCAACCTCTAACACCTGCCTCCACTGAACTGTACATGCACTGAGTTAACTGATGTATTCTTCAGTTGCTTTATGAGTTAATAATTAGTGAATGAATTAATATTTAATTCACACAACTCATCACTAGTGTATTCTTTAGTTAGACTAAAATACAACTAGTTCATCCAAGTCAAACTGAACACAACTCCATCAACTCCACAATCAACTCCACAGAAACTCAACCACATGAGTTCTAACTGAAGTCCTGCATGCAATAGCTCAACTGACGCACAAGAAAAACGTATTTCCTTCTGACAACTGCATGTGCCACATCTGTAGCTCAAACTGAAGTGCTCCAAGAGGATAAGATAATGTTTATAGTCCAAATATTATTATGAGACAATAATATTTGACTGTTTTATTTTTAGCCTGGCAATCTAAAAATAGAAACCTGCCCATATGTCTAAAAATAGAAGTCCATCTATTTTTACCAACATGACCAATCATCCACAAATAGCATCCTGCAACTCATAGTCCATGATCCATATGTCTAAAATAGACATAGTCTAAAAATAGACTTTGCGCCAAAAATAGCCTGCGGGCCCACTTAGTGAAGGCGACTCCTTTCCACTAAGCTCCATCATCTTGTTGCATTCTCAACACCCCCTCCCTTGCTCTTCTTGGCATCAATTTCATAATGCTCAAACTATTAAAATCACAACTCTCGCGCAATGCCAAGTCTCCTTGCACATGGCTCTTTATGAATTATGGCAAACATGACAGTTTAGTTATCATGGCAATCTTTGTCATTCAAACACATGCAAACCTCACTGTTGGATTCACACTGCATGCTCCAAGTACCATAAGGTGGTGGAGGCTTAACCTCATCGTTTGTCCTCCTCCCCCACTAGTTATCATTCACAATGGCTTGGTATTTATGTTTAGATATCGTTTCATTAATGTTGGTGTGTGTGTTTAGTTCATCCCAAGGTATAATTCAATGGCAACTCAATGTTACCAAGCTCAAGGTGTCTCCTAGTTTGGTCTCTATTGGATTTGAGCTACGTAGTGACCTTTAGAACCAGTAATATCTTGTTATCATGATGGGAAGCATTATCTGGATTTCTCTCTGTAAAATTCTTGGTTACATTACCTCAACACTCAATAAATATGGGATTTTGGAGTGGCCATCTGACCAGGTATGTTTGTTTGCCTCTTTTGTCACTCTTTGTTTTGGTAATTCACCTCCTAGTATTTTCTTATTCCTCGCATGCATGGCTTGTCTGCTCTAATCGACTCGCCCCTCCTTCATCACTTCCCTTGTTACAGTGTCACCTTCACCTTGGTCATGAGCAGCATGCCCGATATCCTGGCTCTAGTTCACTCCGACATCTCCCCTCTCTTACGTTGGAATCAGGCTCACCCAAATGGAGGTTCTTTGTTGAGTTGTTTTAATGTGTATCAACCTCCCTTGCCCTATATCTTTTTGTTCCCCCCACCCTTTATTCCCAGACTCTCGCTAAGTCAAATCTCAACATGCTCAACATTGGCTCCTGCATCTGCAAAGATTCTTGATCTAATGTTCTTGGTGGTAACCATCTTCAGGACTCTTTGCAGCTATAAATCCTAGAGACCAATATGAAACTCCAAGAGAAATGGAAAACTATTACTTTTCTACTGGAAGAATTCCATGACTTAAAGTGCAAAATAGCTCACCAAGATGATGAATTGGATGCCCTATGATAACATATTGCAGAATTAGAAGATCAATATCAAGCCAAAAATTGTCATCCTTGTGATCCAAATGTCAACAATAGGTACACAAGAAGCCCCCTTCCTAATCTTAATCAGGCTCCAGATGTCATCACTCATCCAGTTTTTTAATGGTCTCTTACTGTAAAACTTATCTTTTGTTAGGATGCTTCTACAAAGTGTATTCGTGTCATCATATTGCCTTGTATGTCTTCTGTAACACCCTCCTCCCACACTTACCCAAGCTTACCTGTCCATTGCGGTAAATGTGTGAAAAAGAGTTACTATGATATGATTCAACTCCCCAAGTGCAATTAATGAAGTGGAATCGACAAAAACAAGACTAAAGTAACCTTCCTCAGGAGCTACAGGACCCCCTGGGGCTAACCAACCACTCTAGGTGCCCAGTCCCTGAGTTAACTTGCTTTTTAACTAAAATAACCTCTAGTCACTCCCATGACAAACCCTCTAAGCGACTGTAACCCTCCAGTCGATCCCACATCAAGGCCTCCATGTGAGTACAATATTTTTCTGGTAGTTCTGTGCCAGCAACCTCGAAACTTGAGCCACTTTTTCAAGGATAAGACTCAAGCCTTTGCCTAGAACTTGATGAAATTCTTAGAAATGATAAATAACATGAAGACAAGGATTCTAAAGAAAAAACTTGAATAAGGACCTGAACTGACTCACCCTAACCATGACAAAAATTTCATCAAACATAACATGAACATGTAATGTACATGCCATAAAGACACATTTGAACATAGGGGCCTCTTACTTATCTAAGAATCATTAAGAATGTATGATTCCATCTCAAATTTTCTGCATTATCATCTATTAGGTCATTCATTCATTAACATTTCATCTACTAACCAAAACATGATGAGAGCCATAACTCATTACTGTCATTAAACCATACTTGTAACCAACATATAACCAGATAAATAACAATAATAAAACAACCATCATAACCACATAATAATAAGTACATTTACATGTCATATAATGTAAGAGGAAAATGGCTCTTATTAACATATGCAAATCCAACCAAGTCAAGGACTTCCACGTACCACCTGACCATAGATTGGGTTGAACCAAATCTCTCTTTCAGTCAATCACTCCCATGCCATATTCCAAGCATAAATGTGGGATCTCATGGAATAAACCAAGAAAACCAAACTAGGGCTTCCAGAGGCCAAATCAACTAAGCCCTCAACAAGTGATTATACCTCACGATCAGACATCACTAACCATCACCAAATCAGTCTCTACCCAAGCTGCCTAGGGCTCCAAAGTGTTTGTTCCAACCCGACTTCTAGGACTGGTAACTCAACCCACAGCTGCCACTGGAATCTGGAGCATTTATTTAACGAAGGATTCCAAGAGTAGTAACTCAACCCACCGAGGGCTCCAGAGTGTTTTTCCAACCAAGGCTTCCAAGACTAGTAACTCAATCCAAGTTTTTACAGGGATTCTAAAGCGTTTGTCCAACCAAGGCTCATGAGCAACAACTCATAACTCAACCCACATCCATAAGGAACATGAGCACCATCCAGAAAACAAAGATAAAACCCACAACACCATGGTTATCCAGGAAATAGCAAGGCTAGGAAAAACCACTATCAATCCAAGCAATCCTCCATGCCAGTGATAGATCATAACCAATAAACCACATGCATGTCCTATACATGCCAAAACTAGCAAGGAAATCATACATGCAACTCGGTACCTACAAGAAAAACTCGATGAAGTTGTTGATCCCCTTGTCCTCTTGTGCTTTCTTGTGTTTCCTTTTCCTTCTTCCTCCAAATCTTAAGTATGCCACACTCCTCCAAGAGTGCTACAAGAAAACTCTAAGTGTTTAAGTGTATGAGAGAGAGAATAGAATGAGAGTGCCAAAGACTGAACTGACAAAAGATGTGACCTGTTACCTCACATGCAATCTCAAAATGAAGGAAAATGTGAGGTTTCATTTTCCTCCTCACATGCAACCTATGACCTTTCACCTTCCTTTTCTCCTATTTTCCATTATTTTCATAAACAAAATGTCAATTAATGCCTCATGCCTTTCCAAATCCTTTGCCATTGCCTTTGCCAATTTCCATAACCATTATTTAATAACAAGTGATCCCCGTCACTATGTTTTTGCCCAACATTTAGCTTGGAATACGTGTACCATGACCTTGGTTACTATTTTTCCTTTATTAACTTTATTACATGTATTTTTAACTCGGGGCTATTACAAACCCCTCCCCCTTAGGGGAACATTGTCTTTGGTGTTTAGTGACACTTACAACTAGAAAGACCATTGAAACGCAAGCATACTACCCATGGAGATTTATAACTTAGCTTGTTGCAGTATTTACAATGAACAACCTACTAAAAGTAAACCAACATGACAAACATAAGAACATGACAACCATACCACTTATTGGAGCTTTATAACATAGCTCATTGCGGTATTTACATCCATATACATATATACATATACCAAAACTGATTTGCCTCAACCGACAAACAAGGAAGGATACATAGCCCACATCTATTCATTCATCTCCCATGTAGCTTCATGAGGACCAAAGTGCTTCCATTGCACTTTAACCTACTCGATTTCTCGGTTCCGGAGCATGAGCATCTTTCTCTTAAAATGCACTAAGGTTTTCGCTGGAATTCTCCTTATGACTCCACCTACAATACAGACCAATCAATAACATGATCAACATCTTTCTCATATATTTTAAGCAATGAAACATGGAAAACATCATGGAATTTCACTGTAGGAGGCAGTGCAAGTTGATAGGTCATTGGTCCAATCCTCTCAAGGATCTTGAAAGGCTCGAAATACTGAGGTGCTAGCTTCGCACATGATCCAATCCTCAAGGAGCTCTTATTGGGCTAGATGCACAAATACACATGTTCCCTAACCTGAAACTCCTTAAATGCCTTGTGTTGATCCACATAACTTTTCTGCCTATCCTATGTTTCCTTTAGATTCTTCTTGATAACCTGCATTTCATGTTCCATCTCTGCCAACATGTCTGGTCCTACCAATACCTTCTTCACTGGATCACTCCAATTGATAGGAGTATTACAACTCTACCCATAGAGTACCTCAAACAGACTCATCCTCAATGACTCCTAATACCCATTGTTGTACGCAAACTCAACCAGTGGAAGATACTCTTGATGCATCACATACATTCTCAACATGTCCACCAAAATCTTGTTGACCCTCTCTATTTGTCCATCTATCTGTGGATGATAGGTTGTACTGAAAGCCAACTCTATACCCAAACCTGCAAATAATTCCTTCCAAAATATGGAAGTGAACTTAGCATCCCTGTCTGACACAATCTTCTTCAATACTCCATGCAACCTCACTACATCTCTAATGAAGACATGTGCTACATCATTAGCTGAATAAGTAAACTTCACTGGAATGAAGTGTGCTACCTTAGTTAACATGTCAACCACAACCATAATAGAATCATGTTATCTAGATGTCCTTGGAAAAGCTGGAATGAAATCCATGGAAATGATCTCCCATTTCCACTTTGGAATCAGAATCAATTGTAGTAAACCACATATATCCTTAGAGTTTGTTTTTACCTATTGAAAATCCAAGCACCTAGCCACAAACTCTGCCACTTAATTCTTCAAATTCAGCCAATAATATAACTTCTTCATCGTTGTTAAGGTCTTCTGATATCTTGGGTGACCTGAATACGACTTAGCATGAAATTCCCTCAAGATAAGATTCTTCAGCTCACTATTGTCTAGAACATAGATCACGTCCCTAAATCTCACCAAACCATGCGTTGTGAGATGATAGTCCACATCCTAATAACCTGTATCTTGTTGTAACCTGTGCCTAAGCTCCCTATACCTGTCATCCTGCTAACTTTCTTGTAAGATATGATCCTGCAAATACGTCCCCTATGAACTCATAACTACTATATGATTCATGTGCACTCTTCTGCTAAGAGCATCTGCCACCCTATTCTCTTTCCCTTTAATGTACCCAATCTCAAATACAAACTCACTGATCGTGGCCTACCATCTAGCTTTCCTAACATTCAGCTTCGTTTGGTAAAACAAGTATCTCAATCCATTGTGATGACTCATCAATGAAAACCTCCTACCAAGAAGATAGTGCCTCCACATCTTCAATAAATGGATGATCATGTGTAACATAATTCTGCTTGTTCTCATTTAGTTTCCTTGATTCATAACATACTGCTTGTCCCTCCTACATCAAGACTCCACCAAGTCCTCTCTTGCAAACATATGTACACACCATGAACTCTTTATTTGGATTTGTAATCTTTAGAACTAGAGCATTAGTTAACAACTGCTTCAACTACTTGAAACTTGCTACACATTCTTTTGTCCATTAAAATTTCTTACCTTTCCTTTGCATTGATGTGATATGATAAGGAATCTATGAGAAGTTCATGATGAACCTCCTGTAATAACCTGCTAACCCCATAAATGACCTTTCCTCATCCACATTCCTAGGAGCTTCCCATTCCATAATGGATTTTATCTATTTTGGGTCCACTTTTATGCTTTCCTTGGAAACAACATGCCCCAAGTAATGTACCTATGTTTGAAAGAACTGGATTTGCTAAGATTGGCATACAATTGATGCTCTTTTAGAAATTTCAACATTGTTGTTAAATGTTCGGCATGTTGTTCCTCATTCTTAGAATATATTAATATAACATCAATGAACATAATAACAACCTTGTCCAGATAAGGACACAACACACTATTCATCAAGCACATAAAAATAGTGGGAACATTAGTTAGACCAAAAGGAACTACAACAAACTCATAACACCCATACCTGGTCTGGAAAGAAGTCTTGTAAATATCCTCTTCTTTGATGCGTGCCTGATGGTATCTTGATCTCAAATCAATATTTGAGAAAATTGTTTCTCCCTTCAACTGATCACACAAGTCATCAATCTGCGACAACAAGTACTTGTTCTTGATGGTTACCTTGTTCAATTTCCTATAATCAATGCATAACCTGAGAGTACCATCCTTATTCTTCAAAAACAACACTGGTGCACCCCAAAGTGAGACACTTGGCCTGATGTATCCCTTGTTAAGAATTTCCTTCAAATACAAATTCAATTCCACTAACTTTGGTGTGCTCATCCTGTATGGTGTCTTTGATGTTAGTGTTTCCTTTGGTACCAACTCAATAGAAAATTCCACTTCCCTGTGAGGCGATAATTATGAAATCTCTATAGGAAATACATATGAAAACTACTCTAGAATTGGATACCTCTTCAAAACTTCTGCATCCTAAACATCCTTACCTTTATCACTGGAAATATGTACTACAAATAACACACACCCTCTCCTTCTACTATGCTTTGCCTACATAGTTGTCACCATTTTAATTGATGTTGCCTTCTTCTTACCCTACAAGATTCTTTGTTCTCCATTGTCATCCAAGCACTCAATAGCCTTTTCATAACAATCCACCTTGGTCATATGAATATACAACCAGTCCATACCCAACAACATACTATATGATCCCAATGGAAGCACATGCAAATGCGTTGATGTAGGCATACCATTCAACCCAAATGCACAAGCTCTTACCTAGTGGTGAACTCTCTTCTTATTGCCTATAACCAACTGCACTAAACAAGACTTTGTGTGAACTTCTTTGCTCAAACCACATTTTTCCACCAGGATTAACATAACTATAATTATATATAGGTTCAATCAAAATATAAGCAACTTAATCACAAATCTTACCATCCATCTCGATAATAAATGTCTGGTGATCTGCTTTCCTATTACCCAACACTGCATAAATTCGAGGAATACTCTCTCTCTAACATCCCCCATTGTCTGTGCCTCTTGAGCATTGTAGATATGCGGTCTACCACCTTGATGATGTGGACAATCTCTCCTGCGATGATCTTTGCCACAAGTCCAACATTGTAAAGGCTTCCTACCATCACCCTTGTTCTACTCCTCAAACTGAAATCCCTGCCCTTTGTTAAATGCATTGAACTTCTTCGGCGATACTACATTCTATTTGTTACCTGTGTCTTGAGGTCTTGTTCACTTCTTATCCCACTTTCCCTTATTCTTATCATTAATTTTCCAATCCTGCTTAGTTTCATATCTACGCTTCGATTGCTCATAACAATTATTTAGCTTTCTGATGGCTTCCTCCAACAATATAGGCTCATCAAACTCAATCTCGTCTTTGAATGCTATCGGCAATTCACTGATGAATCTTTGAATATTCTCTTTATCCTCCTTCAAATAAGGCACATACCTCAACAAGTCCAAGAATATGCTAGTGTGCTCCTCATTGGTCATGGATCCTATCTTCAACTCATAGAATTATTTTTCCCTTTAAGACTGAATGCCACACTTATGAATCTTGTGACTTCTTCATTTATTTGTCAAATGTAGGTTGCTTTTCTTTCTTGAACTCATATGATAAATATCCCCTATCACTCCTCCTATAAGGATGATAGCGATGATGACCATGGTACATGTCTGAACTAGAACTATAGTAAAACTCATGTCCACTGCCTCGTCTATCAGGTGTATCTAAGAACCTACCATCTCTAATCGTGTCATCTCTATCTGACCTATACCCACCATGAGACCTGCTACCATAGGTTCCATTAGTCCTATCCTCCTATCCAAGGATGATCCTAAGTGGTCCCTATCTCTGCAAGTCTAATCCTAAGTGGTCCCTCCCTCTGCAAGTCTGACAAAATCTAAAGAATAACTACATTAACCTCTACTTGTTTCTCATGTTCCCTAGCAAGTCTCTCTTATGACTTAATGATTATGGCATTATCTTCTTTACAAATTCTTATTTATGCCTTCAAAATTCTCAAAGTGTCTGTTATGTGAGGAGAGTACCCATCACTGTGCTACTCATTTGATCTATAGGGAGAATCATGTGAGGTATAATCCACCATTTTTCTAGTCATATTTGATCTTCTTCTTCCTACAAGTATATCATGCCAGCTAAACCAAAACATAAACCTAACCAACATACCTCAGTACAGTTCAAGGGAGATATCTCGTCTGCAAGGTCAACCAGATTAGCACAATACATGTATAAACATAATCATAGCATCATATAGACATAATCTCAATCATCATCCCATTTACCATGCATGATGTCACAACTATAACATCAACTATACACAATGCATGCACAACAACGTATATACATTGACATGCATAACCAATGCATATACAACCGACATGCATTTATGACAAACACATCCAAACAACAACATCATCAAATCTTACATGGAAACACAACTGTAACAATGACTACCACCATGCATACATAACAAACACATAGACCACAAGCATAATAAACACATATGCAACCAACATGTATGCACAAAAAACACATTCTGCCCATCTAGTCCAGGGGTTGAACCATGCTCTTATACCACTATTTAACACTCTCCTCCCACACTTACCCAAGATTACCAGTCCACCAGGGTAAATATGTGATGAAGAGTTACTATTATATGATTCAACTCCCCAAGTATAGTTAAGGAAGTGGAATCGACAAAAACAAGACCAAACTGACCTTCCTCGGGAGATACAAGACCCCTAGGGCTAACCAACCACTCCAAGTGCCCAACCCCTAAGTTAACTTGCTTTTTAATTGAAATAACCTTTAGTTGCTCCCATGAAAAGCCCTCCAAGCCACTGTAACCCTCTAGTCACCCCCACAACAAGGCTTCGATGCGACTGCAACCTTTTTCAAGAAGTTTTGTGCCAGCAACCCCAAAATTTGAGCCACTTTTTTCAAGGCTAGGACTCAGGCCTCTGCCTCGAACTTGATGAATTTCTCAGAAATGATAAATGACAGGAAGAAAAGGCTTATAATTCAAAAACTTGAACAAGGACCTGACTTGAATCACCTGAACCATGATAGGAATTTCATCAAACACATCATGAACATGTAATGTATAGGTCATAAAGACACATTTGAACTTAGGGACCTCATACTTATCTAAGAATCGTCAAGAAGGTATTATGCCCTCTCACATTAGTTGGATTATCATCTATTAGGTCATTCATTCATTAACATTTCATCTACTAACCAAAACATGATGAGATCCGTAACTCAAGACTGTCATTAAACCATACTTGTAACCAACATATAGCCAGATAAATAACAATAATTGAACAACCATCATAGCCACATAATAAAAAGTACATTTACACAAAGAACATAAGAGGAAAATAACTCTTATTAACATATGCAAATCCAACCAAGTAAGGGAATTTCAAGTACCACATGACCATAGATTGTGTTGAACCAAATCTCTCTGTCAGCCAATCACCCCCACGTCATATTCTAAGCATGAATGTGGGATTTGATGGAATAAACTAAGAAAACCAAACTAGGGCTTCCAAAGGCCAAACCACCTCAACCCTCAACGAGTGATTCCACCTCACGGTTGAACATCCTAACCATCACCAGATCAGTCTCTACCCAAGTTGTCCAGGGCTCCAGAGCATTTGTTCCAACCTGGCTTCCAGGACTAATAACTCAACCCACAACTTCCACCAAGCTCTAGAGTGTTTGTCCAACCAAAGCTTCCAGGACTAGTAACTCAACCCACTAAGGGCTCTAGAGCGTTTTTTCAACCAAGGCTTCCAGAACTAGTAACTCAACCCACCAAGGGCTCTAGAGCATTTGTCCAACCAAGGCTTCTAGGACTAGTAACTCAACCCAAGCTATTATTGGGCTTCTAGAGAATTTGTCCAACCAAGGCTCCAGGAACTAATAACTCAACCCACAACCATAAGTAACATGAGCACCAACCATAAAACACAGATAAAACCCACAACACCATGGCTATCCAGGAAATGGCAAGGCTAGGAAAAACCATTTTCATTCCAAGAAATCCTCCATGCCAATGACAGATCATAACCAAGAAATCACGCATGCAAAAACTAGCAAGGAAATCATACATGCAACTCGGTACCTACAAACAAAAACTAATGTAGTTGTTGATCCTGCTATCCTCTTGTGCTTTCCTACTTTTCCTTTGCCTTCTTGATCCAAATCCCAAGTATGCTACACTCCTCCAAGAGTACTCCAGGAAAACTCTAAGTGTCCAAGAGTATGAGAGAGAGAGAGAATAGAATGAGAGTGCCAAATACTGAATTGACAAAAGCTGTGAATTGATCCTTGGAAGCCTTTTTATTATTGAGGTCTTTATTTTCTTCATTTTCCTCCTCAATGCAACATTTAACCTTTCACCTTCCTTTTCTCCTATTTTCCATTATTTTCATAAATAAAATGCCAATTAATGCATCATGCCTTTCCAAAGCCTTTGTCATTGCCTTTGCCAATTTCCATAGCCATTAGTTAATCACAAGTGATCCTCGTCACTATTTTTTCTCCCAACGTTCAACTTGGAATACATGTCCCATGACATTGGTTACTGTTTTGCCTTTGTTAACTTTATTACATGGATTTTTAACCCAGGGCTGTTACATCTTCTCTAGTAATATCTTTGGTCTAATTGTAATCCTCCCTATGGAGGACAAACCTATGGAAGCATATATGTATCACATTTCCTAGGTATTTTCCATGACCAAGCACAAATTTTTAATATAAACTTCTCATTTCTATTAAAAAAAATAATATTTTTTTCATATGTGGTTCACAAACCCCGAATATCAATGACTGCTCCGTGTACCAGGTAGATCCACCCGAAGGGATCACTTCCTACTAGCTCAACCATAGAGCCTAACCCTAAGAGTGTTGAGAGGATTCAACCTATGACCTCTTAATAACAAAGGTGCTTTAGCAACAAGGACTTGATCGGTTGAGCTAATCCTCAGGACTTGTTATTATTGATGTTTGGTGTAGTGGTAGTGTCCATTTTGGTCATAGGGGAATTGTAAGGGATATTAGATTTAAAATTTATTTTGTTTTTGTTGTGTGGATTTATATACAAAGAGAGGAGATAAATCATAAATAAGATAGGATAATCATATCATTAACGTCAAACAAATGACTAAAAGAAAGATCAATGGGCTAGAATAAGTAATCAATAATACCAATATTTAGGTGTCCTTGACCTACCCTAAAAGCATATGTGTAGTCTAACTAATAGATGAAATGACCCTTTTCCGAACAATATTTTTGGATAATTTTGTCCAAAATCCAGTAGATTTTTAAAAATCACAAGTTTAAGTTGTTTAATATGCTAAGATTGAGTTCCCTAGGGATTTTAGGGTGTTGAATCTATTTATGCATTCAAAAGTGCATTTTAAGCGATAAGAAATCACATTCTTACTAAAAATTGCATTGGCACATTCCAACTAAAAAGCTATATCGTATATTAGTTAGAATATGGCAAAAACATGAACCAAACAATATCATGATCAATATGGAAATTCCATCTTCATCCCATGAAAATGTTCCACTAATTCCTTAATTCATGGAAGCATGCCCATGGGGTAGTGCTATAATACATGGGAATTTTGTTGTACAAATCCTTATTATGTGGAAAGAATGAAACTTTGAAACTTGTTTATGGCTACGAAAATATATGCTTATGAAGATGGGAATGGGTATACAAGCTTTGACATTCCATCTCTCATATAATATGACTTAGAAGGTCATCCTATTAGGAGACTATTTTCCCTAGTTCCATGATTTTCACACAACTTGGTTGATATGGTTTTCATAAGTGTTCAATATCTTCATAAACTAACCACACATAGAGAGAACAATAATAGGGAAAAAAATATGCTCATATGAGCTCTTAGTCTTCTCCTCGTTTTTATAGTAAAGTTCTTTGATAAAAGTTTACCAAAGGATTAGTGAGCACGCAGCTGACCTCAAGCATATGAGAACCAAGTCTTCCGCTTTAGCAGAGCATGTGGAGAAAACCAATCATCATGTCTGCGTCGAATAAGCTATTGTGATTGCTAGAGTGTCGCAATTCCATCACCGAAAATTTAGGGAAGCCCTTGAGATTGAAAAAAGGCCGAACAATCTCAATAGAGAGGATGGCTGGAAGATCAGTAGTTGCTAGGTTCCAACCCTCTCCTCCTAGTCGTTTTCTCCCTTAAGTAATAATTTTGTTGTTGTTGTTGTTGTTGTTTAAGTAAGGTATTTTTTTCTAATACTTGAATTCTCTAATATTTATATATTTAAACTCTTTGACTATTTAATTTAATTTAATTTTTATTTTTATTTTATTTTATATATATATATATATATATATATATATATATATAACTATTTTTACCCTTAATAAACTATTAATTAATATTGTAATTTCTCTAGTATTTTTATATAGGGATACTCTTTGACTATGAATATGAAACTAATCTATTTATTTTAATATATATTCATAAATATATGTCCTTTCAGCAAATATTTTAAAATAGAATTAACTATTTATAGATTATTCTATTTTTAACTTATACAACTAACTAATATTTATAAATATCTTTGATAACTAATTAATTTATTCATTTATTTACTTAATTTAAATTAAGATTTAAATGTCCCTTTAACTTATATTTTATTTAAATATAATTAACTTATATTTAATTAAAATATAATTAACTATTCTCTATTACTTGAATTATTTTATGATTATAATATATTAACTTGCTTATTCTAACATATATTTATAATTATATAATTGTCCATTTATGTTTATTTTAATAAGGAAATTAATAACTAAATTTACTTATTTAAATAAATTATGCCCTTCATAGTCAAACTAGCCATTTCCTGGTCAAATCTAGCTATTATCATTTTAGCCATTACCTGATCTGGAAATTTTTCTGCCCGATCTATTTATAATGCATAACAAGATCTGTTCATTCAACTTGTCCTAACGATGAACCACATTGGTTGGTTCGAAACACGTCGACAAAAATATCTCTATGTGATTTTTGCCGAAGATTCTTCTAAAAAATAAAGAGCTTTATTTAATGTTGAGCATTCCACTAATTGTATTATAACATTAAATGGTAGAAATACAAAGACAACTCAAACTTGTCAAAGATAACTTTTATCAATCTTGGATCATATCAATCCCCAAAAGTTAAGCTGAAACATCCTTATTTTCTCACACAAATGCAAAAACTAATCATGAAATTTTGTAGTTGTACCATTTGATATGGTTGTCATAAGAATTTAGTATCTTCATAAGATAACCAAATATAGAGAAAAAAAACAATAGGGCAAAAACAAACTCATGTGAACTCTTTCTCTTCCCCTTTTAGAATTAAAGTTCTTCAATCAAACTTGACCAATTATAAGATAATAAGGATTAAATGTTGAACATTCTACTAATTGTCAATGTCTCTAACAATGTAATATAAATGCTGAAAATATAAAAGTAATTAGAAATGGTCAAAAACAACTTTCGTCAATCTTGGATCACTTTAATGACACTAATTTAGAGTTGATAATTATATCATCTTTGAAAAACAAGAAGCAAATGTATATTCACCTATGCACAACACAACAAATATTTTACTTTTCCAGATGGATCTCTACCATGCATCCATATGCTTCTATAGATATAAGTGCAAATGCAAAAGGTGGAGATTGAAGTAACACACTTACACACACTAATGGACTATTAGACTAGTGTCCTATGTAAAATGAGAAAAAATGTCACCTAAGGGGTCCTCTCATGCTCACTCTATTCACTTCAAAGCTTCAAGTAGTCATTAACACGAGCATAAAGCCAATCAAGTTATATGAGGGCACCGTGAAAGGCAAAGAATTTGAGCCCAACAAAAATATTAGAGGTCCCTCAATTTGATAAACTTCTCATTGCCCCTATAACCATCTAAAACGTGAACATCTTAAAGAAAGCAAGCAATGCATCAAAGAATAGGTATTCGAACATAGTTGATCCCATGCCCACAACTAAAGGATGGGAGCCTCCCCCTAAGGACACACATCATCCACCTAATGTAATATTGATTCATGTATCCTCTTGATATGCTCATGCATTTTAGCTTGATGTCTTTTTTATTTATATGTTAACTAGTTTTTGTATTTGGCTTTGCGACACTTTGGTGGCCCTACATGCTTTGTTTTGATTAGCTAGGTCTTTTCACCTATATGTTATATCTTGTGGTAGTTGTTTTTATTGATGAGATTTTGTGCACAATAGGTATACTACTAGACTACTACTAGTTAATTATAAGGCTAGTGATGAACAACAAAAAAATAAGTTTTATTTTACTATACTAAACAAGCAAGAAAGCTAAGTAGGGATTTGAGAGAGAAGGAAAGGGAAGAGATTGTAAACTTGCACTCATTAATGGATCTTATAATATTGAATGAATGAGTAAGAAGAAAATTATCAACTCCAAAAAATTTCCACACGATAAAATAAAAAACACATTTTCCTACTATACAAGTAGGAAAAAAAACTAGATATAACTCATAAAACAAATTAAAATCCCTTTTAAATATACTTGATTAGTCCAATGAGTGAAAGGAAACCATTCAAGTAAACAACATTAAATGAATGTAACATAAATATGGGGGAGAGAAAGGATATTTTATTATAAACAAAAAAGTTTACATACATAAATCTATACCTTTGAGTGGTGAAATGGCTCAAAGTCATTTCTCATTACGTATGTTCCTATTCGAGGTTTTTTCTTGTTTAAATCTCTTTCATGTCTTTGGTGGTTCCTTTAAAACCTCCATAAACAAGTTGGGTAAGTGAATACAGAAATGCAAATTGGGCATTCCTTTGTATGAGAAGAAAATTATCCTAATCTCTACAATGTATAATTTTAAAATCTCAATACTCCAAAAGTCAAATTTGATCTAGATCAAATCCAATATAAATCTATTCATCCTGTGTGACTAAGGCCTTTTAATAGATTTATTGGTCCTTATAGGGTTTTTACAAGAAAAATGGGTCCACTTTCTAGAATAATCCTAAGATATTTTCACTTTAGGCATTCCAACCCTTATCAAAGTTGACTAAATTGACTATGGACCACTCATTAATCAAGTTTGACCAATTCAAAGAGGTGGATGTGGGTATTAGCCTTATTCTAGTGCCTTGCACATAGCTTTCAAGGGAATAGAAACAGTGTCAACAAAATTAAAGAAAATTGATGATATTTCTAAAGCTTTTGGACAAATAAGATTCTCTACACAAATATACCATGTAATAGTGGTAATAATGCGATGTATGGATAGAACTGCTCGGTACATGCAAGTGAAATTCCCATTGTAATATATGCCCCATAATTTTGAGTTTAATAGAGCATCACAATGTACATTATATGTTTTGTTATCAAAATGAACTTTCGAGAGCCTATAGAAGAAGTCGTTGTTGGATAAAGTACAAAGGAACCATGTGCAAACACATCAAAAGGTACAATAATCATCATTTCTTCATTGATGGGGCATCACAATGCCCACGTATGAGTCAAGTCAAATACACCATATGAGTGTATCTTGGTTGTAATGCCCCACCTGATCCTATTATCTTACATTGTATTACTAACCTACCTGTTGAGTGATCATTTTATGTGCTCGATTATGATAAGTATCATTAGTATACATATGACATATGTGTATGCTAGCTACATAGCCACACCTTGCACAAATGTGGTAGTATTATATAACCTATTATTCTAGATGATTAATTAGCAGTTAAGCTTGATTAGTGAATAAGCTACAATTAACCTTGATAATAACAAAGTTTGGGGGATGAATTGTGGGGAGGAGCTTTGCAACTTGAGCTAGGGTTGAAGTTGGCGCTAGGGTTTTGACTTTGGGTACCATGGCGAGATGCATAGGGGGGAGTGCTGCTCCCTCCTACAGTCAGGTAGTAACAGATAGAAGTAAGGACATGGGAAAGTAACATTTTAAAAAACCTCTGGAGAACGTATTAGAGGCAAGAAGCAAAGGAACATTGGGAAAAAACGGACTTCAGGAACACGAAGGGGATCATCCGGAAAAAAATAAGGAGAAGGAGAATGGAGGCAGCAGTGGAAAGCCTACTTCCATAAGGACAACTGGGGTCTGCAAACCCAAGTCGAGCATTATTCCCCGGGTCATATTGAGCGATCCAGCGCTTCAAGCACATAGGGATCATATGACAGAACATGCGATCATATGCAAATTTATGGGGTTATGGCTGATGGAGAGGGTGCTACATGCCTGGATAAGGAGTCATTGGAAGCCAAATGGGGAAATACACCTACATCTGGGTTCTAAGGGCTTCTTCACAGTGGTGTTCACGAGCCTAGAGGCTAAAGATATAGTGTTCGAGGGAGGACCATATTTCTACACTGCTACAAGACTCTATATGCGGAAGTGGATGATGAAATTTGTCCCGGAACGTGAAACATTCACATCGGTACCAGTATGGATTAGACTATACTCCCTTCCTCTGGATTATTGGCTACCATAATCTCTGAAAATAATAGGCAACAAGCTGGAGCATTTTTTAAAGATCTTAGAGGCGACTTTGAAAGGAAAATATACCTCCTTCGCCTGAATATGTGTGGAAATGGACTTATCTGGAGCCCTTCCGGAAGCGATAATTTTATAAGTGTATGATGAAGAATAGGTACAAACTGTGGACTATGAGCACATCCCATTTAGGTGCCGCAAAAGCCATGAACATGGGCATCTATTTAGAGACTTCCCAGTAAACAATATGGAAGGAAATGCAAAAAATACTGAGGATAAAAATCACGAGGGTTTCACCAAGGTTGGGAGAAAAGGGAAAGGTGGTAAACATCCACAAAAGAAGATGAATGAGGATAGACATTCAAGACACAATCATTTCAAGATCCTAGAGGAAGAAGAGGGGAACAAGGAAACAGTCCAGGATATGGAGAACATAATCAATGAGAAGGAAAAGGAAGCTGACATGGAGGATATCACAATAAACAACCAGAAAAAGGACGATCTACCAAGCTGTATGGAGATAAGTAGGGACCATGAGATGACTCCAAGTGAAGCGGGAATGAAGGACCATGAACTACAGGAGATTCTAGATAGGGAAAATCTAGATCTAGAAAAATTTCTGGAACAAGGGACGATCATAGGAGTGGACTCCCTGCCAAAAGAGGATTATGATAGGGTGCAACAACTCTTTCTATGGAGATCACAATCGAAGGGAACTGGAGTCAAAAGAAATCATGAAAGCCAGGAGCATAGTGGGGTCAAAATGATGGAGAATGTACAGGCACAATCTCCAAAGAACTCAGGTAGGAAAAGAGGAAGAAAAAGACAGAATGAGCTGCTGAACGAATGTGGAAAACTACTGATTAACTCAGGTAAGATGAAAGATCTTACCAGTTATTCCTTTACTAACCTTTCTTAATGAAGCTCACAACCTGGAATATTAGAGGCATAGGAAATAGAAGGAAACAAAGGAATCTCAGTAATAGAATTAAAGAAGAAAAACCAGATATGGTTTTTATTCAGGAGACAAAATGTTCGATGGATAAGATTAGAGAAATTCATAATAAGTGGCTAATCAAGTATGAGTATCTAGAGGTTAAAGCAAGCAACTCGACGGGAGGGATTCTCACGTTGTGGGATCCACAGAAATTTGGAATCCTGGATGCTTCTTTCTTTGATATGTCAACCTGTAGGTGATAAGGAAATATACATGATCACAAATGTTTATGGACCTCAAAAGCTAGCAGACAAACTCAAGCTTCTCATCTCCCTTGAGGATCTAAGAGCAAGACACCCCAATATGCCCTGGATCGTTGCAGGAGATTTCAATATGATAAGATCTCTCTCAGAGAAAAAAGGTGGTATTAGACAGCTAGGAAGAGACTCCATGGCCTTCCAGAACTTCATAATGAACATGGGGCTAGTGGACACTGAAACAATAAATGGAACCTTCACTTGGAACAACAAGAGGGGAGGGGCTTCTCAAGTTGCCTCCAAACTTGATAGATTTATTATTTTAGAGGAACTCCTTCTCATGGGCCCTGCCATGACAGCTTCTATTTTGCCCTTTGGAGGATCGGATCACTAGCCTGTACAGCTGGAAGCCACCTTTATGGGCACACCAAGAAACAGACCTTTCAGGTTTGAAAATGCCTGGCTCTCTCACCCTAAATTCACCAGTAATATTGACAAATGGTGGAGAGAGGATTTGAACATTCAAGGCACTAGAATGTTCATGCTCCAACAGAAACTCAAACACATCAAATCCAAACTTAAAGATTGGAACAAAAAGGAATTTGGTGATATCTTCAAAGCCAAAAGAGAAGTTGAGCAGAAGCTCCAGGAGATCAATCAGATCAGCATCACAGATGGCTTTACCGAGGAGCGGAAAAAGCTAACTGACTCTTTGCAGGAAGAATGGGAAGAGCGATGCTTGCAAGAGGAAATTTTCTGGAGACAGAAATCAAGGATACAGTGGATTAGAGAGGGAGAAAGGAATACAAAATTCTTTCATAAATCCACCATGGCTCACAGGGCACACAACAGAATCACAAAGCTCAAAGATTCTCAAGGGATAGAGCTTGTCTCTCACAATGATATGAAATCGGTGCTTGTACAACACTTCCTCAGTATAGCAGAGGAACTTCTGGAGGATAGATCCAGGTTCATTGACCAATTCACTCAGTGTATCCCTCAACTGGTCACCGGAGTGGACAACCACAATCTTAACAGGCCAGTGTCAGAAGAGGAGGTCAGTGGAGTGATTAATGAAATGCAAAATGGAAAAGCCCCAGGCCCAGATGGGTTCAATGTAGACTTCTTCAAAGCCTGCTGGGAAACAGTCAAACAGGATATCCTTGAGGTTGTGGAAGACTCAAGAAAATCCAAAAAGGTTCTGAAGGCTCTTAATGCTTCCTTCATAGCTTTGATCCCAAAACAGGAAAATGCCATGACTCCGGATGGTTTCAGACCCATAGCCTTATGTAATGTGGTGTACAAAATTATTTCCAAAGTGATAGCCAATAGACTCAAGCCCCTTCTACCATCTCTCATCTCAGAGGAGAAAACGGGCTATGTGGAAGGAAGACAAATCCTCAACAACATCATCCAAGCTCATGAGGTTGTACACTCTCTCAAAAGCAACAAACAAGTTGGTATGATCATTCAGTTGGACCTAGCGAAAGCCTATGACAAGCTAAGTTGGTCTTATATAAGAGCAGTTCTAAGAGCCTATGGCTTCGACCAAAATTGGATAAGATGGGTTATGGCACTCGTCACCATGACTAGTTTTTCCATACAGATTAATGTAGCTCCATCAATAACCTTCACACCCTCCAGAGGTCTTAGACAGGGAGATCCGCTCTCACCTTTCCTCTTCATTCTCATGATGGAAGGGCTAGGCAGAGCGATCAAAATGGCAAATGCTAAAGGACGAATCCAGGGTATCAAACTCACCTTGGATGGAGTGGCAAACACTCATCAACAATTTGTGGATGACACTATGCTGCAGGGCATACCCACAGTCAGGGAAGCCAGAGAGATCAAACACATCTTAAATGACTTTGCTATTGCAGCAGGCACAGAGGTAAGCCTAAAAAAATCCAAAGTTTTTTTCTTTAACACTAACATGGCCATTCAAAGAAATATTACCAGAATTCTTGGGTTTCAAAGGGAAAAACTACCTTCCAAGTATCTAGGCATACCCCTTACTGATAATCCTCTAAGCAAGAAAGTGTGGGAGCCAATAATAAATAAACTTCAAAATAAGGTCAGAAAATGGACATGCAGGTCACTAAATTTGGCAGGGCACCTTGTGCTCACACAGGCGGTCTTGCAGGCAATTCCCATTTTCATGTTCTCAACTCTTCCTGCTCCTAAAGGTATTAAGCAGCAGATCAGGAGCATACAAAGGGATTTTCTGTGGGGCAGAGGAGAAGAGAAAAAGAAGTGGGCTTTAGTTGCCTGGGATAAGATATGCAAGCCCAAAAGCCATGGTGGCTTGGGGCTGCATGACCCTGAAACCCTCAGTAGAGTTTCGGGAGCCAAACTTTGGTGGAGATGGATTAAGGAGTCGACAGCTCCCTGGGCTAAGCTTTGGAAACAAAAATATGCCAAGCATTGGTAGGAGAAGGATCACATTAGAATGTCAGGGCAAATCAGGGGCTCCCATATTTGGAACCTTGTCTGGGAAAATAAAAGTATTGTTCGACAACATAGCTTTTGGGAGATACGAGCAGGGAACCTAGCACAATTTTGGGAGGATAACTGGAAACAAGAACCCAACCTATATAAGGATGAATTAGCAGCTCTCAAGAGTGACACAAATAACAAAGGTATTCTTATGGTCAAAGACTTCTGGGACCAGGAAAGGGATAATGGAAAATGGAGGAATTGGAAGGATCTAGGCCACAGTGATGAGGGTCCTTTGAAGGCCCAGGCAAAAGCTCTCACCCAGGATCTAGAGCATAGAAGGATTCTGGTATCCTCCTTACCTGACCAATTAAGATGGGGAAAGAAAACTGAAGGTAACTTTAACCTCAAAGAAGCTAAACAGGAAGTAACAGGATTTAACTATTTGAATCCTGATCAAGTCTGGAAGAAACTATGGCAAAGCCCCCACTGGATGAAAATAAAGTTATTCATTTGGCTAGTGAATCAAAGGAAAATCTTAACTTGGGAGAATCTCCTAAAAAAAGGCTTTATTTGCCCTTCCAAATTTTACCTCTGTGGCTCACAAGAGGAGACGATGGATCACTTTCTCAACCTCTGTCCTTTCACATCCAACATGTGGGACTGGGTAGCCTCAATCTTTAGACAATCAGATAGGGATAGTCTCAGCATATCCAATACTTTGAAGAATTGGAGGAAAAACTTCTCAGGGAATGAAATTATTAATAAAGCCTGGATTTTGGTTCTAGGCTTTGTTATCTGGAATGTTTGGAAAGAGCGCAACAGTCGGATCTTCAAAAACAAAGCAAGCAAGCCCCAACACATAATTGACCAAATTTTAAGGCAGCTCAAAGACACAGTAAGAAGCCTATTGAGGACACATCCTAAGGATCCTCCTCTGCCCTAAGAGGTGAGTATTATACTTCATTTGGGTCTCCAGTCCATAATCCCATAGGGCATAATCAAGGGAGTAAGCCAAATAAATGCAGATAGTGACATTTGGCAGCCTCCTCCTTATGGTTTCCTAAAGGTTAATATAGACGGAGCATCTAAGGGAAATCCAGGGTTAGCTGGTTTTTGGGGTGCTATAAGAGATGAACAGGGTCAAATAAAGAAGATCTTCCGTGGCCACTTGGGTAAGGCCACTAATAAAATGGCGGAGCTCATGACACTAGAACAATGATTGGAAATCCTATTGGATTCAAATTCGCATAATGTTATCATTGAAGTATACTTGGAATTAATTATTAGAGCGGCCAAGAAAATTTGTAATGGCACTTCTCCAGATAAAGTATCGAAGCATTGGAGGATTTTGCAGGTCTTTCACCGTATCCACTCCCACCTACAAACCTTAAAAACTGTTAGCTTTGTCCATGTGAAAAGGAAAGCTAACATGTTAGCGGACTGTTTGGCGAACGAAGGAGTCACTAATATGGATAGGGATTCTCGGTATGCTTGGGATTTGTTACCACCAGGAAAATTGTTGGAGGATTGTCTCTGTTAGGCAGACAAAGATATGGAGCTATGGTTTCACAGGAAGGATCGAAGTGGTTCAGGAGACAGGCAGGAGAACAGGGAACCCTAAACGTTCTGCCTTTTTTGGGTATTGGCCGCAATCCAAAGCGCAGTATTCCATCGATGTGTGGCGAGACGATTGACTCTGGAAGTACTACAGGTTTGGTTGTCCATTGACCAAAACATTATGTGGAAATTTTGATGGTGTTTGGGGTTTGGCAGAGAATCTGGGAGGAAGGCACAAGAATCGTCCGATGTTCTTAATTAACAGCTATCGCTTGGCGAAAGAGTGCGTGAGCTATTCCGCGAGGTGATCGACTCTAACACCACAAGTGGTTTTTCGAGTGGGGTCCAAGTGGTATCTGGTTTTTCTGAGGAAGGCCCCGATTCCACTCTTCGTGCGACATGTAGCAGTGAGAGGTGAGAGAATACCGCTTTCATCGGGTGGTTATCCATCGAGCTACTTGTCCACCCGATATCTGCGTAGACTGTTGGATCCTCTTCAGATGATCAACGGTGTAGGTTTGATCGTGCATGTTGGTTTGGCATTTCGGACCCAAAAAAGTTTAGAGAGTTGGCCTAAAGTTTTCGTCAGGTCCGTAAGACAGGTTTATGTGTGGGTTTGTTGTGGGCCCATATTTAGAGCGTGTACGTTGATCCTGGCAGGTCGGATCGTACGGTCTGTGGCTCTACAAGCTTACTGTTGTTTCTAGCTGGTCTTTGGTGGAAGTCTTGTGGACCCTCGGCGGGTCACTTGTGGCATTTTTGTGGGCCTCGGTTCTGTGGACTTGTCTTCCAAGGCATTCAGTGTTTCTTTTGGTGCTCGACAGTACGACCAGAGGGTCTACTGCTTGCTTTTGTCCAGAGTTTTTGGAGGTAACTCCCCGGTTTTCTTGTTCGGGCTTCTCATGGTTTTGGGTGCATGGTTTGGAACTTTGCTTGCCCAGCTGCCTGTTGAACTCTCACAGAGCTAGTGCGGCTTCTTGTAAATTATGTATTATTGGCTAGATTAATAGAAGGTCCTACTCTTACTTGATCAAAAAAAGAATAAGCTACAATTAACCTCAAGCTTTATTAACCATCAAGCCTATGGTTAGTTTTAAGCTTGCTTAATAGTTAAACGTGGTTAATGCTGACTAAACCCTTAATCCCGATTTATAATTAATAAATTATGCTTTAACATAATTATTTAATATTTAAATTGATGGGATTCTTGTGAATCCATAAAATTCACTAACTAAACCTTAATATTTTGTTTTTTTATATTCACTTTTATTATTAATTCTTAGCCAAAGTTGATTTTTTTTAAATAATATATAATTAAACTATATATATCATATAATTAATATATAAAATATTTTTTATTTTATTTAATAAAGTCAATTAATAAATTAATGCTTATTGAATTAATTAATAAATAAATATAATTGCAATTCATTTATAAATTGATTTTATTAAATAAAATAAAAATGGGTTTATATATTATTTATATAATATATAGTTTTATTTTATATATATATACACTGGGTAAGAATTAATAATAAATTGCAATAAAAAAATAATCAAAATAAATAAAAATAAAAACAAAATGAGTGCCCTTTACAGTGAGCAATGTGGGACCTCACATGATAAATAATCATTGTAATTAAAAGAAGATAAAAATATGTTAAGATTAATAAAATAATAATTATTGAATTAATTAATAAATAAATATAATTACAATTCATTTATAAATAAACTTTATTTAATAAGATAAAACTAGTTTATATATTATCTAAGTGCATGTTGGAGTGTCTGAGAATACGTCAAATTGGACAGTGAGCCAAGTTTGGGTGCAAGGTGCATGGTTGTGGGGGTGCTACCATCGTGTTGAGCGGCTAGTGAACCTCGGTGAGAACTACCTAGGTCTTGAGGAGATTGCAATAGGAGTAATTGGTGTGGGTGGTCAGTGACTTGTCTCTGTAATTGTTGATTTTTCAGAGTGGGAGGTGCCGTGCTAATAGTCGGCGAGAACTAGTATGCAAAGACAGAGGGGAAGGGTGAGAAGAGGGGACAGACCTCGCGGTCAAAGGGTGGCCCATCAAGGAGAGTGCTTGAATGATGATGAGGAAGTCGACCAACCCGAGTCTCTCCTTGGAGGCCCAATTGCACCAAATTACAGTTCTTATGGAACAATTGGCGAAAGACAGACACAATGAAAAAAATGAGGTCATATCTTTCACGAATGACCTCCAACATAATCAGTGGCATACGTTGGACACAATGGCATCACTTTGTCGAGATCAGAAGTGTTTGCGGAAGAGCGTGGATCACGTTAAGGGACACGTGGAGCACTCTGAGGCTCATGTGCATGAGGCATTCCTCCATCAAAATGGAAATGGTCCAGAGGACCAAATTTCTGGTAATATGTAAATAGGATCATGATTGTGTGTTGTACATGGATTTTGTTACGTTTTTTGTCCTCTTGGGATATTAGTGTCTAGACATCTTGTTTTTTGGTTTTTGTCTATCACTTTTTTTATATACCACCTAGTCAATAAGTTTGGTAGGACTGTGATGGGTGTAGGTTATAAGCGATATGCTTATGGATGTAAAATTTTATTGATTTAATAAAAACCTTCAATTTACAATTTTTTTTTTGACTAAATGGCCTTTCTCACTAAATGTCATTTCTTCTCGTTAATTTTAACCAAAATCCGATAGAGATTTTTAAAAACTTGAGTTTGAGTTGTTTAATCTATAAATTTTGAGTGTGCCAGGGGTTTTTTAGGATGTTGAATCCATTTATGCATTCAAAAATGAGTTTTAAACAAGAAAAAATCACAATCTTGCGGGACATTGTGTTGCCATATTCTGATAAAAAAGACTATTTAGCCTATAAGTTAGATTGTGCCTATTATTTGTATGGTATATAATTATATTTATATTATTTATCATATAAATGAAAAACTTTGGCTAAGAATTAATAATAAATCACAATAAAAAAATCAAAATAAATAAAAATAGAAACAAAATGAGTGCTCTACAGGGAGACAATGTGGGACCTTGCATGAGGCCCAAGTGCCTCACCCCTCCTTTCTTGACATTAACACACGAGATCCAAAGCCTACCCTTCATGTTAGCTCCTTATTCATTCCTCCATTTGAGTTTGCTCTCTTTGCAATGAGTGTGGCTATTTTAGGGTTTCCAAGGTTGTGGCGCTAGATCCATGGTTGACCAACCCGCATTACAACTTGCTTCACCCTCACAAATAAACTTAGATCCCTCAAGTTAGCTATAGACTTAATGTGTGGTGGTAAAGGATCTTCTGAGGTGAGGTTCTAATAGGCACAACTTGGTTTACTATAGACTTAATGAGGCTCTTCTGAGGTGAGGTTCTAATGAGCATGACTTGGTTTACTTTACAACTCAGTTACTTTATGGTTCTTACTATTTAGTTGGATTTTGGTTTCATATACAACACTCGTTATCCAGTTCATTTTTGTAGCACTAGCAATTGTAATCATTTGTTGTTGGTCACCATTGTTGACAAAAAATTGTATGGAACGTTTATCCATGGAAGGTAGTACTATATCCCACATGGCACCATGGTTTGCACTCGAAGGTGCATCTTAGCTTAGCTGGTATACCACATGGATCTGAGGCTAAAATAATCAATTTGTAGGGTTAGTAGCCATTTGTGTTTTACTTCTTTAAATTTTGTAGTAAGGAAGGTTTTAGGTTTTGTTGTTGTTGTTGTTGTTTTCAATCTTTGATTTTTAAAAAGTTCCATATTTTCACCAAAACCAATGTTAGTTTGTCCAAATTTTGAATTCTGTATGGAAGTGTAATTCTATATTTTCACAAAATCAGTGTTAATTTGTCCATTTTTCAAATTTTGTATAGGAGTGCATTTGGAAGCCATGCTAGTGAAATAGTTCCAAATTTCTCTTTAATTGATTTTCTTATTACACTATTAAGAACTTTTTTGGTTTACAACATTTGCAATGAGAATGATCCAACACACATCATATACTATGTAATAAATGTGCAATTAGCAAGATGCATATTGCTCCTTGATTTTTTATTTTCTTCCTTTGCATGCATTCATTCACCTTATTTAGGTTTCTACATTCTCTCGTCTGATCAAATAATAATCATGCAACTAATAAAATCATTGTGCTTACATAGATTTATGTTTATATGTCACTTGGTTGTCTTTTATAGACAATGAATGCAAGTAATCCCAATTCGACTTTATTGAAATAGGCTACAACTATTTCGTACTCGTTTGGAAATTTTCATTTTCGTTACATGCACAACAAATTGTAGTGTGAAGTGGAGCTTGTGGTTTAGATTTATATAATTGTTTTAAAGACCCTTTAAATATTGGGCTAAGCCCCACATACACAACAATTAGTATGAAAAAAAAACACCCTTAGTTGAATATACAACATTTGTTTGATTAATTGGGACATAACCCTTACACCTAGTAATGCATTCCTTATATTGTTCTATTGGGCTAATTTCCCTTCATTAAATCTTGTTTCCCGGTGTTATGTTTGTTTGTTTTTTCCTTCTAATTATTAATTGGTGACGTTTTATTAGAATCACCAACAAGAAAGCAATTAAACCAAGATTTAATTATGTACAAGATAATTCCTTGTTAGCATAATTTGTGAAATGTATTTTCAATCTCATGAAAGTGAGACTCCCTTTGGTTCATTCTTGCAACCTAGCTATGGGCCTTTAGAGGATTCACTTATGTGGCCTAGCTACAATGGTTTGGGGAAGGGGTTGTACTCATGACCAATAATGGCTCTATCATTTTGGTCTATGGAAATGTCGATGAAAAGTTCCAATAATGGGTCATAGATGAGACCTACAACACCGAAGTAAAGGAAGACGCTAGTTTCATGTAGAAATTGCCTTATATCCGTGTTTAATTATTTAATTATTATAGATTTGTGAGTATTGATTTGATTTGATATTTATGTGAATTCTAGTTTATTGTGCTCCAACGTTTTTGTGAATGGATCTAGTTGAATTTATACATGGCACATCTGGGAAGGACTTATAACTTCCTCCTTCAAATTGCTTTTGGGTCGACCTCTTCAATGGGATCAGTCAAAGAATACAGGTAATAAACAACAAATCCACTCCTTGATACAAGTTGCTACGAATAATCATAATAGAGTTTTGGTAAATTTTTTTTTTTTTTTTCCTTTTCTTTTATTTGTTCATATTTTCTTAATTTTATATTTTTATATTTTATTTATGTAATGTTATTAGTTTATTTTTGCTATTATGGTTGTTTTATTTTCTATTAGTTGTTTTTCTTTCATATTTGTTAGATATATGATTTAAATTGTTAGAAGTTTCATAATCATTGGTTTTATATTTTTCTATACAAGAGTTTAAGAGTTCATTATTTTATGGTTTTTGTTTTTGTAGGTGAGGATAAGGGCTATTCTAGTGGGTTTTAGGCCCATATTTCAAATATGGGCTTTGATATCATGTGTAAGTTCCCTTCCAAGGTCTTAAGTTGTATAAAGAACTACTCAACAAAAAATTGGAAAAAAAAAGCCAATTCTATTGTGACTACTATTGTTTCTATTCGTTCCACAATGTATTTCTTCTTATTTTCAAATTTAACAACAATTTAATAATGACAATAAAAATTAATAAGAAATACCCGTCTACAATGGCTCAATTACAATGCTTATGTTGGGACCACCCAACTGAATATGTTTCTCTTCCAATTAGGAAAGTCTATATGACTTCCTAGCCTAGGAAACCTCCATAGGTTCCCTAACCCTTCGAGCTCAAGTCCAAACCGCAACCAAACTGTGTTTGAGATCCCCGTTCCAACACCTCTCTAGTGCATAACACCAAAATCAATACCTTAATCTCTCCCACTCTAAAACCTTCCTCTAAGTTCTTCGTCCCAACCTATAAGAATTCCCCCAAAATGAAATCCTCCCCTTCCCCCAAATTCTCCATGAAAAATAATAATGTCCCCTTCTTCCCATACTCTAGCGCATTTATGCCTACCCCCAAGTAAATACCACCCACTCCCATTATGTCACCAACACTCCATCACTCTCCTCGAGCTCCTCCCACCTTTTCTCTTATCCTTGAATTAATTCAAGGGAACAACCATGTCAAGGCCTAAAAAGGATAAATAATAAAATAATAATAACAATAAAATATTAGTATTTAGTCATGTTTGTCAACCTTATGGATTCAAAAGAATCCTATCAATTTAAATATTAAATAATCACATTAAAACATAATTTATTAATTATAAGTCAGGATTAAGGGTTAAGTAAGCACTAATCAAGCTTAAGGTTAATCATAGCTTATTCACTAATTAGGCTCAACCGTTAATTAATCTTCTAGCATAATAGGCTATAGAATACTAGCATATTCATGCAAGCTGTGGGTATGTAGCTACATGACTCATACATATATTGATGATACTTATTAGAACCAATCATAGAAAACAATCACTTAGCTGGTAGATAAAATAACACAAAGTAAGATAATAATATTAGGTAGGGGCATTATATTGGTGTAATAAAATGGGATGGTTATCTTACATCATATATAAAAATACATTAGATTCCATACCAAAGTACGTCAATATATCAATACATCATCAATATACATCCCCAAGCATCCATGGTATAATTTCACTAAGCTAGATGGAATAAATTTGAAGAAGAAGAGAACCCAATGCTAAAGGGACTCAGACAAGTGTTAGGAACTCAAAGTTGGTTAAAAAGACCTTTAAATCAAGGTTTCAATGATGGCTAGAATAAACTGTAATTGTCCATGGACATTGATGGAAGTGTTGGCTCTATGACATAGATGGGGTCCAAGAAAGATATCCAATAAATGCGTGATTTAGTCTTGTGTGCCAACATTTCAATGTTTTAGGAGGAAAGAGGTGTCACCTAAGGCACATATGATTTAGGTGTAAACAGTTTAAAGATTTAATGCAAGTTCAATCTATTTTATTTTTCTTTTAATCACATTTAGTTAAATTGACAGAACTAACAACATTCATATCAAACACAATCACATATAGATCATCTAGATATAATGAAGATGAACACATAAGTAAAATGATCCTAAATCGAATTAGAAGGAGAGATATTATATACGTTTGATGAATAACTTAAGACCAAGTGCATGGTCCTTGAATCACAACAATAATGCAACAAGACTCTCTGGAATTTTTTCTTACCACTTACCTTTCTTACATTCATTATGTTGAAAATGGCAACACGAAATTGCTAAAAATAGAAGTGCTAAAAATAGCACTGCTAAAAATTGCAGTTTGGGTACCAGTGCTGGATTGGGCAACAGGGAATGAAAAATGGAAGTGCTAAAAATAGAAGTTCTATTTTTAGCAGTTTAGGATGGATTCCTATTTTTAGTCAGTCCCTGGACTAAAATAGAAAGTAAAATTCTAATTTGATATTAACAACAGTTTGTAAATTAATTAATTAATTCAGTTTGATTTAATTAGTTAAGGAATTATGAACTTGAAGTCTATGTGAGGACATGCAACAATTTCTCTATTAATTGAGGAATTTAGCCATCAGTTAAAGAGATAAGGGTGAGTTCTAATTGAGTAGTAATTAGTTGGCTCAGCTAAATGAGTCAAGTCCAGTTATAATTGATTTAAACAATTTGTTTAAATTAATGTGAGTTCAGTTAGTTAATGCTTGCATGCATGTAACTGCTGCACTTCAGATAACTGAATATTCTCTCATAAATAACTCATGCATGTCAGTTTATAGAAAGACCCAGTTGAGATCAGAGGAGGGACAATGTACTATCAGTTGGATGGATTTTTCCTATAAAGGAAAATCATCCAAGCAGAAGGATTAAGGTTCCTTGAGAATTGTGCAGTTTTATAGGGTGTGAGATTAGTGTTACACTTGGTAACAAGAGGATCACCCAGGAAAAAATGTGCAAGGAAATAGGAGGCTTGGAGGGAAAAGGAGAAGGCTTAGGAGAAGTCTTGATTTCCTGTGAGCATCCAGGAGGATTGCACTAAGAGCTGGCTAGCTGTGAGAGCTAAGGCTTTGTGTAATCCTAATGTATTTCCACCTTCATCTGTGAGGATTGTATTGAGAGCTGGCTAGCTGTGTGAGAGCTAAGGCTTTGTATAAATCCTATGTATGATAATACAGAGAGTGGGGTTTTAGGCTGAGGCTTTCCCCAGATTATATTTCTATGTTATGTGTGATTGATTCCTTCTTATCAGTTATATGTGTTCTTATTGATGTTGCTCATGGTTGATTAAGTTTCCACTAAATTGTTTGTAGAAGTAGATCAAGTGTTTTGCTTTAGTACATTGCATTACCAGGTTCATCTACAGTGAGAATTTCTACATGGTATCGGAGCTAGCTGATTTGTAGAAAAAGTTCTACATGGTATCAAAGCTAGCTAATTTGTAGGAAAAATTCTACAAAATTCTACACATTATATTACCACATATACAGGTATCTTGAGTGGCTATAGAATATTCTAGAATATACTAGGGTATCTACCAGTTGCAACCTACTTAGACAAAAGAGTACAAAAGCACTTACATCCTTAGAGACATTCACAAAGGATTGGGGGAACTAGGAATAGAGGATATATAAGATGACTCCTAAGCCTCCACATACTTAAGCTTCTACAACTTTACCTACACAAGCTTTTGCATGCTCTTGGATTTTGGGATTTTTCTTTTGCTAAAATCTACTTTATACCAACTTTTGGTCAAAAATAGGTGAAAGAAAAATTGGAACAATAATACTACTACGAACATTTCTCCACATAAGGGTATATTGAGCTAAAGTTGAATGTGAGAGAAACCATATATTCATAAATCAATAATGAAAATCCATTCTATATTTGAGGTAATGCATTGAGAAGGAAAACTTAAAAAAAATGCATTGAGAAGGAAAATGGGATCTAAGATACTATCATGATCCTAACCATGTGAATAGATGAACTAAAGTTGTGTAGAAATTTCACCTGTAGAACAAATCGATATATGTAATGTCCTAAAGCATAATACTTGTTCTACTTCTACAAAACATTAAGTGGAAGCATAATCGAATTCATGAGCAAAATCAAGTAGAAACATGCATAACTGATCAAGAGAAATAATCACACATAACACAAGATATATCCAGGGGAAAGCACCAACATAAAATCCCAACCATGTATTATCAATCAAGTGAAAATCCTCTTCACAATACAAAAAGAACTAGCTCTCAAGCTATTCAGTTCTCAATGAACTATGAAGATATGAAGAGATATCTCATGAACCAACCAAGCCTTGTATATAAAGGTTTTACCTATGGTCCAATCCCTATTTCCTTACGCAGTTTTCTTAGGAAATAATAGCAAAAGCATATGCAATTAATTCCAAACATACCAAGTTAACCAATGGTCCAACTACGCAATCCTTGAGGACACTAGTTCCTCAACCATGCAAAAACTACTTACTAGAAATAGTCAAGTATATGATAGTACACTGTCCCACATCTTATCTCAATTGGGTCTCTGACAGAACTGACATGCAACAGTTATCCATGAGTAAATTCTCAGTTATCTAAAATAATAGTTGTCACATGCATGCAAGCATTAACAAACTATATTTATTATTTTAACAACTTGTTAAAAATAATCTAACTGGACTTGACTAGCTAGAACTAAGTCAACTGATTCTCTCATTATAGAACTCATACTTATTCCCTCAATTAGTGGAGGAAATTAAGGATAAATTCCTCAATCAGTGGGACAACTCATGTGCATGCTCACAAAGACTTCAAATTCAAATTTCCTTAACTAATTAACTCAACTAAATTAATTAATTAATATTTCCAACTGCTGTTAAGACCAAAATTAATTTTACTTCGTATAGATAGACTAGGGACTGCTATAAATAGGAAGGGACCCAGAAATGCTATTTTTAGAACTTTCTATTTTTAGCAGTTTCACTTCTCACCCAATGTGGCCAATGACCTCACTGGCCAAACTGCTATTTTTAGACATGTTATTTTTAGCAGGTCTATTTTTAGCACATTCTAAATTTAGCATTTCTTGTTGCACACTTTTTAACACTCCCTCTCAACAAGAAAGGCTTTCTCTCGAACTTGATCCTGTAACTCTGGAATGTTCTGCATGCAACACATCTGCCCGGTCCACTTGCTCCAACAACACTTGGAACAACAACACTCCCAACTGACCACTTTGTTGGGCTAGGAACATACTCTGATGCTAAAGCTCTACCTGCTGCTGACAAGTGCTCCCTCTCTGACATCTGTGCTATTGCAACATCTCCATGCATCTCACACCATTGCACACCTCTCTGTGTCACCTAGCACTGCGCAAAACACTTGTGCCTCTCGCATTGTTGCAGCCTGCTAGCTATGCACTGTCCTGGGATTCCCTGCGCTATCGCTCTCTGTGCCACTCCATCCACATCTGTCTCTACCCAATCAGTCAGTTCCTGCTACTCCACATTGGGGCTCCTGTAGCAAGGCCTCATCCAAGAGGTTGGCTACCTCAAGGATCCTGCCCCTCCTCCTTGGGACGATCACTCTATATCGCCCCACCTCCTACCTGGAGGTATGGCTGCATGTGATCCCTCAGCCCACCTAGCTCGAAGTTTCCCCCTACTGGAGGTCTCTGCATGAGTAGATGTCTCTACTCGATCTCCTCTCAGCTTCCCTTGTTGTGGCTACTCCACAATCTCCTGAAGCTGCTGCACCAATCGTGGCTCCTCCATAATCGTCTGAGACTTCTCCTGGCTCTGCATGTTGAGAGGTAATATACGCTCCCACTCAACCACCAAGTCTGCATCAGTTGCCTCGCTGCTCAAGGCTTTGCATGCATCTTGAACCTCAAGAGCATACAGGTTCTTCACCCGTGAACCAATCTGCTTCACCTGTCTAGTGATGATGTGTCTAAGGAAAACCTTTCCCTTACTGAAGACTACATCATAGCCTCTATCTTCCAGCATCGCGATTGACAACAAGTTTCTCTTTAGTCCTGGTACATACTTGACATCGGTCAAGGTAAGGCGAGCTCCATGCTCCCTCTGAAAAATAACCGTGCCTACACCTGAGACACTATACTTCTCATCATTACCCATCGCTATGAGTATCTGGAGATCTTTCTCCTTCAAAGTACTAAACAAACTCTTGTCACCGGTCATGTGGAAAGAAGCTCCACTGTCAAGAAACCAACCACTTCCCACCATGGATGAAACCATGCATGCAAAGAGTGTGAAATCCAACTCAAACTGTGAAGCAAGTGCCTCACCTTCAGATCCTTCCTCGGATCCCTTCTTGGATTTCCTCCGTGGACAATTTGCAGCATAATGGCCCACCTCATGACAACAAAATCATCGCACTTTCGATTTGTCAACCTTCTTCCCATCATTGGAAGAACTCGATTCGGAAAGAGAAACCTTCTCCTTCCCCTTCTTCGCCTTACTCGTTAAGCCACAGTTCTCCTCATCATGCATGGATGAAGAACTGTCTCTGGTGCTCCGTCTGATCTCCTCTTGCATCAAATCCGACCATAGTCGTTCCCAATTTGGTAGTTTCTCCCTTCCATTCACCGAGTCCTGGTAGCTATGCCAGCTCTTAGGAAGGCCAGGGAGTGCTAGACTCACCATATCCTCATCCGATGTCACGACCCCTACACTTGAAAGCTCATCCCTGCATGTGATGAGCTTGGTCAAATACATAGAGATCGTCTCATTCCTTTTACACTTGATCTTTCGAAGTTTGTCCTTCAGTGCCAACTTCCTCTGATCACTGCTATTCTGATATAAACCTTTCAATGTTTTCCACATTGCATGGGGAGTCTCCTTCCCATGGAGGCTCGAGACAATGTGATCACGCACTCCCTCCAAGAGAATTCTCCTAGCTCTAGCCACACACTTCTTCCATTCCACCTACTTAGTCTTGTCAGTAGGCTTAGGGATTTCTTGATCAATGAAATCCTTAAGGTCATTATCTTCGAGAACTGCCTCCATGCGATCCTTCCAAGCTATATAGTTTGAGCTGCTGTCAAGGGCATACTCAAGCCTCAAACCATAGAACGCCATCGATGAAATAGATGTGATAAGAACTTGAGATCTATATCCCGAATAATAAACTTCGAATTTCTCCTGCTAGTATATTGTTCTTGCTTGATCACCTGTGCTCCGATACCATGTAGAAATTTCATCTGTAGAACAAACCGATATATGCAATGTCCTAAAGCATAATACTTGTTCTGCTTCTACAAAACATTAAGCGGAAGCATAATCGAATTCATGAGCACCATCAAGTAGAAACATGCATAATTGATCAAGAGAAATAATCACACATAACACAAGATATATCCAGGGGAAAGCACCAGCATAAAACCCCAACCATGTATTATCAATCAAGTGGAAATCCTCTTCACAATACAAAAATAATTAGCTCTCAAGCTATTCAGTTCTCAATGAACTATGAAGATATGAAGATATATCTCATGAACCAACCAAGCCCTGTATATAAAGGCTTTCCCTATGGTCCAATCCCTATTTCCTTGCGCAGTTTGCTTAGGAAATAATAGCAAAAGCATATGCAATTAATCCCAAACATACCAAGTTAACCAATGGTCCAACTACGTAACCCTTGAGGACACTAGTTCCTCAACCATGCAAAAACTACTTACTAGAAATAGTCAAGCACCTGATAGTACACTGTCCCACATCTGATCTCAACTGGGTCTCTGACAGAACTAACATGCAACAATTATCCATGAATGAATTCTCAGTTATCTAAAATAATAGTTGTCACATGCATGCAAGCATTAACAAACTATATTTTATTATTTTAACAACTTGTTAAAATAATCTAACTGGACCTGACTAGTTAGAACTAAGTCAACTGATTCTCTCATTATAGAACTCATACTTATTCCCTCAATCAGTGGAGAAAATTAAGGATAAATTCCTCAATCAGTGGGACAACTCATGTGCATGCTCACAAAGACTTCAAATTCGAATTTCCTTAACTAATTAAGTCAACTGAATTAATTAATTAATATTTCCAACTGCTGTTAAGACCAAAATTAATTTTACTTCCTATAGATAGACTAGGGACTGCTATAAATAGGAAGGGACCCAAAAATGCTATTTTTAGAACTTTCAATTTTTAGCAGTTTCACTTCTCACCCAATGTGGCCAATGACCTCACTGGCCAAACTGCTATTTTTAGACATGCTATTTTTAGCAGGTCTATTTTTAGCACATTCTAAATTTAGCATTTCTTGTTGCACACTTTTCAACAAGTTGAACACTATAAGGAACCATTCAATTAGGAACCAATGATGTAATTTTTTGTCAAATGCAAGGAAATCACTAATAAGGAAGTATAACTCAAGGTACCAAGCTTCTAGATAAAATCCTAGAGAAAGTACGTTGAGGCCAATAATAATATATCCATTGGAAGAAAGGAAATGATGAATCCATTCAACCAACATGAGGTAAGAATATAGTTGATGAATGATTAAGGCATAGAATTAAGTCAAGGGAGCTAACCAAACATGGAATGGGGGATGGAGAACATTCCTTGACATGAATCAATAAGGAAAATACTAACATGTGCAACATCCACTTGAAAGCCACATCAAAAAAATGACTCAACCAAAGGTGTGAATTTGTAATTCCTTTTTAATGATGATAAAGTGTTGCTAGGAAAATTGGGTGAGCAAGGACTTAGTTTTGACAAGAAAATTAGGTTTCAGCAAAATTCAATAGGTGATGTAGATGCTTCAATCAAGGACAACTCCAATTGTTAAATTTCAATTGTTCTATGTCGTTACAATCACTTTAGCCTAATTATTTTTTTCAATTAGCAATATTTCAACACAACTTATTCTTCCAATTGTCAAGAGAAATTGTAGATAGAACGATAAATGCAATATACAATAAATAATAAAGAGAAATAACAAGAGACACAAGGATTTGGTCAAAGACCAGGGAAAAACCCATAATGGGGAAAACCCTTTCAAATTCGTCTTCTTATTAGATTGTCTTAAAATGTTTAGCAAAGAGAGAGTACAATGTTCCAATTCACTAATCAAAAGACTATCCAACAAATCCAACCAAACAATATCCAAGAGATGAGCCCATCAATCAAGACTAATCAAAATCAACATTCCCAAGCCTGTTGTAACTCCCCCTCCTAGATTTACCCGCTTTTACAAGCTCTCCAGGGTAAACATGAGCTGAGTGTTACTATGATACGACCCAACCTTCAAGTTCTAGTTATGGAAGTGGGGCCTACTAACTAGAAACATATTTCCATCCCTCAGGGACTCTAGATCACCCAGGTGTCTGACAACCAACCTTGGTGATCAATCCCTGAGCTGGAACTTCTTTTTCTCAAAATTAACACCCCAACCACACTTTTGACACACTGTGCATGCGGTTCGAAAGCTCCAACCACATACATAAGCTTCCCTGCATGCGGCTATAACCGAAATTTTCTAGTTCAGAGGGTACAGTCGTGAGATATGTGCCACCTTTTTAGGGTTGGCATATAGACCAATACCCATAACACCCCATAACTTTCCAAAATTAGACATAAGATGATAGGAAGTGAAAATAATCAATATTAAGGCTATACCTTGTCCAAGACATGCCTAATACATGATATACATTTCGTCAAACATATAAGGTACAGGTCATGAATGCATATCTGATCATGATCTTCTTAACTACATCAAAGAATCATCAAGAAGGCTCAATGCCCTCTCAAACTAGTTGCAGTGACAGTTATTATCCCATGCATTCATTAATCATTCAATAACTTATCAAATCATGAAGGAGATCCATAGTAAGAGAATATCATCTAACCAAGCATATAATTAAGCATATAACCAACATATAATCAAAATAGAATCCATGAAAATCATCCATAAAATCAATACAATGATCGATACAAGTGCTCATAGGTCACATTGGAAAAATACTCATATTAACATAAGAAAAAACCAACCAAGTCGGAGACTTCCACGTGCCACCTAACCATAGATTGGTTGAACCAAAATCTCTCTTTCAGCCAATCACCCTCACGCCATATTCCAAGCATGAATGTGGGATCATATGGTTTAAAACAAAGTAGAACCAACCATGGCTTCTATAGGCCAAACTACCCCGACCCTCAACCACAGTGATTTCACCTAATCGGTCCAGAAATCACTAACACCAAACCATATTGGTCTCTTCCCAAGTTGTCCAAGGCTCCAAGGACTACTATCTCAACTCACAACCTCTAGGGAACCCAAATTGTTACAAGGATCTAGAGAATTACCATCTCAACCCACAACCTCCAGGGAACCCAAGTTGTTCCAGGGCTCCAGAGAATTTATCCCAACCCACAGCCACTAAGGAACTTGAGAACCAATTAAAAATATAGATAGAGAACCCAATACATCATGGCTATCCATGAAATGGCAAAGAAAGGTTGAAACAACTGTCAATCTAGGAAATCTCCATGTCAATGAAAACAAATAAGAAAAGAACCACATGCATGTATCATGCATATAAATGTTAGCAAGTAAATCACACATGCAACCTCTTACCTACAATCTAAAGCTATTTTATGCCCTTACTTGCTGTTGTACAAACTTCCTCTTGCACTCCCTTGCTTTCCTTTGCTTTCTTTCTCCCTTGCTTATTCTCTCTCCTTTTGTTGAAATTGATCCAAAGTTGAGAAAAATATGTCAATTGTTTCTTAGGTGCATAATTGTGTCTCTTCACATTCCTTTTCTCCTATTTTCCTTTATTTCTCATAATTAAATGCCAATTATTACCTCTTTGCTTTTGGCAATGCCTTTGCCAATTTCCATAGCCATTAATAAACCACAAGTGATGCCCACTATATTGTTTTCCCACCATTCAACTTGGAATATGTGTCCCATGACCTTCGTCTTATTTTATTTACATGGAAAATCTACCAAGGGTTGTTACAAACCCCTGCCCCTTGGGGGAACATCATCCTCGGTGTTCTATGATGTTTATAACCAACAAAACATGTTGCTTATTGGAGCTTTATAACCCAACTCGATGCAGTATTTTCAATAAACAACTGTTGAAAACCATGACAATCATGCCACACATATCGCTTATTGGATATTTCTACCACAATTTGATGCGGTATTTACAATGACATACACATATACTTATGCACATTTGCATCAACTAGTAAATAATCATATTGTATATGGATCTTTATAAACACAACTCGATACATATTTACAATAATATACACATTTACACATACGAACATTTTCTCTAACCAACAAATAAAAGGATACGATGCCTACATTAGCGATAAGGGAATCCAGAGGCTCACACCTCCACCCTCAAAGTAGTACCAAGATTCACCTCCTTCCCAAGAAGTCTGGAATTCAATACCAAAATCAAAGTCAACCTGCAATGTCCAACGTTATAATCCTTGCGCTACTTGTTGTCTCAGTGAAAAGTCACCGACTCATCATTCCATGGCACACTCCCAATCTGCTTCTGATTCCATATAGAAATTCTAATGACAAAAACAAATTGATTCCCCAACCTTCCATTCTTGCTTCTCAGTCCCTCGGGAAATATAGTCACCCCCTTCTGTGTAGTCACTCACCTTCCAAGTTTGCTGACATCCCCTTCTTTGCTACTTAGTCCCTCAGGTGATCCATCCCTTGGAAAGGTTTCCTCACATCAAAAGGTCCAAAAAATAAGGCATATCCCTGCCTCAAAACAATCATATTGGTCATAACATGCTTATGGCACTCAATGGACACTATTGGGTACCAATGTCCCTCAATGGCCCTGCTCCTAAAGCGCTTTACCAACATACTATTGCATATTCCAATTCCTTTTGCTATTGCTTCTAATTTTCTTATAACTAGTTCTGACCACCCAAACCTAGGCATTTCCATGCTTTCCTATACCAAGTACATAATTTTCATTAGACTCAAAAGGATTGTACTAAATTCAAATCATACCTCATTAGTAACTCTTCAATGGGGTGACATCTGCAACTCTATTTACTTCTTGTCACAACAAGTCAAATTAACCCTTTGATCAAATTGTCATATAAAGAAGTATCACATCCGGTTAGCTCAAAACTCAACCATCATAAATCAGAATCATAGATTATGTGCATAATTAAAAATTAAATAAAATATTGATACTTATCTTTCAATTCATTCTTTGCTTCTGCCTTTGTTCTTTGTCCTTTTTGTACACACACGGGATCAGTTTCCAAACCTGACAAGCACCCAGTGCCTTCTCTTCTCTTTCATATGTAGTATCAACAACAAGGGTGTCTAGAGACTATACCGTCTCAACCCTTAATATTAGAAACTCAAGATTGGTCTCTTCCCAAGCTATCCAAGGCTCCTGGGACTACTATCTCAACCCAAAACCACTAGGGATCCCAAGATATTATAGGGCTCCAACCCACAACCTACAGGGAACCCTAGCTATTATAGGGCACCAATGCACAACTTCGAGAAAACCCAAGTTGTTACGAGGATCCAACCCACAACTTCCAGGGAACCTAAGTTGGTACAAGGCTCCAACCCATAACCTCCAGGGATCCTGAGAACCAATCCAATTTACAACACATACATATATACACAGTGTACAACACAACACATATGCATACACACAATATAACACAACAAATAGACATGTCACAAGACAATGACTACAGAATACACATGACACAATACCACATGTACACAACACAACATTTATGACATGTACATAACACAACATGTACACAACAAAAATATTGGACATCCAGAAACCACATTGCCTCTATTAAGAATTCTTACCTCTAGTGTCTTTCCCACACCTTATTGCATGCATCCACAACCCAAGTCTCAAGTTTGTGGCTCTTTCCACTATCCATGCTTGTCCTAACATGTTGTAGATCACACTGCTTTCATTCCACTGATGTATCCTTCAACATTTCCTGTCCATAACATAAACATAGGCATAGTTATAAACACATAATATCAAAATCATATCCACATGATACTAACCTCATAGATCTTCCAGGGCTACTCTACCCACTTGATTCCTCATAATACCCATAACCTTTTCATGCCATTCACTTGCATAAAATAATCTTTCGTCCACAAGAATGATCCTTCACGACCCTTTCAGACAATGGCACACACACACACACACATATACATCAACATAATCATGATCACGACAAAATGTACAGTGTACATAAGGTCAAGGTTAAGAGAACTTCATTTATCTATGCAATGCATGCACAATATTGAGAACAACAGTTCCCAACATCGCCAAGGCATCTGTTACCTCAATCCCATTTACTTTACCTTTCTTGTTACCTTTCTCATGATTGTCCTACCACTGTGCATTTACCCCAATGGACCCAACCAACCCAACCGACTTTCATATTCTTGCCTTCAGTTGCCCTTTATTCATGCATCAGGCTTCATCTGGGTCTTACATTACCTGTTAGGTTTCACTCAACTCTTCCCAAGCTCCATTAACTTTCCTCTTTCCCCAACCAATTCCCAAGACCCTCAAAACACAAAAGGAAATAATAAGAAAGAAAGATAAAGAAAATAAGGAAAACCAAACAACAATACAACACCACAAACAAAGTGCCATGGCCATGCACCAGACACAATCAAAACCACAAATCAAGCATGAACAATCAAACACACAAAACTCTTAACAAACACCATGAATCAAACCCCATAAGTTCCCGATGCTTCCAAGGGAAAGCTGAACCCGAACCTTATTCAAGATCTATGGCAGTATCTTTTGCCATGCAATTCCATACATCATATTACCATAAACATACAGCTTCCACACACTTTTGTTGAAAATGCAGCAAGAAAATCTCATTTTGACCTTGCCTTGGTCACACTAGAGAAAATTCAAATTTCCACTTTAGCGGAAATATTGGAGGTAGTTGACTGAGGTGACATGGCACTTGTCACTCAGTTAACTCAGTTAATTTGAGTTGGGGAAGCTTGAGTTCAATTCAACATGATTGATTGCTAATTTGTAGCAATCTAGTTTAGTTAAATTGAGTTATTGTCAGTTAAACTAGTTCTAATTGTTGGAGGAACTTGTTATGCAACCAGCTCACAAAATAGAAGAACAGGTAGATCAACAAATTCAAAATAAGCCTCTTCGAGGGGGCAACCTCCTTTACATTACACAAATGAAAAGTTCTTGGATGATTCAAATGATAAAACCTCCTTTATATATATAGGAGTCTAAGGGGTCACAATATAATCAAAGTCGACATAACAATAATAATATAAGGGCAAAACAATAACAATTGTGGGCTTCTATGGGGCACAATAATAACAATGTGGGGAAAGCAAGGGCACAATAATAACAATAAGGGGCTACAATGACAATAGTAATGGGGGAATCACTAGTATTATGGGGACCTAACATGCTCCTCTCCTTCAAAAAAGTGTTTTCCTCAATGCTTGAGTAGTTCTAGATGCTTTTGTATAAAATTCTCATCCTCCCATGTGGAATCTTCAGCGGGTAAGGTCTTCCACTTGATGAGATACTATGAAATTGATTGATTTCGTAGCTACCGAGTTCTTGTTTCTGTGACTTCTTCAGGTTCCAATATGATTTTCCTTCCTCTTCAAGTTATGGCAATATTGTTTGAATTGGGAGCCTGTCACCTATAACCTTCTTTAAGCATGAAACATGGAAAACTGGGTGCACTCGGGAAGATGCAGGAAGCTCCAATTTGTATGCCATAGTACCAATCTTTTGCAACACCTTGTATGGACCATAATACTTTGGTGATAATTTATTATCCTTCTTATCTTGCTTGAGGGACATTTGTTTGTATGGTTGTAGCCGTAGAAATACCCAGTCACCTACATCAAAACTTCTTTCACTGCGATATTGATCTTCCTGTTGTTTCATTCTATTCTGTGCCAAAGTGAGGTTATCCTTTAAGAGTTGGAGAACTTGTTGTTTATGCTCGATGTGATCTTCCACTACTTTAACCTTAGAATTTTCTCTTAAATATGTTTTGATGGACAGTGGATGGTATCCTTAAAGTGCCATAAATGGGGTCATTTTTGCTGAAGTATGGAAGGAAGTGTTATACCACCATTCATCCAGAGCCAACCACTTGACCCATTGTGTTTGTTTATCAGATGTAAATCAACGAAGATATCCTTCCAAGCATTTGTTCACTATCTTAGTTTACCCATCAAATTGAGGATGATAAGATAAACTATGAGCTAACTAAGTGCCCAGACAAGAAAATAATTCAGTCCAAAAATTTCTTGCTTACAATAATCTTTGGGTTTCCATGTAGATTTTGAATTGTTTCCATAAATGTAGTAGCAACTGTACGGGATTTAAATGGATGAGATAATGCACAAAAATGTGCATACTTGGTAAGTTTGTCAACTACCACCATGATGACACTCTTTCCTTCAAACTTGGGTAAACCTGTGATAAAATCCATTGAAACCTCCTCCCAACGTTGACTTGGAATGGATAAAGGTTGTAACAGACCCGAGGTCTTAATTGTCTCAACTTTATTTTGTTGGCAAACCAAACATTTCGCCACAAATATTTGAATATCAGATTTAAGGCCATCCCAGATAAATTCTTCTTAAACCTATTGTAAGTTTTTAAAAATCTGGAGTGCCCTCCTAAGGGAGAGGTGTGCAATTCCAGAAGAATATTTTGTTTGAGTTGGGAATTCTTACAGAGGTATAAGTGATCTTTGTACCATAACGAATCATATTTCCAGCTAAATGTATCAGATGTACTGGGATCTTGCTGCAACTTTTGAATGAGTGTCCACACTTCTTCGTCATTCTTCCATTCATCCCTTGCTTCATTTATCCAATCTGGTTGGATGATAGAGATGGCACAAAGCAATTATTTCACATCCTCATCCTTTCTTGAGAGTGCATCTGCAACAACATTTTGCTTCCCTTTTTTGTAGATGATTTCAAAGTCATAACCCAACATCTTTGTGACCCATTTTTGTTACTATTCTAAAGATAAACTTTGTTCTAAAAAGTATTTAAGACTATCATGATCCGTTTTTACCTTGAAGTGTCTTCCCATTAGGTAAGGTCATCATTTATTAAGTGCATGTAGTATGCCAACATTTCCTTCTCATAAATAGCTTTACATAAATACTTTCCTTTGATTGGATGACTTTCAAAAGCAATGGGTCTTCCTTCTTGCATTAATACAATGCCAATTCCATTTCATGAGGCATCACATTCCACAATAAAGGTTTTTGTGAAGTCTGGCATAACTAAGAGCGGTGCTTGGCAAATTGCATCTTTAAGATATTCATAGGCCTTTGTTGCTTCTAGAGTCCAAGAAAATGCATCTTTCTCCAGTAATGTTGTTAGAGGTGCTGCTATTTTCCCATAATTCTTAACAAATTTGAGATAATACCCTGTCAACCCAAGAAATCCTTGTAGATGCTTTATGGATGTGGGGATTTTCCATTCCTTAATGGCTTTAATTTTGCTAGGGTCTACCTTAACACCTTCATGCGATACAATATGACCCATATATTACACCTTCTATACTCCAAAGAAACGTTTGGAGGTTTTTGCATATAATTGTTTCTCCTCCAATAGTTTGAGCACCCTATCAACATGTTGAACATGATCCTTCCAAGACTTGTTGTAGATTAGTATATCATAAAAAATTACGAACAAAATTTTTCTAAGGAAGGGTTTGAAAATGGAATTCATAAAACCTTGAAATGTAGAAGGTGCATTGGTAAGGCCAAAAGGCATGACCAAAAATTCATAATGACCCTCATGAGTTCTAAATGTTGTTTTCGGAATGTCTTCAGTCTTTATTATGATTTGATGATATCCTGAATGAAGATCCAACTTGGTGAAGTAAATTGCTCCATGTAATTCATCCAATAATTCATCAATGACGGGAATGGGAAATTTATCTTTAATAGTGAGTTTGTTGAGCTCCCTATAATCCGGACACATGCGCCATGATCCATCCTTCTTGTGCACCAATACTATTGGAGCATAGAAAGAACTTTGACTGTGTTGAATTATCCTAGCCTCTAGCATTTTTGCAACCATACATTCAATTTCATTCTTTTGGGCATATGGATATCTGTAAGGCCTGATGTTTGGAGAAACACTTCATGGAATCAAATTAATAGCACGATCATGATCAAAAATAGGTGGGAGGCTTTTGGGAGTCTCAAACACCTTGGAATGATCATCCAAGGGTTTTTGGAGATCTGGAGAAATAAATAATTTCAACGTGGGAAATTCTAGTGAACATAATTGTGCAACTACGCCCCGTTGTTCTTTCTTCAGAAGCTTTATCATGCTGTTAGAGCTGATTATGTTTCTCGGTTTCCCTGCGATACCCCTTAACTCAACTTCCTTTTCCTTCCCAACAAAATTTCATGAAAATTTCTTGAAAATTAGAAGCTATCACACCCAAAGATTGTAGCCATTGGACTCCTAGTACAACATCAACACCACCCATTGGAATATAAGCATAAGACTATTCAATACATATTCTCTCATGGATAGCTTGATATTATGGCACTTTCCAGAGAAATTTATGGTTCCTCCATTTGCTTCTGGTGCTGGATATAGGAAGCAATTCAATTCCTTGTTTATCTTACAAGGATTAAAAGTATGGGTACTACCCATATCAATCAACACTATTACCTTTTTCTTCTTGATATGTCCTTCCATCTTTTGAGTTTGAGGAGTAGTAATTCCTACCAATGCATTACAAGATATGGTTGGATTCATTTCTTCTTTCTCTAGGGTTGATTCCTAATGTATAACCTCTTATTTTGATGTTTCTTGTTCCTTTTTTTCCGCTTCTTCACAATCTATGTAAAATAATTTGTTCTTAGCACACTTATGACCTTTAGTGTATTTTTTGTCACAACTATAACAAAGCCCCTTTGCTCTTTTTTCTTCCAATTGTTGTGGTTTCAACCTTGTAGGTTGTGGAAGGCTACCAGTAGCAACACTTCCAGATTTATAGTTGTGAGTGGTAGGCTTCCTTGTTGACATAATTTTACTTTCAATTTTTCTTGCCAACCTGAATGTCTTCTCCAATGAATCAGGTTCCCAAAGGCAAACCTCATGTTGGATGCTATCCTTTAAATTCCCTATGAAAACATGAATCCTATGATCCTCTGGAATATCATTTACCCTTATATTCAGTTTTTATAAGTCCTCAATGTCATCCACCATTTAACCCTTTTGTTTGAGATTTATCAATTGGCTAAAGAAGGTGTTGCTCTATATATCCTCACAATGTGCTATCATTTCGTCCGTAAAAATTGACCAAGTGACAATTTGTTTATGAGAGAAAAGCCATTGATACCATACAAATTTATTGGGTTCCAAATATAAAGTTGCAATGCATACCTTTTGTGTGTTTTGCACATTATGGAGATCGAAATATTATTCCATCTGTAGTATCCATGTTACGAGATTGTTCCATATGTAGTATCCATGGAACGTGGTGGGTATTTATTCCAACGTTGGAGTCTATGAAATCATGATTAACATTTCTTTTGTTCTCATCATGAGTTTCATCTAATACCTTTTTCGCCATTAGGAAGCCTTTCTTGTAGCAACTTTGTCAAACCTTCCATGTTTTTCTTCAAATCTTCAATGTTGTCATTCTTCAAATCATGATTAACATTTATTTTGTTCTCATTATGAGTTTTCTCTGCTACCTTTTCACCATTAGGAAGCCTTTATTGTAGCAACTTTGTCAAACCTTCCTTCCACCCTTCCATGTCTTTCTTCCAATCTTCAATGTTGTCTTTCATACCATTGATGCCATTCTTCAAACCATCCATCTTAGCTTCTGTTACTTTTTGTGGGAGAGAAATTTGTTGCACTTGGTCTGGTAATTTTGCTATATCATGTTGCATTTATTCCTCTTCTTCATGTGTCATAGTAGAGCTTTCTGGTTCCTTACTAGGTGTTGCCATTTTCTTTTTTCGGGGCATCAACTAATGATAATTATCTTCACTATTCCATTTTAATCACTTCAAACTATTTTTTCAAACAAAACTTATGAAAATTTTTAAAAAGACTACACACTTTTTTTTCTATTTGTAGGAGCTTGATATTGAATCTGAAGTATCTCTGAAATTTCGGACCTCCAAGATCTGAATTTGCAAACTGTGGTAGCTCTCTGAGTCCTATTTCCAACTCCACCATTTTGATAGAAATTGGATTATCTAAGAAAGAGTTATGTTGAATCTCCCAAGATGACCTAATTATACACTTTTTCAGTAGAGCGAACTTGTACGAAGTGCCACATGTCACTGTTTCAACCTTCGGACCTAAAAACGATGCACAAAAAACTATAATTTGTCTTCATTCTACAACTTCTTATGAAATTTCAATCTGATATGCATAGAGAAAGTTATGACGATTTTCCCATAGTCACCTGTTTGGGATGTAATTTGGGATCCTGCAAAAACCCTAACTTCCTTCGATCATATCTCTGAAAATATAGTGAGCGAAGCTCTAAAATTCAGACTCGAGGGTCATCAAGATTTTGGCTCAAATGGGTTTTTTTTTAGATTCTGAAACATCGTATAAAAAAAAGTTATAGCAAAAATGCCACGATGTCCTGTTTGGAGCAGTGAAACCCTAATATCCAAAGCTCTGTTACCAAATGTTATGCAACCAGCTCAAAAATAGAAGAACAGACAGATCAATAACTTCAAAATAAGCCTCTTTGAGGGGGAAACCTCCTTTACATTACACAAATGAATAATTCTTGGATAATTCAATTGACAAAACCTCCTTTCTATATAGAGGAGTCTAAGGGGTCACAATATAATCAAAGCCAACATAACAATAATAATATAAGGGCACAAAAATAACAATAGTGGGTTTCAATGGGGCACACTAATAACAATGTGGGGGCAATAGGGGCACAACAATAACAATAAGGGGATACAATGACAATAGTAATGGGGGAATCATTATTATTATAAGGACCTAACAGAACTAGTGTAAGGTTAATTGTGTAAGTGTGACTTCAACCACACTCAATGATCAACCACTTAACTAATCAATTAACCCAAAATAATTGTTGCATGCAGAGAATTTGAGTTACCCAGTTGAGATGGAGATTCCAAGGTAGTGTACTATTAGTTGTAGACAATTCCAATGTGTATAGGTGGTGCATGCAATCAGAGATCAACCCAGATGGATTGAATAATCAATTGAGGCCAAAATCCCTAAATAAGAGGGGCTAATCCCATAAGGAACAATGCAAGGAAATATGGGTTTGGAGGGCTTGAAATTTGGCTAAGCATTGGACAGGGCCAGTTAGTCAAGGAGTGAGATAGACTATACACTTGCAGGTTATGCTCAGGCTTGAGCAAGCATATGTATTACATCTATATTCTTTGATTAATGCAATATAGATACAAGTGGTTTTGTAGTTGCTTTCCCCTAGCTAAATATTTATGCATGTGTGATATTTCTTCTTGCATGTTTATGATTTGTGTCCTTGTTTGTGAATTGAATTTCGCATAGCAATAGAGTAGGTTTGTGTATGGTGATTTAGTAAATTTCATGAGTAGCTTCAAATCTACACCATAATTTCTACATGGTATCAGAGCAAGATTCACATTAGAGTAGAAATTTTGAAGTTGTTTATTAGGAGGACCAAATTTGCAGGATCAGGGTAGCATAAATTCTTCAGAGTGAGAAGGATGGATTTCTATGGACTAAGACTTGAGTATACACTTGAGGGAAGCTCAAATTTTGTTGATTTTAAGGACCACATGGAGGCAATGCTAGAAGACAATGGGTTGAAGGAATTTTTTGATAATGACATCCCAAAACCAAGATCAGTGAATGCCCGGAATCTAGCAAAATGGAAGAAATGTGTAGCCAAGGCGAGGAGAATAATATTGGACGGAGTGTGGGATCACATTTTCTCCAATCTCCATGTGAAAGAAAATCCTTATGCAATGTGGTAGACACTGAAAAATCTATTCCAGAGTGGCAACAATCACAGGAAGCTGGTGCTAAAGGATAACCTTCAAAATATCAAGATGTAGAAGAATGACTCTATTCAACAATATTTGAGTAGGTTCACACAATGTCGTGATGAGATTGTAGGAGTTGGTGTCATAGTATCAGATGATGATTTGGTAATCCTAGCCCTTTTAGGCCTTCCCAAGAGTTGGCATAGATACCAAGATTCGGTGAATGGGAGAGAGATACTACCAAATTGGGAATGCTTATGGTTTGATTTGGTATAAGAGGAAATAAGATGGAATACCAGAGATAAGACTTCATCCAAGGGTGAGGATGAATAAAATTGTGCATTGGATGGAAAGACAAAGAAGGGAAAATGGAATAAATCCCAATCCAAACCAGAATCTAGTCAAGGGGGCAAGAAGAAAGACTTGTCCAAAATTAAATGCTTAAATTGTCATGAATTCAGGCATTATGCCACGAAATCTCCACACAAAAAGTTAAGCAATAAGACCTCAGGATGAGTGGAAGGTGAAGCTTTGGCTTCACAGCTTGAGCTTGAATTCACTTTTATTGCATGCATGATGAGCACAATGATGGGGAGCATGTGGTACTTGGACAACGGTGCATCCTTCCACATAATGGTGAATAGAGAATTTTTCAGTGACCTAGAGGAGAAAGGTCTCCAAATACACATTGAGATGGGAGATGATGGAAGGTACAACATGACTGGGATTGGTACAATCACCTTTCAAAGGGAGTTAGACTCCCCTCTCAGACTCAAGGATGTCATGTTTGTTTCAGGCCTAAAGAAAAATCTCATCTCTATTGCATTTTTGGAAGACCATGGTTACGATGTGATCTTCAGCAAAGGAAAATCATTCCCGAGACACATAGCCATGGGATAGGAAAAATATATTGGGGTTCGTGTGAAGAACCTATATAAGCTAGATGTAGAATATTGTGTTGCATTAAGCACGAAGGCGGAGAAGGTGCAGAGCTGCGCTATCAATGAAATTTGGCCTAGAAGACTTGACCATTTTCATCATGGCACCCTGAATATTATGTAGTAGATAACCACGGGCATCCCCAAATGAGAACTTGAGTAGTAGATACTTGTAAAGGGTGCACCTTGGGGAAGCACACAAAAGCCACATTCCATGATCGGGACAACAAAGCACATGCATTCCTTGAAAGGATCAACTTTGGTGTCTGTGGACCTTTCTCAACAACCTCCACTGTCAGGCAAAAATATTATGTTATCTTTGTAGATGATTTCTCATAGAAGTGTTGGATCTTCTTCATGTTGAAGAAAGATGAGAAATTATTCAAGTTCATTGAATTCAAGGCACTAGTTGAGAAACAAATCGACAAGAAGGTGCAGGCTCTAAGGAGTGATAATGGAGGTGAGTACGTGTTGAATGAGATTAAGAATTTTTGTGCAAAAGAAGGCATTCGACGAGAGTTGACAATACCCCATAAACCACAACAAAATGGGGTGGCTAAGAGGAAGAACCATAGCATTGTGGGAGCAGCAAGGGAAATGTTGCATAACCAAGTCCTACCTTTGAATTTGTGGGCTGAAGCATACAACACAATAGTCTATTTGCAGAACATGAGTCCTCATCGGATTCTTGGCATGAGTACGTTGAAGGAAGCTTTCTCGAGGAGCAAGCTAGATGTGTCACACTTCAGGATTTTTGGAGCCTCCATTTACTGCCATGTCTCCAAATAATCAAGGAAGAAGCTTGAGCCAACAATAGAGTTGGGGGTATTTTTGGGTTACAAAGAAACTCCTCACAACTACTGTGTGTACTTAACATCCCTCAGAATGATAGTTATGTGAAGGGATGTTAAGTTTTATGAGGATAAAGCAATGATATGCTCTCTTGAGAGGGAGATTCAGTTGCAACTAGATCAGGAGCTTACAACTCCAAAGGAAGAACCTCAGGAAGTTGTGGGATAGCCACAACTTGAGGAATAGAGAGTGGAGATAACCATTCAGGAAGAACCATCTAGAGAAGGTAGAAAAAGAACCAGGGAAGCTGGGAGATTATTTCATGATGCTAGAGAGAATTTGGGATCACCCAGTTCGTAGCGCAGGCAAAGAAGGTCACCTGATCGGTAGACTGGCTACATGGCTCTAATGATTGATCTTGTAGAGACTAAGACATCCTCTTTCGAGGAAGCATTAGAAAAACTTGTATAGGTTGATGCAATGGTGAAGGAATATGAGTCCATTATAAAGAACAATGTTTTGGAAGTGGTCCTAAGACCAACAAATAAATCAATTGTGGATTTGAGATGGATCTTCAAGGTAAAGCATGTAGCAGATGGAAGCATGGAGAAGTATAAGGACAGATTTATGGAAAATGGATTCTCTCAAGTTGAGGGAATTGACTATGAGGAGACCATTGCTCCTGTAGCAAGGTACTCATCCATTAGATCAATTCTTGCACTAGCTACGTAGACGGGGTGGAAGATCCACCAGAGGGATGTAAAAATAACATTCCTCAATGGAATTATTCAGGAGGAGGTGTACATCGAGAAACCATAAGGTTTTGAGACCTTTGATAGAGAGTCGCATGTGGGCAAACTCAAGGGAGTGTTTTATGGTCTCAAGCAAGCACCTCGTGCTTGGTACACTAGGATCAAGAACTATCACATTGGGTTGGGCTTCACCAAAAGTGAAGCGAATGCGAACCTTTATCATATTGAGGTAGAAGGTAACTTTTTGATTATTTTCTTATATATTAATGATTTCATTTTAACCAGTGATGAGAAGTTGATCAGATCTTGCAAGGAGGACCTTGCGAGAGAATTTGAAATGAAGGACATGGGACTCATGCACTATTTCCTCGGTTTGGAAGTATGGAAAGGAGATGGGGAACTATTTGTCTCTAAAGGAAAGTATGCAAATGAGATACTAAAGAAGTTCCACATGGAGAGTAGCAAACCCATGGAGACTTCTCTAGTGACCAATTGGAGGAAAAAGGATGCCACTTAAGGTGAGGAAGTGGAGGTTGTCATTTATCAACATCGTGTGGGTTCACTAATGTATCTTGTGAACACACAACCATATATGTGCTATGTAGTAAACTAGATGAGTCAAGCTATGGTTAGTCCAACCAAATTAATTTGGAAGGAAAACAATCATGTTTTACGATACCTCAGATGCACTACCTAGTTTGGACTATGGTATAGATAGACAGAGGGAGTGAAGCTACGTGGCTTCACAGATGTAGATTGGGCAGGGAGTCCATCAGACCGAAAGATTACATCAGGGGGGATTTTTAGTGTTGGGTCCACAGTTGTTTCTTGGTACAATAGGAAGCAAATATCTATGGTACTCAGCTCAGTAGAAGCAAAATACACGGTTGTCAGTCAAGCAACATGTGAGGTGATCTGGACGAGAAAGATTCTTGTGGGACTATTTGGTTAGATGATGGATTAAAATGTGATCTACTATGATAATAAGAGTTGAATCAAGCTCTCTGAAATCCTATATTTCATGATTGATCCAAGCAAATAGATATTTGGTATCACCATCTACGGGTTTGTGTGCAGAGGCAGATAATGTTATTGGAATACATTCCAACAAATGAACAAGATGATTTATTTTTTTAAATCCTTTGTCAAGAGGATAGTTCAAGTTCCATAGAGGCAAGATAGGGGTGACATATAATCCTTTTCCTGTTGAGAGGGAGTGTTGAAAATGCAACAAGAAAATCTCAGTTTGGCCTTGCCTTGGTCAAACTAGAGAAAAATCGAATTTCCACTTCAACATAAATCTTGGAGGTGGTTAACTGAGGTGAAATGGAACTTGTCACTCAATTAACTCAATTAATTCGAGTTAGGGAACCTTGAGTTCATTCCAGCATGATTGAATGATAATTTGTAGCAATCTAATTCAATTGAATTGAATTATTGTTAGTTAAACTAGTTCTAACTGTTAGAGGAACTAGTGGAAGGTCAATTGTGTAAGTATGACTTCAACCACACTCAGTGATCAACCAATTAACTAATTAATCAACCCAAAATAATTATTTCATGCAGAGAATTCGAGTTACCAAGTTGAGATGGAGATTCCAAGGCAGTGTACTATCAGTTGTAGACTATTCCAATGTGTATAGGTGGTGCATGAAATCAAAGACCAACCTAGATAGATTGCGTAATAAATTGAGGCTAAAATACCTAAATAATAGGGGCTAATTCCTCAAGGAAAAATGCAAGGAAATTGGGGGTTGGAGGGCTTGAAACTTGGCTAAGTGTTAGCCAGGGTTAGTTAGTTAGGCTTGAGCAAACATATGTATTACATTTCTATTCTTTGATTAATACAATACATATAGGAGGGGTTTTGAGCAGTTGATTTCGCAAAGATAAATATCTATACATAAGTGATATTTATTCTTTCATGTTTATGATTTGTGTCCTCGATTGTGAATTGAATTCTGCAGCGCAATAGAGTAGGTTTGAGTCTTGTGATTTAGTAAATTTCATGAGCAATTTCAAATCTACACAATAATTTCTACAACTTTAACTTGCTCTATTACTCGGTCCCGGAGCATGAACTATTTCCACTGCAATATGCATTGAGGCATGGACTAGAAATCTCCCCTTGGTTCCACTTCCACCTCAATGATGGATGTTTGATGATCTTCCTACCCGTTATCCACTATTGCATAGATCTAGGGAATGCTCTGACCTACATCCCCAACTATCTGCGCCTTCTTAGCATTATGGACCTGAGATTTTTCACTCTTCCGCTAAGCCACTCTTATACAAAGGGAAATCCTTCTTGTGATGATCTCCACCACAGGTTCAACACCGAATGGATCTATATCGTTTCCTTTATTTTTCTCCTCAGTCTGAGACTCTGTTAAGAAACCAGCTCACAAAAAGATAGAAAAGATAGATCAACACTTTAGAAATCAACCTCTTTGAGGGGGCAACCTCTTTTACATTACACAAATGAACAATTCTTGGATGATACAAATGAAAAGACCTCCTTTCTATATATAGGAGTCTAAGGGGTTATAATATAATCAGAGCTGACATAACAGTAATAATGTAAGGGCACAATAATAACAATAGTGGGCTTCTATGGGGCACCATAATAACAATATGGGGACTACATGGGCACAAAAATATAATAAGGGGGTTTCACTAATAACAATAAGGGGTTACACTAGTATTATAGGGACCTAACATGCCCCTCTCCTTCAAAAAGTGTTGTCCTCAATGCTTGAGTAGTTCTGGATGCTTCCGTATAAAATTCTCATCCTCCCATGTGGAATATTCAGTGGGTAAGTTCTTCCACTTGATGAGATACTTTGAAATTGATCAATTTTGTAGCTATTGATTTATTGTTTCTGTGACTGCTTCAAGTTCCAATATGATTTTTCCTTCCTCGTCAAGTTCTGGCAATATTATTTGAACTGGGATCTTCTGCAACTTTTGAATGACTGGCCACACTTCTTCTTCATTCTTCCATTCATCCCTTGCTTCGTTTATCCAATCTTGTTGGATAATACAAATAGCACAAAACAATGCTTCCACATCCTCATCCTTTCTTCAGGGTGCATTTGCAACAACATTTTGCTTCTGTTTTTTGTAGATGTTTCCAAAGTAATGAACCAACATATTTATGACCCATTTTTTCTGTTCTTCTGAAGATAATCTTTGTTCTAAAAATTATTTAAGGCTACCATGATCCATTTTTACCTTGAAGTGTCTTCCCATTAGGTAAGGTCGTCATTTCTTAAGTGCATATAGTATTTCTAACATTTCCTTCTCATAATTAGCTTGCTTGAGGGACATTTGTTTGTATGGATGTAGTCGTAAAATACCCAATCGCCTACATCAAAACTTCTTTCACTACGATGTTGATATGCCTTTCGTTTCATTCGATTATGCACCAAATTGGAATTATCCTTTAAAAGTTGGAGAACTTGTTGTTGATGCTCGATGTGATCTTTCAATGCTAGAACCTTTTTCTTCTTGATATGTCCTTCTATCTTGAGATTTTGAGGAATGGTAATTTCTGCCAATGCATTACAAGATATGGTCGGATTCATTTCTTGATGCTCGATGTGATCTTTCACTTCCTGAACATTTTTCTTCTTGATATGCCCTTCTATCTTAAGAGTTTGAGGAGTGGTAATTCTTGTCAATGCTTTAAAAGATATGGTCGGATTCATTTCTTCTTTCTCTGGGGTTGGTTCCTGGTGTATATCCTCTTCTTTTGACGTTTCTTGATCCTTTTCTTCCTCCTCTTCACAATCAATGTAAAATAATTTCTTCTCAGCACACTTATGACCTTTAATGTATTTGTTATCACAATTGTAACAAAGCCCTTTTTCTCTTTTTTCTTCCAATTGTTGTGGTGTCAACCTTGTAGGTTATGGAAGGCTAGGAGAAACAACACTTCCATCTTTATAGTTGTGACGGGTAGACTTCCTTGTTGCCATAATTTTTCTTTCCACTTTTCTTTCCAACCTAAATGCCCTCTCCAATGAATCAGGTTCCCAAAGACGAACCTCATGTTGAATGTTATCCTTAAAAGTCCCTATGGAGACATCAATCCTCTGCTTCTTTGGAATATCATTTACCCTTATATTCAATTTTTGAAAGTCCTCTGCCATTGAACACTTTAGTTTGAGATTTATCAATTGGCTAAAGAAGGTGTTTCTCTTTGTATCCTCATAATATGTTATCATTTCCTTCGTGAAAATTGACCATGTAACAAGTGGTTTACAAGAACAAAGCCCTTTATACCATAAAAATTGATCCGGTTCTAAATATGAAGATGCAATATGTACCTTTTGTAACAGTTTCACCTCATGTAGATCAAAATATTGCTCCATCTGTAGTATCCAATTTACCAGATCCTTGCCATCAAACTTCCTCATATTGCCTTTTCTTGATTTTAGGAGCTCGATCTTGAAACGACTGTAATTCTGGAATTTCAGATCTTCAAGTTCTAAAATTTCATCTTGCATTAGCCTTGTGAGTCTTCTTTCTAACCTCGTAAGTCTGATCAAGATTGGATTCTGCAAGGAAGAGTTATGTCAAATCTCCCACGATGACCTGATTATAGACTAGTTCAGTAGAACAAACTTGTACGAAGTGCCATGTGTGACTGTTTCAACCTTAGGATCTAAAATTGATATATAGAAAACTATAATCTATCCTCTTTCTGTAACTTCTTACGAAATTTCAATCTGATGGTCAAAGAGAAAGTTATGACTATTTTCCCAAGGTCATCTATTTGGAATGTAATTCGGGAGCATGCAAAAACTCTAAATGTCTTGGACTGTATCTCTAAAAATATAGCGAAACAAGATTTGAAGTTCAGGACCAAGCTTCATCATGGTTTAAGCTCAAATGGGCTTTAATTTCAGATTTGTAGAAAAAAAATTATAGCGAAAATTCCTCGATGACCTGTTTGACATGGATTTCTGGAGCTTGCAAAAACCCTAACTTCCTTAGATCAGATCTCCGAAAATATAGTGATACAAGATCTTAAATTTGGACCCGAGGTTCAGCGTGGTTTCGTCTCAACTGGGTTTTTGTTTTAGCTTCTGAAACATCACAGGAAAAAAATTATAGCGAAAATTCCACAATGACATGTTTGGAGCAGCGAAACCCTAGAATCCAAAGCTCTTATACCAAATGTTATGAAACCAGCTCACAAAAAGATAGAAAAGATAGATCAACACCTTAGAAATCAGCCTTCTCGAGGGGAAAACCTCCTTTACTTTACATAAATGAACAATTCTTGGATGATACAAATGACAAGACCTCATTTCTATATATAGGAGTCTAAGGGGTCATAATATAATCAACCGACATAACAATAAGGGGTTACACTAGTACTATAGGGACCTAACCGACTCATGTCCTCTCTCAACTACATTGAACTTCTTGTAAAGTTCCACATTTTCCTTTAGTCTTCTTATTACATTTCTTGTCACGCTTAAACTTAGCTTTGAGCTTTGAATTCTCATAACAATACTTCAGCTCTCTTATGGCTTCCTCCAATGACCGAGGCTCATCATATTAAATTTGATCTTTGAATGTTAAAGGAAATCCACTGATGAAACTTTTATACTTTTCTTTCTCATCCTTGAGATAAGACACATACCTCTATAGCTCTAGGAATATGCTAGTGTACTCATCATCTATCATAGAACCCATATTCAACTCATAAAACTCCTTGGCCCTTTCATCATAGTGTCTTTCAGACAAGTACTTCTTCTTGAAGAGTCTCTCAAACTCATCCCAAATCAACTCCTCTTCTCTAATGCCTTTGACATGCTTTTCATCTTCCCACCAGATATCTGCTTTCCCTTTGAGACTGAAGGTAGTTATCTTGGCTTTCATGTTCTCTGAATACTCATGAATTTTGAATAACTTCTTCATCCCAAGCAACTATGCTTATGCATCTTCTGATTTCTTCATTTCTATATCAAATGTAGGAGGTGTAGAAATTCCCACTGTAGATCACGTGATAATGCAATATACTAAAGCAAAATACCTGATCTACTTCTACAACCAATTATGCGGAAGCTTAATCGAATTGAGCAAGATCAATTGAACACATATAACTGATAAGAAGAAATCAATCACACATAACACAGAAGAAATAACCAGGGGAAATCCTCAGCCTAAAACCCCAACTCTGTACTATCATACAAGTGGAAATATAGTCTGGATTACAAAAAGAATCAGCTCACAAGCTATCCTACTCTCTCTGCAATCCCTTTGTTGCTCATAGACAATCAAAGGCCTCTCTAAAACCTTCTCCTCTGCCCTCCAAGCCTCCTATTTCTTTGCACAATTTTCCTTGGGGTCCAGTGCAGCCACTTGTGTGAATTGGCCTCTTCACACACTCACTAACTTCGGATCCAACTGCGCAATCCTGAAAGAGATAAATCCTTCTCCATGGATGAGCTTCCTTTATAGGAAAAATCCATCCAACTTATAGTACACTGTCCCTCCTCTGATCTCAACTGGGTCTTTGTCTAAACTGACATGCATGAGTTATTCATGAGAGAATATTCAGTTATCTGAAGAACAACAATTATATGCTAGCATGCATTAACTAACTGAACTTACTTAATTTAAAAAAACTGTTTAAATCAAATATAACTGGACTTGACTCAGTTAACTGAGCCAACTAATTACTACTCAATATAGAACTAATCGTTATCTCTTTAACTAATGGATAAATTCCTCAATTAATAGATAAACTGTTGCATGTCCTCACATAGACTTCATGTTTGATTTTTCACAACTAATTAGCTCATGGAGAATTAATTAATTTATTTTCAAATAGTTGTTAAGTTCAAATTCGAATTTTACTTCCCATGTTTAGTCCAGGGATTGACTAAAATTGGAATCCATCCCGAACTGCTAAAAATAACAATGCTATTTTTAGCACTTCCATTTTTCATTCCTTGTTGCTCAATCCAGCACTGGTACCCAAACTGCTATTCATAGCAGTGCTATTTTTAGCATTTCTTGTTGCCATTTTCAACAGGAGGCTTGGATTTTTTTAATCTTCTGGAAAGTGCTGCTTCTCATTCCTCCTATAAGGATGATGGTGATGATTTCTCTCAGCACTATAGCTAGAATAAAATCCATAAGTGCTACCCCTCCTATCAAGTGTACCCAAAGACCTTTCATCTATGACTATATAATCTATTTCCATCACGTGTCTTCTCTGAGACCTGCTACCATAATCCCCATTAGTCTTTTCTTCCTACCTATCTCCATGATTTATCCCCATATGTACCTACTTCTGCAATTCTGAAAGACTATGAAGAATCAATGCATTTACCTTTGCTTTCTTTCTTAGACTCTTCAGTGTATCTGCTAGATCTAGAGAATATTCTTCTCCTTGTTGCCCAACTAACTTCTCCCATTCCATAGAATTCACATCAAGCCTATAAGGGGAGTCATGTGAACTGTAATCCACCATTCTGCTCTTCATCTTTGATCTTATATTTCCTACAAACATACCATGTTAGATCAACCAAATAGAAGACATAGTCAAAATCATACCTCAGTGTAACTCACGGGAGGAGATCACATCTGCAAATTTTAGCCTAGATTAGTACGATATAATATCACAAGCATACCAAATCATACATGGATATCATAACCATAACCATACAATGCATGTATAGTAAACACATAGACACATGACATGTATCCATAAAAATCACATTTACCTCAAGGTCCAGTACTGCAACCTCACTCTGATACCACTCTGTAACTCCTCCTCCCACATTAACCTGATTTTAAAAGTCCTTTAGGGTAAACATGAGTGGAGTGTTACTATATTATGACCGAACTCCAAGGTCTAGTTATGGAAGTGGGGCCTACTAATCAAAAAAATAATACCATCCCTTAGGGACTCTAGATCACACAATTGTCTGACAATCAACCCTAGTGATCAATCCGTGAGTTGGAACTTTTTTTCTCAAACTCAACACCCCAAACACACTCTTGACACAGTTTGCATGTGGTTGGAAGGCTCCAACTGCATGCATAAGCTTGCCTGCATGTGGCTTTAACCAAATTTCTCTAGTTCAAAGGGTGTGGTCATGAGATCTGTACCACTTTTTTAGGGTTAGCCTACAGACTACTTCCCAGAACACCCCAAAACTTTCTAGAATCATATATAAGATGAAAACAAGTCTAAATAATCAATACTAAGGCTAGATCTTGTCCAAGACATGCCTAATACAAGATAAACATTTCGTCAAACATATGGTAAACATAAAAGGTATAGGCCATGAACACATATTTGATCAAGATCTTCTTAACTTCATAAGAGAATTATCAAGAAGGATTAATTCCCTCTCAAGTTAGTTGCAACAACACTTATTAGCCCATGCATCCATCAATCATTCAATAACTTATCAAATCATGAACAAGATCCATAGTAAGAGCACATCGTCTAACCAAGCATATAACTGTCATATAACCAGAATAGAATCCATGGAAATCAACGATAAAATAAACACAATGATTAATACAAGTGCTCATAGGTCATAATGGAAAAATAACTCATATTAACATATGCAAAATCCAACCAAGTCAGGGACTTCCATGTACCACCCGACCATAGATTGGTTAAACCAAAATATCTCTTTCAGCCAATCACCCTCGCACCATATTCCAAGCATGAATGCAGGATCATATGGGTTAAACCAAAGTAGAGCCAACCAGGGCTTCCAAAGGCCAAACCACCTCAACCCTCAACCATAGTGATTTCACCTAACTGGTCCAGAAATCACTAATACCAAACCAGATTGGTCTCTTCCCAAGTTGTCCAGGGCTCCAGGGACTACTATCTCAACCCACAACCTCCAGGGAACCCAAGTTGTTACAAGGCTCCAAATAACTACCATCTCAACCCATAACCTCTAGGGAATCCAAGTTGTTCTAGGGCTCCAGAGAATTTATCCCTACCCACAACCACTAGGGAACCTAAGAACCAATAAAAATATAGATAGAAAACCCACTACATCATGGATATCTAGGAAATGTCAAGGCAAGGATGAAACCACAGTCAATCCAATAAATATCCATGCCAATGACAATAAATAACCAAAGAACCACATGCATGTATCATGCATCGAAATCTCAGCAAGGAAATCACACATGCAAACTGTGTTTTTTTTTAGGGGTGGTTCACGGACACTGGGTAGCAGCTACATCCATGGAAAACCTAGGTAGATAAACCTCGAAGGGAATCTTTTAAAGCCCGTCAGCCAAACTAGCAGGGCCTAACCCCAAGCGTGTTGAGGAGAATTGACCCTGTGACCTCTCGATTAACGAGGTACTTAACAACGGGGACTCGACCAATTGAGCTAACCCTTGGGGCTCTGCAATCCATAACTATTTTCTACCCTTACTTGTTGCTGACTAAAATTCCTCTTGTGCTCCCTTACTTTCCTTTGATTGTTTTCTCCCTTGCTTGTTCTCTCTCCTTTTGCTGAAACTGATCCAAAGTTGAGCAAAAGTTGTCAATTGTTTCTCAGGTGCCTTTTTATCCTTGATCTCTAGTCTCTTCCTTTCCTTTTTCCTTCATTTTCTCTCTAATTACCCTTGCATGCATATTTGTGTCTCTTCACCTTCCTTGTCTCCTATTTTCCTTTATTTCTCATAATTAGATGCCAATTATTGTCTCTTTTCCTTTGCCAATGCCTTTGATAATTTCCATAGCAATTAATAAATTGCAAATGATGGCCAGTATAATGTTTGCCCACCATTCAACTTCGAATATGTGTCTCGTGATTTTGGTATTATTTTATTTACAAGGAAAATCTACTAGGGGTTGTTACACTTGCGATCAATGGTTAAAGTCTACGGTCAACTATCAAAAATATCTTAGGTCACAACCACATAGACCTAGTAACCATCTGTGTGCCTATAACTCTCTAGTTGTAGGGAGAACCCTATCAAGTGATAGGATACAACCAAGAATTCCCCGTTCCAACCTTGGGCCCCAAATCAATCTCTTCTTTTCACATGTGCGAGCTCAGACCATGCAATTTTGAAGCTATACAAACCAATTTCAAAAACCAATCTCAGACTTGTGCGAGCCAATCCAAAGAAGAGAAAAGAAAAAGATGCTTGATGATAATGATGTCCAAATAAGGATAATTTGACTTGTATTTATATTCTTCCTTGGAGACCCAATTTGTCTTTGAATTTGACCTGAACTTTTGTGCACATATGGGTTTTCATATTAAAAACACATTTTTCATTAACCAAATTAAATTCTTCGAAGGGCTAGGAGAGGTATTTCTTGATAAGGAAGGTTGTCCAAAGGAGGAAATTTGTCCTTGAGTTGCCAAATTAACACTCCCTCTCAGCTATGGAGAAATTACCAAGTGCAACATGTGTCCCATCTCAAACATCAAATCAAATGTCATCTCTGCTAATCTCTACTAATTTGTTGAACACTCTCGAATCTAAAAGGAGAAGAACTTGATATCAGGGGCAAGCTCAAGCTACCACCCTCTATCCAATAATCATCACAAGGGAGGTCCAACTCAGCCCATATCATAGGAAAATAGGAAAGATACAACTTTCCATGGCAAGTAAGGATCACAACTATCATATTATTTTTTTATCTTCGCATCAGGACCCTAAAGAGTCAAGTGGTAGAACACCTGCATCCACTACCTTGGGAGGAGATACACACTTACCCTACAAGGTAAGGATCAGACACAACCCAAGGAACTTGGGGGAGATACACACTTACCCTACAAGGTAAGGATCAAACATGCCCAAGTCATCTTCTCAACCCATTATCCAGATGGGGAGGAACAATCCCAACAAGCCCAACTTATGGGTAGGATGCATACTGGGGTATATTTGGTAGGGGGAGATACACACTTATTGTGAGGTAAGGATTAGACACAACTTGAGATGACAATAGGGGAGATACACACTTACCATGAGGTAAGGATCAGACACACCTATTGTCCATAAGTTCCCTCAACCCCAGGAGCTCTCTGACTCAATTCCTCACCTTAGGAGCTCAAAAAAGGGGGAAGAGAATTGCTCAATGTATTCAATCAGTTGAGAACCTTACCTGGGAGGGTTACCTCCATCAGTCCAAGCTACTCTGTGAATACCAAGAACTTCCCTTTTGACAAAGCCTTGGTGAGTATGTTTGTAATCTACTCGTCAGTCAAAATATGACAGAGTCTCATAGTTTCTCTTTGCACCATGTCATGTATGTAGTGATATTTGATCTCAATATGCTTGGAATTATCATGAAATACATGTTTCTCTACCAATTGGATCCCACTCTTGTTGTCACAATATATCATTGTCATATCCAGGACCTGCTCAAACAAATCTACAAGGAGCTTCCTCAACCAAATCACCTCACAACTACCCATGTTGGCAGTAATATATTTTTCCTCTACTGTAATCAAAGCCACATACTTATGTTTCCTGGTCATCCAAGATATCATGGTAGATCCCAAGCTAAAGAAGCACCTAGATGTGCTCTTCCTGTTCATAACATTTCCAGTCCAGTCAACATCAGTGTATCCATGTAGTCGTACATCTTGGGTAGTATCTATTAGACCAAGATTAATAATCCCATGCAAATATCTCAAAATGTGTTTGGAAACAACTCAATGTGCATGAAGTGGCTCATTCATGGATTGACTCAAGGTGTTCACTACAAAACATATGTCCAGGCAGGTGTTCACAAGAAGCATCAATGCCCCATTCAATTGACGACACTCAGATGGGTTAGCCAAGTCAGGTCCAACAACATCTCCACATAACTTCTTAAAATTCATCTCCATATAGGTGGCCAAGGATTTACTTTTTGTCATCCCAAATATTTCCAATAGTTTCATGATATATTTTCCTTGAGAAAGGAAAATCTCTTCGAGTCTCTTTCAAACTTCTAATCCCAGGAAGTAATGTATTATACCAAGATCCTTCATCTTGAACTTAGAGGCAAACTTCCTCTTACACTCAATCATCAGAGGATCACTACCTATCAAAAATAGATCGTCAACATATAAAACCAAAATCAAAGGTATACCTTGGACCACTTTGAAGTAGAGGTTGGGGTCAATCTTGTTTCTTGTGAATCCAAACTTCACCAGGAAACTTTCAATGTAGGCATACTAGGCTTTAGGGGATTGTTTCAAACCATGTAATTCTTTCTTCAACCTGGAAACATGAGTCTTCCTATATTGCACTTCAATTCCCTGAGGTTTCTCAACATATTCCTTGTAGTATGCCATGAAGAAATATCATCTTTACATCCATCTGGTGAAGAGTTCATCCCTAACTAGAAACAAGGGCAATACTTGATCCAACAGTGTTGCAGCATGCAACTGGTGCAAATATGTCTTCATAATATTCTCCCTCTTTCTAGGAGAATCCTCTAGCCACGAACCTTGCCTTCTATTTTTCAATGCTTCCATCAACCCCATGTTTGATATTGTACAAGCATTTTGAAGTTATCCTTTAGTTCTCAGAACAACATCCCATACATCATTCTTCATAATGGATTCATACAATGCAGCCATAGCATCCTTCGAAACATTTTCTTTCACTGCTTCTTCAAATGTAGGAGGTCCAACTTGAATGATGTTGCTCATAGCTACAATTCACCCTTGATACCTGCATGGCTTCTTTCTTTCTCCAAAGGATATTTTGGCAAAAACATATCTTTCAACATCCTGTAATGTATCACAAAGCCATAATGGTCTCTTCTTGGAAGGTGCATCCCTTGGAGGAGGGTCCAAGGGGTCCATAGGCTCCATGGGATCATCAAAAATGCCCTTCGTAGATTCTAGCACATGAGGACCTTCTAATATGTTCATATCATCATCTTTTTTCGGAGGAGGTGGAGGAAGGTCTCAAGCTTTTCCAAGGGTAACATCTTCATCGAAGGTCACATCCCTACTAAAATCGATCTTCCTTTGGCCAGATATATATATATATTCCAAATTCTTTAGAAATCTCACGATACCCAACAAGCGTACCTTTCTTTCCATTAGCTTCTAGCTTGTTCTCTTATCCTTTGGCACATGAAAGTATATGAGGCAGCCAAATATCTTGAGATGACCAATGTCAGGCTTCGTACATGTTAAAATTTCTTCGAGAGTCTTGTTATCCAAGGGTTGACGAGGAACATTATTTTTCATATAGACCATTGTATTTTTTGCTTCTCCCCAAAGGAAATTTGGTAACTTTTGATCATGTAGTAGGGCTCGAGTATCTTCCACAACAAACATATTATTTCTTTCAACCATTCCATTTTGGTCGGGATTATCAGGTATAACAGTTTCCTTCTTAATACCTTCCTTCTTACATAAGTCAATGAACTCATTTGAAATGTACTCTCCACCATTGTTAGACCTGAAGACCTTAATTTTCTTCCTTGTTTGATTTTCTATAATGCCTTGAAGTCCTTAAACATATCAAAAGCCTCATCATTTTGATTCAAATAATAAATACATGTTTTCCTGGAAAAGTCATTAATGAATATGATATAGTAGAGATGGGCACCAAGAGAATGTAATGGCATGGGTCCATAAAGGTTAAAATGAATGAGTTGAAGAATATCATATGTCTTATTCCTACTAGAGGGGAATGTTCCCCTTGTCTTCTTTCCACTGGCGCATCACAAACATACTCCATCCTGATTTTCTTGAACATCAGGCATCCCAGAGACTAGATTCTTCAACTTTGGTAGGGCTTCATCGTGTAGATGTGCCAACCTGCGGTGCCATAGATCACTTTGGTGATTGGTGTAATGGACCATTTCTAGTAGAGGTGTCCCATTGACTCTATAGAGTCCTTCAACTCTAGATCCCAATGTGAATGAATCTCTTATACGGGATTCCATGGGCCATGTGAAAACTTTACATCTTATGATAGCTACTCTCATTCCTTTATCTTCCAAGGCATATATGGATAGCAAGTTCTTCATTAGTCCTAGAACATATATTACTTCATGAAGAAGAACAAATTCCCTAGAGTCCAAATCAAATTTTACAGACCAAATCCCTTCGTTGGATATGTAAAGTTATCCCCAAGAATGATGTTCAAACTTGTCTCCCTCTCAACCAGATTTGAGAGGACTTCCTTGTATCCAAAGAAGTGTCTAGAAGCTCCATTATCTACCAACCAACTATCTTACGAATTTGGAGGAGAATAACTAGAAAGTGCATAAATAAGATTGTATTTAGATTGGCTAGAAAATGCATTATTTTCATACCTGGAATTTATTGCTCTTTTTTTAGGACGATAACTTCCTTCTCGATCATTAGGTGTATCTCTTCTTCTTCTATCATCTCGTTGTCTTCTAGCATCACCTCCTTTTCTATCATCACTTCTTCTTTTATCATTGCACCTGTTGTTTTTGTAGCCTCAGTTGTATTTTGAAGCATCTCTCTTTCTTGGACAATCTTGGGCATAGTGACCATACTTGTAGTAGTTGAAGCATTCAATTTGAGGTCTATCTTTTCTAAACTTTCTCTTAGATTCTTTGGATTCAAGAGAATACTTTCTTGGATTGGGTTTTCTACCTCTACCTTTCTTCTTCTTATCTTGTGTAGAAAATGTGGAGGGCTCTCCTTCTTCATGATTTTGAATCCTTCCTTGGGCAATCATCCGAGTTTCCTCTTGACTGCATTGTCCAATGAACTCATCATTGTCAGAAATCTATTTTTGTTGCTGATAGTAGTAATGAAGGTTTCCCACATTGGAGGAAGACCTTGAAGAGTGATCATCACCAACTCTCTATCAGATATAGTCTCATCGACAATCTACAGTTGATCCCTTAGTTTCGATATCCTCATGAAATAGGATTACATAGATTCTCCCTTGTTCATTTTTAGTTCTTTGAGCTTAGTCTTTAAGGAGAGGATATGATTCAAATTGTTGACTTGATACATCCCAACTAGATTATCTAAAATGTCCTTAGAACTCTTCAAATTACCAACATAAGAAAGTAAATGATCTTGTAAACCATCAATGGGGATTTTATTAGCTTTGAGGTCACCTTTCTTGTACCGGGACCTCATAGTAGCATAATCATTCACCAGAGGCCTAGGTACATTTCCTTGCACATATTCCAAGACATTGTTATCATCCAATATGACTTCCAACTTGATCTTCCAAGCATCAAAGTTAGATGAGTCACCTAGCTTCTCATTATCCTTGAAGTAAGAGGTAGAAATCTTGACCAAATCAAATAGGTTCCTTTAGCTTCTTTCAAAGATGATTGCTATTGTCTACTGTCTCCTTGGGATTTTCTCTTCACCTTATCTCTGATACCATTTTAAATTTTAACTGTTCTATGTTGTTACAATCACTTTAGCCCAATTATTTTCTTCAATTAGCAATAGTTCAACAAAATTTATTCTTCCAATTATCAAGAGAAATTGTACATAGAACATCAAATACAATAACCAATAGACAATCAAGGGCAATAACAAGAGACATAAGGATTTGGTCAAAGACCAGGTAAAAACCCACAATGGGGAAAACCCTTCCAAATTATTCTTCTTATTAGATTATGATAAAATGTACAACAAATAGAGAGTACAATGTTCCAATTTACCAATCACAAGACTATCCAAAAAAACCAACCAAACAATATCCAAGAGATAAGCTTGTAAAACAAGATTGATCCAAATCAAATTTCCCAATCCCGGGGTCAACGGGCAAAATCTGTTGTCAATTGTAAAATTATCTTAGGTCACAATCGCATGGAGCTAGTAACCATCAGTGCGACTGTAACTATCTAGACATAGGGAGCACCCTATCAAGTGAGCGGTTATAACCGAGAATTCCATGTTCCAACCCTTTGGCCTCAAATAAATTTCTTCTTTTCACACGTGCGAGCTCAGATCCTACAATAGAATTTTGAGAACCAGTCTCAGACCTGTGTGAGCCAATTGAAAGAAGAGAGAAGAAGAATATGTTTGATGATGATGATGTCCAAATGAGGCTAACTTGAATTGTATTTTTATGCTTCCTTGGAGACCCAATTTGTCTTTGAATTCGACCCGATCTTTTGTGCACATGTGGGTTTTCATATTAAAATACATTTCTTCTTAACCAAATTAAATTCTTCCAAGGGCTAGGAGGGGTATTTCTTGATGAGGAAGACTATCCAAAGGAGGGAATTTGTCCTTGAGCTTCCAAATTAACACCAATGACTACCCAAATAAAATTCATGGGGACTTGACAAATTGAGAAACCGCAAAAGCATAACATTTGCTCTCTTTCTCCATATTTTATTTTCTCTATGACTATTTTTTGTTTTTTTTTTTGTTTTTGACATTGTTCAAAGAATGAAAGAATAAAAAAAGTGAGGTCTCATGTCACCAACAACTAGGATCTCAAGTACAAGAGTGACCATATGATAAAAAACAAGCAAAACGGAAAATACACAAAAACCAATGGATATTCAAGCACATGCCCCCTATCAAATGATAATGGTTTACATGCATATATCTTTTTTTTCTAAGTAAGGCTAAACTATTATATTACAGCAAGAGCAAAATTACATCATCAAAATTACAACAGGGCCGCGGCCCTGTAAGACTTGTCCTGGGACAGACAGTAGACTCAGGAGTATTCATTCCAGGATTACATAGGATGGAAACTTAGAGCAACACTCATGTAGCTGACCCATGGACAAAAACAACATAAACACGTGAAGAACACCAACACAGAACAAAGATAACAGATAACCGACACAATTACATAGTGACAGAGTGACAGACACATATATGACCGCGAAGGGAGCTGACAGAGAAAAATTCTTGCTGTAAAACCTGGAGCGCGAGCTGGGCATGCTAGTCTTCATCAGTTGTCTGCGGTCCATCCTCCGTCTTGCAGTAGGGAGGCTGGAGGATAGCCTTACCAGGATTGCGCGTTCCACGGTCACTTGGGCCAGCACCATAGTCACGAACAGGTTCACTCGGGCCTGTTCCCGGGTCATGTATGGGCCTCAGCATCTCAACAGCAGGGAATTCCATATCCAAAGTGGGAACAATCCCAGGAACACGCGGAGGGTTGGCACGGGGATTGCCTTCATCATCTTCCCAAGGATTGCTGCAGTGCTCCACTGAAACAGTCACGAAAAAAGTGGAATTGGCCAAGGTACAAGGAAGGCGGTATCTAACCATTGGGTGCTCCGTGTGCCCACAATCCATTCTCGCTGGAGGTTCCACCATTCTGCCTCTGCCCAGGGGCCTTCCTCTCGGTCTTCTGCGCTCAGAGGTTTCTTCAATTGAGGAAGAAGTCGAAGGGGCTCTTCCACTGTAGCCGCCCCTTCCACTGTTACCCCTTCCACGATTACGCTGCATACTGTTCCTCTGTACAGGACGTTCAATTCCCCAAAAAAACTGCGGATGACTGGTTTGCAACACCACTATTTGCACAGGTTCACTGCCTAACCGAATTCTAGCCCTCCAATTGCCCAATTCTGTAGCTGCAGAACCTTGACCGTCACTCTCAAGGCCTGAATGAGAGCCGAGACAATGAACCTCCACCACTTCCTTCGAAACAAGAACAGGAGCCGACGAGAGATGCGGGTTTGTAACACCACCAGTCTCCCAAGTACGCAGCACCACCAAACTCTCGGGTTCGCAACTAGCTTGCTCGTAAGCCCACCAATTGCCTAACTCTGTGGCTGCTAAACTGGCACAATCGCTCTCAGAGCCTGAGTGGGAGCCGAAGCGATGAACCTTCGTCACCTCCTTCAGGACCAGAACAGGAGCAGACGGGAAATGCGGGAGTATGTCCGAGAGTTTACAGCTATGATGCGCCATGTTTCGCTTCTCAAGACGCGCAATGAATGTCGACGGGACGCCACTGCCATCAACCTTAACTGCCCTCCTTAAATGCTGCGTGCTGGTGTAGTTAGGGTGTGTCCTCCTGGCATGCGTGGCTTGTCCGGGCGGACACCTGCCCTGCGGACGAGCCTTAGTCTCTATGTGTCTAGCAACCACCCGCATCCGGGGGTTTACATGCATATATCATGACAAAAAAAGGAAACAATTAGTAGCTTGAAGCAATTAACAAAAAATAATGCATGGAACTAAAGAACCAAATGAAAGGGTTGAAGCTCTTATGGGAACAACCAAAAATAGATAAGAAAAGTGTTAGTATATTTATAAACCTAGGAGTTAGTTAAGTTCAATTTAGTATAATGTGTCTATTATGTAAAAGTGTGTTTCTTTAGTATGCATTAGTTGTAGTGTAATCCTATGGTCATGGCATGTTTTAGACACATAGTGACCTTACGACTCATATTCTCTTTGATACTAACAACTATTGATCCATGGCTTAGCACCCGATTAGTCGATGATCCCTATTTAAAGGGCATGGAGGGTCATGGATAATGATCAATTGTGAGAACTCTCTCATATCAAATATTTTCTTTTGCATTAATAAAATTGCCTCAAGTGTCTGCATTGGTTAGGGTTGTGGATTGTTTCGCTTTCAGATGATTTTAACCACATAAAAATACTAGCATTATGATCTTTTATTTGGTTGTGTGAGTGGTTATTGAAAGCATTCATTCTATATGGAACACCCTGTTTTCTCGAACATGGTATTAGAGCTCATTTGTAGATATGCTCCCATTAATGATCAATATCTTAAAGTGTGTGTTGCCACATTTTCGAGATTTTCTATTTCTATAATGTTTTGGCCTAAACAGATTGTTCATTTGCACTTGAAACATTGTTTTCAACTTTTAACACCTTTCATTTCATCCGAAAAGGTTTATATTTTCCCGAGATATTGTATTTTCTGTCAAATATAGAGGTATGTGTTCTAAATATGCCCTTTTTATGGACTTCATATTTTAGTTTTTTATTTATATTCTGAGTTTGCTACTCTTTCTCGTCTGTGTTTGCTCTTTTCCTTGTGCTCTATGTGATCTTGACAAATAGAAAAAAAAGTAGAAAGTGTTTTCTTCACTGCGTATGCTCTTTTTCTGTGAATTTTGTAACCTCGACAAATCATAAACAATGAGAAAACTTGCATTTTTTGGGTTAACCAAGATTTAATCCCTTTGTTGTTGAGTTTTGGAGTTTGTTTTTGGCTAAGCACATATTTTCTAGCAAGCACATAGTTCACTACTATTGTTATGTCTTTTGCACTAGTTCACTTGGTCAAAAAGTAGTTTATTTATTAAGAGGCATTGAGTTCAAATCCCTTTTACTTTACATTACTTTTTGAAAAATTTCAAGCAAACTTAAGTTATTTCAAAACTTTGTTGTAAAGTGTATTTCACTTCTCTTATAAAAATGAATCAATGTAAAACAACTTTAATATTTTTTAAGTTATTTTTTTGCATTCAACTTTAATTTATAAAGTAATTTCATTGTAAAAATGATTCTCACTTGTTTTATAAAAGTAGGTTACTTCATAAAGTAATTTATTTGTAAAAGTGCACTTATAGGAAAATCTAGTGAGGGAATTTTTTATTTATTTATTTTATCAACATCCATCACCACGTGGGTCAACATCTACCTGCCACACGACTCCTTACTACCATTAATGACTTTATTTTAAAATGGTATAACTTTCACATCCAAAATTTGTTTTCAGTGCCTTTTTTTTAATGGCCTATTTTTTCGAGAGCTTTCCATCCAAATAGTCACTCTCAGCTTTTGAAACCATATTTTTTGTATATTTTAATATGACCACTCTAAGTGAACATTTTCTTACCAATACCAACTAATTCTTATGGAAATCCCATATGGAGAATGTACTAAGAAGTAAAAGATTGTATCATATTACCTTGGGACAATAATAGGACCCCACTGATCTTTATAAGAAATCCAAAGGGGATAATAGGAATGACGAAGCCTATGGATTAATTGAAATGTCCATTTCTCCTAATTTGTGATTTCATATTTAAGGACATGAAATTTTGAATGAAGCTTGGGAAAATTTGAGACGATATTTGGTGAACCTAACACTATTGTATCTCATCGACTTAAAAATCATATCACAAGTTTGAGTCCTAATGATTTCTCTTGCATTGAAGATTACTTATTTAAGTTTAAAACACTTCAAATTTACTTAAAGAATGCTAGGTTACTCTAAATGAAGAATGTTGCATATATCTTATTTGTTGGCATTATGACTAAAGTGTTGTCCTTGATGGCAACCTACTTGATAAATATGCCAACATGATGGTAGCAGGATGATTATACAGGCTGGTACATATGTGACAGAGAGAATGGACAAAGGAATATCGGTTCAGAGACAAAGGACTAATAGAGGTGAAGTTTTGGAAAGTATAAGTGGGTCTTGTGAATAAAGACTGCATACATACACATGTATGGTGAAGCAAGGTTGCGCACATATTCGACACCATGGTAATTGGAATACCGGGGGTCTTTACCATGGCGTTGGCCCATAGTATTGAGTGTGAAAAGGAATATTTGATCTTGTCAAAGAATAACATCAACATTACTAAGGGATTGGTCTAAGGTATTGGATAAGGCCTAAGCTATATAAGGATATGGAGATCAAAGTGTTAAGTGTGAAAGTGATGGGTTATTGATGAATGATTTGATCTAAAACAGGTGTGCATGAAGGAGCATGGAGAATGTTTATATTTGATGGATCTATAATAGAGACTAATGAATATGATTGCTTGTTCTTTTATGATTATGACTAATAATAATAGATATGAGGTGATAATGATACATTGACATGAATAGGTGACAACAAGGGTTGTGGAGTATGATTTGTGGTTGCAACGAAGGTATGATTCATTGTTTACATATTTGTATGCTAGTGTTTCTTTGAGAGAGAATGTACATAAGATGATCTGCTTCTGGGTAGTCACGTATACATTCTGTGAAAGTTCAGAATCTATACGTAGGTGTCAAACATGAGAAGCGTGTACATACACATATGTTCTTTGTAATATTCGCGTATACATGAAATGGTTTTTAATATGAGATGATGATGATGGTTGATATGTTCTATTATGTTTGTTGTTGTCCATCGATGAAGTTTCTCTTATGAAAATATGTGTTTGACAGTACTGATTGGGTTGAATTTATTATGATATATAAGTTGACTAAGTGATTATGCTACTATGTGGTGATTTGTATTTGGTTTAGTGATTTATGTTGGCTTCAATATCTGTTTGAGTGATTGATTCAATGATATAATGATTCAGATTCAATTGTTAAAATTTTGAGATCTGTACGCATGTACTCTTAAGGAGAATCACATACATACACGAGTATGATTCATAACAATAGTGTATACCTTCTGACATATGCTTGATCAGGGTTTGCAATCACAATGACTAGTTTTTGTGAAAAACATAATATGATATGGTATTCTTATGAGTGGCTATGCATAGATATGATCTGATATAAATTGGTTTCCTCTTGTTGCATTGGTTGCTTGAGATTCAGTGATTGGTTTGCTGATGGTATAGTGTTTCAGTTGGTTCAATGATTGGATGAGTTATTCAATGATTGGTTTCAGTATTGTTATATGATATTAGGCTTAAATGATGGTAGTGGGTACAATATGAAAATATGATGAAAAGTGGCCTACAGGTTTGATGTTGTAAGTCAGGTGGATCTAGTATGAAATATTATGAAATGTGGTCCATAGAGATGTTGAGGGTTAGATTCTTTAGTGAGGAAGTCAAAGCTTCCTTCCAATGTAGCTGGTAAATTTGATCGGAGGGTTGGAGCTTCCTTCTGGTGGGTGCCATTAAACGAGATCAGGGGATTGGATATCCCCTCGTGGGTGCTGGAGTATGAAATAAGGTTGTGGCCTTATGTAGGTGGGTGCCTGCGTACTGGTATGAGTCTGTGCCAGTACAAGATTGTAAAATATTTTCCTTTATAATAAAAGATGAAGAGAGAGACGATGATAGTGGTGGTTTTCTCCCACATTGGTTTCCATCTAAAAATCCTGGTGTCCTCATGTGTTGCTATGTTGCTTATGTGTGATGGTTATTCTATTCTTATTGCTCATGGTTACTATTTAATTAATGGCTAATGAAGTAATGATACACTAGTTAAAGTAGAACATATGATGAAATATATGAAAAGTTAGTTAACTGGATATAAATTATTTTCCTTTACTAAAGTCACATACATACATTGGTTTACTGAATGACAGTAGCGTACAAAAATATGAATAAGAAATTGAAAGGTTTAAGTGAGTTTTAAAATACTAATTCACCCCCCCCTCTTCGTATTTTTCCCAATAATTGGTTTCAGAGCAGGTCACTTCAGTTGAAGCTTAACTGTTGGAGTGGATCAAGGATGATGGGAAAGAAGAAGACAGATCAAAGGAAGGAGTCAGAAAACTGTGGTAGTGATAGTGATATATTAGATGCAGTGACAGTTATAGACATCAACAAATATTCAAATTTGGGAGCACCCCATTTTCTATTGATCAAGAATGAAGAAGATAGTAACAAAAATTAATCAGGTATGAGTTTTTGTTCTAATTGTGGTCCATTTCCTTGTCTATGTAATACTGATGATAGCCAAGATGACAACGGATCAATTGAACTTGCTCTCATGGGTAAAAGTGAAAGTAAGCATTCTAAAGAGAAAATATATTAAAAAATGATGGCCCTAGAAGCAAAAGAACAAGGCAAGTTAGAAACAATGGAAAATAAAGGTACGCTTATGCTAAGTAATGATAACTATTAGGAATTAAAAGAAGAAATGCAGTCTAAGTTAATGAACCTAGGATTTGATGTTCGGAATTTAGTATGTAATGGTTGCACTAAATCTTCTCCATCAGGTGAAGAATTACGAAAGAATAATGTAGCATTAAATGATATTTGGTAATATTCCTGATACAACATTAGGAAAGATTATGCAATATGAAACTACAAAGGAAGTATGGGATAATCTTCAGAAAATCTATGAAGGAAGAACAAAGGAATATTGTTCATCAGAAGAACCAACATGTAACCTTATTTCTAAAGAAAATAATGATGTATCAAAAGATAAGTATGTTATGTCAGATGGAGTCACTGATTCAGAAGAAGACATGTTAGAGGAAGTTAATCTTAGAAGAAAACTCAATCTTTCTTTGAAAAATAGTATTAATCTTAAGGATAAGCTGCATGCATATGATAAAAGGGATCATGTTGCAATAAAATCTAAACAATATTGTGAAGGACTTGAAGCTGAGATCATCTCTCTAACAACATATATAGAAAAGTAAAATAAGCAAAAAGAAGAGCTACTTCAAGTATTTGAAGAACAAGAAAATGGGCCAAATAAAGAAATTATCGAGTTAAGGGAGCATTTGGAAGAAGGAAGAAATTTTGAAGAAGGAATGAGGAAACAATATCAGGTAAAGGAATAACAATACCAAAGAATAGAGGTTGAGGTAAACATTCTAAAAGGTAAATTAGAAGAAAAGAATAAACACTTAAGATTTCAAGATAGTACTAAGATTTTGGATAACATTCTTAGTAGTCAAAGGTCTCCCACTATTAAATATGGTCTTGGTTTTCATGAAATTGTAAAAGGAGAATCTAGTTCACAGGCTTGTACAAGGATCTTGAAGGATAACAATATGAAATCTGAAATTCTTGTCAAAGAGATAAGAAGTCAACCATATCAACATCCAAGGAAGATGAATTTTCAAAAGAAATAATTTGCTCCCAATAATAGAAACATTAATCGATTCTCTCCTTTGATCAATAATGTTTTTTTTTTTTTGATATCTAGCTGAATCGACAACAGCGGTGGTATCGTACTCGCGTTACACAAGGTCAAATCCCACCGGCTGCCACTATAACAGCTAGGAGGAACCACCCAACCCACAAGGAATGGCCCCTCAGGGTAAGACGAGACTTGAACCCGTGACCTGCATAGTGGCACGAATGACTTAGCAGACCGTTTGCTGACCAGGAGACCAAACCCTTGCGGGCCCTTTGATCAATAATGTTGAATGCTTTATATGTCATAATTATGGACATGTTGTAGCCAATTTCATAAGAAAATTGTTTCGATCTCACGCAAATAATCACTTCACAAGAAGATCATTAGTTCCTAGGTACTCAGGTTTCTTTAAGGGATATTGTTTTACTTGCAACATATTTGGTCACAAAGATATTGATTGCAATAGAAGGAATATGAAACAAAAATATTATGATTCCTCTTCTCCCTTTTCTATTCATATAACATGTTATGCTAGTAAAAAAATTGTGCATGTAGCAAAATAATGCAGGAAAAATCAATGGATCGCCATAGACAACATGGTAAACAATCAGATAAGAATATTGATGTCAAAAGATTTGAGAAAGATGGATCCACCAACATTTCTTATAATGAACAGAAAGAAGAAGAACATATAAGGTGTGGTCTTTCCCTTTGCTCATATGAAGATGGTGATGAATGGTACATAAACAATAGATGCTCTCATCATATGACAGGAAATAAGAACAAGTTTGAGTCTCTCAGGAATAAAAAAGATGGTAAGGTTATTCTTGGAAATAATGCTCCAACAAAAGTTCTGGGAAAAGGTAGAGCCAAAATTAGTAAGTATAAAAGAGAAATTGATACTTTATTAGTTCAAGGGATAAAGCAGAATATTCTAAGTGTAGGTCAAATGGAGGATAAATGAAATGTAATTGTGTTTACTTCAACCAAATGCAAGGTTATAGATGAAGAAACTAGAAATGTCATATCAAGAGGATACAAAAATCCAAACAAATTATATGTAATGAATTCTCGCATAAATGAGGAGGACAGTTCCTATTCTTCAGACTCAGAGTAAAGAAGATGGTCTCTACTGCAGTATATTGAAAGAATACTTCTCACAGTGACTGCAAAAGTGATGGGAGGTACATGACCTCATGAATAGCAGGAGAAGATTATTAGGATCAGTGATGTATGATCTCAGGGGGAGCTATACATATGTATATCTCAACGATGATTTCCATTTTGATTTGATATTCATGTTTCTTATATTACTAACCGTGCATCTAAAGTAGTAACAATGAACAAGAACATACAGTGCATGCTTAGGGGGAGCCGTGGTTATGAAAATTCAACATTTCACTTTCTGTATGAGGATCATATGAAGGACAGTTGCGTATATACGACAATTTTGATCTAGACAATCACATATGTTTCTATGATATGAAGAAACAGTGGGACAAACTCAGGGAGAGGTTATGATATGCTTAAAACAATTATTATTTGGCTTTCTTGTTTTGACATTTATTGGTTACAGTTTGTTGATGCTCAGATGCTACTTAGAAATGGTTCAGGGGGAGAATTTGCTATGCTTCTAATAGTGAATTGTTGGCATTATGATTTCTTGAGCATTCCTTGTTGCATAATGGTGTGCATGAATAGTATATATCATTGGTGATGCTGCTGAAGGCACATTTGTTGTTGAAGTTTTGGATGACGACTTATATATTGCATAAGTTTAATTTAGTGAAGTTGATTATGCTATGTTGTTGTCATTATGTCTTATTGTTGGTGAAGTTATGGATGACACCTATATATATTGCTTGAGCTTCATGTGAAAAGGTGTTATGATGATGTTGCATGTCATATGTTGTTGATGCATGAAAAGGTATGTTGCTGCAAAACATATATATCTCTTTGATGTATGTGGATTGTGGTTATTCCTACAAATGGAACACGAATGTTGACCTTTATGATATGAGGTCAAGGGGATGAGTTGCTAACAGAACTTTATTGCACTTATACTTCAGTGCTTGGCGATGCTTGGAGACATTGCATATTTAGTCACATACTGATGATGTTGAAGATTGATGATACACTGTGTTATCTTATATAAACTCCTTGATGATGAGGATGTTCATGTTGCTATGATCATATATTCATGTTGTAAGTTCCTATATGGTGTATGAAGGTTGTTGATGACTATCATGGTCTTGCTACTTCACTATTGAGGTCTTTGGTTTTGGTTATAAATGCCATATTTGCCTCTTGATGTAAAGGTCATGTAAACATCCATGATGTAATAATTGTTATGTTCAGTCATGTTTGGACTATTGGGGTCAAGTCAATTATGTATGTAATCCCATTATTTTGAATGTTGAGTCAAATATGTAACCCCACTATGTTGGGTGATTAATGTAAACATAAGTCCTTAGTGACATGAAAGGCCATATTTTATTGAGTCATACAGTCATGTACTTCTTTATATATATCTTCCAGAAGATTCAACATACGCTCAGGGGGAGCATGGTCAATATAACATGTTCATATTCAATAGATCAGATCTACATTACTCATCTCTACAAAGGGAGAGAGAAGTATTCATTCAACATTGGTCCACCCTTTTCCCTTGATGTCAAAGGGGGAGAATAGCTTGGTGTTTGGAGAAGAATCCTTGGAGAGAATCTTAGTGTGTTTATAAATGTCTTTGCAGGGATTTACAGGTGATGGTGACCGAACACCAAAGTGGTTTCCATCAATTCCAAAGGAGGAGATTGTTGGAATTATGACTAAAGCGTTGTCCTTGATGGAAACCTACATGATAAAGATGTCAACATGATGGTAGCATGATTATTATACAGGCTGGCATATATTTGAGAAAGGGAATAGAAAAAGGAATATTAGTTCAGAGATAGAGGACCGATAAAGGTGAAGTTTGGGAAAGTATATGCGGGTCCTGTGATTAAATATCGCGTACATACACAAGTATGGTGAAGAAAAGTCACACACATATTTCGCACCATGGTAATTGGAATACCATGGGTATTTACCATGGTATTGGCCCATAGTATTGAGCGTGACAACATATATTTGATCCCGTTAAAGAATACCATCAACATTACTAAGGGATTGGCCTAAGGTATTAGATAAGGCCTAAGCTATATAAGGAGATGGAGATCAAAGTGTTCAATGTGCAAGTGATGGGTTATTGATGAATGATTTGATCTAAAACGGTGTGCACCAAGGAGCATGGAAAATGTTTAGATCTAATGGATCTATAGTAGAGACTAATGAATATGCTTGCTCGATATTTTATGATTATAACTAACAATAATAGATTTGAGGTGATAATGATACATTGACATGAATATTTGACAACAAGGGTTGTGGAGTATGATTTGTGGTTGCAATGGAGGTATGATTCAGTGATTACAGATCTGTACGATGATTTTTCTTTGAGAGGGTGTGTACATACGCGTATATGCTTATGGGTAGTCGCATATGCATTCTGCAAAAGTTCAGAATCTATATGCAGATGTCAAACATGAGAAGCGCGTACATACACATATTTTCTTTGTAATAGTTGCGTATACATGCTAGGGTTTGTAGTATGAGCTGATGATGATGGTTGATCCATTATGCTATGTTTCTTGTTTTTTGTTGATGAATTTTCTATTATGATAATCTGTGTTTGACAATACTGATTGGGTTGAATTGATTATGAAATAGAAGTTGACTAAGTGATGATGCTACTGTGTGGTGATCTATATTTAGTTCAGTGATTTGTGTTGGCTTCAACATCTAATTGAGTGATTAATTTAGTGATAAATTGATTCATATTCAATTATTAGTGTTTTGAGATTTGTACGTAGGTACTCTTAAGGAGAAGCGCATACATACACGGGTATGATTCAAAACAGTAGCGTATACCTTATGACATATGCTTGATCAGGGTTTGAACGACAACAATTGGTTTTTGTGAAAAACAGAATATGATATGGTATTCTCATGAGTGGTTGTGCATATATATGATCTGATATGAATTGTTTGCTCTTGTTGCATTGGTTGCTTGAGATTGAGTGATTGGTTTATTGATGGTATAATGTTTCAATTGGTTCAATGATTGGATGATTTATTTAGTGATTGGTTTTAGTATTGTTATCCGATATTGGGCTTAAGTGAAGGAAGTGAGTCTAGTATGAAAATATGATGAAAAGTGGCCTACAGGTTTGATGTTGTAAGTCAAGTGGATCCAATATGAAATATTATGAAACGTGGTCCACAAATATGTTGAGGTTTGGAGCCTTTAGTGAGGGAGTCAAAACTTCCATCCAGTGGTAGCTAGGAAATATGATCAGGGGGTTGGAGCTTCCTTCTGGTGGGTGCCGGTAAACAAGATCAGGGGGTTGGATCTCCCTTCAAGTGGGTGCTGGAGAACAAAAGAGGTTGTATCCTTTTGTAGGTGGGTGCTTGTGTATTGGTATGAGTCTGCGCTAGTACAAGATTGTAATATGTTTTCCTTTATAAAAAGATGAAGATAAAGATGATGACAATGGTGGTTTTCTCTCACATCCCTTTTCCACCTAAAAATCCTGGTGTCCTCATGTGTTGTTGTGATGCTTATGTGTGATGGTTTATTTTGTTCTTACTGCTCATGGTTACTATTTAATTAAAGGCTAATTAAGTAATGATACACTGGTTAAAGTAGAAAAAATGATGAAATATATGGAAAGTTAGTTAATTGGATATACGTTGTTTTCCTTTACTAAAGTTGTGTACATACACTGGTTTACTGAATGACAGTAGCGTACAAAAATTTGAATAAGAAATTGAAAGGTTTAAGTGAGTTTTAAAATAATGATTCACCCCCACCCCCTTCTCAGTATTTTTCCTAACATTATTCTTTCAAAATTTGGTTGTACATATTCTATTTTTGTATCTTCATTATGCCATTAGAGATGCTTTGGGATTTGCCTATCAGAAACCTTCTCTTGAATCCTTCTATGACACTCTGATTAGAGAACAAGACAATCTCTTTCATATTGGAGTGATTAGCACTATAATTCCATCTAACAAGGCCTTAATGGCCCAATATAAATATAAAACCAAGCATCAAAAGAAGTAAAATTCTCGCAACAACAAGAAAAATAAGGTTCTCAAACTCTCTTAACCAACATCTACTGCTAAGAGTGACAAAGTACCAAAATCAAAGAGCAAGAATACACTATTGTGGGAATGACAGCCATTTAGAATCTAGATGCTTTAAAAATATGGAGGCCTTGGAAGAGCAATGAAGACACACCATCATCCTTGGTTCTTCTTCTAACACTTTTCTCATGGGCACGCACTTTCTGCTTTTGGTTTCTCCTTCAATGCAACCTCTACTTCTTCTCATGAATGACTTATTTATTATGGAGCATTTTTTCAAATGGCCAAGGATAAAGCCATTTTTATGCTCTTAATCATTGTGACACAAAACAAATATTTGTTGGTGATGATATATCTCTTAGTGTTGTGGGATCTGGAACAATTCAAGTAGATAATGGTTATTTTAATGATGTATTATGTGTTCAAAGTAGTTCCTGTAACCTTCTATTAGTATATCAGATCAATCATCCAGGTGAAGGTAAAATAGTGGAATTTTCACGTCACTTAATTTTAATTAAGCATTTAAAAGATAGTTTGTAGATTTATGTGGTGAGAATTTTGAGAGTTTTGATTTAGATTATCCACAATATCTATTTTTAAGCCTACGTTTCGAGTCTATAAAAAGACTCATCTTCAGGACCAACATAGACAAAAAATGGATATTGTGGATAATCTGAATCAAAACTTTCAAAATTCCCACTAGAAAAATATACAAACTATCTTTTAAATCCTTCATTAAAATTAAGTGACATGAAAATTCCACTATTTTCCTTTCACCCGGATGATTGATCTGATATACTAATAGAAGGTTACAAGAACTACTTTGAACACATAATACATCATTAAAATAACTATTATCTACTTGAATTGTTCTAGATCCCACAACACTAAGAGATATATCATCACCAACAAATATTTGTTTGGTGTCACAATGATTAAGAGCATAAAAATGGCTTTATCCTTAGTCATATGAAAAAATTCTCTAGGATAAATAATCCATTCATCGGAAGAAGTAGAGGTTGCATTGAAGGAGAAACCAAAAGCAGAAAGTGCATGCCCATGAGAAGAAGTGTTAGAAGAAGAACCAAGGATGATGGTGCGTCTTCATTACTGCTTCCAAGGCCTCCATATTTTTAAATCATTTGGATTCTAAATGACCATCATTCCCACAATAGTGTATTCTTGCTCTTTGATTTTGGTCCTTAAGATGAGTCTTGTTATAGAATCGAAATGTAGACTAAAAAATGGATACCGTGGATAACCTAAATAAAAAATCCCAAGATTTAAAAGATCTTAAGCATGCCCTTGCCACTAGAATAGTTGATGATATTACCTCGTTGTACAAGTTTGACAACTTGGGATCATTTTTTATTGCTTTGTTGTGGACACAACACCCTCCATGTTTTTTCAAACTTATTACGGGGACCCTCCATGTAAATTTTGGTTAAATCATTTTTTAATGCTTTAATTTTGTTGATTTTAAGAGTTTTTCACTTTTTTTTTGGATTTTCGTTTTGATTGCTTCATTGTGTGCATTTTATTGCAAAATTTCCAACCATTCAAGTTTCATCTTATTCTGATTTATGGTTTAGAAAATATCTTCGATTAAGATTCAGTAGCTCACATAAAATATGTAAATATATATTTTACGACATCTTTATAATTTATAAATAAAATTAATTTTAATTTATTAAAGTGCGTTAATTAATTTAATTTAAATTAATTATAATTTAATTAATTAATTTGTAAATATTATGATTTAATTAATTTTGTTATTAAAAACCATCAAATTCAAAAACTTGTGTGTATAATCATAATATAAAAACATAATAAGAAAAACCACATTATAGATAATATAATTATTATATAATATTTAAACTATAAAAATAAAATAAAAATAATTATGACATCATCCCGAGAGCTTATCCCCGGGCATTCCATTTGGTTCACAAACGAAATCACCCGGACTAACTAAGCCCTGAGCTGACGTGGGATGAATCGAAGTGTGAGGTGGGAGGCTTTTATATAAAGGTGTTTAATACATGTGTAATGGAATGGAAAGGGCCCACACTCCATTACCTCGGGCTCCTCTTCCCTCCATCCACCTCACATATACTTACCTTAACACCATTAATATGAGCCCCTTCCCTTTTTTAATTTTGATTCTTTTGAATTTGTCTTATGATTTTGTTTAATGTTTATCCTATTTAATCTTTTTTATTTTATTTAAAACATTATTAGAATATATTTATAATTATTTTTTAAATTTCGAATTTATTAAAATTTAAAATAGGTTATTTTTTTTTATTAAACTATAACTTTAATAAATACATTGCTCATAATTTTTGTCCAATATTGTCCATTTTTTAACGAGTTGTTAGTTTTGGAACTCAAACTTTGACTGACAATATCTTGAAATCTTCTGGGTGAAATTGAGCAAATGAGAGCTCGTTCGAAATCTTATTTCATGGAGAAGGATCTGAAAGTGGTTTCATGACTGGATTTGGTCATTAGCCACTGTAAAAAATCCGCAGAAGTAATAGATATGATTTTGCAACAAAAATCAGTTTCTTAAATTTGTTTTGAAATTTCCTCATTAGCTTGAAACTTCTTATTGTTGCAAATTCATTTCAGATTATCAATTTTGTTAGAGAAATATGCATAGGGGGTAATGGAAAGCGTGGATCTCCTTTTATTTTATTAATTAATTTTAATTTTAAATGGAGAATTTATTGTGATAGTTTTAGTATTTTGGTTTTATGTACAAATTTAATTGGTTTTCATTTTCATTTTTGAATTGGTTTTTAAGAGAGAGTTTGTTGCAAGGAGATGAAGCCAAGGATTTCGAGCAATGGGATTGGATTAACAGAGAAGGAGAGATCAATTTTACAGCTCCAAAATGAGGGGTCAAATTCGCCTTTCAACAACTCTCCTTTTGGGAGGTTTTTGTAAATTATAAATAACAATTTTGAGAATGAGAAAATGGTTCTTCTTTTATGCAAATAGAGACTCTTTTCACTTCTATAAGGAGTATTTTTTGCTGTTGTTTGAGAGAAATACTTAGATATGAGTTTTGGGGGTTTTCCTTTCAAGATCCAATCTTTGTTGGAGAAGAAGATCTTGCACTTTCGCAGCTCTTTTCATTGATAGTAGAGATAATGATTTTGGGAGGAATGTTGGAGATTCATTATAAAATAGAGCAAGAGATCCAAGTTTAATGATTGTATTTTCAAATATTTTTATTTGTTCATAAAATCATATTCTTTTAATGGAAGATCTAGGCAAATAATTCCATGTTTTAGCACTGTTGTGAGATATGGGAACTGTTGTGTAGAAATTTTGAATAATTTAACACATATTCAACAGAGATTATCCTGATCATGTACTATTGCGGAATACATATACAATACATAAGCTCCTCTACTTTGATCATCAATATAGCAGCATCAATAACAATAAAGCATCAAGAGCATTCACACATTAACATAGTATGTAACCCGGGGAAAGCATCTCACTAAAAACCCCACACTATCTGTATATTAATGATTGAGACCATGTAACATTACAAAGTACAATGCTTATCACAAGCAATCCAGTACCAGCTCCACCTATTACACACAATACAGCTAAGATCTGATCTCCAAATCTATTCCACTGCTTGCCTGCCTCCACTGCTCAATACCTGCTCAAGAATGAATGAGAATGGTCTACCAGACTCGTATTTCACCTCCAAAGAATCACTCACAATGTGTAAGACGTGAGCAGAAGCTACAAACTGGGCAAATACACGAGCAAACTCATTGGCATACTCAATCCCTTGATTGTGCAAGATCTGATGCACAACTATAGTCACAACTGATAGCAATCTGATTCTCTAACACCTGTCCCTGCTGAACTGAACATGCACTGACATGCAACTGAGTTAACTGATGTATTCTATAGTTGTATTATGAGTTAATAATTAGTTTAACAACTCATCATTAGTCTATTTGCAGTTAGACTAACTACAACTAGTTTAACCAAGTCAAACTGAACACAACTCCACAATCAACTCCACCAAACTCAACTGATTGAGTTCTAACTGAAGTCATGCATGCAACAACTCAACTGACTCATGAGAAAAGCGTACTTCCTTCTGACAGCTGCATGGGCCACATCTGTAGCTCAAACTGAAGTGCTCCAAGAGAATAAGATCAAGTTTATAGTCCAAATATTATTATGAGACAATAATATTTGAATTTTCTATTTTTGACAGCCAGTCTAAAAATAGACTTTGATCACCCACACTGTGGTCACCCACACTTTGGTCACCCACATTGTGATCACTCACACTTTGGTCACCCACATTGTGATCACTCACACTGTGATCAAAAATAGAACTTGCGCCATAATTTGCCTGCGGGTCCACTTAGTGAAGGCGACTCTTTTCACTAAGCTCTGTCATCTTGTTGCAATCTCAACACTCCCTCTCAACAAGATATGGATTATCAGCAACCCCTATCCTGCCTCGGTGGTACTCGAATTTGCTCCTGGTGAGAGCCTTCATCAGAATATCAGCATCCTGATCCTCCGTTGAATGTATGAAAGCAACATGATCCTCTGCTGCACACAATCTCTGATATGATGGTACCTGATGTCAATATGCTTAGATCTATCATGAAATACAGGATTAGCCGAGAGTTTAATGCAACTCTGGTTATCACAGTAAATCACAGTAGGATCCAAATGAGAACCGAACAAACCAACCAGGATCTTCCTCATCCATATAGCCTCGCATGCAGCCAAACTTGCTGCCATATACTCGGCCTCCGCTAAACTGAGTGCCACGGATCTCTGTTTCCTACTGTACCAAGAAACTGCTGTCGATCCAATACTGAAGACCCCTCCTGATGTGCTCTTTCTGTCCGTTGGGCTCCCTACCCAATCTGCATCCATGAACCCACATAGCTTCACCTCATCCTCCTGTTTGTACCACAAACCATATCCCGATGTGCCTTTCAAGTAGCGCAATACATGCTTGCCCGCCTTCCAGAAGAGCTTGGTAGGCTTAACCATAGCTTGTGGAAGCTGGTTAACTGCATAGCATATATCAGGTCGTGTATTGACCAAATACATCAGCGACCCCACCAACTGTCGATAAACAGTGGCATCCACTCCTTCTCCCGAAGTGGCATCCTCCTTCCTCCAACCTCCAGGAAGAGAAGTATCAACAGGCTTGCAGCCATGCATGTTGAACTTCTCCAGTATCTCCCGAGCATACTTGCCCTGAGAAACAAACAGTCCACCACTGCGCTTCCATATTTCCAATCCTAGGAAATAGTGAAGGAGGCCCAAGTCCTTCATCTCAAACTCTGTAGCAAGATCCTTCTTGCATGACAGTATCAACAACTCATCACCCGTTAGAATAAAATCATCAACATACAATACAATGATAAGCAACTTACCCTCCACCACAATCTGGTATAGGTTAGGATCCGCCTCGCTCTTGGAGAATCCAAGTCCTGTGAAATAACTGTCTATCCGTGTGTACCAAGCACGTGGTGCTTTCTTCAACCCATACAGCGCTCTCTTGAGCCTGCACACATGCGACTCGCTGCTGAAGACCTCAAAGCCTTCGGGTTGCTCAATGTACACCTCCTCCTCAATGACTCCATTGAGGAACGCAGTCTTCACATCCATATGATGAATGTGCCATCCCATCTGCGCTGAGAGAGCAAGAATCGTCCGTATGAAAGAATACCTTGCAACAGGTGCAAAGGTCTCCTCATAATCGATCCCCTCTATCTGTGAAAAGCCTCAGGCAACAAATCTTGCCTTTTACTTCTCCACACTCCCGTCAGCTGCCTGCTTGACCTTGTAGATCCATCTCGAACCCACCACTGATTTCCCTTCCGGTCTGGGAACAATCTCCCATGCACTGTTTCTGACAATAGAATCATACTCTTCCACCATGGCGTCTACCCATGCGGGATCCTCCACAGCTTCCTCGAAAGAGGATGGCTCAGTCACAACACACTTGCTCATCAGAGCCATGTATCTAGTGTACCGATCAGGTGATTGTCTCTGCCTGCGTTGGGCTGTAGGTGGTCCTACAACTTTCTCTGCATCTTGAGCCAGTCGCTCAACTTCTGTCAAGCGCTTTCACCCTCTGATGGTTGGCGCTGCATGAGTGGTCTCTTCCACTCCATGAACCTCGTCCTATGGCTGATCCACGTCCTGAAGCTCATCCTTAGGAACTAATAGCTCCTCATTTGCATGCAAGTGTAGCTCCCTCTCAAGTGAACACTTCATGGCTTTCTCCTCCTGAAATTTTATATCCCGTCGCACAACAGTTTTACCACTGTCTGGCAAATACACACGATAGTTGTGGGGCGTATCAGTGTACCCCACAAATATCCCAACCTCTGCATCGACTCTAACTTCTTCCTGGCATCCTTCGTCACATGCATGTAAACGTTAGCACCAAAAATCCTCAAATGAGAAAGATCAGGCTTCTTACTAGAATAAGTCTCCTCAGGTGTACTCATGCCAAGTATCCTGTGAGGACAACGGTTCTGCACATAAAATGCTGTATTGCATGCTTCCGCCCACAAGTGAAGGGTAGGCCCTGATCATGCAACATTGCCCGTGCATCACCCACAATCGTTCTGTTCTTCCGCTCAGCTACCCTGTTCTGCTGTGGGTTATGGGGAGCTATGAGCTCTCTACGAATACCTTCTGCCTTGCAGAAATCCTTGAACTCGTCCGAGATGTATTCACCACCATTATCGCTCTTAAGAGCCTTCACCTTCTTCCCCGACTCCTTCTCGACCAGTGCTTTCAATTCACAGAACTTTGAATATGTCTCGCTCTTCTTCTGCATGAAGAAGATCCAGCACTTACGAGAGAAATCATCAACAAAAATCACATAATACCTATGTTTTGCTGTCGAAGCAACTGAGAAAGGTCCACACACGTCTGTGTGAATTCTCTCAAGGATCGTCGTGGCGCGACTATCCTTCTCGTGAAAGGTGGCTTTCACAAACTTCCCCAAAGTACACCCCTTGCACTGATCTAACTGCGCAAGTGTGCCTTTAGGAAGCCCTGTAGTGATCTGCTGCAGTATCTTCAAGGCTCCATGGTGAAGGTGACCCAATCTCCTGTGCCACAACTCGCCATCATCCCGGCTCACCAATCCTTCTGCCTTGCCCGCCATTGCTGTGCATCCATCTACATGCAACTGATAAAGGTTCCTCACTCGAACCCCTATCTTCCGGGTCTCACCAGTTGTCTTGTTGCGCAGGAAAGCCTTTCCCTCGCTGAAAAAAACATCATACCCCTTGTCTTCTAACATCGCCACTGAGATGAGATTCTTTGTCAATCCTGGAACATGCATGACTTCCTTCAATACGAAGGGTTTACCAGACTCCCTCTCAAAGGAAATGGTACCTATACCGGTCGCACTGTATCTACCATCATCGCCCATCTCAATGTGCACTCCAAGATCTTTGTCCTCCAGATCAGAGAACAAATCTCTATCTCCCGTCATGTGAAAAGATGCACCACTATCCAAGAACCACACTGATCCCATCACACTTGAAACCAAGCATGCGATCAATGAAAAATCAAGCTCAAACTGTGAGGCTAGAGCCTCTCCTGTTGCCGATCCAGCAGCCTGCTTGTTCTTCTTCTTCTGCGGACAATCAGTGGCATAGTGTCCGTGCTGGTGACAGTGAAAACACTTCACCTTGGACATGTCCTGCTTCTTGCCTTTCGCACAGGAATGAGAAGCTTTCTTGTTCTTCCCCTTCTTTGCTATGGAAGCCAAAGCGCAATTCTCTTCATCAGATACCTTTGATGAAGATCCATTCTCACCTTTATTGTTTCTGAGTTTATCCTTGAGCGCTAGGTCGCTCTTGCTTTGGAATAACATTTGCAATCCATTGAAAGACATTTCAACAACACTGCTGCAAATTCGATTTCCACCAGCTCAAACTCAACTGCTTCCGATCTAAAATTCGTGAGAACACAATATTTATCGTACAGAGATTGACTGTATGGGCATTCTCTGGATATCTCACCTTCCAAAGGAAGGATGAATCCAGAGGCTACCTGGCCCGATTACAGACTCTGCCTGAGGAAATAGAATGTAAACGCTTCCTGAATAGTAGATCTGATGATCAACAGCTCTGATACCATGTATAAATTTTGAATAATTTAACACATATTCAACAAAGATTATCCTGATCATGTACTATTGCGGAATACATACACAATACATAAGCTCCTCTACGTTGATCATCAATATAGCAGCATCAATAACAATAAAACATCAAGAGCATTCACACATTAACACAGTATGTAACCCGGGGAAAGCATCTCACTAAAAACCCCACACTATCTGTATATTAATGATTGAGACCATGTAACATTACAAAGTACAATGCTTATCACAAGCAATCCAGTACCAGCTCCACCTGTTACACACAATACAGCTAAGATCTGATCTCCAAATCTATTCCACTGCTTGCCTGCCTCCACTGCGCAATACCTGCTCAAGAATGAATGAGAATGGTCTACCAGAATCGTATTTCACCTCCAAAGAATCACTCACAATGTGTAAGACGTGAGCAGAAGCTACAAACTGGGCAAATACATGAGCAAACTCATTGGCATACTCAATCCCTTGATTGTGCAAGATCTGATGCACAACTATAGTCACAACTGATAGCAATCTGATTCTCTAACACCTGTCCCTGCTGAACTGAACATGCACTGACATGAAACTGAGTTAACTGATGTATTCTATAGTTGTATTATGAGTTAATAATTAGTTTAACAACTCATCATTAGTCTATTTGCAGTTAGACTAACTACAACTAGTTTAACCAAGTCAAACTGAACACAACTCCATCAACTCCACAATCAACTCCACCAAACTCAACTGATTGAGTTCTAACTGAAGTCATGCATGCAACAACTCAACTGACTCATGAGAAAAGCGTACTTCCTTCTGACAGCTGCATGGGCCACATCTGTAGCTCAAATTGAAGTGCTCCAAGAGAATAAGATCAAGTTTATAGTCCAAATATTATTATGAGACAATAATATTTGAATTTTCTATTTTTGACAGCCAGTCTAAAAATAGACTTTAATCACCCACACTGTGGTCACCCACACTTTGGTCACCCACATTGTGATCACTCACACTTTGGTCACCCACATTGTGATCACTCACACTGTGATCAAAAATAGAACTTGCGCCATAATTTGCCTGCGGGCCCACTTAGTGAAGGCGACTCTTTTCACTAAGCTCCATCATCTTGTTGCAATCTCAACATGTTGTTTATTATATCAACTATCTGATCTTATATTTAAATAAATTTGTCATTGATTTATCAAATTGCTCTTGTATTTAAACAAATTTATAGGTAACTATTTACATAGAAATTTTCCATCTTAAATCGATTTAATTTTTATTGAAATTATGTGAATTATTTACATGTATCAATGATTCATCTTTCATTGTTTTAAATATCTAAACAAAGCATGTATGCATTTATACTATCAGTGGTTATAACTAATTCAAAAAATTGATATTCATCATTAAAAGCATATTAAATCCCCATCACCTTTATATATTTGCACTTGGAATTTGGGAGCTATCTCCTAGGTATCGAGTTAGACTAGTTTTCTTTGTTTTTCTGCATTAGTAAGTAGGCTTGCATTTAGATTTAGATTTAATTTAATTCTCATTTTTAAAAGTCTCTTTACGTAGGAGAAATCTTATTGGTGGCTTAATTGAGCCCTTGTGTTATCTTAAGGACTACTTTCTCACATATGCATTGCAAGATGGTAAGTTTGATTGACTCTCCTTGTTGATAAGTAATTTGGAATACCAAAATTCAATAGGAAGAGCAAGGGTATGTTATGAAACCAGCTCAAGAAAAGATAGAAAAGATAGATCAACGCCTTAGAATTCAGCCTCTTCGAGGGGGCAACCTCCTTTACATTACATAAATGTACAATTCTTCGATGATTCAAATGACAAAACCTCCTTTCTATATATAGGAGTCTAAGGAGTCTCAATATAATCCAGCTGACCTAACAATAATAATATAAAGCCACAAAAATAACAATAGAGGGATTCTATGGGCACATTAATAACAATATGGGGGCAATGGGGGCACAACAATATAAATAAGGGGTATAACTACAATAGTAATGGGGTAATCACTAGTATTATAGGGACCCAACATGCCCCTCGCCTTCAAAAAAGTGTTGTCCTCAACGCTTGAGTAGTTCTGGATACTTCTGCATAAAATTCTCATCCTCCTATGTGGAATCTTCAGTGGATAAGTTCTTCCACTTGATAAGGTACTCTGAAATTGATCGATTTCGTAGCTGTCAAGTTCTTGTTTCTATAACTGCTTCCGGTTCCAATATAATTTTTCCTTCCTCGTCAAGTTCTGGCAATATTGTTTGAACTGGGAGCTTATCGCCTATAACCTTATTTAAGCATGAAACATGGAAAACTGGGTGCAATCAAGAAGCTGCAGGAAGCTCCAATTTGTATGCCATAGTACCAATCTTTTGCAACACCTTGTACGGACCATAATACTTTGGTGATAATTTATTATCCTTCTTAGCTTGCTTGAGGGACATTTGCTTATATGGTTGTAGCCGTAGGAATACCCAATCACCTACATCAAAACTTCTTTCACTGCGATGTTGATCTGCCTGTTGTTTCATTCTATTCTGTGCCAACACGAGGTTATCCTTTAAGAGTTGGAGGACTTGTTGTTGATGTTCGATGTGATGTTCCACTGCCTGAACCTTAGAATTTTCTCTTAAATATGATGTGATGGATGGTGGTTGATACCCATAAAGTGCCATAAATGGGGTCATTTTTGTTGCTGTATGAAAGGAAGTGTTATACCACCATTCAGCCAGAGGCAACCATTTGACCCATTGTGTCTGTTTATCAGATACAAAGCAACGAAGATATCCTTCCAAACATTTGTTTACTATCTCAGTTTGCCCATCAGATTGAGGATGATAAGATGAGCTATGAGCTAACTGAGTACCAAGACAAGAAAATAATTCTGTCCAAAAATTTCCAGTGAAAATGGGATCTCTGTCACTTACAATAATCTTTGGGTTTCCATGTAGCTTTTGAATCGTTTCCATAAATGCAGTAGAAACTGTACTGGCTTTAAATGGATGTGATAATGCACAAAAGTGTGCATACTTGGTAAGTCTGTCAACTACCACCATGATGACACTCTTTCCCTCAGACTTGGGTAAACCTGTGATAAAATCCATTGAAACCTCCTCCCAACGTTGGCTTGGAATGGATAAAGGTTGTAATAGACCTGGTGTCTTAATTGTTTCAACTTTATTTTTTTGGCAAACCAAACATTCTGCCACAAACTTTTGAATATCTGATTTAAGGCCATCCCAAAAAAATTCCTTCTTAACCCTGTGGTAAGTTTTTAAAAATCCTGAGTGCCCTCCTAAGGGAGAAGTGTGCAATTCCATAAGAATCTTTTGTTTTAGCTGGGAATTCTTACAGAGGTATAAGCGATCTTTGTACCATAACGAATCATTTTTCCAGCTAAATGTATCAGACGTACTGGAATCTTGTTGTAGCTTTCGAATAAGTGCCCACACTTCTTCGTCATTCTTCCATTCCTCCCTTGCTTCATTTATCCAATTTGGTTGGATAATAGAAATGGCACACAACAATGCTTCCACATCCTCATCCTTTCTTGAGAGTGCATCTGCCACCACATTTTGCTTCCCTTTTTTGTAGATGATTTCAAAGTCATAACCCAACATCTTTGTGACCCACTTTTGTTGCTCTTCAGAGGATAATCTTTGTTCTAAAAAGTATTTAAGGCTATCATGATCTATTTTTACCTTGAAGTGTCTTCCCATTAGGTAGGGTCACCATTTCTTAAGTGCATGGAGTATTGCCAACATTTCCTTCTCATAAATAGCTTTGCTTAAAAACTTTCCCTTGATTGGACGACTTTCAAAAGCAATGGGTCTTTCATCTTGCATTAGAACAGCACCAATTCCATTTCCTGAAGCATCACATTCCACAATAAAGGTTTTTGTGAAGTCCGGTGTAGCTAAGACCGGTGCTTGGCACATTGCCTCTTTAAGATGTTCAAAGGCCTTTGTTGCTTCTGAAGTCCATGAAAATGCATCTTTCTTCAATAATGTTGTTAGAGGTGCTGCTATTCTCCCATAATTCTTAACAAACTTGCGATAATACCCTGTCAACCCAAGAAATCCGCGCAAATGCTTTATGGATGTGGGGATTTTCCATTCCTTAATGGCTTTAATTTTGCTAGGGTCTACCTTAACTCCTTCATGAGATACAATATGACCCAAATATTCCACCTCCTGGACTCCAAAGAAACATTTGGATCTTTTTGCATATAATTGTTTCTCCTCCAATAGTTGTAGCACCCTGTCAACATGTTCAACATGATCCTTCCAAGACTTGCTGTAGATTAGTATATCATCAAAAAATACTAACACAAATTTTCTAAGGAATGGTTTGAAAATTGAATTCATCAAACCTTGAAATGTTGAAGGTGCATTGGTAAGGCCAAAAGGCATGACCAAAAATTCATAATGACCCTCATGAGTTCTAAATGCCATTTTTGGAATGTCTTCAATCTTCATTCTGATTTGATGATATCCTGAACGAAGATCCAACTTGGTGAAGTAAATTGATCCATGCAATTCATCTAGTAATTCATCAATGACAGGAATGGGGAACTTATCTTTAATAGTGAGCTTGTTGAGCTCCCTATAATCCGGACACATGCGCCATGATCCATCCTTCTTGTGCACCAATACTACTGGAGCAGAGAAAGAACTTTGACTCGGTTGAATTATACCAGCCTCTAGCATTTCTGCAACCATACGTTCAATTTCACTTTTTTGGACATAGGGATATCTGTACGGCCTGATGTTTGGAGGAACACTTCCTGGAATCAGATGAATAGCATGATCATGATCACGCATAGGTGGGAGACCTTTGGGAGTCTCAAATACCTTGGAATGATTGTCCAGGACTTTTTGGAGATCTGGAGAAATAGATGATTCTAATGTGGAAACATCTAGCGAACATAATTGTGCAATTACACCCCTTTGCTCCTTTTTTAGAAGCTTTGTCATACCATTAGAGCTGATTATCTTTCCTGGTTTCCCTGCAATACCCCTTAATTCAACTTCCTTTCCTTCCGTAGAAAATTTGATGAAAAGTTCTTGAAAATTAAAAGCTATTGTACCCAAGGATTGTAGCCATTGGACTCCTAGTACAACATCAGCACCTCCCATTGGAATGGAAAGCATTGGGCTAGTCAATACATATTCTCCCATGGATAGCTTGATATTATGGCACTTTCCAGAGCAATTTATTGTTCCTCCATTTGCAATCATCACTTGACACTCTGGTGCTGGATATAGGAAGCAATTCAATTCTTTTGCTACCCTACAATGAATAAAATTGTGGGTGCTTCCTGAATCAATCAACACTATTACCTTTTTCTTCTTGATTTGTCCTTCTATCTTGATGGTTTGAGGAGTGGTAATTCCCGCCAATGCATTACAAGATATGGTCAGATTTATTTGTTCTTCATCTAGGCTTTGTTCCTGGAGCATATCCTCTTCTTTTGACCTTTCTTGCTCCTTTTCTTCTTCCTCTTCACAATCTATGTAGAATAATTTCTTCTCAGCACACTTATGACCTTTAGTGTATTTGCTATCACAACTGTAACAAAGCCCTTTTGCTCTTTTTTCTTCCAATTTTTGTGGTGTCAACCTTATAGGTTGTGGAAGATTAGGGGCAACAACACTTCCGTCTTTATAGTTGTGAGTGGTATGCTTCCTAGTTGCCATAATTTTGCTTTCCATTTTTTTTGCTAACCTGAATGCCTTCTCTAATGAATCAGGTTCCCAAAGGCAAACATCATGTTGGATATTATCCTTTAAAGACCCTATGAACACATCAATCCTATGCTCCTCTGGAATATCTTTTACCCTTATGTTCAATTTTTGGAACTCCTCAATGTGCTCCATTATTGAACCCTTTTGTTTGAGACTTATCAATTGGCTAAAAAAAGTGTTGCTTTTTGTATCCTCATAATGTGCTATCAATTCTTCCGTAAAAATTTCCCAAGTGATAAATTGTTTATGAGAGCAAAGCCATTGATACCATACAAACTGATTTGGTTCCAAATATAAAGTTTCCATACGTACCTTTTGTGTGTTTTGCACATTATTGAGATCGAAGAACTGCTCCATCTGTAATATCCATGTGGCGGGATCCTTGCCATCAAACTTCCTCATATCGATTTTTGGAATATGGTGGGTCTTCGATCCAACATTAGAGTCTATGGAATCATGATTAACATTTCTTTTGTTCACATCATGAGTTTCCTTTACAACCTTTTCACCATTAGTAAGTATTTTTTGTAGAAAATTTGTCAAATCTGTCTTCAAATCTGCCATGTCTGTCTTCAAATCTATCTTCAAATCATCCATCTTAGCTTCCATGCCCTTTATCTTAGATTCCACGCCATTTATCTTAGATTCCACGCCATTTATCTTAGCTTCTATTAGCTTTTGTGAGCGTGACATTTGTTGCACTTGTTCTTGTAATTTTGATATATCATGTAGCATTTCTTCCTCTTCTTCATGAGTCATGCTAGAGCTTTCAGGTTCCTTACTAGGTGTTTGCATTTTCTTTCCTCGGGGCATCAGTTACTGATAATAATGCTTTACTATGCCCTTTGAATTCCTTCAAACCAAGCTTATGCAAAAATTTAAAAAAAAACTACACACCTTTTTTCACTTTGTAGAAGCCTGATATTGAATTTGATGTATCTCTGTAATTTCGGATCATCCAGTTCTGAAATTTTGACCTGTAGTAGCCTTCTGAGTCCTCTTTCCAATTGCACAAGTCTGACCCAAATTGGTTTCTCCAAGGAAGAGTTATGCGAAATCTCCCATAGTGACTTGCTTATAGACTAGTTCAGTAGAGCAAACTTGTACGACGTGCCACGAGTCATTGTTTCGGCCTATGGATCTGAAAAATGCTGACAAGAAACTACATTCTGTCCTCTTTCTGTAACTTCTTACGAAATTTCAATCCGATCCTCAGAGAGAAAGTTATGACAATTTTCCCCAGGTCACCTGTTTTGAATGTAATTGAGGAGTCTGCAAAAAGACCAACTTCCTCAGATCATATCTCTGAAAATGTCGCGCAAAAAGCTCTGAAATTCGGTCCCAAGGTTCAACGCAATTTCTTATCAAATGGGTTTTTTTTGCGACTTCTGAAACGTCACAGAAAAAAAGTTATAGTGAAAATTCCACTATGACCTGTTTGGAGCAGCGAAACCCTAGAATCCAAAGCTCTGATACCAAATGTTATGAAACCAGCTCAAGAAAAGATAGAAAAGATAGATCAACGCCTTAGAATTCAGCCTCTTTGAGGGGGAAACCTCCTTTACATTACATAAATGAACAATTCTTCGATGATTCAAATGACAAAACCTCCTTTCTATATATAGGAGTCTAAGGAGTCACAATATAATCCAGCCGACCTAACAATAATAATATAAAGCCACAAAAATAACAATAGAGGGATTCTATGGGCACATTAATAACAATATGGGGGCAATGGGGGCACAACAATATAAATAAGGGGTATAACTACAATAGTAATGGGGTAATCACTAGTATTATAGGGACCCAACAGGGTAATTCGACCCATTAGAACCAATCATAATCACCATTCGAAACATATAAGGGCTTAATTGGGGCCCTGACTAGGTGATCTCCCAATTGTTGATTTCGGTAATTTTTGGCCATCAACAATTTTGATGCTAGTAGGGCCACTGACAAGTAGTCCTTTTTATAGTCTTGTATTTTTAAAATTTATCTATTTACAATGGCTCCTTCCACCACTCCAATAAAGGTAGTAAAGCACTTGTCAAAAATACAGTTTAATGGTAAAGAGAATGTTTCTGCTTTTGATTATGTTCTTCAATTTATTTTAAATTGTAATGGTTATGATATTGATGAAGGTGTGATTTGTAGGATATTTACTCTTACTTTGACAGAATTAGCCAAATATTGGGGTCAATCACTGCTAGTTGCCTTTGTCATACTTGGGACAAGTTTACAAAAATGTTCATCCATACTTTTCAGGAATATGATTATGAGAATGTATTTAATCAACTTGAAAGTCTTTGTAGATTTGAAGAGGAATCTTTTGAAAATTTTCTTATTAGATTTAAATTAGTTTGTTTACAATTTCAAGCGTAAGATTTACCTCATCAAATTGAATTGATCGAATGGTTTCAACATATTGTTACCCTTCCTTGTATTTCTCTAGCTATAATAAACCCAAAGATACTATTTTTATTAGCACATTGTCCATTGTTAAAGAGTCTCTCGTTATTATTAACATGGTTGACTCTCTTCAAGAAGAAAATGCAGAAATTGCTAATTAGTCTTCTTAGGAAAGAATAAAATCATCTAACATAAACAATGTTGATACTGAGAATGCTTTAAATCATGCTGCTATTGAAGAATCATTTGCTAATAAATCTGATGTTTATAATTTTTCCAAAAAATCAACAAGTAACAAAATCAACGAATAATATTTAGCAAAGCAAATTAGAAAGCAATAATGCAAATTCAAAATTCCAACAATGTGCAGTTTGCCACAAATATTGTTGAATTTTCTCATGTTGAAACTCATGATCAATCACAAATTTTGGAGCAGTCAAACATCAATCTTCAGGAAAATGTGGTAAGCCAAATACATGATGAAGAACATGAAATTTGCATTATGAAAAAGAACAAGAATCTACAGGAAGGGAAATTTTCAGGTTCATAGCTTCAAATAGTTGCTTCTCTTTTTAACCTGATCTTTTTGCTAATTCTAATTCATTTTTTTACACTCCAACAATTCCTCCTTGCACAAATGATATTCTGGAAAACATTGGAGTTGTTATAAATATTATAAATTATGAATTTCCAATTATTTTTTATCAGAGCAAAGAGTCATTCAATGATCACCTTTTCAACTGTGCTAAAACGTTATCCAATATTTATTTTTGTTTTAATGTCTTATGAAAAGGAAGCAAATGTTAATGAAAATTGTCAAGTTATTTATGATGATGATTTTGAGTTTGAGAATATTGAGTTATGTTAGGTCTAAGACTTTTGTGATCCATAATGTAGATAAATGTCTTTCGAACCAACTAATGTGGTTTATCCTCAGGACATGTGAAAAAATCAATCGATCTTCAGGAATAAATAGGGATGCATCATTGCCCAAAGTTAACCATTAGCAAATTAGTTAATAAGGTAAATAAAATAATATATTGAGTTATCCCATCAATCATTAAATTATATTTTTCTCGATACTCAAAATCAATCCATGTTTCAAGTTGAAGGATCTTCTTCTATTGATATCACTACAAATGATTCTCATCTTGAACTACCAGAATGTCATGACAACTCCATTTTTCTTGAAGAGAAATTCATTCCAATTCTTGATCTTGAAATTATTCAAGTTCCCATTCTTGGTCATAGTCTAGAGCCCCCTTTTAATTCACAAGTAGATGCCAGTAAAAGTTTTTATTATAATATCTTGGCTGACACTTATGAGGAGGACAATTTTCTAAATAAATCTCAATTTTTTTATAACAACAACGTATAAAGTGATGTAATTTTATTATTTATGCTTCATTTACTATGGTTATTTTCATATTTATATACTTCTTTTATTTTTAGATTGTTGGTTATCCTATGCTGGCACATGGACCAATCAAGGATTGGACACTCACTAAGCGCCCCAATGGACCAATGTGAAAATGAATTTCTAGGCATTAGTCATGAGCATCAGGACCTTCTAATATTTCAATTTTATTTAATGTTCACTTCATATCAACTCATTTTTCTTCCCAAATACATTTTCAACAAGAACCAACACTTGGGAGTGTAACATCACAATTTGACTAGCTATATTATCTATCTAATGATCTTCTAAAATATTCATTAGGTTTCCATTCAACTTTTCATAATCCATTTGAAAGTTGTTTGGAAAGTTTAATTACACAAAAAAAATTGCTAATTTTTTGCATCATGTACATAATTCTAACATTTTTTCACAAGCTATAACATCTAAAGTTATATCATTTGAATATAATCTCTTGTCCTACTCTTGGAATTCTCTCCAACCATTAACAAATGTTCATCCTGATTTTTACAATCCCATAGAAATTTGGTTGGAGAATAAGTTTCAAGATAGGTTTATTATAAGTAAGTTTAATTTTCTAAATTTCTTAGAAATTCATGTACATAATGGGTTGAAGTTTTCATTCAACAATAATCGTTTTCTTTTTTTTAATACTAATTTTTGGTATGTGCATATATGTAGGAATAAAAGAGCTTGGTTGGCTTCATGGAAGTACAATTTTACTTAATTTTAATCTATTGTGTAGAGTGGGATTAAGAGTAGAATTAGTTTAATATAGATTTCTTTTGTTTTGTTTTTCTTTTAATAATGCATGTAGAAGAATAAGCGAGCAAAAAACCTTTTATTTTTCGAAAAACAATGATTAAAAATGATTTCAATAAAATCTGGTCATGAACATTTTCCAGAAGTTTACACTCATTCATCAGAATTTTAATTTTTTCACATGATGTGCCTTTCTACAATTGATTTGCTTCACATTTACTTCAATTCGAAGATTTATGAGGTGAATTATAATGATTTGTGTTTGTTATTTTGATGTAGCTGAATCTTTGGGTATCACTAGCAGAAAACTAATATTGGATATAAAGCCTTTTCTCACTGCATTATTGTCTTGCAAGCGAATAATGTGAGCCAAAAATTGCAACGGTGAAAAAGGTGAAGGAGTCTTGAATGAAATCTATCAATGAGAAATAGAGGACTCCTCTCCATTTCCATATTTGTTTTAGATCCATGCCCCTATGCTTTCTAAAAATACTCATTTGCTAAGGTTGGCCCAGATCAATCTTTTTTCACTGCAATGTTTGTCTCGTTCTGGAGGGAATCATTATGTCCCTTTTCCTTTGGTTTCACTCTTTTTATAAACTCTTGGATATCTCAACAAGTATACATTTTATTGTGAGCTCTTCTCCCTTGCATTTTTATTATTTCATTGGGCCTCAAGACTCCCTCTTTCCACATCATCTTGTAGCTCGTCATCCCATAACTTTCAACGTACATAAATTTCATTTCATTCAAGATCCCATCCCCAGGATGACTCAACCACTATACTTAGTATTTGTTCCCACACACAAGCTCTCTGTTGAGAAATGGAAATAAGAAATTCTAGTTTAAATTTGTCCTTGAATTTAAACTGAGAATTAAATCGAATTCTATTCTCATAGCAACTTGTAAATAGTTAATTAAGTTTAATTGAGTTAATTGGCTTAGGAAAATTGAGTTGAAAGTCTTTTTGAAGTCATGTATATGTTCTCCCTAAGTTTTATGTGTCCAGGATGAGTTTAGTTGAGTTGTAATTAGATAACTCAATTTATTGAGTTATAGGCAGTTAAACTAGTTCTAATTATTTGTTGAACTAGTAGAGGATTAGTAGTCAGTTGGTGCATTGGTGCATCCACAAGTACTACTCCAGATAACTGAAGATTCACTCATGGGAAACTCATGCATGTCAGTTCTGAGAAAGACCCAGTTGAGACTAGAGTGCAGGGACAATGTACTATCAGTTGTATAATTTTCCAAGTTGTACAGATGGTGCATGTAATTAGGAAAGGACCTAGATGGTATTCCGCAATTTTGGAAGCATTGAATTCCTAATTAATATGGGCTATTGATCCTAGGAATTATGTAAGGAAATAGGGGCTTGGAGAGTAGAAGAAATTGGCTAAGTGTTGGCCGGAGCTAGCTTGTGAGCAGAGAGTTGAGCATACTTGTGTCAAATTGTTCTAGTGAGAACTTGCTTTGTATGTTCACATATATTTATGATTAATGCAATACAGATAGGCAAGGTTTTGAGTAGTAGCTTTCCCCAGAGACACTTATTAGTTATGTGCCATTGATTTGTCTTCCTCTTGCTATTATTTTTTTCATCGATCTATTGGCTTCTGCTAGTTGAAAATAGAAGTATATTCTTGTCTTTTGTTCTAGTATATTACATGAGCTGTGAATCTACAAGAAAATCTACATGGTATAGGAGCTGAAGACAATATACTAGAGGATATTTTGAAGTTTTGATTTTGGGGTTACAAGTCAACTTCGAATTTGCAATACGTACTTCAGGATCAGCATATGGATTTCTACGGTTTGAGGCTCAAGTATTCCTTGGAAGAAAACTTGAATTATATAGCCTGGAAGGATAGGATGGAGGTAGTGCTGGAGGATAATGGCCTCAAGGAATTCATTGATCAATACATTCCTAAGCCAAAGACATCAAATGAACAAAACCTAGACGAATGGCTTAGGAAACTTTGTATGCTATGTGGAAAGCATTGACAAACTTGTTCCAGAATAGCAGTGACCATAGGAAGTTGGCACTGAAAGACAAAATTAGAAAAATCAGGATGGAGAAAGGCGAGACAATTCCAAGATACTTGACCAAGTTCACAACCTGCCGTGGTGAGCTTGGAAGTGTTGGAATAACCATTGCCGAGGATGATATGGTAAGCTTAGCTCTCCTAGGGCTTCCTAAGAGTTGGAATAACTATTAGGAATCTGTGAATGGAATGGAGAAGTTGCTAGATTGGGAACGACTGTGGTCGAATTTGATATAGGAGCAGATTAGAAGGAACACCAGAGATGGTTCCTCATCAAAGATTGATGATGAAGAAAATCATGCCTTAGAAGGTAAGGCAAAGAAGGGGAAAGGGAAGGCATCCCATTCCAAATCGGATTATTGCCATGGAGGTAAGAAGAAAGACATGTTGAGAGTTAAGTGCTTTCATTGTCATGAGCTGGGACATTTTGCTACAAATTCTCCGTTCAATAATTCCAAGAAGAATTCCCCAGGAGGAGCGACGTGTGAGGCTTTGGCCTCTCAATTCGAGTTGGAATTTTCCCTCATTGCATGCATGGTGTCATTAATGATGGGAAGTGTATGTTACTTAGACAGTGGAGCTTCATTCCACATCATTGGTGACAAGGAGTTATTCAGTGACATGGAGGAGAAGGATCTCCAGATTCATATCGATATGGGTGACAACGGGATTGGTATAGTGCTACTGGATTAGGCATGGTTACTTTTCAAAGGGAGCATGGGGATCCTATCACCTTGAAGGATGTTATTGATCCAGGTGGATATTGGTGGCCACCTAGATCCCCACCATTGTTTCTCTCAGCATTTTCAGTTTCCTTAATTGTAGCACAACTTACTATTTTTAGCAGTTTTTCGGGTCTTGAACTTCCGGAGCCGTTTTGAGGCCCTAAACGACGTTTTTTGGGAAATATGGGGCAACAGGGGTCCATGGACCCATTTTGCCTCCCAAAGTGGTAGTGCTCGGATAGATCTTTCTAACGAGCTATTGTATGCGTCAAACAGAGATCGTATGCCAAAGTTACGACCCCAAGAAGTTGGTGTACCAATTTACCCAAACAGGGCCCACAGTTTGGCGTTTCATCTTCTAGGGTTAGGTTTTGGAATGTTAAGGGTTTTCCATTGTTTCTCAACAATAAATAGGCCTTCGAGCCTCATTGTAACACAGTTCAGAGGCATGTAGCCACCACATCTCTTCTCAGAGATAAGCTACCATCACCCTAGCTAGTTTATTTCCATTACTGTTTGTAAGCATATTTCAGTATTTTACATTAATGAAATGAAGTATTATTTCCGCTGCATATCTGTGTTTATGGTTATCTCTGTAATTTGTTGCATTCATGTTTAAGTCCGGATTAGTGGTATCAGAGCGGTCTGCTTTTTCTCTGTTTTTCTTTGCATGTCCCCAACAAGGTCGGGATATAAGGAGTTAGGGCTTGAACTGGTCGAACCTTTGCAAGACCAGCCTCGCAAATCCCGACGACCTCCCATGGCGGATGAGAAGAAAGACAAGGGGGCAGGAGATCCTATCAAAATCTTGCTCGAAGAAGCCCTCGAGCGACAACAGAAAGCGATGATGGACAACTTTGCCCAGATCCTTCAACGGCTACCCAGAAGCGATGCATCGACTTCCAGCAGCTACTCTAGAAACGCCACACCCTTTAAGGTACAAGTTAATTTTGAAATCCCCATATTCGAGGGTCAGATAGACGCAGATGTCGTAGATAAATGGTTATGTTATCACTTAAGAATTCTAATTCCAAAACTGCTCACATTAGTTTGATGGTAAAGATTTGGTGCTAGTCTAGGTTTGAGTTTTTGTTTGCCTTAGAGTCTGAGTCTTAGGAGTCCACTATGCATTCTCATTCACCACTGGTCTCATAATTCACACAATTTCCATGTGTCAGCTTTGTTCAAAGGTTATTATGTGCTACAAAGCTCTTTAGGTGTTTTCGTAGCGCATAAGTCAGTTTTAGGTGTTTTCGCAGCGCAACATGTTTCAGGTGATTTCGTAGCGCAGAAACCCAGTCTAGGTGATTTTGTGCTGATCCATAGAAAATCTCACCCAGCTGTCATACTTATCAGAATCTGCTGTGTTTTAGGTCGTTAGGTGTCTTGGTACTGGCACATGTTGCAGTTGTTGCTGAGAAGGAGACAAAGGGTTCTATTTACAATCTGCATGTATTTAATGGAAAGTTGCTCGCTGGCATCAATTAAAAGATTCAGTTATACAAATGGGAGAACCGTTCTTTTGATGAAGCCTGGAAAACAGAATACAACGTCTCAAGAGAATCAACTGTGCCACTTGGTTTATCTTATTGAGAATGCCATTATGAATTTGCCACCTGGTCATGGAGATGTTTTCCCTGCTCTTTTGAACAGTGAGAAGCTTGATGAACTACTCTCACAGGATGTAAAAGGTGGTACGCTTATCTCTTATGAAGGCCGAGTTCAGCTTCTAGAGATTGCACAGGTTCCAGAGGAGCATACTGGCGAGTTCAAGGTCATTTTCACCTGCATCTGTGGTGGATTGGGCAGGCGATAGTTGGAGATGGGAAAAATCCTCGCAGAGAAAGGCAACAGATTGCTGAAATTGAAAAGCAGGAAAAGGAAGCAAGCCAGCGCACTGCAGTTACCACGAGGACTACAAATGTGAAAGGTGATAAGTTGATTGTCACCACAACTAGTCTATTTGAGCAGGCTGCTTTTGGTTCTAAAACGGATTGGCGTGTAAGGGAAATATCTGCCACAAGTATCTATCTCCGAGTCAATCATATATATGTTAACTCTGATGATATCAAGGAAACTGGCTATACATACATTATGCCAAAGAAAATATTGAAAAAATTCATTTGCATAGCTGACCTTAGGACTCATATTTCGGGGTATATTTATGGTATAAGCCTTCCCGACAATCCACAGGTGAAGAAAATTCGCTGTATAGCTATGCCTCCACAATGGGGAACACATTAGCAAGTTCATTTGCCTTTGGCTTTGCCGGAGCACGAATTTTTGAATGATTTAGAGCCTTTGGGATGGATGCATACACAACCCAACGAGCTTCCTCAATTATCACCTCAGGACTTAACATGCCATGCTCGAATCTTGGAGAATAATAAGCAGTGGGATGGAGAGAAATGTATCATTCCTACATGCAGTTTCACTCCCGGCTCCTGCTCCTTAACTGCATATAAGCTTACTCCAACAGGTTATGAATGGGGGCGGCTCAACAAAGACACTGGAAGCAATCCACATGGTTATCTGCCTACTCATTATGAGAAAGTACAAATGCTTCTCAGTGACCGTTACCTGGGATTTTACATGGTACCAGATAATGGTCATTGGAATTACAACTTCATGGGTGTTAAGCATACAGTCAGTATGAAGTATGGAATTAAGCTTGGAGCTCCTCATGACTTTTATCACGAGGATCACCGTCCTACTCAGGGATAGGAGAGGTTCAAGAATTTATTGACATGTGTGATTATGCGGTTGGCTTAAGTCGACAGTTGAATGGCTCCATCATACCTTCAGAATGGCCCAATCATATGATGATGGAGGTTTAGAATCCTCTTGGCATAGTCAGAGTAATTACTGCATTCAACTTTCCATGTGCTGTACTTGGGTGGACTGCATGCATCACTTTGGTTTGTGGCAATTGTGTTGTTTGGAAAGGTGCTCCTACTACACCATTGATCACTATAGCGACAACAAAACTCATAGCCGAGGTGTTAGAGAGAAATCGTTTGCCTGGTTCGATTGAAAAGTTCAAAATCTTCAATACCAATAATTTATGGGTGAACATGAAGGCGATTAAGAGGCTTGTGGAGGCTAATGCTCTTAAAATGGAGATAATTCCAAATCCAAAGGAAGTAGATGAGGACCAGGGACCATTAAAGATACAGCAGAATATATTAGACATATTACAAGACTATGTTATGGATAGTGGTAATGTTTTGTTCGTTGATCTCTTAGCGTTCCTATGCACCTTCAAAATGTAACTTTGATTTAATACCTTGGAACAGAGAACAATTTCAACCTTTTTACAGGGAGAAAAAATAGCGAGGTTGCAACTGCTGAAGATGGTGACTAACGCTCAGCAGTTTCGTAGCGCGCTACGAAACTGCTGAAGCTACACAATCTAATCTCAATCAATCGGTTTTGAATATGAGCGGGAATTTTGAAAGGGGAATATCTACAAGGTATACAAGGAATCATTTGAAGCTATCAAGATTCAACTAGGTCAAGGTAGGTGGAGAAAATATGTATTCGAATCCAACTTTAGATTTTTGTCATAAAGTGAGCACATTTACCACAGTTCAAGATATGTCAAATAGTTTGCAAGAACTTTTGCCTTCACACATGAAAACGGTGGACAACACATCAAGGACGTGGCAACCTGTTCTATTTTGGATAATTAAAGATAAAGGGCATACTTCTTTGGATTCGAACATTTTGAGGCAAACCAAAGACCGATAAACAGGGGTTGTTTCCTATGTTTCAGGGCAATGGAAAACATGTGACATTGAGGACCAACATGGAGCCTTGAACATCCATCACAGCCAAACTAGAAGGGGACCAGATGTCAGGAACGAGAATGATTGTAAATCAAAGCATAATATGGAATTAAAGTCCTACTTGATTTAGATCTCTAGAAAGTCTAGTTGAAGTTTCTTACATTAATAGGCAGTTAAAAGTTAAACAGGTGTCATTAGAAGTAGTTTTCGAGTTCCCTTAATGTTTAAGGAGGAATCTCAGTCAGGTAGGAGGACCTCTATATATAGAAGAAAGGGAAATGTAATAAGGGTTGGAAGTTTATGTAAAAAAGCCCTGTTGTGAAGCTTATGTAAAGACTCTGTTCTTTTGGTAATACAGTAATGGTTTTTGCTGCTCAAGAATCATAGTGACTTCAATGTATGAATTCCTCTTGTTGTCTTTCATTGTTGTTTACAGTTGGATGAGTACTTGATTACTTGGAAATCACATGTTGTGTTCTAATTTCTTTCATGTACTCATATACTGTCTCTTTTGTCTTTGCTGCACTTTATATATATTGAAGTCTAAATGCCTTGATTTCATTGCAAAACCAATTCACTGTGGATGCTAAATGACATATGACTCCATGAGCGCAATGGATGCTTGTTGATTTAGATTTTACCAGCCTCATTCCTATTTGTTTCATAAAAAGAGTTAGCCATCTCAATCACAATCACAAACCTTAAACCCTTTGAGAGAGCCCTCTCAGGCTAAGGAGGCTAAGCCTTAGCTAAAATATTGGTCTGAAACAGTTACTTGAAGTCTTCCTAGTCTGCAGCCTTCTAGGGCATGATTTTGAGATAACAGGTTAAATTTGCTAGAGGGTTATTTTTCTGTTCATGAATTTTCAAGTCGGGAAAAGATTGTTTTCGCTCTTCTCAAAGCAGCCCCCCACGTCAAGGACTGGTGGGAAACCTACTGCGAGCAGAAAGATGAAAGTACTGGCTCACTATTTTCAGTCGCACCCACCTGGAATTCATTCCAGGATGCCATCAAGGAGCAGTACTACCCTGTCGGAAGCTATGAGGATGAATACATAAAGTGGACCACGCTGCGGCAGGGAAGGGACCACGACGTGCCGGAGTTCACCAATATTTTCCATACCCTTAGCACAAAGTTGGGTATCAAGGATTCAGAGCAGCATTTGATACTCAAATACCGCAGCTACCTGCACAAGCACATCCAAGAGGAAATACAATTCCTGAACACTCCTCGCTCGGCACAACATACCGATATGCTGTCAAGGTCGAGCAAAAGTTTAAACAAAAGAAGCGAGAATTTGGATCTGCGAATCCAAAGCAAGGGAAAGGTGCCCCTAAACCACAGAACAAAGGAAAAAGCCAAGGCGGGGCAGCCCAAGACAACTTGCTGAAGCTGCAAGCAAAGAACAACGCCACGAAGCCGAAAAGGGACACAGGAAAATGGTGTGAGTTCCATAAGAGTTCCACTCACAACACAAGTCAGTGTCGGGCCAAGCAGTCACTGGTGGCTGAGCTAAAGGTTTCAGAATCAGATGCATGTTCCGACTCTGAGTTAGAACCCGACAAGGGGAATGACAAAGGGAAGCAGATCATTGATGCGGATCCCAACGCCACTGTTGCTACCGCCAAGATCCAGAAAAATGAACCCGAAGATCCAGAGGAGGAGGAGCGTCTCTTCCACTCCCAGATGTGGGTAAAGGGCTCCCCGCTACAGTTCATTGTTGATAGCGGGAGCCAAAAGAACCTCATTTCGGCAGAGGTCGTGAAGCGGTTGGGCTTACCGACCATAGCACATCCACAACCGTACACCATCGGGTGGCTTCACCAAGGACGAGATCTTTGCGTGATCCAGCAGTGTCGCCTTCCATACAACATCAAGCCCTTCATGGATGAGGTATTGTGTGACATTGCTCCCCATGAAGTTTGTGATGTATTATTAGGATATCCATACTTGTGGAAGCGACATGTTGTGTATGAATCAAGGCCCCGTTTTGTTATTATTACATTGGGAAATAAGTTGTACAGGATACCAAAGGTAGCACCACCTACCGCCATCTCTTTGATTACTGCAAAACAATGCAGTAAGCTCATTTCCAAAACTGGGAAATTTGTTTTCCTGATGATACGCCCTCAAGGAAATAAGAAGACGGTGGCCGCGGCCTCCACACAGGGCCCCTCCGCACGACAACTACAGATGGACAAGGTCGTGGAGGAGTACGAGGACATATTCACCTCCCCCGCAGGGGTTCCTCTGCACTGTCAGGTCAAGCACTCCATCGATCTGACCCCAGGTGTGTCGCCACCCAATGGACCAATTTATCAGCGCTCCGTTGTGGAGAATGATGAAATCAAGAGGCAGATTTAGGAGCTCCTACAAAAAGGTCACATCCATCCGAGTTCATCGCCTTGTGGGAGCCCGATCGTGTTGGTACAGAAGAAGGATGGGACATGGAGACTCTGTATTGACTATCGGGCGCTAAACAAGATCATTGTTTGTAATAGGTACCCGATCCCGTGGATTGATGACCTCCTGGACCAACTAAAGGGGGCGAAATATTTCAGCAAGAACGATCTGAAGTCAGGATATCACCAGGCACCAATCGAACCCTCTGTTGTGTGGAAGACTGCCTTCAAATCCAAGGAGGGCCTTTTTGAATGGTTGGTTATGCCTTTCGGATTGACGAATGCTCCTGCAACCTTCATGAGGCTAATGGATGACATCTTGCGGCCATTCACCAACTCATTTGTAGTAGTATACTTGGATGACATTCTGATCTTCAACCAGAGTTGGGAAGAGCACCTCCACCACATTCGACAGGTTCTCCAAACACTGCGGCAACACAAGCTATGTGCCAATTTGGAGAAATGCACTTTTGGCATGACCCAGGTTCAGTATCTGGGATACATCATTGATGAACAGGGGGTGCATGTGGATTCGGCCAAGATCCAAGTCGTTCGGGATTGGCCATCTCCAACCACTCTAACAGAGCTCCGCAGCTTTCTAGGTCTTGCCAACTTCTACCGCAGGTTCGTGTTGGGGTTTTATCATATTACTTGGCCCTTGAGTCAAGTCACCAAGGGAGGAGCGAAAGCAAAATTATTTTGGTCTGAATCTCAACAGAAGGCATTCATAGAGTTGAAGGATCGCCTCTGCACAGCACCAGTGCTCGCGTTACCAGATTTACAACAACTATTTTAGGTCGAGACAGATGCCTCTGACTATGCTATTGGGACAGTCCTTACTCAACATGGACATCCAGTGGCATATCACAGTGAAACACTTTTAGACACAGTCCGAAAGTACCCCACTTATGATAAAGAGATGTATTCCATTGTGCAGGCCTGCCGACAATGGAAGCATTACATTTTGGGGAAGGAAACGGTCATCCACACAAACCACCGACCCCTGCAGTTCATACAGACCCAAGGGAAATTGTAGAATGATCGCCATCAGAAGTGGTCTACATACCTGCAACAATTCCACTTGAATATCAAGTATAAGAAGGGCAGCACCAATAATGTTGCAGATTGCCTCAGTCGACCACCGATCATGGTGTTAACCACCGTGCTCAACTCTTGTGGGCACGAGACTTCCGATTGGCCACTTCTCTACAAAAGCGACCCAGAATTCGGCCACACATACCAGACATTCTTGGAGGGTCGGCATGTTCCAGATTTTCACCTCCAGGATGCCCTGTTATGCCACCTGGGTCACCTTTGTGTTCCTTCAAGCGAGCGTGCCAAGATGATTTGGGAAGCACACTACAGTCGGGCTGCTGGGCATTTCGGGGTCGAGAAAACAGTGGCAGTACTGCAAAATTATTTCTATTGGCCGAATCTTCGACAGGATGTTGGGAAGTACATTAGATCATGTACTGCCTGTGCCATTGCCAAACCGACCATCAAGAAGCACGACCTCTATACCCCATTTCCTACCCCTAGTCGACCTTGGGAATCCATCTCCATGGATTACATGTCAAGCCTTCCTTCCACTAAGCATGGAAATGACTGTGTTTTTGTGGTCGTCGACAAGTTCTCGAAGATGGCCATTATGGCGGCCTGCAAGAAGAATATCACAGCAGAAGCCACTGCTAAACTCTTCTTTGAACGAGTGTGGGTGCACTTTGGGATCCCACAGTCTATCATCTCAGATCGGGACAGTCGGTTCCTCAGCACATTTTGGTCCAGTCTCTGGTCAATGCTAGACACCAAACTCACGAAGTCCACAACCTTCCATCCTCAAACTGATGGCCAGACAGAGGTTGTCAATAGGATGATTGTGCACATTCTGCGCATGTATAACTCAAAGCATCCACACACATGGGATGAGAGCCTCCCCTATGTTCAACACAGCTACAACTACGCTCTTCACAGCTCCACTGGCCATAGCCCTTTTCAGGTGGGTTTGGGATTCCAACCACTATGCCCCATTGATGTGGCCATGCCACTTGCAGCTACTCACATAAATTCAGCTCATGTCCAGTCCGAAACAGATAAGGCCACCAGCTTCATTGAGCACATCCAACATATTCGCCAGCAGGTCCATGACATTTTTGAGAGATCAAATGCCAAGTACAAGCAGCGACATGATCAACATCGGGTGCCACACAAGTTTCAGGTGGGCAACAAAGTCTGGTTGCATTTGCAAAAGGAACGCCTTACTGGAGCCTATTGGAAACTGAGACCACTCTGATATGGTCCTTACACCATTACTAAGGCTGTGGGAGACAATGCATTTGAGCTCAACATTCCCCCATTCCTTGGCCTGCACCCAGTGTTCAATGTGGACCGCCTTCGGCCATACTTTCCACCATTGCTAGACACATCCGACATTGCAGAATAGCTCACACCCACAGAATTAAATCCAGATTGCATGGAACAAGCTGCAACTGATCAGATCATGGACACACAAATCAAGAACACTCGCCAACAGAATATCCAACTGTATCGAGTTGTCAAAGCAGGCCAACTCCTTCACCAGGGCAAGTGGCTCACCAGGGAACAAGTTCAGCAAAAGTTTCCTCATCTCATGGAGGAACTCAACGCAATGGGGACCATTTCTTCCTAAGGGGGGAGGAATGATCCAAGTGGATATTGGTGGCCACTTGCCAAGTCCACTTAGACCCCCACCATTGTTTCTCTCAGCATTTTTCAGTTTCCTTAATTGTAGCACAACTTACTATTTTTAGCAGTTTTTCGGGTCCTGAACTTCCAGAGCCATTTTGAGGCCCTAAATGATGTTTTTTGGGAAAAAGTGGTAGTGCTCGGATAGATCTTTCTAACGAGCTATTGTACGTGTCAAACAGAGATCGTATGCCAAAGTTACGACCCCGGGAAGTTGGTGTACCAATTTACCCAAACGGGACCCACAGTTTGGTGTTTCATCTTCTAGGGTTAGGTTTTGGAATGTTAAGGGTTTTCCATTTTTTCTCAACAATAAATAGGCCTTCGAGCCTCATTGTAACACAGTTCAGAGGCATGTAGCCACCACATCTCTTCTCAGAGATAAGCTACCATCGCCCTAGCTAATTTATTTCCATTAGTGTTTGTAAGCATATTTCAGTATTTTACATTAATGAAATGAAGTATTATTTCCGCTGCATATCTGTGTTTATGGTTATCTCTGTAATTTGTTGCGTTCCTGTTTAAGTCCGGATCAGTTATGTATGTTCCCAAGTTGAAGAAGAACTTGGTATCCATTGCCATTCTTAAGGATAGAGGCTATGATGCGATTTTTTCGAAAGGAAAGGCATTCCTTCGTCAGATAGCCACTGGTCAAGTAAAGAAGATAGGGATTAGAGTGAAGAATCTATATAAGCTGGAGGTAGAGGATTGTGCTGCTTTGAGCATGAAATCAAAGATGGTGCAGAGCCTAGACGTTGGTGAGTTGTGGCACAGGTGATTGGGTCACTTGCATCATGGGGCTTTAATTTTTTTATAGCATATTTCTATCGGTTTTCCTAAAGGCACACTAGAGCAAGTTGATACATGCAAGGGGTGTACTTTGGGTAAATACACCAAGGATTCTTTTCACGATAGAGACAACAGAGAAGATTTTATTCTAGAGCGAGTCCATTTAGATGTGTGTGGACCATTCTCAACAACATCCACGACCAACCACAGGTATTATGTTATCTTTGTTGACGATTTTTCTTGTAAATGTTGGATATTTTTCATGCAGAAAAAGGATCAAACTTTCACAAAGTTTTGTGAATTTAAAGCATTGGTCGAGAAAGAGTCTGGAAAGAAGGTTAAATATCTACAGAGTGATAACACTCGTGAGTATGTGTCAAATGAGTTTAAGAACTTCTGTGCGGTAGAAGGGATTAAACAAGAGTTGACAACACCCCATAACCCTCAAGAGAATGGGGTGGCCGAGAGGAAGAACATAATCATTGTAGGGGCAATGAGGGTGATGTTGCATGATCAGGGCCTCCCACTACACTTGTGGGATGAGGCAAGAAACACAACGGTTTATGTTCAAAACTGTTGCCTACATCAAATACTTGGGATGAAGACACCAGAGGAGGCTTTCTCTAGTAAGAGGCCAAATGTTAGTCACTTTAGGATTTTTGGGTCATTGGTATATTTCCATGTGACCAAAGATGCATGGAATAAGCTTGAGCCAACAACAGATTTGGGGATATTTGTGGGGTACAATGATACACCCCATAACTATCAGGTGTACTTGCTAACCAATAGGATGACAGTGGTTCACAGGGATGTCAGATTCGTTGAGCAGAAGGGCATGCGAGTTTCCCTTGAGAGGGAGCTTGAGCTACATGTGGTTGAGGAACTTTTGGTTCCTAAGGTTGAGGAGCCTCATATTGATGTGGAGCAGCCACATGCAGAGGATCCGAGAGTGGATACATCCACTCAGGCAGAATCTTCTAGAGATGGGAGAAAGCACACTAGAGAGGCTGACATATTGTTGTCAGATGCTAGAGAGAGTGTGGGAGCACCCACATCACAGTGCATACAGAGGAGGTCACCTAACAGGTACACTAGATACATGGCTTTTATGAGCGGATGTGTTGTGAAAAATCCATCTTCCTTTAAGGAAGTAGTGCAATAGCCAATTTGGGTTGATTCCGTGGTGGAGGAGTATGATTCCATAGTTCGTAATAGTGTTTTGGATGTGGTCCCAAGACTGAAGGACAAGTCAGTGGTGAGCTCCTGATGGATTTACAAGGTAAATCAAGCTTCAGATGGTAGTGTGGAGAAGCATAAGGCCAGATTTGTGGCCCGTGGCTTGTCACACATAGAGGGGATTGACTATGATGAGACCTTTACTCCTATTTCAAGGTATTCATCGATCAAATCTATATTGGGACTATCAGTGCAGATGGGTTGGAAGATACGTCAGATAATGTAAAGACAACCTTCCTTAATGGCATGATTGAGGAAGAGGTGTACATAGATCATTCTGAAGGTTTTGATACCTTTGACCATGAGCCACATGTGTGCTGTCTCAAGAGAGTATTATATGGAATGAAGCAAGCACCTCATGCTTGGTACACTATGATAGATAGCTACTTCATTGGGTTGGGCTTCACAGAGAGTGAAGCGGATTTGAACCTGTACCACATAGTGCTGGAAGGTAAACTGTTGATCATTGTACTTTATGTTGATGATCTAATACTGACAGGTTATGATAAGTTGATCAAATCTTGCAAGAGATTTTTAGATGAAGGACTTGGGGCTCATGCATTACTTTCTGGGCATGAAACTATGGCACGATGATGGGGAGTTGTTTATGTCTTAAGGAAAGTATGCCAATGAGATACTTAGGAGGTTCTGCATGGAGAGCAACAAGCCTATGGAGACTCCTCTAGCAGGTAACTGGAGGAAGGAGGATGTTGCTTCAGGAGAAGAAGTGGAAGCTACTATTTACAGGAATCTTGTGGGTTCATTCATGTACTTGGTGAACACATGACTAGATATGTGCTATGTAGTTAACCAACTTAGTCAAGCAATGGTTAGGCCTACCGAGCGATATTGGAAGGCGAAACAGCATGTGTTGAGATAACTTCACGGGAACTTCTCAGTATGGATTATGGTACATATAGAAAGAGGGAGTGAAGCTTCAAGGCTTCACAGATTCAGATTGGGTAGTGAGTCCATCTGACGGAAAAATCACATCAAGAGGGATTTTCAGTATTGAGTTGGCAACAGTTTCTTGGTAGAACAGGAAACATAGATCAATTGCACTTAGTTCGGCAGAGGCAGAGTACATGGTTGCAAGTCAGCAAAATGTGAGGCCATATGGATGAGGAAGATCATGGTTGGTTTATTTTGTCAATAGATGGATCCAACTTTGATTTACTGCGATAATCAAAGTTGTATCAAACACTTTGAAAATCCAATTTTTTATGATAGGTCCAAGCACATTGATATCTGATATCATCATCTTCGAGATTGTGTATTGAGGTAGATTATGTTATTGGAGTACATTCCCATGGAGGAGCAAGATGTTGACATTTTGACAAAGGCATTGTCAAGATGTAAATTCGAGTTTCATAGAGACATGATCGTGGTAGCAGATAATCCCTTTCTTGTTGAGAGGGAGTGTTGAGAAATGGCAACAAGAAATTCTAGTTTAAATTTGTCCTTGAATTTAAATTGAGAATTAAAATCAAATTCTATTTTCATAGCAACTCGTAAATAGTTAATTAAGTTTAATTGACTTAATTAGCTTAGGAAATTCGATTTGGAAGTCTTTTTGAAGTCATGTATATGTTCTCCCTATGTTTTAGGGGTCCAGGATGAGTTTAGTTGAGTTGTAATTAGATAACTCAGTTTATTGAGTTATAGGCAGTTAAACTAGTTTTAACTGTTTGTTGAACTAGGAGAGGATTAGTAGTCAGTTGGTGCATCCATTGGTGCTACTCCAACTAACTGAATATTCACTCATGGGAAACTCATGCATGTCAGTTCTGAGAAAGACCTAGTTGAGACTAGAGTGCAGGGACAATGTACTATCAATTGTATAATTTTTCGAGTTGTACAGATGGTGCATGCAATCAAGAAAGGACCTAGATTGCATTTCACAGTTTTGGAAGCATTGAATTCCCAATTAATATGATATATTCATCCTAGGAATTGCACAAGGAAATAGGGGCTTGGAGAACAACATAAATTGGCTAAGTGTTGGTCTGAGCTAGCTTGTGAGTAGAGAGTTGAGCATACTTGTGCGGAATTGTTCTAATGAGAACAAGCTTTGTATCTTCATTCATATTTCTAATTAATGCAATGTAGATAGGAGGGGTTTTGAGCAACGACTTTCCCTAGAGAAACTTATTGTGTTATGTGACATTGATTTGTCTTCCTCTTGCTATTATTGTTTTCATCGATCTATTACCTTTTGCTGGTTGAAAGTAGAATTAGATTCTTGTCTTTTGTTTTAGTACATTACATGAGCTGTGAATCTATAGGAAAATCTACACTCCCTTATTCGATCCTCAAACTTTTTTCTTTACATTTCATCCCAAATCTACTCACCTCAACTGTTTCCTTGATCTTTCCCTTTGTTTCTTTCGGGCTCATATTGTAGGGATAAATCAATCATCCCATGTAGCATTTAAATTGACTCACGACAATTTGTATTTGATCCTCATATGATTCTCCATTCCACGTCATCTCGAACCTCTTTCCCCGAAGGTTATCTGTGCTTGTTCATTTGAAAGAGCCAAAATAACTCATCATCACACCTTAGCTTATAAGCCCTTCATGTGCTTCCACTCTAACATATTATTCGGAGATTGTAGGCCTCACTTTCCACGTAATACTGAATAGCCTTCCTTAGAACTTCTAATGCACATGCTTCCTATTCCTTCTGGGATCCTGCTCCCAAGATGACTCAGCGCACCCACGTGGATGTTTACATACCATCACATTGATTTTCATTGGGACATCCATCCTTCCCTTCCACATCGTCCCATATCTACTCACACCGACCATCTTCTTAGGGAACACTCTTCATTCCTTTTGGGATTTAGATCTTAGGCTGATGTAATCAGCCACAATGATGCCAACTCATATCCCCTTCAAATCACATCACACCAGCTGTCACCCCTGCAAATCTATCATATTTATGTGGAAAATAGATAAGCACACCTTGTATTTTTTCTTAGACTTTATCATCAGGTTAGCATGGTTATCCACTAAAACTTTTATGTGGATATTCTTCATTCACATGACCATACCATGTCCCAATTTCCATTTCATCAGAGTTGATGCATAAGTAATATGGTTAGGTGTCAATTTAGATTTTATTTGGGAATATCTTGTTATTTGATTATATATCTACAATGCTACATAGGTTGGGACTTGGTTATAATTCCACGAGATTTTAAGAAACTTTTTGGGTTGATATAACATCAGAATGCTTTCATCTAGCCTGCACATATAAAGAATATGATTAAATCAGAAGAGGCAAAGAGAATAATCTCAATTGAAATACAAAGTGAAGTACATTTTGGCATATTTTCATTGTATTTATTTATTCCTATTTCCTTTAACATGAATTATTCCTTTATGGCATAATTCTCACTCTATTTTAGATTCAATAAATTCAATGATCAAAGGCATATTAACTTTGATAGAGTTACAACTTCTTTCTGCCATTTGATCTTAATCATAAAAGGAATTTTTTACTTGAAAAAATGAATTTGGGGGAATTTAACATCTTTAAGGTAAATCATATGAGATTCTTCAAGGTAAATTTCATAAACTTATTTTCCGTCTTCTATTATTTTTTTATTTTAGTTTTAGCATTGTTTTATTAATTTTTTATCTAAGCTCTGTTTTAATAGGTCTTCATTGGTTACACTGAAGGTTTGATGTTGTTAGCAATATTTCTTTAAAAAACCTTCAGTTTACTTTGTGTTGGTTTAGTGGGTCCTAACCCAGGTTCAGAGTTAATTATGCCAAACAAATCCCTACACTACTAGCCCTTTCGACATCAACCCGTGGAGCACAGATTGAAGCCTCACCCAAAGCAGTATGGGGGGATGCTGGAACCAAGTTTCCACACCCATAGATCAACGTGATGTCATTTTTTTCCATAAATATGCCTTCGCGCATATCGATAAGCCCTTATGGCTTATCAATGTAGCTTCCCTTAATCAGCCTCTAGACCTTTGTGAATGTCTACGATTGGCTTTTGCGGACCTTGAATAGGCAGATTAACTACTTACGCGCATCATAGATTACTTCTAACCTAGTATTTATTTAGATCTACTTAAGTGTTGGCTAATTGAACATACAATGATATAATCTTCGCGTAAACCCTTAATGTCAATTGCGTTCATATAACAATATAAATCTAGTAAAGTTGCGCATCAATACAACATTATTTCATACAACCATTACTCATCACAACATAAGCGCATTCATACATAACAGAAGTAAAGAGATAAACATAGATATTTATGCAACAATCCTCTTTATTAATATTCATTTCAGCTTACAGACTCAAGACTTCCCTGCGCACTCAGCCGCAAGGGTCCGTGCACTCAGCTGCGGACACTACTCTAGGCCTCTGCGCACACAATTGCAGAGCCTTCCTTCTTTCTCTCTTGCGCTAACTTTCTAGACTTCTCCCGTAGACAACTTCATTACTTGCCTTAGACATCCCTAAGACACACCTATTTATACATCCCATGGTCTGCAGACCATGGGTTGATCTTCAAAAAAACAACTTAACTTACATAAAAGAAGGGTAAAACCCTTTTTGACTCTTTAATTATCTATGCGCTCCGCGACCACAACTTGTGAAGACTTTACATATTTTTACATAAAACTTGGGCTTTTGCCCCAAAATTGACCCAGGGGACCCCATCTCAATAGGCCCCCAACACGAAGATCGTGACTTGCCCTTGAGTCACTCGGCTAGTGCGGAGATCTTGTTGCGAAGATCCCCCAACTCCACATGTGAAACTTCTACTTCAGCCGCGCTCTGCATGAATGCCTGCTTGATCTGGTGTTACACAGTAATTTGTCACTGTCCTCATCTCAGTCCCTCTATTGTGTCATGTATCAAACACACATGTCCATATCTTCCCACTTAAATAGTGCTCTCTAATGCTGAAGACTGACCCTTTTTTCCTAAGTTTCTGCATCGTCGCTAGTAAACACTTAAAATCCGCAACGATTCGTGGTCATGAACTATATTGTTGCGACGTCATCGTAGGTGTACACCTGTTTCCTACGACGGTCAAATTTTAGGGCTCGGCACAAGTCTTCCAGATTCTTGTTGTGACGATTGGTCTGAATGCATTGCTCCCTTGTGATGTCGTCACTAATACCTAGTTCGTGACCTTCGACAATCTAGATTAGGTGAATTAGTTCAAACAGTCGGCCTTCTGGATGTTTCTAGAGCTGGTTGTTGGGTCAGTTTTGGTTGCTTTTCCTCCTCTGGGATGGTGGTTCCGCCTCTTGTGCAACCTCCCTTGAGGATAAGCTCCCTCTCCCTCATTTCATGGAGACTCCTCCTATAAAATCACTCACCATTGCTATGATCTGCTAGTTCTTTAGTTCTTCAGTGCTGGAATTAGTGTTTGCTAGTTCTTTAGTTGGGAGTTGCTGGTTTTGAGTTTGGTAGATAGCTTTGGTGTGAGTGTGACAAGTGTGGGAGTGTCTTAACCTTATATTAGAGCTTGTGAGTGAGAGAGAGATATCATCTATTTGGGAGACCCATTCTTGAGAGTGAATGATTGAAGAAACATACTGGCTGGACCCTTCGAGAAGGCTTGTGACGTTAAGACTTGGTTGTAAGCTTTGCTTTTGATTCATTTTAATACAATCAATGATGATTTCCTATATCTTGTGTACAATTTATTTGATAGCTTATGATTTCTTGACTTTATAAGTAAATAGATCATTGTTGTTCTCGGTTACCTGCTATGTTGTTTTCTTGTGGTGTTTCAGGTTGATTGCTCATTGAGGAGAAAGAAACGGAAGCTGGAGCAGTGCAATAGAAACTTCATCAACCGTCAGTTTGAGGTAGGCCTCCAACGATGACTATTTAAAGGAATCGATTGTTGTTTAGTCTTTGCTATGACTAGACCCACTCTAGGGCTAGAGGGGTTGCCTCTGTCCGTAGAGGGAACACTTTCCTTTATCACAAGTTGGTGACTCCGCTGGGGAGCAATGCATTGTTAAGTTCATTTAGTTAATTTTAGAGTTGATCTTGAATTAGGTTTCAGATTTCAAGCCCTACCGTATGTATATCAAAAACCCTAGGATGCAACTAGAATGAGTAAAGCATCTTTCATTTCGATGAACACCTACTTAAAGGAGGGTAGAAAGTTCATTCCCAAGCAAACACAAGTGAATGCAAACACTAAGAAACACAATGCATCAATACACTAATCTCACGATGCATCGATACTACTAATGAAAGATTTAGAGTCCGCTTTTCAATTTCTCAAACATGAAAATTTGAAATGCACATATACTTTCACTTTCGTATATCAAATGAATGCAATCCCTAATTTTTTTTTTTGTTTTGAATTTAAAGAGACAAACAAGCAAGTGTGAACTGATCGATCCAAACAATTGTGATCTATGCTTGGTAGTGAAGAAATCGAATCAACATAAAAAATTGGTTCAATAATCGACACTAAAAATCAACCAGCAAGAAAACAAGTAGCGAAAAAGCCTCAAGCAAATCAATAAGACGGTTGTGGATGGACCTTGGAAAGACAAGTAACCAAGCAAATGGTTTCTCGATGAAACCACTAAACATCTAGGTCACACAGTTGACAAAGAGATTAACTTAGATTCTTCTCTTGTCTGCCCTTCTCTTCCCGAACCTGGCTATGCTCAGCTTGTTCCTGACCAACCATTGGTCAGAGAGAGTGTCGACTTGGATTCACCACCAGTGGTTCACTCTGTTCCCAAAGAACATCATGATTATACTGCTCATGTTCTTCTCATCTCATTAGATTCTCCTAAGTCTGAGAATGACCCTCCTATCCCAGTTGATTTAGAGAGTCCTTCTTCGGTTCCTGTAGAGCATGGGGGCAATCATATGATACCACCACCAAGTAGTTCAGTCATTTCTTTCGACTGGAGTCACTTGACTGCTTTCCACCTTCCATCCTATGTGCCTTTCCAGATTATAGTACATGCCTATGATAAGGCGGTACCTGGCACTGTCTTGGATGAGGGTGCGTCGGTTAGCCTCATACCTTTCACTACGTGTCTTCGATCGCTTTTTTACTTTTTTGAATCAAGACCACTAATTTCAAAAAGTACTCCTTGGTCATAATGGTCAAGCGATTTTCTTGGGTATTGTTTTCTACTTTTTCGAGCTCGAGGGACACAAATTTACGAAAAAGGACCCCCCTAGAGTTTCCTTTTCCGTGTCTTTTTCAAACTCTCTAAACATGAAAAAGACTCCGAGTTTTACTTGTGTCGGACTCGTTAATCCTAACGACATTGGACTCGTCACCATGACGAGACTCGAGCTTCTCCTCCCTAGGGCTTGTTAAACTATTACTAGGTTGGATTCGTTTGAAGGTCGAACTTATATCACAAGAATATGCTATCCCCTTCAAGCTTGTTTTTCAAAAATAACTGGGGTACTTGCCAGCAATGGTGGGGGAAAATTTGGAAGTCGTCATTGGTTACCTACGGTAGCTAATCACTCTTGAATATCAACACTTTTGCTTCTTGTCGAGTTGGGATATCCTCACATCGTCATTGGTCTTTTGGGGTTTTTTGGGTTGCCTTTTTGACTCATTCCATCTGATCCATGTTGTCTCCGTCAGACCTCCAATCCCTTCATACCAAAATGCTGCCACATTCCGGAGTCGTGTCGCCAATATGTTCAAGAGTATAATCCTTCTGTAGTTCACACCCTTACCTCCTCCTCTGATGCTCTATTTCACCATCTACCCTTTGTTCCTTATCTCACGTCGTTGATGGGGGAAACATTATGGCCCTCCTGCGACAGATCGTCTCCTGTCGACACCAGCTCATTATCCAAGAGATTGATCTAGAGATTCCTTTGGGTACCTTGGAGCTTGCATGCCTCGATGGAAATTTCTTTGCACTTAACGACAGACTTTCATCATTGGTCTTCGATTAGATGATTCCACGAGTGTTCGACTTTAGCCCATTCTTCACACTCAGTGGATTGTATTGACCATACCTTGAGATCCATTGTCATTATTGGTGGTTTCTCTTGTGCTTGTTAATGGTTTTCATTATTGACCAGTAATCAAGCGACTTTCTATCATGCTCAACTTCAGCATGTCTATTCGCATGCTAGAATTTGTACTATGATCGGTTAGGGTTTCAAGACCCCGGACTAAGCTTACATATGTTCGGGATGCGTGGATTGGTTCGTGATTACATACATGACTCTTTGATTGGATGGCTGCAACCATACCTGAGTCTTCATGGATGGCTGCGACCATACCTTTGTCATTATATATGGTCTTATCAACTGGGTGGCTACGTCCATACCACAGACCAAGTTTCATATGTCTTTTGGATGGTTGCGCCCATGCCTAGACTACATGTATTTCACTATCAGAGATATCAGTTGTACTTGCGCCTACAAGTTCTTCAAGGTGGTGTCCTAGTTCAGTCATGGTTTCGTAAAGCATTTCACCCCTCCCACTCTCTCGGGCTTCATGATTTAGGGGGCATCTGTTACACAATAATTTGTCATTGTCCTCATCTCAGTCCCTCTGCTGTGTCATGTATCAAACACACATGTCCATTCCCACTTATGCAAAAGATTAAACAATTCTCTGTAATGCTAAAAACTGACCCTTTTTTCCTAAGTTTTTGCGTTGTTTTTAGTAAACCCTTAAAATCTGCAATGATTCCCGATCATGAACTGTATTGTTGTGACGTCGTCATAGGTGTACACCTGTTTCCTGCAACGGTCAAATTTTAGGGCTCGGCACAAGTCTTCCAAATTTTTGTTGCGACGATTGGTCTGAATGCATTTCTCCCTTGCGATGTCATCACTAATACCTAGTTCATGACCTGCGATGATCCAAATTAGGCAAATTAGTTCAAACAGTTGGCCTTCTGGATGTTTCTAGAGCAGGTTGTTGGGTTAGTTTGGGTTGGTTTTCCTCCTCTAGGATGGCGGTTCCACTTCTTGTGCAACCTCCCTTGAGGATAAGTTCCCTCTCCCTCATTTCATGGAGACTCCTTCTCCTATAAAATCACTCACCATTGCTATGATCTGCTAGTTCTTTAGTTCTTCAGTGCTGGAATTAATGTTTGTTAGTTCTTTAGTTGGGAGTTGTTGGTTTTGAGTTTGGTAGATAGCTTTGGTGTGATTGTGACAAGTGTGGGATTGCTAATAGTTTGGTAAGAGGTTGTGGAGTGCCTTAACCTTGTATTAGAGCTTGTGAGTGAGAGAGAGATATCATCTATTTGGGAGACCCATTCTTGAGAGTGAATGATTGAAGAAACATACTGGTTGGACCCTCCGAGAAGGCTTGCGACGTCAAGACTTGGTTGTAAGCTTTTCTTTTGATTCATTTTAATACAATCAATGCTGATTTCCTATATCTTGTGTACAATTTACTTGATAGCTTATGATTTCTTGACTTTTTAAGTAAATAGATCATTATTGTTCTCGGTTACATGCTCTGTTGTTTTCTTGTGGTGTTTCAGGTTGATTGCTCATTGAGGAGAAAGAAACGGAAGCTGGAGCAGTGCAACGGAAACTTCATTAACTGCTGGTTTGAGGTAGGCCTCCAACGATGACTATTTAAGGGAATAGATTGTTGTTTTGTCTTTGTTGTGACTAGACCCACTCTAGGGCTAGAGGGGTTGCCTCTGTCCGCAGAGGGAACACTTTCCTTTATCACATCTGGTCTACTAGCTACTTTGTGGCTGGTCCTGCACTGTCCTGCTTAAGCTTCTGCTGCATACTCTGCAAATTCGCTATTTTTTCCTAAATATTGGCAGAGACTATGTAGGCTTCATCCAACCAAGGCCCCAACCTGGCCTTAAGGACTGCCTCTTTCTTCTACGCTACTTCCATTGTTTAAGCAACTTCTTAGCCTCCTACAGCTTGGCAAGGCACTGTGCCATAACAATGGTGCACATCGTCACTCTTACTTCATCATATTGCTGCTGGATCTCGCAGACTTTTGTATTCAATACCTGCAGGGTGGGACCTTCCTGTAGGCTCGTCACTACTTCCATAGCCTGCTCAAACAACGCGGTGCAATCCACCACCGTAACATCCACCATAGTGACTCCATCTTTAACAACAGCTTCACGCTATTCCCTAACCTCTAGCCGGGTTGAAGGTTGTGATTTCGGCTCTAGTTCTGTTATCTTCATGTTCAAATCGAACTGAAATCTGGCCACCTCTCCCTTGGCATCGCGCACGCCTGCAACAAGTTTTCTAATTTTTGCCTCCAGTGGTGCCTCCTCAGGAATGTGTAGTTCCGACATCGTTTTGCATGCTTCTGTCACTGTGGCCGCCAGCTGGGCGCTCTGCAACTGGATTTTGTATTTTTCTTGCAAGGCCTTTGTCTTCTTGGTGAACATCTTCTCGTTGTTCACTCGATACTCACTACTGAGGTTGAGCGCGTGCTGCTCCTGTGCTCTGAACTCTACTATCACACCTACCTGCAGTGTGTGAAGATACTCATTGGGGAGCACAACTAGGTTGAGGCCGATGTTCTTCAGATAACTTACTATGACCTTGTCATCAGTCACCTCTGTGCTCAAGGATCCATCCCATAACATGACTAACCAGAGATCCAATGATCTGACCATCTTTGCTGCCTAAGTTGTCCATGGTGCCAAGCTCGTTGGTACAACTTTTACCTGCCTTGCACCAACCTGGATCCTGCTGGTCTAGATCTGCAGCTCGTACAGATCCTTCTGAATGGTACTTAGCGCCTGCTGTTGCTGCTATTTGAACTACTGCAACAGTTCCACTGTGGTATCACACACCTTATCTCTAATCTCGTCAAGGTCACCTTCTGTTAGAGTGATTGGATCCAACGATGGATTTGACGCTTTTGATTTCTTTTGGGGCCCTTCTTTCTGCTGATCCCGGTACCTTTTTATCTAGAAGGGAGTGCTCTGTTCCTGCTGACCACCACCACCCTGCTCTGACTATTCCTCTTCCTCTGTTTGGGGAGAAAGGGACTTACCCCTTCACTCGGAGTCGCGCTCTTCTTGTTTGGCCTGCTGCTTCACAGCGCGCTCCTCTTCCACCTGGGCCTTCTCCCCAGCCTCTTTTCTACGCTTCTCGGCCAACTACTGAACCTTTTGCTTTGCTACCTCCTTCTTTTTCTTCTCCATGGATTTGCTGGTGCTCGCAACCAGATCGGATGGAGTATGCCAATCTGCCTACCATTGCTTGATAGTTTCTTGGATGGCGTCATCCATGTCCAAGTAAGGCAGATCAAACCATTTTTGTTACGGATCCTTCCTCACCCTGATGTACACATGATGGAAGTCATCTTTGAACTCCGCGTATTCTAACAATTGATCAAACACAATCATAGACAACCATGACTTCTAGTTGATGGCCATGCACAGGCTCGCCTCCATCAACACCTAGAAGACTCTGGTCTCTGTGATGCTTGCGACGTCCTTTGTTGCCCAGAGGGATGCAAACTGTGCAGCCTCTGGCAATCCCTTGTCCACGGGAGAAAACTGACTATCCTCTGGTAGATCCCAAGCAATGAGTACAATTGAGAGCAACAACCATGCGTATTGGAATGTTTTTGTTTCGTCCTAAGCCTCACGATAGTTTGCAAGGAACTCACTACAAAGGTAGTGCGACCAATTGAATTGCACGCCCTCTGCGCACTGTGCAACCAATGAAATAACTGGCGCCGAAACCTCGTCCACGCGACATTTCCTTATGACCTTTCCAGCGAGGATCTGCATGGCTATTTTCACTGCAAGGTCGGTGATAGATGTGATAGAGTACCCACGCGACTTCTTCACTAAATTGAATTTTTCCTTCATCTTCTCTATGAGGTCGCGCTCACTCATCTTTCTTGCAAATTCCTTGGCTGGATTCAATCCTGAGTGCGGCAAGAGCATGATCCAATGGATCAGCATATCTATAATCGGGATCAGCGTGCTCAGCCACAAACATTCGTCATGCACCAAGGTCAACAATTTCTTGATAACAATGAGGTTGATGTTGGAGCGGTGGTAGTGGGGCACCCATAGCAGGTTCAATAACCTCAACTGATTCACTCCGCGAATCCACTCCACAAGCTCCAACGCGGTGACACCAGACTCTTTATAGTACACCCTCTTCATATAGTTTTCTGTTGCAAGGTGGGGGAACCTCTCGCGGTCCACCAAATCCCAGTCCTCTAGTTTTAAATGGGGAACCCGTACCAAGCGTGGACCTTTGAATGTAATTCTCTCTGATAACAAAGGTGTATGAATGAGGAACTTCTCTACGTCTGGATCTTTGGTTATCTTCACTTTTCCCTTACGCAGAGGGATATAATCCAACAACTTGGATATAGGCTCCACGCCCTCAACATCTATATCCTCCACGCCGTCTTCGACCTCCAAATCTACCACTTTCCCCTTATCCTTCATCGACTGTTTTTCTTTCTTTTGGGCCTGTGTAGAAGAATGATTCCTCAGTGATTCACGCATTGGCAATGACCTCTTCTGCTTGTCTTTCTTCGATTGGGGGACTTCCCGCACCAGTGTAGGTTTCGGCCTAGGTGACCTCGACACCATAGGTGTTAACACTCAGGTTGTTCCCTTTGAATCCCAAGGGAATACGACTGAGGTAACCACAAACCAATCTTTGGACTGCAGGTCCTAGCCTACCAGCAGTCAGAGAGGGCTCTCTCTTTAGGATTTAGCTTTATTTAAGGGATGATTTTAGGCTAGATATGATGCACATGGATTTTGTTTGAGTTTGGTGGGATGGTTGATCTATTCAAGCAGAGTTGGCATGCAAAGTGTAAGAAGTTCAAACCATTGGGCATGGAGTCCATGAATGTGAACTGAAGGGTGTGTTTTCCTTGGTAGAAGAGGGGAATATGGAGCATGATAGCTACACATGGCACAATGATTAATGCTGGAACGAGGATGAAATGGAGGTCAGGGGATGAGAGGCAGTTAAGGATATCTCATCCAGCCAAAGAGGGAAAGTGAATGAAGACTATGTAGGAGCAATGAAGGATTCCTATACAGCATTCAGAAACGAGAAATAACTTAAACATGATCAATTAAGTATGCATATTCATCACTAATTCGGAGGAAAACATAGAAAAGTTACAAGAATTGAGCACAGTGGGCATGAAAACCAGTTCTGATCTATTCCTTCTTCCTGCAACTTAGATTATGATATATAGATGATACTGATACATATAAACTGATAAGCACAGGGAGGAAAGACTTATTGAACCATGAGCAAGCACGTGAATTCCACATCAAGCTCTTCAGCAATTGAAAGCACAACCAGCCAGTTCAGATGCAAACATTCCAACAATCTTTGACTACAGAAGTTCTTAAGCTTATAACACAAGTCTAGAATGAGAAATAAAACCAACCAAACCTTTTCATAATGCAGAGGGAGGTCTTTATAGAGAAAATATCTAAAAATATCTACAACAGCAGATCTGAGACAGATCTGAAGAAATGAATGATTCTAACCTAACATTTATTGAAAATAAATGAAAGAATGTCTATCTAACAGCTGCGCTGGAGGCAACAGCAATAAGAATGAATAAATATTGGTCCTTTGAGCAAAGCGCTGGCACTTCTGCAATAACTGTGCCCTGGGACTTGATGCACTGCTCATATGTGGCTTTATACATTGTTTCTACAAAATTGGGCCTGGAAACACTTGAACTGCCTCTTTAGGCGAATCTGCTGCTGCTAAGTGGCTTTAAGACATTTAATAATGAGTTGGTGAGCTTTGATGGCTCAACATTGCTTTATTGACCTTGATGGGGGCCTCTTAAAATTTTCCTGCTTTGGAAATACGGATTCCCACCAAGAACATTAACTGATACTCTCTGTCGCTTCACTGATAATCTTTAAAACTGAATCTGGGCTGCCTTCTCCCACTGATACACTTTGCCGCTTCAAAATCACCCCTTTGTCCTTTAACTGATACACGTTAATATCAAAATCACCCCTTTCTAGCCGCTGTTTGGCCAAAAGGACTGTTGTCATGCTGTCTGCTGCCTTAGGAGCTGCTATTGGCACTTGGCCGATCAAAAATGCCTCCAAACTGATAAATTTGCAATAACGGGTGGAATAGTGGCACTCTGGAGGCATGCCGAGGCCAAATCATGCCTTTTGGAAGTATTTCGAGCCTAGAGCGATCTCATATAACCGAGGAATGCCTTGTTTCTTTTGCAGCTGTGGTGGGCGCGCGCGCCGCATATAAAACCATGAAAATGGCCCTTTTTCTTTAAAACAGGCAAAAATGCCTTAACACATGAAAAATCCATCAAAAATGGGCAGGAGCGATTACTGTTGCCAAAAATAGATCTGGGCCGCTGGATCCGGTGTGGGCCGATCCAACGGCTGGCGCTAACTTGGCGGTCGGCGGATCGACGGTCCCAACATATAAAAACTTGCGATGAGCGATATAGAGGGCGGACCCGAAAATTCATTAAGGCCCTCTTTATTTGAAATCGGGTCCAGCCCATCGGCGAAACCCAAATCGGTGGAGTTTATTGAAAAATGGGTCCGCGGACCCGAAATGCATTTAAACTGCCCTTTATAACTTTTCGGGCCCAAAATACGGCGCACAGTACCATCCCTTTCGGACCCGACGCATATTATGCTCTGTTTTATTGTATTTTGTCTCCGGCATATCGGAGCCTTCCCATTCGCTGTACAACGAGCTCCTTTTGGACCAGAAAACTTTACATGCCGCGCTTTATAATATTTCGGCTTCGCTGGTGGGAGCCATATATGGGGCTATTGCGATAAAACATTAGCCGTTGATCTGGGGGCCCGATCCAACGGCTCCCGATCAATCGGCATATCGGCAGTCGGAGGGACCGGGGGTGCGGCGCTTTATTGTTGGAGCGATGCGATAATATTATAATATATGTGATACAATATATATATGAAATGCAATACAATATATATATCGCATCGGCGGGTGGAGCGGGGGTGTAACATATATGATATGGAATGTTGCGAGACCCGATCGCCGATATGCGATCGGCGGAAACCTTTCAGCGCTGAACCCATCGCACACATAAAGTAAAGCCAACACTTAATATTTCCCGACCTCCAACAGCGTTATCGCGTCGGAGGGAGGGCCATGCATTCAGAAGGGTTTATATATGGGTTTTATCATACCACTGCCCCCTCTCGATAGCGATATCGCATCGGAGGGGGACCAAAAGACCCCTTTACACATCGGAGCATGAAGTTTGTAAAAATGCATAGGCTAATGAATTCGGAGGAGCCATTTTGAATGTTTTGGGTGGATTCTAAGGCATCGGAAGGGGTCCGATAGCCCGAAAAGGAGGGATTTTATGCCTTGAGAAGGTGAAAACAAGTCAAAAAGATGGTTTTCTATAGATATGAAGGGAATTTTATGCTTTGTGAAGGAGTCAAAAAGCATTTGGGAGGTTTTATGGAGTGATGAAGGGTTTTATGCATCGGAAGGAGTCCGAAATGCATGAGAAGATGGTTTGAGGGGGGCAATGAGGGTTCTTGCTAAGTTTCAGATAAACTTAGCAATTCCCAAGTGTACTTATGGTTATTTTTCAACCAGGGGGAGGGGATAAGTATATAGGGGAGTTATTAACATAGTTTTAGTAGGGGAAGGGGAGATAGATAGGGAGCTACATTATAGAGTTAGTAGTTAACATGATAATGATAAGAAAAAGTGCTAAGTATGTAAATCTTAGGCTATCAAGTAGAAATGAGACTTGTAGAGGAAGTATGGACATTCCTTGAGTAAAGTAGATCTTTACCAAGGCAACTGATATGAAAATGATGAGACAAAGAGATATCAAGTAGATCTTGACCTCTTCAAGGGGGAGTTAGTGAGTGATTGGGGAGAGAGGAAGAAGGGAAGTTAGACATGCCTCGTTTGAACTCCTTCAAATGGAAAACTGCCTCAAACTTGTGATATGAATAGATATGACACTTGAAAGGATGAAATGGATCACAAGCCATGATTCTGCAACCACAAAGCTACCTACCCGACCTACTCACCTAGTATTTTCTCTTCTTTTTGGTTTGGGTGCTCTTGAACTAGCATACCCAGCTTTTCATTCTTTTATTCTTGCTGTCCTCCTATCTATATCTACATTTATTGCATCCAGGGGCTCAGATTAAGCTGTTGAGCACCCTTGTTTCTCTACCTATCTACAAATCTGCCAAGATTAAGCTGTTTGGACAGATAATGATTCTCTATATTCTACAACAGGAAATTGAAACCTAGGGAGACCAAGATTAAGCTGTTTGGCCCTCCCTTAACTGAAAACTCATCAAAAATGGAACACAGCAGTGGCACTTAGACTAGCACACTCTCATGGACACTTTTTTGGCCTCTGTAGCAAATATGGAACATTGCAGCATGCAAAGTATGACATATTTGGCATGTAAAAATGTCGATCATGAAAGATGAATACCTGCTGCAGCAGGAGGCTAACAGTAGGCACAACAGCCAGAGCCTCCATGCTCATAACCTCTTGAGCAGCTCCCTTAGAGGATACAATTCCTCCAGTGCTTGCAGTTTCTCTTGGTCTGGACATCATGCTGAGAATAAACCACTGGGTATCCTCGAGTAACTTATCAAACACAGAGATAGTGACCAAATCTACGAAAACCTGAGGATTCATAAACGTTTGACAACACAGCACAAAATTTCTAAGGATGCAAAGTGTTTTTTGTTGGATGACCACACGTATTTTATAGGCGAATTTGAATTCAAATTCGACTGTTGCCCCCAAAATCCATCCATAAATGCTGATTTGGTGGCAAATATCGAAGGATTTCATTCTTAAATTCAACCTTAAATTCCACCCCCCCACTCTAATTAACTGTCTCCTTACTATCAAATCATGAACAGTGACTGTAAGGGTCATTTTCCAGCTGTGTTGCGCAGTCTCTCCCCGCATAGTGCAGCTCCCTTCATGCTTCTTCTGGGATTGTGACATCACCATTTTTCACATAGCCCCCCTGTCGCGTAGCTCTACAACCCAGGTAGTGTACTTTATAGTCCCATTCTCCCTTGCAGCTACTTGGAACTCTAAGACTGTGCTACTGTCATGTAGTCATTGGGCCGAATCCCTCGTATATGACTTCAATCAACTTCCATTTACCCTTCCCAGAAATGGATCTCCATTCAACTTTGCGAGCTAAACTACTCCACCATCTGTCATTTCTTTGATGACATATGGTCCAACTAGTGCATATGAAATTTCCCTGGAAACTTAGCAAACTTACTGTCATATAACAAAACCAAATCATTTACCTTGAAGGTGCACAATTTTATTTGCCGATCGTGCCAAGCTTTTTCACGGTCCTTCTGAACCTGCTAATGGAATCCAACCAGAAATCTATCTTCCTCGAGCTTGATTAGCTACGCGAGCCATTCTTCTAAGGCTCCGTGGTCTGCCATTCTTGTGACAACCACTATGCGTAGAATAGGCATAATGTACTCCATAGGCATCCCAACTTCTACGCCATAGACCAACCTAAAAGGTGTCTAACCAATAATATTTTTACAAGTAGTTTTGTAAACCCATAAAACTGCTGGTACGTGCATGTCCCAATCATTTCGTTGTACGTTGCATACCTCATTAGCGCATTCTCCAATATCTTATTAAAAGCTTCAATCATTACATTGGCCTGAGGATGATATGGCGTACTCTTCTGATGATAAACCTGGAATTCTTCTGTCAGTGCGCTGATCGTTTCATTGAGAAAATGTGTACCACGGTTTCTCATCAATACCTTCGGGCAATTGAACCTGGTCAACACATATTCAAACATTTCTTTGTTGTTGCCCCTGTGCAGTCTTTCACAGGCTATGCCTCTGCCCATCTAGTCAAATACTCATTCACGATGATGATATAACACGCACCAATTTTCTTGCCTGGAGGTTGAATTAGTCCTATAAAATCAATTTCCCATTTCTCAAATGGCTGCAATGACACCTATAGATTCAGAGGCAACTCATCCCTCTGCAATGGCTTACCTATTCTTTGACATGCATTGCATGCCCTACAATATGATTTAGAATATTTATGCAGTGTCGGCCACCATAATCCTGCACGCAAAATCTTCTGCTCTATTTCTTTTCCTGAATAATGCCCTCTCGCAGCTCCTCCATGAGCTTCAACGAGGATACTATTTCGCTCAAAATCAGGCACATAATGTCGAAGTATTTTTTCCGATCCCATCTTACACAAATGGATTGAAATGATCGAAAAGTCTACTGCACGCACCACCAATTCTTTCTTTTGTTGACTAGTGTATCCCTTTAGCGCCGTCCCTGTAGTCAGGAAGTGGATAATGTCCGCAAAGTGATTATCCTCTACATGCACCATGAAGAGATGCATGTCAGGCAGCCCTTCCTCCAAATTAGTAGGCTCCTCTCCTGTCTCAATGTGTGACAGATGGTTTGGCCCTGCATTCAACCTTCCTGGCTTCACAATCACCTCAAAATCGTATTCTTGAAACAACAACAACCATCTGCATATACCCCACCCAACACAGGCTTATTGACTAGATAATTCAATGTAGAATGGTTTGTGTACATCTTGAAATGTCTGCCTAGCAGGTAATGTCTGAATTTTTGGAGTGAGTACACCATGGCCAACCCTTCGCGCTCTATCGTCGAATAATTTTTTTCAACGTTTGACAACTTCCTGCTCACAAATGCTATAGGATGGTCCATCTTCCCTTCATCAGCTTGTGTCAGCACTGCTCCTAGCACAATACACGCAGCATTAACATGCACATGGAATTCCTTCTTCCAATCTGAGAAGACTAAGATCGGTGTGGTAACCATCTTTTCGTTCAGTACGTCCAAGATGTGCTGACATTATTCATCCCAACAAAATGTAGCATCCTTCTTCAGCAAATTTTCCATAGGCACAATAATATGAAACTCTTGATGAACTTCCAATAGTATCCAATATGACCTAGCATTGCGCACATCTGTTTGACACTTCATGAAGCCTCCAAATTGACTAGGACCGCGATCTTAGTAGGGTCCACCATTAATCCTTTCTTTCATACCACATGACCCAGCAAAATTCCGAAAGGGACGCAAAACAAGAATTTCTTCAGGTTCAGTGCAATCTAATATCTTTGGCATGTATCCAACATCAATCGCAAACTGGCTACATGGCGCTTTACTAGCCCAAACACTGCCCAGTCATCAAAATATACTTCCAGGAACATGTGAATAAATTATTTGAACGCCATGATGATTACGCATGGGAAGATCGTTGACACGTTCTTAAGTCCAAAAGGCATTACTGTATACTGGAAACATCTCTACTCCGTCGCGAAGGTGGTCTTACTCTTGTCTTCTGGCGCAATCTTAATCTGATGGTATCCAGAGAATCGATTAGTGAATGAGTAGGCCTCCTGCCATCCAACATTATCTAGTACTTCATTTGTGAATGGTGTCGGAAAAGGATCATGAACGCAGGCATCGTTAAGCTTCCTAAGATCTACATAAATTTGTATTTCCCCTTTCTGCTTCTTATCTTGGACTACCATTGGGCTCACCCAATCAGATTCCTCCACTAGTTCAATAATGCCTACCTCAAGCATATTATCCAACTCTAAGCGGACCTTTTATTTATATTTGGGATTAAGATGATAAGGCCTCTACTTAATCGGCTTCACGTCTGGATTCAAGGTAATCTTCATTACACCCAAGTCTCCTATGATACCTTTCAGGTCTGAAAATTTTGTAGGGAACAAATATTGATAGTCATGGAGCAACTCAGCAACCTTATCTACTGTGGCATCATCCCAATACTCCCCAATCTTTGCAAACTTCGGCTCCACTTATGTGCCAATGTTTACTTGCCTAGTTTTCAGTGGCGTTGTTATCACTTAAGAATTCTAATGCCAAAATGTCTCACATTAGTTTGATGGTAAAGGTCAGTGCTAGTCTAAGTTTGATTTTTGTTTGCCTTAGAGTCTGAGTCTTAGGAGTCTTAAGTCAACTATGCATTCTCACCGGTCATTCTCATTCATTACCGGTCTCATAACCATGTGTCAGTTTGTTCAAAGGTTACCATGTGCCACAAAACTCTTTAGGTGATTTCGTAGCGCATGTAATCATTTTGAAGTGTTTTCGCAGCGCATAAATCCTTTTTAGCAGTTTCGCAGCGCAACATGTTTTAGGTGATTTCGTAGCGCATAATTCAAAATTTACACTGACTACGCTACGAAATCGGAGATTCGTGCATTCCGCAGTGAATCTTTCCTAACTGTCAAATCTGTCAAGTTAAGTTATGGTTGCGTCATTCATTGTCAGTTTATGCACTCCACATATCATGTCCAACCGCTTATCTCCATTATTACAGCCACTAGGTACATTGGTACACACGGATTGCAAGTTCCAAGAAAAGCCAGGTATTCACAGTCTTAATGATGATTGTATTCGTTGCATGAGGAACAAGTCTGCAAGTTTTCAATTTGAATACATTGTTATCAAGCGAGGCAGCCATTCAAGCAAGGCAGAGATTGAAGTTTGAGTAGCGACAGTGTTTCAAACGTTCATGGAGGGATCGGCAGAAAGAAAGGACCACAGATCAAGCAGATGTTTGAGAAACGAACCTGAAGGTTTAGACATAACCTTGAAGAACAGAGAAGTCGAGCATGCATTTAAACAAGCTGGATGTTGGAATTTTTGCAAGAAACTCCAGGGAGGTCATGCACAAGTCACCAAGGAATTTTCCCTGAATTTCACAGGACTAAACTCAAAGGTTGGTATGTTGGAATTGCAGGTCTCACCAGACATAATATCCACAGTTACAGAGATTCCAAGGGGGCAAGAAAGTTGGTTCAAGAATTTCAAATTTGATATGACCCCATGCAAAGAATTTCTAAAGAAGGAGTTCATTAACTCAGATTTAAACAAGTATGTTCCTAGAAGTTATGTCAAAGAATCATATGCCCATTTGCTTACCTGTATATAGAAGTACCTTACCTATGAAGGGAGATATAATAAGGTGTATTCATATCATTTTAAACTTCTGTTTCATTTCACAGGAAAGACATCTATTGATCTACCTTTTTACTTATTCCACAACTTAAGCAAAATGTGTGACAAGGTGCAGCTAAGGAAAGAAGCCTGTGAGACTTCATTGTTCCACCATGGCTTGGTTAAGTTGATTGTTCTGCATGAACTCCAGAGGGTAGGTAGGGACTGGCACACATTCATTTTCATGTCTGGTTTCAAGAACAAGACCGGTCTCAGCCCTCAAGCTACAAAAGATCTTCTAACAACAACTGGTCATCAGGCAGAAACAAGATCCAAGAGGTTTTCAAAGTTAAAGGCAAGGAAACAAGTAATAGAATCCACCAGGCCACTGAATATCTAGGATACACCTCAGCAGTCCTTTAAAGAGAAAACTCAGGTTAAAGAAAGTGCACATGAATCAAGCACAGGTGAAGGAGTTCAAAGAAGAAGGACTAGGAGCCAGGTAGCTAAAGAGAAAGGCAAATCAAGGATTATTGAAGAAAGCCTTGTTTCAAAGGGAGACTTAAATGACTTATTGCAAGCCATCGATATTGAAGAATCTCCACTAGTTCAAGAAGATTTGATAGATTCAGGAAAAGACAAACCTAAGAGATTAAAAGCCTCGAAGAAACTCAAGTTTGATGATCAGGTTGATCAATTTGTATTTAAACCAAGGAGACCCATAACAAGGAATTTCAAACAAGTACAGGAGGTACTGCCAAGAGCAGATGAAATAGGGGAGGTAACACAGCTTCATGAAAGAAAGGATAAAGGCAAAGCAGTTGCCATTCAAGAAGAATATAGTGTGGAAGACTTGAAAAGGAGATTGGAATTGGCCAACTTTGAAATTGCTAGACTGAAGAAAGCTGCCAGGAAATTTGCAGTTAAGGAGGCTTATTTTAACCAAATGTAAGCTCGGTGGGAGGACCAAACATTTCAAATTCCAGAGGTGGTTGATTTTAATGTTCAATTCCATAGCTGGACTATTCCTGTAATAAAGGAAGCTCAATTCATCAGAAGGGTTAATTCAAACTTGAGAGCTGGGATTAGAGGCATGAAGAAACAAATTGAAGACTTAAAGATACAGTTAATCTAGCTAAAAGAATCTCCTTAAAGAAATCCCACTTCAAGTAAGGCTATGTTTCAAATTTTGATGGTTTTGCTTGGTACAATATTTCTTGAAGAATCATACATTTCCATTCAGTTTTGAAAGGCATTGGAGCAGTTGAAAGAATGTTTAAATAGCAAGAGGCTCAAAATAGAAAAATTTTGGGTTGAAACTATGTTTTTTGGAATAACACAGCAGTTTCGTAGCGCGCTACGAAACTGCTGAAGATGATGACTAATGCTCAGTAGTTTCGTAGCGCGCTACGAAACTACTGAAGCTACACAATCTATTCTCAGTCAACCGATTTTGAAATACAAGCGGAAATTTTGAAAAGGGAATATCTTCAAGGGATCATCTAAAGCTATCAACTCTCAACAAGGTCAAGACAGGTGGAAGAAACATATATTTGAATCCAACTCTAAACTTTTTGTGATAAAGTGATCTCATTTACTACAGTCCAAGATATGTCAGACAGCTTGGAGGAGCTTTTGTCTTCACACATGGAAAAGGTTGACAACACATCAAGGACGTGGCATTCTGAGATGTTTTGTATAATCAAAGATGAAGGGCATAGTTCATTGGATTCGAACATCTTTGAGGAAAACCAAAGGCCGATAAACAGGGACAGTTTTCTATCTTTCAGGGGCAATGGAGAAGATGTGACATTGAAGACCAGTATGGAGCTTTGAACATCCACCACAGCCAAACTAAAAAGGGACCACATGTCAAAGAATGAGAATGATTGTAATTAAGGCTATTATTAGCATAATATGGAGTTAGACTCCTATTTGATTTAGATCTCTAGAAAGTATAGTTGCAGTTTGTTACATTTAATAGGTAGTTAAAAGTTGAATAGGTGTCATTAGAAGTAGATTTCGAGTTCCCCTCATGCTTGAGGAGGAATCTCAGTCAGGTAGAAGAGCTCTATATATAGGAGAAAGAAAAATGTAATAAGGGTTGGAAATTTATGTAAAAAAGCTCTGTTATTTGGCTTATGTAAAGACTCTGTTTCTTTTGGTAATACAGTACTAGCTTCTGCTTCTCAAGAATCATAGAGAGTTCAATGTATGAGTTTCTTTTGTTGTCTTTTCATGTTATCTACAGTGTTATGAGTATTTGATTACTTAGAAATCACTTGCAGTGTTCTAATTTCCTTCATATACTCGTAGACTGTCCTTTTTGTGTTTGGTGTGCTCTACCTATATTGAAATCTGAATGCCTTGACTTTATGCAAAGCCAATTCTACTGTTAATACTAAATCACATATGACTCCATAAGCCCAATGGATGCTTGTTAATTTTGTTTCAACCATCTTCATTCCTATTTGTTTCACAAAGAGTTAGCCATCTTGATCATAATCAAAAACCTTCAATCCTTTGACAGAGCCCTCTCAGGCTAAGGAGGCTAAGCCTTAGCTAAAAGATTGGTTTGAAACAGTTACTTGAAGTCTTCCTAGTCTGCAGCCTTCCAGGGCTTGATTTTGAGATCACAGGCGTGATGATGTCTGGATTCTCTATCTGTGGTCCCTCAACTTCACGGTGGGCCTCTGCTTTTGGGATGTTAATATTCCTTGGATCCTCATCATCTCCTTCAGCAGTCGCATTATAGCATTAAAGCGCATGGTGCAATTGGGTGCTCCAGTCTGGTTGAATCAATTCTAAAGGATCCTATCGTATTATGAAGATCATTGCCTTAACCTCCTGCAGCGCCTCAACAATGTTTTCAAACCCATCCTCGAAGCTGAATGTCATAAAAAATAATTCTCTTAATATATTCCACTCCGCGGTGCCATGGCGGAGCTCCGTTTCTAGGTACCAATTCATAGGAATGATGTCCAAAGTGTGACAGAATATATGCACCCACTCTAGCTGCGGCTCCATTCCATAAACCTTAGTCCACTTTGCTAAATGATCACGTGGATCATTTCTTCCATCATATTTCTCCGTTAACCAAACTTTTGGGTGACCAAATCGCAACCTCATCATTCTCCTATACTCACGCCATGCTTCAAAGCTATCTTTATGCATACCCCACCACCATTCGGGCATAGCACGCAGCACCAAATCCAATGCTTGGAAGCAATGCTTCTCAGATACTTCCCTTTCAAATGCATCCAAAAACTTATCTACATCAGTTAAACCATCACAGTAAGGTAATTTTCTTACCTCCGATGATACACAATGCAATGCTTTAGTCATCATATTACACCACAGTGTAGATACTTCATGCAACCTATTCTGCCAGTGCTCCAACTCTTCATCTGAATCTAATGTACAGGAGCATTCGCACTCCTGTGCAATTCGTACATCGGCTGTTGGATTAACCCAATCTTGCTCTCGTGCCATTATTTTATAGATCTGATCCAAATCATCATCGCTTTCCTCGTAATCGTGGATTGGTTCAGTATAGCGCGGTCCTTTTGCAGGGTCCAATGGTACTACTACGCAGATGATTTCCTTTCAAATGACATCGTTTGCTTCTTCAAATTGATGACCCCATTCATGTCAATAGCCAAATCAATTACCAGGAGCGCGAGGTATGGATTGCTATCATCAACAATCTGTATCACTTCAAAATCGACCAGCGCACTCACACCTTCTATATCTATGGTTACTCCATGCAATTGCCCCAAGGGGATAATCTTTTATTGATTTTCCATCCTCAATTGAATCGGAGATCACTGCAGCGCAGGTCTCCCCATTATTTCCCACGTCTGTTTAGGCAAAACATTTACATCCAACCCCAGATCCAAAATAACTTGGTCCATCTCATATTCCCCTATTTTCGTGGTGAGTCTCATCTCGCGCCCTATTCTCATCTTGTGTTTGCCTATATTTCTAACTACGCGGTGCCCTTCAAGAGAATTTTCCTTACCGACACGCTTATTTATCAATTCTTGTAGCCCTTTCATAGCCTTGCTTTCATGTAGCAGCTTCATACAAGTCTCCAAAAAGGTGGTAAGCATGGAGGGGTCAACCTCTTCAGATAACTTGTCCTAACTTTCTGAGGTAGAGGCCTCAACGAAGCTCTTCTTCACTTCCATGAATGTTTCCTTTGTGTGCTCCAGATCAAACCCAACTTCCTTTTCTGGAGCCCTGCGACCCATTCACTTTCTTCAGGTTGTTTCCCTTTATCATCACCAATCATCATTCCACTTCGAAGCACAATATTCACATTGGAATCCTCTTTGCTGGGCTCACCCCTCATCATCTATAAATTTTGGGTAGGTCGCTAAGGCTGTACCTTCTTCTCCTACATTTTAGCTATCAATATAGGGAATTCTTCTATCGCGTGGTCAAACTGGGTGCAATATCGACATGACGAGCGTTTTTGGCTCGTACACTCCCATGCATAGTGTCCTGGCACTCGGACATTATAGCAAATAACTTGTCCCCGACCTCTACCAGGTCCTCCTCCTCCTCGGCCTCGTTCGTGCCCCTGATATGCTCCGCGCACTCCCCCAATGCCCTGATCCAGAGGCTGATTTTCTGTTTGCATTCGATACACGAGCGTTCTTTCTATTGGGTTGTGTTATTCTTTCCACGACTAGCCCACGTGATGAACCGGGGGTTGGGGGGGCGGAGCCCCCCCTTTGTTGCGTCGATTGTGCAGCGGGTAGCCCCCCTCTATAGGGTCTGGGGTAGTGCCCTGGGAAATTTTTTTTCGGACCCTATATTAGGTTGGGCAGACCTACCTATGGTTTTGTGCATGGCTTTCACACATGGTTTTTCGATCCATGGTTTTGGACGCGATGGTTTTTCGGTCCATGGTATTGGATGCTTCAGCATGTATAAATATGTATTGTAACATTAAAAGGAATATAATGAAAAAATCAAGCTGGTAGTCCTGGTTTTGGGATCTAGGGGAAAATCTTTGTGTATATGTGTTATGCTCTCACATTGTTTATTTTCTGTGTTTTAGAATTTGTATGCAAGTAATTTCTGTATGGGTTTAAAACCTACATTTGGTATCAGAGTTGTTTTGGCTTCAACAGGACACCTTTGTTGCTGAGGGGTTTTGCTCGTGTCTGTGGTAGACCCCGTTCAGTGGGATATCTATGAGATCGATTCTGGTAGTGAAAGAAGATGACGAGCAGTGGAAATATAGAGATCGAGAAATTTAATGGTCAGAGTTTTGAGTTGTGGAAACTCAAGATGGAGGATCTGTTGGTGGATAAAGATCAGTGGATCGCAGTAGATCCAAGTACTAAACCAACGAGAGTGTTTGATGAAGAATGGAAGAATTTGGATCGAAAGGCAAATAGCACAATATGATTGTGTGTCTCAGATTCAATATTTTTGAATGTATCAGGGGAAGCGATGATGAAGGATTTGTGGGACAAGTTAGGGACTTTGTACCAATCTAAGTCTTTGGTGAATAAACTGTTCCTACGGAAAAAGTTGTATAACGCGAGGATGAAAGATGGAGACTCGGTGATAGAGAATATAAATGCGTTTAATACTATGGTAAGTCAGTTATCTTCTGTTGATATCAAAATTTCAGATGAAGATAAGTGCATTAGTTTGTTGTGTTCTTTAACAGATTTGTGGGATAGTCTGGTTGTTGCAATAGGTAGCAATGCAACTGCCTTGTAGTTTGATGAAATAGTCTCATCCTTGCTGACGGAGGAGATGAGACGGAAAAATATGGAGAGACAGAAAGGTGATGCCTTGTCTGTACGAGGATGGTCCCAGAACAAAAACAAAAATAAGTCATCGAGTGAGAGATATAAATCTAGAGGGAGATCTAAATCTCCAGGAAAACCTATAAAGGTGGTGTTCTGGAAATGCATAAAGGAAGGGCACTACAAAAGGGACTGTAAATCTAAATCCCCTGATAAAGGAAAGAGATCTGATGATGCTCCTTCTGCAGAGGTGAAAACCACCTCAGATGAAGGTGGGGATGTGTACTTGGCTTCTTCAAGTACACATGTAGATCATGAGGCATGGTTGATTGACTCAGGTGCATCCTTTCACTTCACTTCCCATAGAGAGTGGTTCTATGAGTATGAGAAATATGGTGGTGATGTCTTCTTAGGGGATGATAGGAAGGCTAGAATCGTTGGTCATGGAAAAGTAAAGTTGAAGTTGCAAGGTGGAAGGGTTAGAACACTTTCTGGTGTTCTACATATTCCTGCATTGGCCAGAAATCTGATTTATGTAAGCAAGCTGGATGATGCGGGTGTAAAAACAGTGTTTGAGAAGGATACCTGCAAGATGGTTTGGGGAGCACTGGTATTGACATGGGGAGTTCGGATTGGAACTCTGTAAAACATGAAAGGTAGCACTGTTTTTGATGGGTGCAATAGTTTTGTGGTTCCTGAAAGTGCAACAGAAAATCTAGTGGTCTCTAGAGAGAAGACCATGCTGTGGCATCAAAGGCTTGGACATATTGGAGAGAAGGGACTTCAAATACTTCATGGTAAAGGTATGGTAGAAGGTATGAGTAATAGCTCTCTGGATTTTGATTTCTGTGAAAATTCTGTATATGGGAAGCAGAATCGGGTGAGTTTCACCTGGGTGTTTGGACCTATGAAGGTTCCATCACTGGGTAAGTCTATGTACTATGTATCATTTATAGAGGACTTATCAAGGAATACATGGATATATTTCCTTAAGAAGAAATCTGAAGTCTTTGACAGGTTTAAAGAATTTAAGGCTCTGGTGGAAAACCAGACATAGAAGAAGATAAAGGTGCTGAGGATAGATAACGGTGGAGAGTTTTGTAGTAAGGAATTTGAATAATTTTGTAAGAAGTGTGGTATAGCACGTGAGAAGACTACTTCATATACACCTCAACAAAATGGAGTTGTAGAAAGAATGAATAAGACTTTGATGGAAAGGGCAAGAAGCATGCTCAATGTTACCAGGTTAGGACAAGAATTCTAGGCAGAGGCGATGGAGACTGCATGTTACTTGGTCAACAGGTCACCTTCATTAGCGTTGGAGGATAAGACTCCACAAGAGGTATGGACTAGTAAGAAACCCTCTCTTTCACATCTGAGGGTATTTGGATGTGATGCATATGTACATGTTCCAAAGGAGAAAAGAACAAAGTTGGATAGTAAATTTGAAAAGTGCATCTTTATTGGGTATAAGGATGGTTTAAAGGGTTATAAGCTTTGGAACCCAGTAACAAGGAAGGTTGTGTACAACCGAGATGTGGTGTTTAGAGAGGTTAAAAATGTTATTAAACATGAAGTCCAACCAAATGAACTTGAGAAGATAGAGTTTGAGCTTAAGGAGGAAGAATCAGACTCTACAGCAGAGGAGGAATCAGAAGATGAAGAGCCACAAACTCCGGGTGTGAGAAGATCAGTTCGAGAAAGAAGGTAGTCAGAAAGGTATAGTCCATCTGCTTTCTATTCAAATTTTTCTTTATCTATTACTGATGATGATCCAAGAACTATGAAGGAAGCAATAGATTCAGAGGATGGAAAACTCTGGAAAGAGGCCATGGTTGATGAAATGGCATCTTTGCACAAAAATGAGGCTTTGGATCTGGTGGAGTTGCCGGTTGGAAGGAAACCAATTGGCAAAAAATTGGTGTTCAAGAAGAAGACAAATGTAGAAGGAAAGGTGGAGAAATACAAATCTCGGTTGGTAGCAAAAGGTTATTCCCAGGTGCCGGGAATTGATTATGGTGATATTTTTTCTCTTGTTTCCAAGGTAACTTCTATTAGATTGCTTTTATCTGTTGTTGCTGCTTTTGATTTTGAGGTAGAATAAATGGATGTGAAGACAACATTTCTTCACGGGGATCTGGAAGAGGATATCTACATGAAGCAACCTGAAGGCTTTGCAGTGAAGGGTTAGAAAGAATTGGTATGCAAGTTAAAGAAGTCTTTGTATGGGTTAAAACAGTCACCAAGAATGTGGTATCAAAAATTTGATACATTTATACGGGGACTTGGCTTCACCAGAAGCAAAGCAGATCACTATGTGCATTTTAAAATAATTGGTGACCGTGTTATTTATTTGGTCTTGTATGTGGATGATATGTTGTTGGTTGGAAATGAAAAAGAAATTATCCAGGATTTGAGGACCCAATTGTCCTCCAAATTCGACATGAAAGATCTTGGTGCTGCAAACTATATTTTGGGCATGGAAATTAAAAGAGATCGGGCAAAGAGGAAGCTCTGGTTAAACCAGAGGAAGTATGTTGAGACAATATTGCAGAGGTTTAATATGCAGGATGGTAAACCGGTGAAGGTTCCTATTCTTGTAGGTGTAAAGTTATCTGCTGAACAATGTCCCAAGACACAAGAAGAGGAAGAGGATATGTCCCATGTTCCATATGCAAGTGTAGTTGGTAGCCTGATGTTGTGATGCTCTATACTAGACCAGGCATTGCACATGTAGTGGGAGTATTGAGTAGGTTTATGTCAAAACTAGGGAAGGAGAATTGGACAACAACGAAGCGCGTTTTCAGGTATTTGCGTGGCACTAGTGATTATGGTTTGTGCTACCAAGGAAGACCAGGTTTGGATAGAGTTTTGGATATACGTGGTTTTGTTGATGCGGACTGGGATAGAGATCTGGATCAAAGAATATCTACAAGTGGGTATGTGTTTAACCTATTTGGAGGTGCAGTCAGTTGGATGAGTAAGAAACAATCTGTAGTGGCACTATCAACTATAGAGGCAGAATACATGGCAGCCACCCATACAAGCAAGGAAGCAGTTTGGTTGCAGAGATTGTGTTCAAGTATGGGGTTGGTACAGGGAGCTATAAGGATAGACTGTGACAGCCAAAGTGCAATTTTCTTGGCAAAGAACCCCACTTACCATTCAAAGACAAAGCACATTGATGTTCAGTATCACTTTGTGAGGGATATGATAGAAGACAAAAAGGTGTTGCTGGTAAAGGTGGACACTTTGAAGAATAATATAGATGCATTGACAAAATCTGAGAGCTCTTAGAAGTTATCTTGGCGTAGTGAAACAATGGGTGTTGCAGGGCTGGATAAATGACTAAGCTCTCTTGTAGCCCCCTATGGAAAGAAAACAAAAAGTGGGAGAATGTTAGGTTGTGTTATTCTTTCCATGACTAGCCCACGTAGTGAACTGGGGGGTTAGAGTGAGGGCGGGTAGCCCCCCTCTACGGGGTCTAGGGCAACGCCCCAGAATTTTTTTTTGGACCCTATATTAGGTTGGGCGGACCTACCTATGGTTTTGTGCATGGTTTTTCGGTCCATAGTTTTGGACGTGATTGTTCTTCGGTCCATGGTATTGGATGCTTCGGCATGTATAAATATGTAAAGGAATATAATGAAAAAATCAAGCTGGTAGTCCCGGTTTTGGGATCCAGGGGAAAATCTCTGTGTATATGTGTTTTATGTGTTATTCTCTCGCATTGTTTATTTTCTGTGTTTTAGAATTCGTATGCAGGTAATTTCTGTACAGGGTTAAAACCTACACTTTCCATCATCAATTCATAGCTACGGCAGTTACGCTAATCGTGGTCCACTGATTTACAAAAGTTGCAGAATAATTGTTGTGGCGCATGCACAAAGTTTTATAGAAAGTGGCAATTGTCGGTTGCATGTTTTCTAGCCACCTGACAAATAACGTACCATAGCGCAGACCTCATACTTGGTCTTGCGGAAGCCTCCTGCCTCAGGGGCATTAGCCCTCCCCTTGTAATATAATTCATGAAAATAGGGAAATGGTCTTTATCATGCCCTTGGCTTTTACATTTGAGGCACCAAACTTCCTCGCACACCTCCAACTGAGCCACTTTTTCCTTTTTCAAGCTCCGCAACTCTAAGTAGAGGTTCTGCAGCTTCGCATGAATATGTTGAACTCCCAGAGAAGCATCCTCAATAGGTGTCTCCTAAAATCTCATCATGATTTGTAGAGCTTCCGCCTGCGCTCCTATCGTTTGCTGTGACAAAGCAATCCTTAAGTGGGGCGGGATCACAGCTATAAACCAATCATGGTGCTGATTGTCTGTGAGATTCATATTAGCTTTGCGGATCCCGTAATTCACTCTCTGATCCACCTCCCAGGGTGTTTTGATGACCCTCATCGTGATTTCCTTGAACCCCACTACTAATTTCATTTCAAACTTAGGCCTACCGAATTCCTTAGTCAGAGCAGTCTAAGTGTCTGCTAACGATGCCAACAGATTATCAGTGCAGTACTCAATGTACCATGGAAATGCACAATCTTGTAGGGAAGTAATCAACTGCACCTTCTTTATATGATCATCTGTAATATTCTGTGTTGTCCACACAATCTTCACAACGAACCAAAACTGATCCGGGTCCTCACTTCCCAAGCCCTTGAAAACAAGAAACTTCATCGTATTCGACATGTTGAATGGGGGCAAAGGTGGTGGTGGTGTGGGTGAAGGTGTATGTTGTGGAGGTGGTGTGGGTGGATGAGGTATTCGCGAAAAGCCCTGCTTTATAAACTATACAATGCTTCATGATGATGCTTGTACTATTCCCTCGTCGTCACTCAAAGGAGGCTTAATCAATGGGCTATATTCAGGACCTACTCTTTCTTGATTTCTAAAGATTCATCCACTTTGCATAGATCTAAACATCAAGGCAGTGGCATAACCCGCTTTTCACACAAGAGCATTTTAATCCAAGTATTTAAAGATCTCAAATACTTACCTCGCGGTCCCTTGAAGAAGCGCCACTCCACTTCACTATAGTTAATTGAGGTATCAACTGCAAATTCAGTCACAAATCCTCCTATGACACGATCAAGCCAGTGATTGACAGTGCGTGCGATCTTATCTTCAGAAGCTTCCAACCTCCGCACTAGCTCTGGGGTCCACACTATTGGACCATCAAGCCTCCACCTTCCTTGGTCATCTGCCAATTTAGCGATCCACTCATATAGTTCGATTGGGAAGGTGCAAAAGAAAATTTTGTGTATTTCTGTGTATAGATATTTGTCCAACCACTATTCTTTTGTTAGGTGCAAATTTCTATTTTCTTGCGCCGCGAATTTGTGTATCTTTCTATCCAACCACTTCTCAATTTCTTTCTTTGTTAGATTCCAGTGATGTGACATCACACATCTCTTTATGCAGATCTCGGTCTCGACAACGAAACCATTTGTTGGCTTAGTGGGTCCTGACCCAGGTTCAGAGTTAATTGTGCCAAAGAAATCCCTATACTACTGGCCCTTTTGGCATCAACCCGTGGAGCACGCACTGAAGTCTCACCTGAAGCAGTATGGGCAGATGTTGGAACCAAGTTTCCGCACCCAGAGATCAACATGATGTCATTTTGTTCCCTAAATCTGCCTTCGCGCAAATCAATAAGCCCTTATGGCTTATCGATGTAACTTCCCTTAATTAGCCTCTAGACCTCCGCGAAGGTCTACGACTAGATTTTGCGGACCCTGAACAGGAAGATTAACTATTTACGCACATCATAGATTACTTCTAACCCAATATTTATTTATATATTCTTAAGTGTTGGATAAGTTTAACATACAACGATATAATCTTCCCATAAACCCTTAATGTCAATTGCGTTCATATAAAAATATAAATCTAGTAAAGTCACGCATCAATACAACATTATTTCATACAACCATTATTCATCACATCATAAGCGCATTCATACATAATAGAAGTACAGAGATAAACACAGGTATTTTTGCAACAATCCTCTTTATTAATATTATGTTAAGCTTACAGACTCAAGACTTCCCTGTGCACTCATCTGTAGGGGTCCATGCACTCAGCTGCAAACACTACTCTAGGCCTCTGTGCACACAGCTGTAGAGCCTTCCTTCTTCCTCTCTTGCGCTAACTTTCTAGACTTCTGTCATAGACAACTTCATTACTTGCCTTAGACATCCCTGTGACACTCCTATTTATACAATCCCATGGTCCATGGACCATGGGTAGATCTTCAAAAAGCCAACTTAACTTACATAAAAGAAGGGTAAAACCCTTTTTGACTCTTTAATTATCTACGCACTCCGCGACCACAACTTGCAGAGACTTTCCATCTTTTTACATAAAATTTAAGCTTTTGCTCCAAAATTGACCCAAGGGACCCCATCCCAACACTTTTCATTTATTTTGGCTCAGAGAAGCAGTTAATATGACTTTGCATTTCTTTTGGCTCATGGAAGCAGTTAATATGATGATTAAATGGCAAACAAGTGACATCAGGGAGTCTCTTTATTTTACCTTTTTTTTTTAATTTAGTATCATGTTCTTTATTTTTAAAGACCTATTTTAAAACAATATATTCATTAAACAAGAGACATTTGATGCAATTTCATCTTTTATCCATGGCTTCCCTCGAAGTATAATATTTTCTTTCAATAAAAAGGCCTAATTTGTTATAAATTTGTAAGATAACTTAACATGATCTCAACTTAAGTACAACACACATGCTTTCCTCATATTCACTTTTATTGAGACATATTTTCATAAGTGGTCTTGTTGGATTTTCTTTCAATCATGGTTTTTCATTTGCCTTCTCTTTTGGATTTTCATTTTCTGTTTTCATGTGCAATAGGCTTTAAAGTGTGTTGATTTCATTTTTTCTTTGGATTGAATTTTGTGATATTTCCAAAATCTATGTGGGGGAATTTTTCTCACCCAATATCAGTTGGTCTACATGGGGAAATATTTACTATATTTCTTCAATAGGATTTTGTTTATCTAAAGGTCATTTTTATTAAATTTTCACTTTTTTCGTACATTAATCATTACCTATGGGGAACATTGAGATTTGAGTCAAGTAGTCACAAGTTCACGTTTATAAAGGAATGAATGGTATATAGCCTTTGCTTTTAATCCTTCCCATACCCCTCCAAATATAAAATCCTCTACTTTGGTAGATGAAGAGAAGTCTACTGGAGTCAAACTTAACTAGTATCATATCTATTTCTTTAAGTAGAAAGCCTCTTATACCAACCCGCTCTCTTCACGTAGTTTCTAAATCAATTTTCCGAATACAACTTATCAAAAGGGTGGAATATAATAGGGTTGAAAGCACATATGTGTGGGAAGTGTATGCAAACTTGTTGGAGTACTGAACAAGCTTGTTGACAGTGAGTTAATGCATACATCGTATCAAGACAACTTCATCAGGGTACTGAATAAGCTTGTTGGTAGTGAAGTGATGTAAGGAAAAAGAGGTAATTTCATATATAATGGTTCCATACTAATCCTTAAAACCTCCTAGCTATCTTTACCTCCAATTTTTTTTAGAAATGGAAACAAGAAATTCCAGTTTAATTTGTCCTTGAATTAATCTGAGAATAAAAATTGAATTATATTCTCATAGCAACTTGTAAATAGTTAAATAAGTTTAATTAACTTAATGAGCTTAGGAATTTTGAGTTGGAAGTCTTTTTGTAGTCATGTATATGTTCTCCCTAAGTTTTAGGGGTCCAGGATGAGTTTATTTGAGTTGTAATTAGATTAACTCAGTTTACTAAGTTATGATCAGTTAAATTAGTTCTAACTATTTATGGAACTAATAGAGGATTAGTAGTCAGTTGGTGCACTGGCACATCCACAAGTGTTACTTCATTTAACTGAATATTCCCTCATGAGAAACTCATGCATGTCATTTATGAGAAAGACCCAGTTGAGACTAGAGTGCAAGTACAATGTACTAGAAGTTGTATGATTTACTGAGTTGTAAATATCATGCATGAAATAAAGAAGAGGACCTAATTAGGATTGCGCAGTTTTGGAAGCATGAATTCCCTTTAAATAAGGGATATCAAGAAAACTTCTTTAGGGTACTGAATAAGCTTGTTGGTAGTGAAGTGATGTTTGGAAAAAAGGTAATTTCATATACAATGGTTGCATACTAATCCTTAAAACCTCCTAGCTATATTTACCTCCCAATTTGTTAAGAAATGGCAACAAGAAATTCCAGTTTAATTGTCCTTGAATTAAACTGAGAATTAAAATTGAATCCTATTCTCATAGAAACTTGTAAATAGTTAATTAAGTTTAATTAACTTAATTAGCTTAGGAATTTTGAGTTGGAAGTCTTTCTGTAGTCAAGTATATGTTCTCCCTAAGTTTTAGGGGTCTAGGATGAGTTTATTTGAGTTGTAACTAGATTAACTCAATTTACTGAGTTATGGTCAGTTAAATTAGTTCTAACTATTTATGGAACTAATAGAGGATTAGAAGTCAGTTAGTGCACTGGTGCATCCACAAGTGTTACTCCAGTTAACTGAAGATTCCCTCATGAGAAACTCATGCATGTCATTTCTGAGAAAGACCCAGTTGAGACTAGAGTGCAGATACAATGTACTATCAGTTGTATGATTTTGGATTTTAGACATCTTTGGTTTATATTTTCTGAGTTAGTTACCGGAGAACCCACAGTAATAATCATACAACTATCAGTTGTATGATTTACTGAGTTGTAAATATCATGCATGAAATAAGGAAGAGGACATAATTAGGATTGCGTACTTTTGGAAGCACGAATTCCCTTTAATATAGGCTATTCATCCTAGGAATTGCACAAGGAAATATGGGCTTGGCAGGCAGTGGAAATTGGCTAAGAGCGGGCTTGTGAGGAAAAGCGTTGAGCATACTTGTGTGGAATTGTTCTTGTGAGAACAAGATTTGTATGTTCACTCATATTTTTTATTAATGCAATACAAATAGGTGGGGTTTTGAGCAGTGGATTTCCCAAGAGAAACTTATTGTGTTATGCGCCATTGATTTATCTTCTTCTTGTTCATATCGTTTTCATCGATCTATTGGATTTCGCTGGTTGAAAGTAGAAGTAGATTCTTGTCCTGTGTTTTAGTACATTGCATGAGCTTGTGAATCTACAAGAAAATTCTACATGGTATTAGAGCTGAAGATAGTATACTAGAGGAAATTTCAAAGTTTTTGAGTTTAGGGCTACAGGTGAAATTCGAATTTTCATTACATACTTCAGGATCAACAGATGGCATTCTACAGTTTGCGGCTCGAGTATGCATTGGAAGGAAAATCGAATTATATAGCATGGAAGGATAGGATGGAGGTCGTGTTGGAGGATAATGGCTTGAAGGAATTCATTGATCAAGACATTCCTAATCAACCAACATCGGATGCTCAACATCTGGCTGAATGGAAGAAGTGTGTGGCGAGGGCGAGGCAGATAATACTTGAGGGAGTTTGAGACACATTGTCTCGAGTCTCCATGGGAAGGAAACTTTGTATTTTATGTGGAAAGATTTGACATACCTTTTCCAGAACAACAATGACCATAGGAAGTTGGCCCTGAAAGATACAATTTGAAAAATCAAGATGGAGAAAGGCAAGACCATTCCAAAATAATTGACCAAGTTCACAACCTGCAAAGATGAACTTGGAAGTGTTGGAATAACCGTTTCTAAGGATGATATAGTGAGCCTAGCTCTCCTAGGCCTTCCTAAGAGTTGGAATAACTATCAGGACTTTGTGAATGGAAGGGAAAAGATGCTAGATTGGGAATGAAAGTGGTCGGATTTGATGTAGGAGGATATTATAAGAAACACCAGAGATGGTTCCTCATCAAAGACCGATGATGAGGAAAATTGTGCCTTAGCAGGTAAGATAAGGAAGGGGAAAGGGAATGCTTCCCATTCCAAATCAGATTCTTGCCATGGAGGCAAGAAGAAAGACATGTCGAAAGTTAAGTGCTTTCATTGTCATGAGTTGTGCTATAAATTTTCCCCTCAAGAAGTCTACGAAGAAGTCCTCAGGAGGAGCGATGGGTGAGGCTTTGGCCTCTTAATTAGAATTGGAATTTACTCTCATTGCATGCATGGTGTCATCAATGATGGGTAGTGTATGGTACCTTGATAATGGAGCTTCATTCCACATGACTGGTGACAACGAGTTTTTCAGTGACTTGGAGGAGAAGGATCTCCAGATGCACATTGAGATGGGTGATGATGGGAGGTATGATGCTACAGGATTGAGCACAGTTACTTTTCAGAGGGAGCATGGTGCTACTCTCACCTTGAGGGATGTTATTTATGTGCCCGAGTTGAAGAAGAACTTAGTATCAGTTGCCATGTTGGAGGATAGAGGTTATGATGTGGTCTTTAGAAAAGGAAAGGCGTTCCTTAGACACATAGACACAGGTCAGGTAAAGAAGATTGAGATTTGGGTGAAGAATCTCTATATGTTGGAGGTAGAGGATTATGATGCTTTGAGCACAAAAAAAGAGATGGTGTAGAGCCGAGATGTTGGCGGGTTGTCGCACAAGCGATTGGGCCACTTGCATCATGGGGATTTGAAGATCATGCAACAGATCTCTACTAGGCTTCTCAAAGGTATACTTGAGCAACTTGATACATGAAAGGGGTGTACTTTGGGAAAATATACCAAGGATTCCTTTCACTACATAGACAGTCGAGCAAAGGCTATTCTAGAGTGAGTCCATTTACATGTGTGCGGACCATTATCAATAACATCCACAACCAAACACCGATATTATGTTATATTTTTTGATGATTTTTCTCATAAATGCTGGATATTTTTCATGCAAAAGAAGGATGAAACTTTCAAAAAGTTTTGTGAATTTAAAGCATTGTTTGAGAAAGAGTCGGGTAAGAAGGTTAAAGGTATAAGGAGTGATAACGATGGTGAGTATGTATCAAATGAGTTTAAGAAATTCTGTGCAACAAGAGGGATTAAATGGGAGTTGACGACACCTCATAACCCACAGCAGAATGGGGTGGCTGAGAGGAAGAACAAAAGCATTATAGGGGAAACATGGGCGATGTTGCATGTTCAGGCCCTGCCACTACACTTGTGGGTTGAGGCATGCAACACAACAATCTATTTGCAGAATAGAAGCCCACATCAGATACTTGAGATGAATGACATGGGTCTCATGCATTACTTTCTCGGAATGGAGGTATGGCAGAGTGATGGGGAGTTGTTTGTGTCTCAGGGAAAGTATGCCAACGAGATACTCAAAAGACTCTACATGGAGAGCAGCAAACCCATGGAAGCTCATTTAGCAGGAAATTGGAGGAAGGAGGATGCTACTTCAGAGGAAGTAGTCGAAGCTTGTGGGTTCATTCATGTACTTGGCGAACACTCAACCAGATATGTGCTATGTAGTTAACCAACTCAGTCAAGCAATGGTTAGGCCTACCAAGCTGTATTGGAAGGCGGAAAATCATGTGTTGAGATACCTCAGGGGTACTTCTCAATATGGATTTGGAACAAACAGACAGAGGGAGTGAAGCTTCAAGGCTTCAACGATGCAGATTGGGCAGGGAGTCCATCCAACATGAAGAGAACATCAAGAGAGATATTCAGTATTGGGTCAACAATAGTTTCTTGGTACAACAGGAAGCAGAGGTTGGTTGCACTCAGTTCGGTAGAGGAAAAGTACATGGATGCAAGTCAGGTAGTATGTGAGGCCATCTCAATGAGAAAGATCATGGTTGGTTTGTTTGGTTAGAAGATGGATCCAACTATGATTTACTGTGATAATCTGACTTGTATCAAACTCTTTAAAAATCCAGTTTTTCATGATCGGTCCAAGCATACTGATATTCAATATCATCATCTCATAGGTTGTGTATTGAGGTGGATTATGTTGTTGGAGTACATTCCCACGGAGGAGAAAGATGCTGACATTTTGACAAAGGAATTTTCAAGATGTAAATTCGAGTTTCACAGAGACACGATCTGGGTAGATGATAATCCCTTTCTTGTTGAGAGAGTGTGTTGAGAAATGGCAACAAGAAATTCTAGTTTAAATTTTCCTTGAATTAAACTGAGAATTAAAATCAAATTCTATTCTCATAGCAACTTGTAAATAGTTAATTAAGTTTAATTAACTTAATTAGCTTAGGAATTTTGAGTTGGAAGTCTTTCTTTAGTCATGTATATGTTCTCCCTAAGTTTTAGGGATATAGAATGAGTTTATTTGAGTTGTAATTAGATTAACTCAGTTTACTGAGTTATGGTCAGTTAAATTAGTTCTAACTATTTGTGAAACTAATAGAGGATTAGTAGTCAGTTGGTGCACTGGTGCATCCACAAGTGTTACTCCAATTAACTAAAGATTCCCTCATGAGAAACTCATGCATGCCAGTTTTGAGAAAGACCTAGTTGAGACTAGAATGCAAGGACAATGTACTATTAGTGGTATGATTCACTGAGTTGTAAATATCATGCATGCAATTAGGAAAAGGACCTAATTAGGATTGCGCAGTTTTGGAAGCATGAATTCCCTTTAAATACGGGCTATTCATCCTAGGAATTGCGCAAGGAAATAGGGGCTTGCCAGGCAGTGGAAATTGGCTAAGTGTTGGCTAAGAGCGAGCTTGTGAGGCAGAGAGTTGAACATACTTGTGTGGAATTGTTCTTGTGAGAACACACTTTGTATCTTCACTCATATTTCTGATTAATGCAATATAGATAGGCCGGGCTTTGAGTAGTGGCTTTCCCCAGAGAAACTTATTGTGTTAGGTGCCATTGATTTATCTTCTTCTTTTTCATATTGTTTTCATCGATCTATTAGCTTTCGCTGGTTGAAAGTAGAAGTAGATTCTTGTCCCATGCTTTATTACATTGCATGAGCTTGTGAATATATAGGAAAATTCTACACAATTGTGGAGAGAAAATATAAAAATAACAATTATTCCACATATTTGGATTCACTAACTTAGAACTGAACATTCAAGTACTTTCATTTTTAAGAGCTTATTTTGTTTTGATTCTGTCTTATGTGGGAACTTTTGAAAATGACATAATATGCAAGAAATTTTTGAAAACTTTTAATTTAATTTTTTGGTAAATTTATTCCTAAGATCCTAAACTAGAGATAACTACTTGAGCCCTGTTATAACCAATTGTTGTGGCCACAACACCCCCCATAATTTTTCAAACTTATTATGGGGACTCTCTATGTAAATTTTGGTTAAATCACTTAATGCTTTAATTTTGTTGATTTTTCGAGATTTTCCATTTTTTTTGGATCTCCATATTGATTACCTCATTGTGTGAATTTTGTTGAAAATGCAGCAAGAAAATCCTAATTTAATTTTGTCCTTGAATTAAATTAGGAATAAAATTGTAATTCCATATCTCAAGGCAACTTGTACAAGTTAACTAAGTTAATTTGACTTAGTTGGCTTAGTTAATTGGAGTTGAGGGTCTAACTTGAGTTATGTAGAGTGTCTCCTACATTATAGGAGCCCTGGTTGAGTTTATTTTGAGTTGTAATTAATTAATTTAGTTTAACTAAGTTAAATTCAGTTAAACTAGTTCCAACTGATGGAGGAACTAGTAAAAGGTCAAATAGTGGGGTCTTTCTTCACGTGTTCAACCAATTAACTAATGATTCACTCATAAATAACTCCTGCATGTCAGATATGAGAGTTTCCTAGTTGAGATTGGAGTTTAGGGACATTATACTATAAGTTGTATAATCATTTGAATTGTATAGGTGGTGCATGCAGTCAAAAGAAGGCCTATGAGGATTTCATATTGAGGAATTTCCATAATTAATAGGGGAATAATTCCAAAGGAAACAACGCAAGGAAATAGGGACTTGGAAAAGCCAAAATTTGGTTAGATATTGGTCTGGGCTTGTCTAGGAAGCAGTGAGACAGATAGAGATAATGCAGAGGTTGCTCAATCTTGAGCAAAGCATTGTAATCTTCTCATATTTTCTGACTAATTCAATATGTAGATAACAAGGGTTTTTAGCTGTGGATTTCCCCAGGAAGTCATTGTGCAATGTGTTGATTGAATTACTTCTCTTGTATGCTTCATGATTTCGCGATGGTTTAATTGTTTCTGCTTATGCGTAGAGTAGATTCAAGTCTATTGTTTTAGTAAATTACAATTAGCAGTTTGAATCTACTAGGAATTTCCACATGGTATCAGAGTAGAAATCACTCTAGAAGAGGAGAATACGAGTTTTTATTTTGCAGGTGAAATCAAATTTGTAGTATCATTCTTCAATGCCAGAAAGATGTCGTTCTATGGATTGAGACTCAAATATGCGCTTGAGTGTAGTTGGAACTATATTTCTTGGAAGGACATGATGGAGGTAGTGTTGGAAGACAACATGATGAAGGAATTCATAGACACATATTCTTAAGGCTCCAACAACTGATGCTCAAGATCTCGTAGAGTGGATGAAATGTGTTGCAAAGGCAAGAAGGATCATACAAGAAGGAGTTCAAGATCATATTGTCTTGAACCTCCATGGGAAGGAGACTCCATACGTAATGTGTAAGGCCTTGACATACCTGTTTTAGAACAACAATCATCACAAGAAGCTGGCACTAAAGGACAAGCTTAGGAAAATCAAAACAAAAAAGGGCGATACAATACTAAAGTACTTGACGAAGTTCACCCAATGTTGGGATGATCTTGGAAGTGTTGGTGTTACAGTTGCTGAAGATGATCTGGTCAACCTATCACTTCTAGGCCTTCCCAAGAGTTGGCACACCTATGAGGATCCAGTAAGTGGGAGGGAGAAGCTACCAAAGTGGGAGCGTTCGTGGTCTGAATTGGTGCAAGAAGAGATTCAGCGGAACACCAGAGATGGATCCTCATCCAAGCAAGATGATGAGGAGAATTGTGCCTTAGATGGAAAGGAAAAGAAAAGGAAAGGGAAGTCATCCCATTCCAAATAAGATTCTAGTCAGGAAGGCAAGAAAAAGGACTTGTCGAAGATTAAATGTTTTCACTGTCATGAGCTAGGACACTATGCCACGAACTTTCCACACAAGAAGGTCGAAAATAAGCCCTCAGGAGGAGCTTTAGGTGAAGTTCTTACTTCACAATTTGAGTTGGATTCCACCCTCATTGCTTGCATGGTGACATTGGTGATGGGTAATGTGTGGTTTCTAGATAATGGAGCCTCATTCTATATGTCAGGAAACAAAGAATTCTTTAGTGAATTGGAGGAGAAGGACCTCCATATGCACATCGAAATGGGAGGTGATGGAAGGTATAGCGCAACCGACATCGATATTGTTACTTTTTAGAGGGAGATTGGTTCTCCTCTCACATTAAAAGATGTCATGTATGTTCTGGGTCTGAAGAAGAATTTAGTTTCAGTTGCTATGTTGGAGGACCGTGGCTACGATGTGATATTTAGCAAAGGAAAGAATTTCCTTCATCACATAACCTTAGGATAAGTGAAGCAGAACAGGGTTTGGGTGAAGAACCTCTACAAATTGGATGTATAAGATTGTGCAGCATTGAGCACAAAAGTAGAAATGGTGCAGATCTGAGACATTGGTGAATTGTGTCATAGAATATTGGGCCACTTACATCACAAAGATTTGAATATCATGCAACAAATTTCTACAGGAATTCCCAAGGGTGCACTGGAGAAGAGAGATACATGTAAAGGGTGTACATTAGAGAAGTACACCAAAGCCACCTCTCATGATAAGGGCAGTCGAATGCAAGTGATCCTTGAAAGAGTTCACTCAGATGTGTGTGGACCATTCTCGATAGCCTCCACGACCAAGCACATGTATTGTGTAATATTTGTAGATGAATTTTGATGTAAGTGCTGGATTTTATTCATGCAGAAAAAATATTAGACATTCTCTAAATTTTGTGAATTTAAAGCACTTGTTGAGAAATACACTGGCAGGAAAGTGAAGGCACTCAAGAGTGATAATGGTGGAGAATATGTGTTGAATAAATTCAAGAACTTATGTGCTTTAGAAGGAATTCGACGAGAGATAATAGCACCCCATAAGCCACAACAAAATGGGGTGGCTGAAAGGAAGAACATAAGTATTGTGGGAGCTGCATGGATAATGTTACATGATCAGGGCCTACTGTTGCACTTGTGGTCTGAAGCATGCAACACAATTGTATATGTGAAGAATACGAGTCCTCATCATAATCTTGGGACGAGTACACCAAAAGAAGTTTTTTCAGGTAAGAAACCAGATCCGACAGACTTCAGGATCTTTAGTTCATTAGTTTATTGTCACGCTACCAAGGATGCAAGGAAGAATATAGAACCAACGACTGAGTTGGTCATATTTGTGGGGTACATTGATGCACCTCGAAACTATCAGGTGTACATGCCATTTCACAGGATGATAGTGGTTCGTAGATATGTGAAGTTCAATGAAGAGAATTCAATGAGATGTTCCCTTGAGGGGGAGCTTTAGTTACATGTAGATGAGGAGATTTTAGCTCCAAAGGAAGAACCTCAGGATGATGTGGAGAAACCACATGCAGAGGAGAAGAGAGTGGAAGCACCCACTCATGCATAGACTTCCAGAGATGGAAGGATGTGCACTAGAGAGGCTGACAAATTGATACATGATGCTAGAGAGAATGTGTGAGCACCCACATCACAACGCAGGCAGAGGAGGTCACCAGATCGGTACACTAGCTACATGGCTTTGATGAGTGAGAGTGTAGAGATTGAGCCATCCTCATTCAAAGAAGCAGTGCATAAACTAGCATGGGTTGGTGCCATTGTAAAGGAGTATGACTCCATTATTAGAAGCAATATTTGGGAAGTGGTCCCAAGACTAGAAAACAAGTCAGTGGTGAGTTCCAAATGGATTTCTAAGGTAAAGAAAGAAGTAGATGAGAGTGTAGAGAAACACAAGGCCAAATTTGTGGCTAGAGGGTTCTCTTAGGTGGAGGGAATTTATTACGAGGATACCTTTGCTCCAGTAGCAAGGTACTCTTCAATCAGATCTATTCTAGCACTTTCAGCACAGATGTGATGGAAGATACATCAGATGGATGTGAAGAAAACATTCCTCAATGGAGTGATTGAGGAAGAGGTGTACATTGATAAGCTAGAAGGATTTGAGACCTTTAACGGAGAGTTGCATATGTGCAAACTCAAGCAACTGTTGTATGGATTGAAACAAGCACTTGGTGCTTGGTACACCAGCATTGACATCTATTTCACCAAGTTGGGCTTCACCAAAAGCGAAGCAGATGCAAACCTTTTCTATATTTTGGTTGAAGGTAAATTGTTGATTATAGTATTATATCTCGATGATTTAATTCTAACAGGTGATGAGAAGCTGGTAAAATCTTGTAAAGAGGATCTTGCAAGAGAATTCGAGATTAAGGACTTGAAGCTCATGCATTATTTCCTTGGTATGGAAGTATAGCAAGGAGATGAGGAACTGTTTGTCTCTTAGGGCAAGTATGCCAATAAGATACTGAAGAAGTTCCATATGGAAAGGAACAAACCCATGGTGACTCCTCTAGCAGTGAATTGGAGGAAGGAAGATTTTACTTCAGGTGAAGTAGTGGAGGCTACTATTTACAAGCAACTTGTGGGTTCACTTATGTATTTGGTGAAAACATGACCAAACATATGTTTTGTACTTAACCATCTTAGTAAAGAAATGGTTAATCCAACGAAAATTTATTGGAAGGCAACGAAACATGTCTTGACATACCTTAGTGGCACCACCCTATTTGGTCTTTGGTATATATGGACATAGGGAGTGAAGCTGCAGGGCTTTACAGATGAAAATTAGGCACGGAGTCCATCTGAAAGGAAGAGCACATCAGGGGGAATCTTCAGTATTGGGTAAATAACAATTTCTTGGTAAATTAGGAAGCATAGATCATTTGTACTCAATACAATAGAGGCTGAGTACATGACTGCTAGTCAAGCAACTTGTGAGGCTCTATAGATAAGGAAGATCCTTGTTGGGTTATTTTGATAGCAGATGGATACTATAGTTATTTACTGTGACAGTCAGAGTTGTATCAAAGTCTATGAGAATCCAATCTTTCATGATTGGTCCAAATATATCGACATCGAGTATCACCATATACGCAATTGTGTGCATAGAAGAATCATGTTGCTGGAGTACATTCCTACAAAGGAACAAGATACAAACATCTTGAATAAGGAATTGTCAAGAGGAAAATTTGAGTTCCATAGAGGCAGGATTGGGGTATCTAATAATCCCTTTCTTGTTGAGAGGGAGTGTTGAAAATGCAACAAGAAAATCCTAATTTAATTTTGTCCTTGAATGAAGTTAGAATAAAATTGTAATTCCACATCACAAGAAAATTTGTACGAGTTAACTAATTTAATTTGAATTAGTTAGCTCAGTTAATTCGAGTTGAGGGTCTAACTTGAGTCATGTAGAGTGTCTCCTACATTATAGGATCCCTGGTTGAGTTTATTTTGAGTTGTAATTAATTAATTCAGTTTAACTGAGTTAAAGTTAGTTAAACTAGTTCAAACTTATGGAGGAACTAGTAGGAGGTCAAATAGTGGGGTGCTGCTTCATGTGTTCAACTAGTTAACTGATCATTCACTCATAAATAACTCATGCATGTAAGATCTAAGAGTTACCTAGTTGAGATTGTACAGTTGGTGCATGCAGTTAGACGAAGGCCTATGAGGATTACACAATTCATATTGAGGAATTTCCCTAATTAATAGGGGGCTAATTCCCCAGGAAACAATGCAAGGAAATAGGGACTTGGGCAAGCCAAAATTTGGTTATGTATTAGCATGAGCTTGTCTAGGAAGTAGTGAGACATATAGACTCTATAGTAGAGGTTGCTCGAGCTTGATAAAAACATTGTAATCTTCTCATATTTTTTCACTGATGCAATATACAAATAGCAAGGGTTTTTAGTTGTGGCTTTCCCCAAGAAATCATTGTGTAATGTGTTGATTGAATTCTTTCTCTTGTATGCTTCATGATTTCGTGACCATTTAATTGTTTTCGCTGAGAAGTAGAGTAGATTCAAGTCTAATGTTCTAGTAAATTACAATTAGCAGTTTGAATCTACAAGGAATTTCTACACATTTTGTCGTCATCTTTCCAATGGTTCAAGTTTCATCTCTTTTTGATTTACTGTTTGGAATTTATCTTTGGTCAAATTTCATTGCTTACGCATAAAATATGTATTTTATTATGTCCTTATAATTCATAAATAAAATTAATTTTAACTTGTTAATATATACTAATTAATTTAATTTAGATTAATTAAGTTAATTATAATTTAATTAATATATATATATATTAATCTTTTTTTTTTTTGGGGTAAAAATCACGAGATTCAAGAATTTGTGTATATATATATATCTATATCTATATATATATATATATATTTTAGATAATATAATTATCAAAAAAGAAATTATTACATTATCTCGGAAGCTCATTCCCAAACATTCCATTTGGTTCGCAAATGAAATCACCTAGGCTGGCTGACGTGGGAGGAATCAAAGGGTGACGTGGGAGAAGCTTGAAGGGCGAAGTGAGACACTTTTATGTAAGGGTTTTTTAATACATATGTAATGAAGTGGAGAGGGCCCACACTCCATTACCTAGTGATTCCTATTTCCACCACAGTTTTTTAATTAATGCCCCCTGACATGCGGGGGCGATAGGGAAATATAACGCGCCCCGTCATGACTGGAGGAGAAAAAAAAACGGCGAGCCTTATATTTCCCTATCGCCCCCACATGTCAGGGGGCATTAATTAAAAAACTGTGGTGGAAATAGGAATCGCCCCATTACCTTGGGCTCCTCTCCCCTCCATCCACTTCACCTATCCTTACCTTAATGCCATTAATATGAGTGCTTTCCCCCGTTTTTTTAATTTTGATTCTTTTGAATTTGCATTATGTTTTTGTTCAATGTTTACTATATTTAATTTATTTTTATTTTATTTAAAATATTATTAAAATATATTTATAATTATTTAAAAAATGCAAATTTATTAAAATTAAAATAAGTTTTAAAATATATTTATTAAAATATAATTTTAATAAATAAATTGCCCAAAATTTTTGTTCAACCTTGTGCATTTTCTATCACGTTATTATTTTTGGAACTCAAATTTTGACTGACAATATCTTGAGTTCTACTCAATGAAATTAAGAAAATGAGACTTTCTTGGAAAGCTTATTCTTTGGAGAAGGATCTGAAAGTTGTTGCGTGACCATATTTGGTCATTAACCACTCCGAAAAATTAGCAGAAAAGTAATAGATCTGAATTTGCAACAAAAATTAGTTTCCTAACTTTGTTTTGAAATTTCCTCATTGGCTTAAACCTCTTGTTGTTGCAAATTCATTTCAAATTATCAACTTTTCTAGAGAAATCTCCACATGGGGAAATGGAAATGACAAAGCTCTCTTTATTTTGTTTATTAATTTTAATTTTATGTTTTTCTACATTAGTAAGTAGGCTTGCATTAATATTTAGATTTAATTCTCATATTTAAAAGTCTCCTTATGTAGGATAAATCTCATTGGTGACTTGGTTGAGCCCTTGTGTCAGCTTAAGTAACGCTTTATCCCATGTGCACTGCAAGAGGGTATGTATGATTGACTATTCTTGTTGATAAGTAATTAGGAATATCACAAGGTAGTAGGAAGAGCGAGGGTAACTAGACCCATTAGAATCAATTATAATCACCATTCCAAATAGATAAGGGCTTAATTGGGGCCCTGACCAGGTGATCTCCCAATTGTTGATTTTGGTCATTAATTTTGGCCATCAACATGCACATAGTGATAACTTGAGCAAACTTTAGCATAAGTGATTTGGTCATCTAAACTATTTCCCACTATAATAACTACGTAATCAAAAAATGGTGACTATTCTTCCTCTCATTTCTTACAAAGATGGTGTTTGTGTTAGTTGTGTGCTCGGAAAAAATCATGAAGATAGTTTTGATAAACGTGCCTCTTAGCATGCCTCAACCCCTTTAAAAATTGTTCACGGTGATTTATGTGGTCCATTTTATTCTCCTTTCTTCTTTGGGTTTAAGTACTTCTCAACTTTCATTGACGACTTCTCCAAATTCACTTGGGTTTATTTCTTAAAAGTTAACAGTGAAGTTTTTGACTTGTTCTTGGCCTACAAGGTTTGTGGAGTAGGAAAATTCTTTCTGTGGACAAAGACAATCCCTCTAGCCCAAGTGAGTGGGTCTAGCCACAAACAAGACATTCTAATGTAAATTTCCTTAGATTAGAATCAAATAAGAGGGCCTACCTATTATAACACTAATCCACTTGATGATGATCTTGCTTCCTTGCTCTAGCTTCCTTTTGTTTAAGTACCTGAAACAAACATGTAAGAAACAACAACGAACGTCATAACATAAAATCAAATCCAATCTACTTAAAAGGTCAAGGAGTTCTAAGCTATTAAATGTAATATTACACCCAATATAGGAAATAAACCATTAGTTGTATTAAAATAAACTTCAAAGAGAAATACAACTGAAACCTTGACGTTGGAGATCTCCTTTGTTGTATCCAAGTCCCACTACACGCCTTTTCAACACTGTTTTCCTCTAGCTTGACAAGAAATGGCTTCCAAGCTCGAACTCTCTCTCCTCATGCTTTAGCTACCAAAGACTAGTCTTTTGTCATCTACGACTAATCTTCTTCTTTCAAAATCTAAAGATTTCAGAATTTTGTAGCTAGTTTTATCTCTCCAACACTTTCACTATGTGTTGTATTATAACCAAAAAGGGTAAGAGGAAGTGGTTTTTATAGGGAGAGGAGGATAACAATGAGATCCACTCAAGGGGGAAGAAGGTATTATCTCCTTGGGAAGGTCCACTTTTAAGGGGGAAAGAACCTTATATGGAGTTCTCAGCCCTTATCCAACCAAACGAACATCCAACACATCGCCACTAGAAGTTTCTAGACGTGAAAATCCGTTTCCTTTTATAAAAACATTCTAGAAGTAGACCAGCACGGGTATTGGGCTAAAATTAGCATCGATCGGTGCGGGTCACAATGTAAAACTCTATCATCGACGCAGTTGAGACACTGGGAAAGAGTGATGATCTTAAAAACTGAGTTTTAAGAAGGATTCTCTGGAAATGTTCTGAAGGGAGTGGGGACTACTTTCTTCAAACTTCAAGGTATGCAAGAGCATAGGTTTCATGGTGAAAGTATAACAAAGTAATCACTACTAGGGTTCTCCAGGATCAGAAATGGGGAGTGACAGGAGAGTGACAAATTACCGTGTAACAGATGCCCCCTAAAGCATGAAGTCAGAGCTGAGAGCGATGATTGAAATGCTTTAAGACGGAGCGAGGACTTGGAATGCCAACATCGGAAGACCTGCAACTCAAACATATATGTACATATCTGAAATCTGATAGTCATGCCTGATAAACATGAGAGGCATATAACAATACATGAATCCATGGTATAGGTGCAACTATCCATCAAGAAAAGGATCATGTGCATGGATCCTTGGCATGGACGCAACCATCCGACTAAAGGGATCATATGAAATAGATCCACGGTATAGGTGCAACCATCTGCATAGAGAGGATAAAAAATGAAAAGACCCACGGTATGGTCGCAACATTCGACTAAGCAAGATCAAAATGATACCCATGGCATGGTCGCAACCATCCGTCTAAAGAATCATGTATATAATCATGAATGACTCATCACTCCTTGCAACTTGGACTTTTGTGATCTAAGCCCAGGGTCTTCTGCTCCAACACAACCCAATCAAAGTACAAATTATAACATGTGAATAGACGTGATGAAGTCAAACATGCTAGAAAGTCACTTGATTATTGGCTAATGATGTGAACGTTAACAAGTGTGAGAGAAACCACCCATAATGTCAATGGCTGTCAAGGTACTATCAGTACAATTCACGAAGTGTGAATAAGGAATTGAAGTCAAACACTTGCGAAATCACTCGATTTAGGGCCAATGATGAGAACCTATCGTCGAGTGCGAAGAACTTGCCATTGAGGCATGCAAGCTCTAAGGTATTGGAAAGGAGTTTCTAGATCAACTTCCTGGATAATGAGCTAAAGTCGATAGGAAGCGATCCATCAAAGGAAGGTCATAATGGATCCTTCATCATCGGCATGAAATGGGAAACATAATGAATGAGAGTAATCCAAGAATGTAACATATGATCAGACAATGTACATGCAAGAAGACTTCTCTTGCACATGTGGATGACACGACTCCGGAGTTTGGCAACATTTTACATCATAGGATCAAAGGTGATGGTGACATGGCAGAGATCAGATGATAGGTTAAAATGGATAACCCAAACCCAAGAAGGAAAGTGACAGAGTGAGGATGTCCCAAAACCTGACACGAACAACAAATGAGTGTCAATGTTCAAGAGCGACATGCTACCTCAAGTGAAGAATACAATTGATGAATACTTCCAATTCCCCCCCCCCCCCCACCATTTGTGGCGAGTACCCCAGTTATCTTTGAAACACAAGCTTGAAGGGGATAACATATTCTTGTAATATAAGCCCATCCTCTGGATGGATCCTACCTAGTAAATTTTAATGAGCCTTAGGAATGATAAGCTCTGCCTCATCATAATGATAAGTCCTATGTCGTTTAATATTCTAACAAATCCGACAAAGGTGAAACTCAAAATATTTTTCATGTTTAGAGAGTTTGAAAAAGACACAGAAAAGAAAACTCCAAGGGTCCCTTTTCATAAAGTTGTCTCTCGAACCTAAAAAAGGTAGAAAACAATATTCAAGAGAACCTCCTAGTCATGTCTGACTAAGGTATACCTTTCTCATAAATAGTTTTATCCCAGCTCGAAAAAGGGGTAAACGTATATTGGGTAAACGACATTTCACATCCTTTAACGAGTTCAAAATGACAAGAGCTCGACAATATTTTCATATTTTTAGAGTAAAAAAAGAGCTCAAAGATGACTCCTTGCTTTTATTTTCTTTAACGAGTTTAAAATGGAAAAATACTCGGTAATATTTTCATTTTTTACGAGTCATAAAAGAGCTTAAAAGTGACTCGTCCTAGAGGAATGAGTGATATAAAGGGTAGCAACTGGTTCCAGTTATGGTGGAACTGCTCAAAAAATAAGAGGTCAAGATGTTGGCTAGTGAAACCACTCATCGTTGTGGTTCCTCAAGAAAGGGTAAAACAACCAAGTGAAAGCGAATGATCGGCCAAAGAGATGGCGGTGATGGAATGGAGAAAAAACCAAGGCTTATCTGACGGGAGAGGCTGATAAAAATTGTTGAAAATAGCAACAAGAAATGCTAAAAATAGAAATGCTATAAATAGCATCTCAGGTACCAGTGTTGGAAATAGCAACAAGGAATGATAAAATAGAAGTGCTAAAAATAGCATTGCTATAAATAACATTTCTGGATAGATTCCAATTTTAGTTAGTACATGAACTAAAATTGAGAAGTAAAATTCGAATTTGATCATAGCAGCTGTTTGTAAAATAATTAATCAATTCATATTGAGTTGATTAGTTGTAGGAAATCAAACATGAAGTCTATGTGAAGACATGCAATAGTTTCTCCATTGATTGAGGAAGTTATCCCTTGATTAAAGGAGATCAAGATGAGTTGTACTTTGAGTTGTAATTAGTTAGCTCAATTAATTGAGTTAAGTCCAGTTAGATTAGTTCCAACAATTTGTGGAATTAATTGTGAGTTCAGTGAGTTAATGCATGCAACCATGTAACTGCTACACTTCAGATAACTGAATATTCTCTCATAAATAACTCATGCATGTCAGTTTAGTCAGAGACCCAGTTGAGATCAGAGGAAGGGACAATGTACTATCAGTTGGAGGATTTTTCCTATATAGGAAACTCATCCATGCAAAAGGAATCATCTCCTTTAGGTTTGTGCAGTTATTTTAGAGGTCAGAGCAGTGTGTGAGAGATTATTATACACAGGTGGGAGCTTGAGGACCGAGGAGAAACTACGCAAGGAAATATTAGGCTTGGAGGGCAGAGGAGAAGGTTTGAGAGAAGCCTTTGACAGTTTATGAGCAACAGCGAGGGATTGTACTGAGAGATGGATAGCTTGTGAGCTAAAGCTTTGTGTAATCCTAAGATATTTCCACACGTATGATAATAAAAAGATTGGGGTTTTTATCTGAGGCTTTCCCCAGAGTATTCTTCTATGTTTCATGTGTGATTACTTTCTCATTCTCAGTTATATGTGTTCTATTTGATCCTGCTCATAATCGATTAAGCTTCCGCAAGTTTGTTGTAGAAGTAGATATGGTATTTTGCTTTAGTATATTGCATAATCTGTTGATCTACAGTGAGAAATTCTACATGGTATTAGAGAAAAGGTGATCAAAGCATAGAACAATATACACGAAGAAGAGAATTCGAAGTAAAAAAAATTGGGCTGTCAGTTTTCAGAGTAGATATGAAAATTTTTGTGCAAAATTTTCATAAACAAATAGTAGATCTAGATTCCCCGTGGAAAAAGACCCAAAATCAAAACAAACAAAAAATCATCTGAATCAGAGTTCGAATGAGGGAGATATTGCTGATTTAAAGTCAGCTCTTTTTCTAGAAAATTTCATGACGGCGAAAGATGAAACAGATTGGTGTGCTAGCCAAGAACCTATATGCACTTGAGGTAAAATATGCATGAAAAGCCTTGAGGAGCAAGGCGAAGGTTAGATACTTGGTGGTTGAGAGGGAGGTAAATTACCTCTCAGCATGCAGCACCAGAAGAAGTCTCAGATAATTTTCGAGGAGCCACAATTGGTGAAGCAGCTTCAAGAGGTTGTGGAGCAACCACAACTGGAGAAGCCGAGAGGAGACCGAATGGAGGCATCCACTCATGCATAGACCTCTAGTAGGGGGAAATTTCGAGCCAAGTGGGCAGAGGGATCACATGCATCCATACCTCCAGGTGTGAGGTGGGGCGATGTGAAGTGATTGTCCCAAGAAGGCTGAAATAGGGGTAGGATACTTGAGATACCCAACCACTTTGATTAGACCTTGCTACGAGAGCCCTGACGAGGAGTAACAGGACTGGCTGAGTGGGTAGAGACAGATGTGGATGGAGCAACAAAGTAATCTTTAACATCAGAGGATGTTTCTAGCCCAATAGGGAGGTTAGTTGGGAGATTAGTTACTTACTTCTCAGTAACTGAGTTGCAGTGCAGCAGTGGGCAGCACGATGCAACATGATGAGAGGAGGTGCAGTGTGGATGCAGTGCTAGGAGATAGGACCAGCAGCAGCACGGATGCAACAACAGGAATCAGTGGATTGATGCAGTCAAAGATCAAAGTGACAGAGGCTAGAGCAGTCAGATATTGAAGAGCACAAAGGTGCAGGGTTTTCAGTCAACAGAGGTAATAACAGTCAGAGACTTTGATGAAAGAGGCATCGTTCTGATTCAGTTTGGATATTTTTTTGTTTCTAGAGTTGCTGGAGCAACAACACTAGGGAGAAGTGTTGCATGCAGAACATTCCAAAGGTTTAGGATCGGGTTCGAGTTGAATGCCTTTCTTGTTGAGAGGGAGTGTTGAAAATAACAACAAGAAATGCTAAAAATAGAAATGCTATAAATAGCATCTCCGATACCAGTGTTGGAAATAGCAACAAGGAATGATAAAATAGAAATGCTAAAAATAACATTGCTATAAATAGCATTTCGGGATAGATTCCAATTTTAGTTAGTCCCTGAACTAAAATTGAGAAGTAAAATTTGAATTTGATCTTAGCAGCTGTTTGTAAAATAAAGAATTAATTCATCTTGAGTTAATTAGTTGTAGGAAATCAAACATGAAGTCTATGTGAAGACATGCAACAGTTTCTCCATTGATTGAGAAAGTTATCCCTTGATTAAAGGAGATCACAATGAGTTGTAATTAGTTAGCTCAGTGAACTGAGTTAAGTCCAGTTATATTAGTTCCAATAGTTTGTGGAATTAATTGTGAGTTCAATTAGTTAATGCATGCATGCATGTAACTGTTGCACTTCAGATAACTGAATATTCTCTCATAAATAAATCATGCATGTCAGTTCAGTTAGAGACCTAGTTGAGATCAGAGGAAGGGACAATGTACTATCAGTTGGAGGATTTTTCCTATATAGGAAACTCATCCATGCAAAAGGAATCATCTCCTTCAGGTTTGTGCAGTTATTTCAGAGGTCAGAGCAGTGTGTGAGGGATTATTACACACAGGTGGTAGCTTGAGGACCGAGGAGAAACTGTGCAAGGAAATAGGAGGCTTGGAGGGTAGAGGAGAAGGTTTGTGAGAAGCCTTTGACTATCTATGAGCAGCAGTGAGGGATTGTACTGAGAGCTGGATAGCTTGTGAGCTAAAGCTTTGTGTAATCCTGAGATATTTCCACTTGTATGATAATACAGAGATCGGGGTTTTTAGCTGAGGCTTTCCCCAGAGTATTCTTTTGTGTTTCATGTGTGATTGCTTTCTCATTCTCAATTATATGTGTTCTATTTGATCTTGCTCATAATCGATTAAGCTTCCGCAAGTTTGTTGTAGAAGTAGATCTGGTATTTTGCTTTAGTATATTGCATAATCTGTTGATCTATAGTGATAAACTCTACATGACAATCACGAGGGTGAAAAAATGGCATGCCCCTAGCATGATGAGAGACAAGGCACATGCCCCCCAAACTTCATTTCATTCACCAAAGTAGACATCGGGTTGCTAAAAGGTGGATGGAATGAAGTTTCACTTTCGAGATCAAGGAAAGACTCAACTGAAATTTGATGAGATCTTAATCAAATACTCGATTTGGAAAAGGGAGTTGTTTCATTTTAACGAGGTTGACATAGCAAAACAACTATCCTCAAGACTCCCTGTTTCATTTTCAAAGGAGATTGACACAAGACCAGGAACCATGCTCTGACACTTTGTTTCATTTTTTAACGAGGTTGACACAAGACTAGGAACTATCCTCATGGCATCTGTTTCATTTTTTAATGAGGTTGATACAGGAACAAGAACAAACTATCCTCGCACGTTGTTTCATTTTTTAACAAGGTTGACACAGAAAAAGAAATATCCTCGTTATATCTGTTCATGGACCATACGAGAATATGGCCCCTAAGAGGTCCTCACTAGACGGGAGAACTACGCTATGGGAGGAACACATGTGAACTGGTACAAATGAGCAATCAGGTTCCAATGCCCCCAATACATAATGTACCATGCCATCTACATCATCATCAATAGATGTGGAGACAAAACGGGTAGCCACATAATTGACTTGTGGCAGGGAGGCAACTGCTTGAAAATGAGAACCAATAGGGGATGACAGTAGGATTGGAGCCATCTGGTGACTGAAAAATGATAATTTATTAATGGTCACTATTCTCCCTTTGAGTGGAAAACAAAACACATGGAAGAGGGAAGAAACAAGAGTTCCCATGACATAAACATAGTCACACCCAAGGAGAAGATCAAATTCTAAGGGACCTTGGACTACCGTCATGTCTATATAGATAGTCTTTCCTCCCAAAGTAATAGGGAACTTCGAAAGGATCCCAAAAGGTTGAATGGCTCCTCCGGTTAAAGCCAACATATTATGGTGATAGGCACAAGCTGTGGGGATCCAAAAGCTTTCCAAGTAGTAGAAGACATGATGTTAACAGACAAGCCTTCATCTAATAGAGTGCCATGTACTAACATATTATAAGCTTGTATAGTAATTTGGAAAGGCACATAAGATGGGAGGCGGAATGCAGTCAATTGACTCCAATCAAAAGAAACAACAAAACTACTTGGTGGGGGTATCATAGGATTGTCCCCATGCTTTATAGGAATAGGAGAAGGACTCTCTTGAACAACTGGGATGGGAGGGCCACTCTTTGATTGATGAAAATTTGAGGAGACGAGAAGAACATGAGTAGTATGATCACTACTCTCTTCGGGAACAGAGTGAACAACTGAAGGCGGAGCCAAGTCGACACTCTTTTTGACCAATGGTTGGTCAGGAACAAACACAAGAGAGTCATGCTCAAGAAGAGAAGGATGGGCAAGAGATGAATCCAAGTTAATCTCTTTACCAACTAGGAGAGGGTTAGAAGAAAGCCTCGGATAACCAACAAGAAGTTGGGGTTGAGGAGTTGTAAGGTTTTCCAAAACTTTAGAAGCTTTATCCATAAGAGGACAAAGGTGAAGAAGATTCTCTCCTTCACATAACCTACAGGGGAATTTAATTTTTCCCTTCTTCTTACCATTTCTAGCCGAGGGTGTACCATCGACATGATCTCTAGAGGTTAATGGGGATGGTTGATCTAGATTTTGAGACCATACCTCTAAGACTCTAGGAATACCAAGACAATCTCAAAGGAGATGGTCACCCTTACATAACCTGCAAGGGAATTTTACCTTCCACAAAGGATCGTAAGGTTTGTCAACTGGAAGTGCATTTGGAGCAATAGCTGCATGGTTGGCCTCTCGCTTATTTGACTTCTTCTTATTCATCTTTATCTTCATCTTCTTAGCATCCTAGTTACTGGATTTCAAACTTTTACCAGGCGAAGTAGAAGAGGTGGGTGAAGAAATAGGTGAAGAAGGTGAGAGGTCAACCTTAGAATCAACATGGTGTTGTTCAGGTGAAGGATATGGATGGACAAAAGTTGGGACACTCGGGACCACCGAGGTTGAAAATAACTAGACAGGTAAACCAATAGTTAACCCAAGAAGGGACAACGTTACTATATAAGGAGCGCCAGTGTTTCCAAAAGAAGGAAAAGGACTAGGACTCCCAATGGAGGGGAATTCTTGACTGGTAAACTCAAGAGATGTTTCCACTAGAATCGACCCTAAAGAATCACTAAGGAAGATAACTTTAACCAAGAATATTTCATGGGCAGTTAATTTTAAGACACTGAAACAAAATTTGCCTTTTCATGTTTTAAGAGTCGAGAAAAGGATGAAAGGTGACTCTAGTCACTTTCAGATTTAACGAGCTTGAAAGGACAAGTGCTCGATGATATTTTCAAATTTAAAGAGTCAGTAAAGATAAAAAATGACTACTCAAGGTACTCTAGGCATAAACGATTACCAGGTAACCTTGAACTGCAGAAAACCTCCCAGCGAGCTGAAAATTACGAGCAGGCAATCTCTGCAAATGCTGTGTTCGGTGTATCACGTTTACAGGGTGCAGATTTAGCTTCCTATGGATAAATGATGGCAACCTATAGGGGTATCCCTTTATATACACGATGGTATGGGGAACACAATTCCGTACTAGTGCTGTCTAATGCAAGATTATTGTGAACGAAAACGACTAGGTTTAAAGATGCCGAAGCATGTCTCTAGCCTAGAACACTAAATGTGAGCTTTAAGTTTCAATGCTTCCTTATCTTAATTCAATAAATTTTAATAGTTTATCTTGAATTAGGTTTCAATTCAAGGCGCTATGCTATCATATGAAAAATTCTATATGAGAAAAGAAATCTTTGTCTTCGATGAAATTTACATTAATTGAGGGATAGAGAACACACAATCAACACAACAACCAAAGAATTAAATCTTTTACTAATACATGTCCTAAATTCACTTAATCTTCCTTTACACACACACACACACACACACACACACACATATATATATATATATATATATATATATATATATATATACATATATATATATATATATATATATATATATATATATATATATATATATATATATATATATATATATATATATATATATATATATATATATATATATATATATATTCATTTCTCATGCCTATGATGATGCAATTATACCTTCTCAATAATGCTACTAATGAAATATTTTCACTTAAGTAAACTAGAATGATGTTTTTCTTTTCATAAAATGCAAAATGAATCTTTCATATAAAGCACTTTAATGAAAAATTTCACAATTTTGAACAAACAAGCATCGACCAAATCCAAAGCATGATAAATGAAACTAAAAGGAACTTCTTCCCTTAATCTAACAAACCAAACACATAAATGATTCAATCAAAAAACCAAGCAATGTAATCTATGCTCGAAAAGAGAAAAGACACACTCGAAATAAGAGAACAAACGACTCTTTCACTCATTCAATTGAAAATGAAGCAATGAAGATGTTGCGACTAAAAGATGGATTAAGTGAAGCAAAAAATCAGAAACTTGACAGAATGAGTAAACAAAGAAATGAATGGTAATTGACCTAGATTCCCTAGGTCATAGAAACCATCCAAAAAACTCAAAAAATCAAGCAATGAAACTTCAAGTCAATCAATCAATCAAACCCAACAAACAAAGCATCCTAGTCACTTCTGGGCAGAAGAAGAGTCTGACGGATAAGACACAGTGGCACTAGAATGGGAAAAACTCTGTTTTTTTCTTAACTTAGAAATAAACACGACTTTTAGGCTGAAACTAGCACTGATCGACATGACTGTCAGGTTAAAACTAGCGTTGATCGGAGCGACTTTTTGGCCGAAACTAGCACTGATCGAGGGATTCAAAGAAAAAAATAAAAAAGAACTTCACGCAGGATCAAACTTAACACATAAGAGGGTGGGCTAGTGTCTATATGCCTTCAAATAGGCCAATATAGATCTAGAAGACCATAAACAAACAAATTAGGTACATAAGTAGAAAAAACAGAGTGATGAAAAGGAGATGTATTTCCCTAATGGAGTGGCCAATTTTTGGAGTAGGAAAATTCTCTCTGTGGACAGAGATAATCCCTTTAGCCCAAGAGAGTGGGTCTAGCCAAAAACAAGAAAATATAATGTAAATTTCCTTAGATTAGAATCGAATAAGAGGGCCTACCTCTTATAATGCTAATCCACTTGATGATGATCTTGATTCCTTGCTCCAACTTCCTTTCGTTCAAGTACTTAAAACAAACATGCAAGAAACAACATCAAACATGATAGCATAAAATCGAATCCAACCTACTTAAAAGGTCAAGGAGTTCTAAGCTATAAAATGTAATATTGCACCTGATATAGGAAATAAACCATTAGTTTTATTAAAATAAACTTCAAAAGAAATACAACCGAAGCCTTGACGTTGGAGATCTCCTTTGTGGTATCCAAGTACCACAACACGCCTTTTCAACACTCTTTTCCTCCGCTAGCTTGACATGAAATGGATTCCAAGCTCTAACTCTCTCTCCTCATGCTTCAGCTACCAAAGATTAGTATTTTTTCATCGAAGACTAATCTTCTTCTATTAAAAGCTAAAGATTTCAGAATTTTGCCACTGGTTTTATCTCTCCACCACTTTCACTATGTGTTGTATTGTAACCAAAAAGGGTAAGAGGAAGTGGTTTATACAGGGAGAAGAGGATAAGAATGAGATCCACTCAAGGGGGAAGAAGGCCTTATCTCCTTGGGAAGGTCCACTTCTAAGGGGGAAAGAACCATATATGGAGTTCTCGGACCTTATCCAACCAAATGAACATCCAACACATTGCCACTAGAAGTTTCTAGACGTGAAACTCCACTTCCTTTTATAAAAACATTCAGGAAGTAGACTGGTGCGGGTATTGGGCTAACAGTAGGGTTGATCGGCGTGGGTCATAGTCTAAAATTATTCCATCAGCACGGGTGAGACACTGGGAAAGAGCATTGATCTTAAACACTGGCTTTTAAGAAGGATTCTCTAGAAATGTTCTAAAGGGAGTGGGGACTACTTTCTTCAAACTTCAAGGGATGCAAGAGCATAGGTTTCATGGTGAAGGTATAACACAGTAGTCACTAATAGGGTTCTTCGAGATCATGAATGGGGAGTGACAAATTACTGTGTAACAAGGCCCTTGTAGAAAAAAAAATCTAGACATCAACTACAAAGGTTAAAAAAATATAATGGAGGCAAATATGTCAACAATAAATTCACAACTTACTTTACTACACAGGGAATTCAAATGCAACATACTGTTCTATACCATGACAAAATGGTGTTGTTCAAAGAAAGAATTGTACCTTAAAAGAAATGGATAATTGTGATTTAATATTACCGATTAAGTCTTCAATATTGGTTGAAAGACATCAATTTTGCAGTTTACCTAGTAAATCACACTCCCACAAAGGCTTTAAGAAATATAGCACCATAACAAGTGTGGAATAAAAATAAGCCAGATGTAAGAAACTTCTGTATCTTTGGTAGTTGTTGTAGCGGCTACAACCACCCTCCAAAAATTTTCCTTAGCTTTGTTTTGGAGCCTCCCTACCAACCATCCTTAGCAGCATATCTTGCACTGTCAAGTACATAGGCTTCAACTGAGTTTCAATGGCTTGCCAGCTTGCGCATGTCAACTTGTATGTCTCCCACCCGCAGGCTGTCATTCCGCACTTAGGCTTTTTTTCTGACTGAGATGCACCCCCTGAAAATTGCGTAATTCTGCAGGGGAACCAAACTTCCCTCCAGAAATTGCACAATCCTACTCGTCTCCAAAAATGCGCAATCCAGCCAGGCAACCCTCCCTCTAGAAATTGCGCAATCCAACCCAACACTGGGCTTCAACCCAGAAATTGCGCAATTCTGGGAGGCAGTGACCTGCTAACCTCTGAAATTGCGTAATGCCTGAGGGAAAGCCAACCTTGCTCAACCCAGAAATTGTGTAAATTTCATCCCCAAGCTTGTAGACTGTTGCATATGCCTTCAGGTTGATCGGTTCCCTCTGGGACTGAGAAATCCTGATTTGCATGCATGCGCTGCTTTTCCCAAGAAAGAAAAAAAACAAAAAAGAAAAAGCATCGCTAGATTTTAGGGATCTATTTTAGCAGCTGGAGGTTACATGAAAAGATCATTTTAGAGACCTCCCGCTAAGTGTCACTTTTTCCTATATTTGTGGCATGCGTGTCATAGCCTCAATCTTATCAAAACTCATTTTTTGAATGCTACAGAGTTCATTCCTCACATCGATCTTGTAGCTCTGACATCCCACATCACATATAGGAGTCTTCGACACATTCATCTCAGTTTTTTCAGGGTAAGTTCACTTTTCATGTCTTTTGCTACATTTCTGTCACTTTTTGTATTTCACTCTGTGTGATTATTGTTTTCTTGGTTTTGATGAATTCTTGTTGTCATTTTGATGCATGTTAACTTGTAGAAGCATTGTTTTAGTTTTTCATTGCATCTCACTGCTGTCGCATGCATGACATTGTTTCTGTACTCACGGTCACCTTTGCAGTGCCTTGCTTCACACACATGCTTGTTCTCTCATTTACTGAATCCTGCACTCACTATTTTCATGTATGATCATTCACTCTTGTTTTCACTTAGCTTCTCCATGCATTCAGACTTCTCATGTTTTCAGTCGCCTGTCGACAGGTCTAGGTTGCCTTGGCCCAGACCTTGCCTTGCCCGACTAGAAAATGTGCATTTATGGAAGTGAAGGCTTTGCCTTCCCTCTACAAACTGTGTAAATATGACCTAGCACTAACCTCTAGGCTTGCATTGTGCAATTCTGGGAGGCAATGCCTTGTTGGCCCTAGAAATTGTGCAATGCAGTTTGCTGGTTTGCATGTCACTACTTACTAAAATTGCGCATTGTGCAGTTTCAGTCCTCAGCAGGCCAGGATGGAATGTGAATTGTGTAGTTCTAGAAGTCAATCAGTGTCTTGATAGCCTAGACTATGCCTTGGATAGTTTTGGTAGTCAGTCTCCCAACCTCCCAGTGAAAATTGCGCAATCTTCACAGTTAGTCACACAGGTATGTTGCATGTTAGTCCTCCATTTTGTTTTGGTTTTCAATTGACAGGTTTCTTGCCATGAGTGTTGTTATGTCTCTAGGTATCACTGGTGTTCATTTGCCTCTCATAATTACAGGTACATGGCTTCCCAGGGAGCAAGGTCAAAGGACACCATTGAAAGCACAACCGGAAATGCAGTTGAGCGAGTGTCTATGAGCTTGCCTATCTATGAAGACACCAATCTATTCATAGACAAGGATATCAAGATGAAATGGCATCGACATCGCAGAGAGAAGCACCATCATCAGTAGAAAATGTTGGAAATAATACTGAGAGGGGGGGGTGAATCAGTATTATCAGATCAGATAAAACTTTTCAATTTCATACTCAGATTCATACACGCAGCTTCAGTTAAGGATATCAACGTATATACGCGACTTCGTTAAGAGCAACTAGCGTACATGCAGTAATCTTATGATTCAATTAGCTTATCTTCAGTAAATGCATCAGATCATTATTAACCATATTAACAGTAAACAGGTGCAGTATAACAGAACAGATCATCACACAAAAGCCACACACATGAACACCATGATATAAGGTGGAAACCCAATGTGGGTGAAAACCACCTGCTGCAAGTCGTCTCTATCTTTTCTTTAATAAGAAATTTCTTTTACAATGTACTGGTGCAGTCCTTTACCAGCATGCAGGCTACAACCTGCAGAGGGCTACAACCCTCTTAGCTCTTGTACTAGCTGATCCATTTACTAGTACGTAGGTGCCTACCTACAGAATGCTCCAACCTTTACTTGTTTTCCAACTGCTACTGAAGGGAGCTACAACCCCCTTTCTCTTGTACTGGCTGATATGTTTACCAGTACGTAGGTGCCGGCCTACGATCTACCCAGGACCACGTTTCATACATTTTCATACTGGATCCATAAGACAATCATCATTGTAGTACAACCTGCATCATTGATCACTAAAACACTGTCAACAACACAGTCACCAGAACACAGAGCAGACACAGAACTCTGCAATAACCATCAGACCCATCTGCAACTTCAAATATCAAGCTTTACAATGTACACGCTACTTGGATGAACCCAACCTGCGTGTATACGCTCTTTTTCCAAGGCCAACCCGCGTACAGATCTAAAAATATTTCCTTATCACTTTGCAGTTGTACCATATATCAATCATACTATAACACTTATAGAACATTATTTGCGTCAGTATGCAGATCTAGAATAAGCATAATCAACCATATAAAGATAGTTCATTTCAAACCATTTGATCCCGATCTCTCCTTAGATCTTGTTCTCCATCAACCGGTGAGATCTCTCCTTAGCTCAGATCAAGCAATGCATCATCAACCCATAACCTGCATACTGGATCTAATACTTCATCAGATATTCAAGACATTTCAGATGCCTTTGCCTAATGATCTTCTTCTCCTTATATAGCCTTAGGCCTTGCTCAATACCACGGGCCAAAACCATAGTAACACAATACCATCAACTTCAAAACTAGGGATCAACACGTCCGTCGAGACATCATGGTCCAAAACCATAGGCACAACTTCCAAGGAATAACCGCCACGGACCAAAGATAAGTTTTCCACATACACGCTCTTTTACTGAAGCCAACCTGCGTGTACACGCGACTTGGTATATAGCGAACCTGCGTATACGCGACTTGGTATATAGTGAACCTGCTTGTATACGCGACTTGGTATATAGTGAACCAGCGTGTATATATTTTTCTTCATACTTGTAGACTGATCATCAATTCCTTGCTGCTATCCTTCTGCACTATGATTTGTCATCAGAGTGATTTGCCATCAAGGACAACACTTGTCTCATAATGCCAACAATCTCCCCCTTTGGACTTGATGGCAAAGCTAACTTGTTACACTTAGAACTATCATCTGATTCCTTTGAGCTGTCCTCCATCAGTCACATCTGACATCTCTTCTGAAGATTCATCCAGTTATACATAGGTGATATATTCTTCTATGAGTGGGTTGCCATCAAGTACAACACATGCATCATAATGCCAACGATCTCCCCCTTTGGACTTGATGGCAACAACACCAAATCACTCTCCCCCTTTGACATCAAGGGTAAAGGGTGGACCAAGATATTCTCTTCCTTTGCTGAATCATTCCACTGTCCATACTCCCCCTGAGTACCTGCTGAAATCTCTGAATAATCTCCCCCTTTGTATATGCCAAGGTGTACCAATCTGTCCATGCTCCCTCTGAGTACATGCTGAATCTCTGTACTGCTGAAGTGTGCTGTTCATGCTCTTCCTGACTGTAGGCAAGATCTGCAAAAGATGTTCTTCAAGAAGAACATGACTCTATACATCATAAAATACCTTCCTATCACCAAAGACTCATACATACATCCATTTCCCAACCATGTGGGGGCATACTAGAATTGACTCATCCACCCAACCAAGTGGGGATACATGATAAGGCAAGAGCATTACATTTTCATCCCAGGCATAGTGGGAAAACCAACATAGGCCGTTACATGACCTTGACACCATAAAAGAGATATCACAAAAGAGATGCATGACATAGAGACAAAAAATCTAGACCAAGAAAAATCATCTTTTAGATCAGCAACCAAGAGATCCTTCTGCCTTTGTTTCACTGATTTCCTTCAAATTATCATATACGCGACTGTCTCTTCATAAACAAGCGTATATACGCGGATATTCCTTATCCAACTCGCGTACACAAATTTCCATATCAGCAACCTGTAAATGTCCTGTAGAGAATAAGCCATCAACCTATAACAAGGTATGTCTGCATCAAATTCATCCTTTTGAACAGAATTCAGAGTCATTCACATTATGTGTGAAACCACCATAGCCATTTCATCAAGCTCTACATGATCCAAGTATCATTACTTGGGAACATCTGCATCAACCAACATATGTAAGTCTAAACCTATCATCATATAGATACGAACTCATCATCATGTCTCCAACAAAGCGACTTTGAGGAGTCATCCATGTATCAACACTATGTATCTTGAGCTCAAACTCTTTTGACAAAGCTTCTTGATATCATCAACAGCAACAATCCTTATCCACATGAGTGCCTGCATCATAACTGTATGATCTTTATGCATATGTCAACAGCAGTATATGAGTGACTCATCATCAAGTGAGGAGGATGTGTATTCAGGCTTTGTACTTCTCCTTGTCCTTATGAAGATCACCATGTAAGCACCATATATGCATCATCAAAGAATCAACCATAAATCTGATCTGAACATCTACTATGTAACTTCAAGAATCATATGAGAGATTATCATAGACAACTCACAACCACATCATAGCAAGATATATCATTTAGCCATATAAGAATCATCACCAAGGACTATTAACCATAATGCCAACAATGAATTATTAAAGGCATATGCTCCCCCTCAACCTGTGCCATCTGTTAGATCTGATCATGCATATATCAGCAGTAAGCATCAAGACATCATCATCATCATCAAGTTAGGATCAAAAACACTTCTAGACATCTTACAAGTATCAAAACATTTTTACACATCATCAGCAGACTGTAACTATTAACCAATAGAGCAAATAATGGACTGAATCATATCAGATCCCTTTTCTGAGCCTGTCCCCACTGATTTTCCTCAGACTGACATATACGCGACTTTGCAGTGTCTAACTCACGTATATACGCGAATTCCCTTTAAGGAACTTGCGTATGAGATTCAGGACACTGATTCTTTACACTTTCAGCTCCCCCTGAGTCTGATATGTCTGTGCTGTGCTGTGTCTCAGTACATTGTGCTGACTGTACTTCCTTCTTCCTCCATATCTTCAAGTGTGATGAGGTTTTCTTCTTTTGGTGTGATGTCCATCCTTTGTCCCTGCATTCCTTTGCTATATGTCCAAGCTTGTTACATGCATAACATCTAACATGTTTCATGTTCCTCCTGTAGCAATCAGCAGCTTTGTGACCAAACATATTGCAAGAAAAACAATATCCATTAAAGTACCTTGAATGTGATGATCTTTCTACATGATGGTCTTGAACCCTTCTTCTTCCACATCTAGCTGCAACATGTCCAAGATTATGACATACATAACATTCAACATTATTCATAGGAGGAGTAAAAGATTTTCTTTGAGGAGTCTCTTTCCTTGATTGTTGACCTTTCATCTCCTTGTTGATCATTTTAGTTTTCTCTTTAGAGTTCCTTGCCTCACCTTGTGAGCTAGATTCACCTTCAACAGATTCATGAAAACCAAGACCAGTCTTGATAGCAGGAGACCTTTGACTACTAAGAATATCATCCAAGGCTTTAGTACTATCTTGAAATCTCAAAAGTTTATCCTTTTCTTCTAATTTATCTTTCAAGATATTTACCTCAACTTGAAGTTGTTCCTCCTTTTCTAGAAATTGCTTCTTCATGTCTTCTCCATCTTTCCTTCCTTCTTCCAACTGATGCCTTAGTTTGAGAATCTCCTTTTCTTGTTCTTCATTCAGATCCTGCTGCATTTGACGAACTCGGAAGGCACATTCTAGTTGAGATTTTAAGCTGGTGACTTCGTTTTCTTGTTTTGCAATAGCTTGGAGTAGATCTGTATTCTGCTTCTTTGATTCTTCAAGATCTCCTTTTAGTGAGAGGATTGTAGCTTCAAGATTTTCATAGTAGCTGGATCTATCTTTGAGTTTCTTGATGGTTGTGCTTCTTTCGTTGACTTCTTTTCTTAATGATGTCACTTCATGCTGCAACTTTTGACATTGATTTTCTTTGTCCTTGAGTAACTTTCTTACCTTGTTTCCTTCCTCTGATTGAGCTTTTAGTTTGGTAACTTCTTCTTTGAAAGCACATTCCCTTTTGTTCAATAGATCTTGTTGATCTTTAACTTTGTCTGTAAGCCTTCTAAATACTGCCTCTATTTGATACTTTTCTTGCTCACCCATAAAAGCATGTTCAGTAGTTTCACTATCACTTCCATCACTTTCACAAGGAAATATAGCTGGAACATCAGAGGATAACACATTCATACCTGATAATGATTCTGAATCTGATTCTGAATCTGAAGAGCTTCTTATACCTAATCCCCAATCGATTCTCCCACTATCATAGTCCTTCTGAGATGTCTTCTTCTTCTTATGAGCTTTCTTCTTAAGCTTCTTTCCCATTGTTCCACGGATCTCCTTCAAGCGATCAAGCTTCTACCAAAGGACCTGCTCTGATACCAATTGTTGGAAATAATACTGAGAGGGGGGGGGGTGAATCAGTATTATCAGATCAGATAAAACTTTTCAATTTCATACTCAGATTCATACACGCAGCTTTAGTTAACGATATCAGCATATATACGCGACTTCGTTAAGAGCAACTAGCGTACATGCAGTAATCTTATGATTCAGTTAGCTTATCTTCAGTAAATGCATCAGATCATTATTAACCATATTAACAGTAAACAGGTGCAGTATAACAGAATAGATCATCACACAAAAGCCACACACATGAACACCATGATATAAGGTGGAAACCCAATGTGGGTGAAAACCACCTGCTGCAAGTCGTCTCTATCTTTTCTTTAATAAGAAATTTCTTTTACAATGTACTGGTGCAGTCCTTTACCAGCACACAGGCTACAACCTGCAGAGGGCTACAACCCTCTTAGCTCTTGTACTAGCTGATCCATTTACTAGTACGTAGGTGCCTACCTACAGAATGCTCCAACCTTTACTTGTTTTCCAACTGCTACTGAAGGGAGCTACAACCCCCTTTCTCTTGTACTGGCTGATATGTTTACCAGTACATAGGTGCCGGCCTACGATCTACCCGGGACCACATTTCATACATTTTCATACTGGATCCATAAGACAATCATCATTGTAGTACAACCTGCATCATTGATCACTAAAACACTGAAATACTGAAACACTGTCAACAACACAGTCACCAGAACACAGAGCAGACACAGAACTCTGCAATAACCATCAGACCCATCTGCAACTTCAAATATCAAGCTTTACAATGTACACGCTACTTGGATGAACCCAACCTGCGTGTATATGCTCTTTTTCCAAGGCCAAATCGCGTACAGATCTAAAAATATTTCCTTATCACTTTGCAGCTGTACCAGATATCAATCATACTATAACACTTATAGAACATTATTTGCGTCAGTATGCAGATCTAGAATAAGCATAATCAACCATATAAAGATAGTTCATTTCAAACCATTTGATCCCGATCTCTCCTTAGATCTTGTTCTCCATCAACCGGTGAGATCTCTCCTTAGCTCAGATCAAGCAATGCATCATCAACCCATAACCTGCATACTGCATCTAATACTTCATCAGATATTCAAGACATTTCAGATGCCTTTGCCTAATGATCTTCTTCTCCTTATATAGCCTTAGGCCTTGCTCAATACCACAGGCCAAAACCATAGTAACACAATACCATCAACTTCAAAACTAGGGATCAACACGTCTGTCGAGACATCATGGTCCAAAACCATAGGCACAACTTCCAAGGAATAACCGCCACGGACCAAAGACAAGTTTTCCACATACACGCTCTTTTACTGAAGCCAACCTGCGTGTACACGCGACTTGGTATATAGCGAACCTGCGTATACGCGACTTGGTATATAGTGAACCTGCTTGTATACGCGACTTGGTATATAGTGAACCAGCGTGTATATATTTTTCTTCATACTTGTAGACTGATCATCAATTCCTTGCTGCTATCCTTCTGCACTATGATTTGTCATCAGAGTGATTTGCCATCAAGGACAACACTTGTCTCATAATGCCAACAGAAAAGGGTAGCATACCTATGCACGACCTAGGTAGGAGGAAGGTTGTCGACAACACAGAAGAAGAGCAAAGTTGCAAGTTCAAAGCATATCCACCTGTGATAAAAGTAGCTTTAGAGATTGAGGCCAAGAGGCGACAACAAAACAAGAAGATCACGCAAAGAGGATGGAAGAAACAAAGGAGTTTCAGGAGTTGAAGCGACAACTCAGGGAAGAATAGGAGCTGCGCAAAGGAGAGAAGGAAGCACAATAGGAACAGGTACAGTAGGAGGTGCAACATGCATAGACTGATGAAACTGCGCCCATACAGGTTATAGACCCATCTCAGCAACTAGCATAGAGTAGACAGGGTGAGCAATGTTGTTAATCACATGCAAGGGTGTTCAGGAGCATGGATGTCATTGTGTGCATGCATGCGATCCCATCCATTGGCACACTCACTGATGTGAGGACAAAGGAACAATTCTGATTGGAGATGGACATGTACTTCGACGAGTTGATGCGCATAGCCACCAAAACACACTTGGAGATCAACACAGACACTATGCATTAGTATGTTGCTGGTTCAGCCGCACTTAAGACTATGATGTGCATGTTATCAGATGAGTTGGATAGAGGGGCCAAATCAGAGTACCCAGATGCAATGGAGGCAAAAGTTCATTTCTAGAAAGATGTCACCACACAGTAAAATGAACAACATCATGGATTACCAAGCTTGGCATCAGTTCACCATCGTTGATGATCGGGAGGATGTCGAAGAGTTGGTCTTCCCATAGCTGTCCAAGTCTTAGTGATGTCTTGTATGGCTTGCTCAAGCCTATTTTGTTTCACATGGGTACATGTGCAGATTGTAATGTAACATCTTGTAAAAGTGAAAGACCAAGTGTCGATAGTTGAATGTAACAGTCATGTAGTAGTTGAAGAGTCATGACGGTAGGTGAAGAGTCAGAAAGGGGAATTTCAAGGGTCACCCCACCCTTTTCTATTTATAGAACCTCATAACTCATTGTACGGGCTTTTGGGAGCCAAGCTTCCTATAGGTGTAACTTAGAGAAATCTTGGAGTGTATTGTAATGTGCCTTGGATTCTCCATAGTGTAGAGCTAGTACATCGCTTTGGAGGAGCATGTGACAGTGACTGTAATGTTTTGCTTTCGGAAATAATGATTGCTCATGGTTGTATTGTATGATTGGATCTTTCACTCTTAATATAATAGAGCCAACACGTTTCATGCATATGTTGTTATTATATTTTAGGTATCTTGGTTACTCTAATTATATATGTAGTTGTTTTCTTATGCATGTATGTATGGACTCTTTCTATATATGTATGTATGAATATTATTGAGATGTGCTATTGGTTTAACCATCACGTTGGATTGTTGGTTTCCCTACCTTCCATCTTGTGATGTATCTTTGCTTGTGTGTTCCCTTTCAAGCTATGTATTTCCACAAGTTTCTAAGGGGCACACTAATTCACCTTTCCATGTGTTGGAACCCTTCATGCACCTTCCTTGGCTTGTTGCGCTGGTCACACCCTTGCTACCAACAAGGACATCCTACTTACCTCTGCGCACAACTGTGATCAAGGAAATATCGTACGACCCACTGTTGGGACTCCTACATCAAACAGTTTGTGGTCTAGTTGGGACTTCTTACTGAGGCGATCCCCTAACATGTTGGCGGGTCCAACACCATCAACATTTTGGTGCTAGAAGAAGGGCTAGATGACAAGATGAGTCCTCACAATCTGTTTTGAATCTCTGGATACTTATCATGACTAATTATTGAGTTTCTCTTCTCGAGTGTATGTCTTATGGAAACTACTTTGAAATCTCGAAAGAGATCTACAATAACTTGTCACATAAAGCATACGATGGTGGAGGCCAAGTAGCCTTGGTTAGACACATGGTTGGTGTTGTAGGCTCATGTGAAAGCCATGAAAACTTTGAAGATTACATGACCTGCACACTATTCGCCTACACGCTTCGAGGGCACCCAATTCATTGGTGTACCATGACGCCCGAAAAATATGTTCATTCTCTTTCTCATTTGGTCATAGAGATAGACTGTGCTTTCAATCACTTTGACCATAAAGCACTCAACAAAGAAATTCTGAAATTACGAAAAGCACCTGATGAATCCATTGAACAGTTTCACACACGTTTTTGTAATCTTGCATACCGATTTCCCAAAGATGAAATTGATTGGGAATTTCTCGATGGAAGGTTTGAATATCTTCTTTACATATCCAAAAATCCACAATTCTCAAAATCACTCGAATCCCACATGGCATACTTCAGTGATGGAGCTCCGAAATCATAGGCAGGCACAGTTGCTATCATGATTGAATGTCCACCTTCACCTCATCAAACAGATCCACCACTACATAGTGATGTGGGAGAGAATGCACACATATCTGTTGAAATGTCACATCCTCCTACCCCACTTGCTCTTGATATCTGTGTAGATTTGGCTTGCAAGCCCACTGGTTGTCACATGGATTCGTTTCCTCAACCTCCGTCCCCACGTTCCATTGTTCCTCCAGATTGTACTATCTTGCGTTCTTCCGTTCCAGACTCCTCATGTATTGTGAATGAGGATCAAGTTATCGACACATTTGGTGTTGTGCAGCCAACCTACGCTATCATTCATGATGAGTGTGTGTGGGAATCTAAAGAAAAACCAATAGTGAAGGATTAATCCCTTCCACCCGCCCCTCATCCGCTCTATCCGGACATCCCTTGTGATTTTGCCACTGTTGATTTCCCTTGTGAAAACTCATTTCTGGAAGTTTCTACTTCTTATCGTTCATAGGACACATCAGATGTCAGTCTATCATTACATTGCAGAGAGTACACATATTTCTCTAAAAATCTATCCAATTTGTCATCTATCATTTCTGAAAACACAGAGGGTGAACATCCTTGCTTCTCATCTACCCCTCTGCATGATTCATCAAATCATGAGGACGTCGATGAACAACCCGAATTTTCTGATCGTGGCAGTCGTGATATCTGTACTTCTTCATTCGATCACGATGTTGGTTCACTCACTATTAATATGTCTAGGCCACTGGTCACCGATGATATACCTTTTGACAAAGTTGAAACCCCGCAGGCTGTCAAGGCACCTCAACCCAAACTGATGGTTATGTTAGGCCCTCGCTGTCCTGAGGTTGGTTTCACTTCTGATCATAAAATTGTTGAAACACACAAGGCTCCTCATCACTCTCTGCTTCGCATTGAAGATCAACCAAACACCCAGATTTCGCTTCCTCCATTCAAATCACATGATCCCATCATTTTTTCATTGGAGGAATCTTACATAGCAAGCACACTTGCGTGATGTAAGTGGTCTACCTTTCTCACGTTTTCTTGCATGTCACAGTCGAGAGAATGCACATGCTTCAAATATGCATGCAGTGTCACACAACACCATGGTAAGTTCACAGATTGCATGTCATGCGCTTACACTCATTTTTGTTATGTGGAGGCACTTAAAACTGGAGTGTGTTTTTCTTCATCGTTATATATTTCATGTTTGCTAGTTTGCGTGACTGTGCTATTCTTGAACCATGCCTTCACCAACATGGTTCGACCAATGCACCAGTGGCTGCAATAGAAGTATCACTTCACGTGAGCTAACCCATGCACTGTTAGCTTAGGAATAGTAGTGTTTTCTTCTTGTTGGTTGGGTTCCATGTATGTTTGCTTTCTTATTTGTTTGTTTGCTCGCTTTATTATTTTCTTACTCCCTTTTCTTTCACATTTTCTTCTGCTCTTCACTCTTTTGTTTTTTGTTGCTTGTTTTCGTTTGTAAGTTAGCTTTGCATGAACTGTGTGCGACTCTTGAAACAAGCTAGGTAAAGTACAAGAGGAATTGTGCAGTTATCAATACTTGGTTATTTATTATCTTGTCTCTATATGATGAAATTTTAGTCTTCGGTCCATGATACACTAGTGGAAAATACATTCAGTTCAAAGTGAACTTGATGAAAACACAATGCTCGCGCGCTAACTAGCATCATTGATCCAAGTGGCTCTAGAGGCACACACAGGACAAAGAGGGCTTATGGAAGCTCGAAAATCAAAGTGATCAGAATGCTTTCGAACTAGGACCGAAGCGTAGATCTCGTCGTCCTGATCGCAGCAGTGTGAACGGTTCGTCAATTCGAGCTCGTATGAGGGAGAACGAGCCAGTCAAAGTTTTGGTCAAAGTTGGACTGTGGGCTAGGTTTAAATGTCGTACAATTTGACCGACCTCGGGGCATGAAAAATAGCTCCCAAAAGTGGTCGAAATTGTGGCCTTCTATATTTGCCTAATATCCCTTATTTTCTAAAGATTTAAAAATCTCCCCCATTTTAAATAAAAATTAAAAAGAAATATGAATGTGGTGGTGGGCCACCACCGCCACCACCCCCAAAACCATATAACAAAATTTTATTAAGGGACCGACGGGCCATGACCCCCTCCGGCCCTCCCACAACCACAAACCACATTATAAATCAAATGTGGCTTGGCGGCCATCACCTCGTCGAGCCCTCCAACCTCCAACTCGCATTTAACATTAAATATAACACTTATGAGGTGGGCAGGTCACCTCCGGTGGTCTCGGCCCACACCCCCAACCCTCATAACAATCATATGCCATATTAAGAGGGGCCGCTGGGAGTTGAACCCACGGTTGGTGGGAGGGCCGGCCCCACCCATGCGGCGGCCCCATGTGGTGCATATAGCCACCCAACCAAAACCTCAAATTAATGTGCCCCCAAAAAATTTAATGCAGCCAAACAAATCGCCTCCATTAAAATGTGTAGCGCACCAAATGCAATACAGAGGTTATGAGGGTGGGTCGCCCAATGCGGATCTAAACCCCAAACATGCATGCAATTTTTCATTAAAAAACGAAGTTTAAACATGGAGGAGACGGGGTTTGACCACTCGACCTCCTCCACCAAATTCGGAGATCTTAACCAATCTGCCAAACTGATTCATTGATACCTCCACCTGAAAATTTTATGTTAGCCCGTAATTTCATCAGTGCACCTAGGAAGCATGGAGGAACCAGGAGAGGGCACAAAAATCGAGGTGGGATAATTTTTTTAATTAATTTATTGCAGGTGGAACCATGATTGAGCAAAATTTCTAGGAGGGTGAAATTTTTGCAGTGTCCAAATTGGACAAAATTTATGTCAATCTTACACCTCTCAGCGACATGAACCTAATGGCATAGTTAGTTTCCTGATCTGAGCAACAGATTTGCAGACGACCTAGAGGAGGGAATCTTTGAGGAATCTAGGGGGATCTAAAAGATCCTTGAAACCCAGATTTCCACTTTCTCATAATTCAGAGATTTTACAGTCGATTTTGCACTATTCGATGCCACAAATCTAATGGTGTGTTCAGATTTTCCATTTGCTTATTTCATTTTTTGACCACTTTTCTAAGTGGAGTGCAGGTGTCAGCATTCATGTGCGAGCAACCATTTCCATGAGATTTGATGCCGTGAGATCGATGGTCTGAACAACTTCAGTAGCTTGACATCCTTTTCTTTAGATGGCCTAGGATGTGAGGTATATGCAGTGCGTTCATGTACTTCTTTTTCTATGCATTGTGCTGCATAGATCCCTGTTTGATTTTTGATGTGGGATCTTGTCTCTTACTTGTTTTCGTGGTTCCTGCTTGATGTGATGCAGAATCATTGGTGGGATGTACTTGTTGTCATGATTCATCATGTTTTGTTTGAGATCCATTTGTCGTCATGTTGATGGGATACTCATGTTGTTGTCATGTATGTTTGCATTGAGATCCCTTTTATGCCATGTTGGCAGGATGCTCATCGTGCATGAGTTTATGTGATACTGATAGAAGTCCTTTCGACTGAGAGTTCCTGTAATAGAAAATCTCTTGGAGCCACTCCTGCATGAGGGAATTTTCCTTGTATGATAGCGATATCACCTCTTATTTACATCATCACTATTGACAACACTTAATGCAGCGGCCTACACCATCTTGACACCGGGGCCTGGAGACGTAGTCCCTCTTGGACGAACTCTGTTATCAACGTCTTGTTATTTTATGTGTTGATGAATGTCATGGTCCTCTTCTTTACAACATGTAGATGTATTCATTTATGTTATTCTAAAAAATGCAATTTAACACATCACGAAAGTAAAAGGTCTTGGAAGGGTCCTTTGTCACACCTGGACCCGGATCAAGTGGAATCAGAGTGGTATTTGCATGGATGTGAATTGCAAGCATGAACAATGGAACATGCAGCGACAAAGGATGAAAAAGTGATGTACGAGACCATGCTCAAAATTTCCCAAAGGGTGGAAATAATGCATGAACTCTATATAAAGGGATAGAGGAAAAGGAGTGATAGCAGCTTCAGTTGCAAGCCACAGAAGAGGCCCTGGAAGAACTGAAGCACAACAAACAAAATCTTCAAACATAGAACGCTGAATTGAAGATGCATTTACATGAATAGAAAGAGGAAAAATAGAGTTTGCTACAACAACTGCAAGCAAAGGATGAGGCCTTGGAAAAGTTGTAGCATGACCCATGTGAGGTAAAATGTAATTCTCTGAATTCATGTATGTGTCCTGATGATGATTTCGTTGTTTTTGAAAATCATACCACAAGAATTGGCTCCAAACTGTTGAAGAGAATGGGGTATGAAGGAAAAGGCTTGGGCATCAATGGCCAAGGCATTGTCAACCCCATCAAAGTAGAGGAATTACTGTGTCGAACAGGACTTGGGTATGTCAGAAAGGAAGTTGGAGAATGTGCCACGACAGTTAGCGAACCACCAACAATAGATGACGAGTAGCCCTCATCAGTTCTTTCCAAATCGACAGAGGAGGTAAAATATGTTGATTTTCTTTCAATTTTGTCGTCACATAGTATGATTTCTATTGGATATTTGGAGATTCCAATTACAGGGACAAACATGAGGCTCCTTACAAGGATGAGGCATAAGGAGGAAGAAAAAATTGGTGTTAATAACCAAGGCATAACTCAACTATTCAAGGTTGTACAGAGACCTCAATTTGCAGGCTTGAGATACACCAAGGAAGAATGCTCGAAGGTGTCAGATGCTTTCGAGACATCGTTGAAATCATCAAGGAAAGAGAATGACGGGAACACATCCCCATCATCCCATGGCACTGGCCATGGCATGGAAAGAGCTGAGGCAAGCTCTCATTGCCATATATACACGAGAGATGGCAAGGAAAGGTATAACCAATATTGACATTCAAATGTTCATTTTGATTATAATCATGTTTTTGAAGATGAACGTAAAACATGGCATCAAAAAACATGTACCTTTTGTGGATTACATAACCATACATTTTCTAAGTATTGGAAAAGAATGACAACACACAAAAGGATGAGGTGTGAAAGAACCTCTCAATAAACGGTAAATAAACATGTTAAGCAGATCTGGAGGAAGAAGACCTATTGCAGTGATTGCAACATAAATAGCCATCAAAGAGCCACTTGTTGGAGGCTCCATCTAGAGCTGCGCCTTAAAGACAAAGTGTCGGTGCATGAACATGGTGAAGCAGTTGTTTGACCATTGAATGCGCCACAAGGAGGTGACCCATTCACCTTGATAAGTGAAAAATGGTTTCTAGATATGTTAGCTTGTCATGGTCGTGCTTTTGTAAATCATTTGTTGCATTTTAAGATGTAAAAGTGATGATGTGTTTTCCATCACTTGTTCAACAACAATGATGTCTGGTCATATTTTGGAGTTGCATTTTAAACTCTGAAAGTGATGTTGTGTTTCCATCTCTTGTAAAATCATGTGTTTGGTCTTATTGTTTTAAATCATGTGTTGCAGTGATGATGTGTTTTCCATCACTTGTTGAAGCAACAATGATTTTTTGGCCTTGTTTTCATAGATGGGGTATTATGTCCATCTTGATGTAAACTTGACCACCGAGTATGTGTTATAAACTCGTGGCAAGTGTGGGACACTTGGGTCATTAGTTGGTCATGAAAGTCAAGCATGTAATTTACAAAAACAATGTACTATAGCTTGCAGAGGTTGCAAGTGTCGTCTCATCACTCAAGGCTCCAAAGAACAAAGGTGAAGGAGATGGAAGCAAGACATTTTCAAGACGCTTGTAATGTAGACAAGGTACAGAGAAGTTGCATATTATTTTTCATTCTTTTGGAGACCAAAAGCTCCTCAATGGGGAGGATTGATCCAGGTGGCTCTAGAGACAACACAGGACAAAGAGGGTTTATGGAAGCTCGAAAATCAAAGTGATCAAAATGATTTCAAACTAGGACCAGAGCGTAGATCTCATCATCATAATCATAGTGGTGTGAACGATTCGTCAATCCGAGCTCGTATGAGGGAGAATGAGCCAGTCAAAGTTTTGGTCAAAGTTGGACTGTGGGCCAGGTTTAAATGTCCTACAATTTGACTGATGCTGGGGCATCAAACCTAGCTCCCGAAAGTGGTTGAAATTGTGGCCTCGTTAATTTGCCTAATATCCCTTATTTTCTAAAGATTTGAAAATCTCCCCCATTTTAAATAAAAAGTAAAAAAAAAATATGAATGTGGTGGCAGGCCACTGGTGGGCTCTAGTATTGCAGCAATAAAGCTGCAACTCCTGGGACTCCCTTCTTTACTTATATCAACCCGGTAGTTCGTAACAAACTTGGAAGCGATGGTGTTGTATGCACAAGTACTAGCTCTTGCCGCAGCTGTCACTTGGTCAGCTGGCAAAAGTCCGCTAGGGGCTTAAGCCAACTTCTATGAGCTCTTAGAAGAAGCTTTTTAACTGATGGATGGAAGCTAACTCAAAGGAAGCTGATCTACTTGCAGAAAGAAACTGAAAGCCAAAAAGTAACATAACCCCTAGCAAACCCTAATTCTACCAGCTAGTCCTACTGATGCAGATGAGAGAATGCAAACTATTGAGAGAGATGCCATTACTTCTATGAAGGTAAAATGCACATGTCTAGGCTATCTCTATCTGAAGAACACATCTTTTTGTATTTTTGAATAAGTTATCAGAGTTATCATGCATGTGCTTTTAACTGGCTTTTTACTGTGCAGGGGTGGATCAAGGAAGAGAAATGCTTGGAAACAGGTTGGGAAGGTTCAGAGAGGGCCTAAGGAGTCCCTAACACCCTTCCAGAGAGTTTCACAAAGTTTGGCTATCCAGCAACCTCATTTGTGAGCTTCTACAGGAAGTCTACAGGGGTTCTACAGGATGTTTTAGGGATTTCTACAGGATGTTCAGGAATTTCTACAGGATGTTCTAAAATTGGATTTTGAAGGATGGGTGAGTGAGAGAAGATGCATGAATGGATAGGGAGGTAGGGTAGGGGCCTGAAATGACCCAGTGACTGATGGATGAAGTGATGAGAGGGTGTGGAAAGCTGACTTGACTTAAAGAAGGCTAAGGCAATGGAAGAGCAAGAAGGTAGGGTTACGTGGGCAGAAGAATAGTTGTGAGACGAGGAAGCTAACTAGGAGATGGAGCAGTTGGCCTGGACGAAACTTAGGTGGATGAGAGAGAGATGGAGATGCCCTACACGGTGTGCACTTAACAGAATCAACCAAGTCCTGCACACAATCAAAATCTTAGCTAATCTATCCTAATTGTCAACAAAACAAATGAACAGCAACTTTATTTATAAAGAGAACCATGTACATCACTTAATCAAAGAAACATCTAAAAAGGTCTGAATGCATGACTAACTTCTACAAATGAAGACATTACACCAAAGATTGCATGGTCAAGCAAACTAGTGTTTTTGTTGGGCAGCACTGTTTCTGCAATTCTAGCCCCTGATCCAATAAGGGAGAGGTGAAATTGAGAGTGTGGACAACCCCTTTTTCTGGAGCTTTATCGATTATGATCCTATCAATCTATTCTACACATCTGAAGCAATTCTATTCCTCAACAGTGACCTATTTAACCAACACAACCAAATCTTGCTCAACAAAACCACGTTTAAAATGCAGAAAAGGAAAATCACAATGCATAAAGAAGAGATAACAATACAAAGAAGGAGGCCCTAGGCTCTCAGGTTGGGCCCAACCCCGAGAGCTATGGCTCTTATAGAAAACTCAGAGCTGATATCAAATCTGACTGCTTCTCATTATCAAAAAATAATCATAAGTCAAGAGTTATGCCAACAATGGCTACAAGAGAACAAAATAGAGCTAGCAACACTGTAGTGCAGAATATGCAAGAGTTTTCCAAAAGTCCTTTTCGAAGGCTGAGGCCTTAACATTTATACACCACGAGGCCCTAGCTGGCCTCCTAAATCGATGGTACTTGGCTGCACTGTGAGTGAACAGCTCCTTCCAAAAAATCTGTTTGGCTGCCTTCTAGATCCGGTTTTGGTGGCCTTTGGAGCTCGGAGTTGGGGGTGAAGATCCTGAGGGAGGCTATTTAATGCCATAGACAACCCCCCTACGAATCCTCAACCCAATCTTGGCTGTCTCCTAGCCCATGTCTGCTTGGTTTTGCTCCAACATGTGTCAAAAAATCCTGAAATGAGCACGTGTTAGCCACCTAGGAAGAGTGACTACCCTTATTCGTACAAATGACATAAACATACTAAAAAATAATGCATAAATTATGAAAAATGAAGGATTGAACAAGGATAATTAGGCCAAATGATCCCAAAATGTTACCAAATTTGGGGCTCATCATCACCCCCTGCTAAAATGATTGCTCATCCCTGAGCAACTAGTCCATCTTCTCGTCTTTCATTGCTTTAATCGCCACTCTCACATCCCAGGCTTATGAAGTAGTATCCTCCTCACTGTCATGGAACCCGGCCTTCTTCTCCACCTCTTCCCACTACTTATGCTCTTCTTTTTCTGTGCTTCCTTCTACCAATCCCATAAGCAAAGGTGGGCTTAGCTTGAGGCCAATCCAGCTGGCCTGGAGGTTTTGTATGGACTTCTTGTAGAGAGGCACCCGTACTAGGGCCTCCCTCATTCTAGTTGGAGTGTGATACTCCCTGATTTTGAGGCTGTGGGACAATGTGTTCCACCTTCGGGTGCAAGCATGAACACAATTGTACCCTAATAATCGCTCCATATCCTTGAAATGTGTTATAGCTTGAGCCTGCTGATCCATGTATTTTAATAAAGCCTGAGAGTTGGTTGCTAGGTGTTGGTGGGCTGATATCAATGCAGTGGGGTCCCCTGGTTCTGCTTTAATCAGCAGTGGTTCATGTAACTCTCGGTTCATAACATCCTTGACCTCTGTCGCTCTCTTTTCTTCATGGTTTAACCATGAGGTAAATGCCATCAGCTGCATATCTCCCACGACTGTGTTGGGGTCCCATGAAGTTACGTTTGGAAGGGCCAAATTATGGAGGTAGAACTCTGATAGCTTGGCCTTGTCCTCTGTTGAGCCGTTGTTGCATAAATCTGTGAACTGCTGGGGGTTTTGAATTTGGGAGATACCCCTCTGTGCCAATGCATTAATTTGGAATTACAGCCACTAGTCCCGTAGGTATAGGCCATAAGATTTGGCTGGTTGCCTACATTGCAGAGCATCCATAGTCCAACTGGCCATGCAGGCCAGTTGTGCCTCTTTTTCTTGCACCTGCTATTTGAGAGCTTGTATCTCTATGTTTGCTTGCAATTCCCTTTCCTGTAGTTGCTGGTTTAGTTCCTCAAGACCAGCTTGCATTCCTTCTTTGCCTTGAGGTTCTGTTGTAGTGTCCTCTGATGTTGTGCCCCTTTCTTTCCTCTGTTCTTGTAGTTGCAGTTTGAGCTTCTCATTCTCTTCCTGTAGAAATACTCGCTGGCAGTTTCCCACGTGTTTTTCCATAGCCAATTCTCTTCTTGCCTCCTTGATTTGTTCCTCCAAGGGGCCTATATCTGCTACTCCTTTAGATTTAGCTATCCTCATCCATGTGTGGGTCCTCACTCTTTCTTCCTCCAATGCAAAGAAAAGCGGCACTGTGAATTTCTGTGGAATAATTTTCCCAGCCTCCAAAAAGTTATAATAAGAGCCCAAGCTGGGCTAGGGGCTAGGTTCCATAATGTGCTCTACCTCTTCTTCTTTTTGTGGTGATGTGGCTGCCTCCCCCTCCATTCTTTCGGTCTCCTTGAGCCTGGCCAATGTTTCTTGTAGAACGGCTTCAGCATCCTGTAGAGGGGTTTTTGAAGCCAACCTTTCCATTCTCTCCCTCCAGGTAGTTGTCTTCGGGCTCCTCCACTCATAAGTGACTAATACTTTGGAGGGGGACTCCTCCTTTGGCGAGGTAGGGGTGTCTTCAATGGTAATTGGGTCTTTGGATGGAGGTTCATTACCTTCCATATTGATTATTGGGTAATCCCTGAATGTCCATGTTCATGGAATTTGTGGCACCTAAATGGGATATGCTCATAGTCCACAGTCTGCACCCATTCTTCATCACACACTTCTAAAATTATTGCTTCCGGAAGGGCCCCAGATAAGTCCATTTCCACACATATTCGGGCGAAGGATGTGTATTTTCCTTTCAGAGTTTCCTCTAAGATCTTTAGAAAATGCCCCAGCTTGTTGCCTATTGTTTTCAGAGATTCTGGTAGCCAATAATATAGAGGAAGGGAGTATAGTCTGATCCATACCGGTATCAATGTGAAAGTCTCCCGTTCCGGAACAAAGCTCATCATCCATGGCCGCATGTAGAGTCCTCTCGCAACATAGGAATAAGGCCCCCCTGCGAACACTCTATCTTTGTCCTCTAGGCTTGTGAACACCACAATGAAGAAGCCCTTTGAATCCAGATGTAGCTGTATTTCCCCCTTTGGCTTCCAATGGCTCCTAATCCAAACGTGTATTGCCCTCTCCATCGGCCATAACCCCATGAATTTACATATGATATCATGTTCCTTCATATGATCCCTATGTGCTTGTATCGCTGGATCGCTCAATATGACTTGGAAAATAATGCTCGACTTGGGTTTACAAACCCCATTAGGCTTTGTGGAAGCAGGGTTTTCACTGTTGCCTCCATTCTCCTTTTCCTTACTTTTTCCTTGTTGATCCCCTTCCTGATCCTGAAGTCCGTTTCTTCGCAATGTTCCCTTGCTTCTTGCCTCTGATACCTTCTCCAGAGGTTTTTTGAAATGCTTCTTTCCTGTGTCCTTGCTTCCCTCTGTAACTACCTGACTGTAGGAGGGAGCAACACTCCCCCCTGCGCGTCCCGCCATAGTACCCTAAGTCAAAACCCTAGCTCCAAATCCAACCCTAACTCAAGTTGTAGTCTACACCGCTTTTTTAATATTTATTATGAAAATAAAATATTATTTTAATTTTTTTAATATTACTTAAATAATTATATATATATATATATATATATATATATATAACCACTAACTAATCAAAATTGTTATACTACTCTAATTGAAGTGAGAGAAAAAATAAATATACAAAGTAATTTATATTAAACCATAAGTATTTATTATAAAAACATATATCCATAATATGCATGTAAATATAGGCGATAAGTGATACGTTATGTACAACTCATCATTACACATTATGAATTACAACAAATATTTTTATAACTATTAATAGATGATTATTATTCATTATATAATTAATACTATATTATAGTTCTAGTATAATATAATTTACATTATTTAAAAATTATTTGAATTAAAAAAATATTTGATTAACCATATATAATATAAGTGAAAACTCATATTTCAACGTTCATAATATTATTTTTTATTTATTTATGGTAAAGATATATATAACGAATGGAACAAATGATATCTATAACATGGGTTTGACTTCATTGTTATAACACGTATTAATGTATAACGACTATGAGCATGATTATAATTTTTATTATTTGAAAATTGTGAATATTGATTATTAATTAAAAATGTACCAATTCAATACATATATATTTTAATCATTTATAGTAAAACTTTAAATTCACTCAATAATTTACTTAATAATTCATGAACTATAATAATAATATTGGATTTAAAATTTTTAAAAAATAAATATTTTATAAAAGATTGGTTTTCTTGAATACAAAAACACTGAAAATAAAATTGTTAAAAATACTAATTTGAAGAACACGGGTGTGACTTGAATTTTAATATTGATTTATTCTTTAAAACAACGTAAGGAAAGGATATAAATTCAGAGTTATGAGTAGTTTGACAAAACTAATATTAATCTTAAATGTGTCAAATAATCACATATTAAGTTATGCTTTCTTTTTATTTATTTTTAAAATAAATTTAATCAACACAGACGTGACTTGAATTTCAATATTGATTTGTTTTTTTTATAACAACGTAAGGAAAGGATATAAATTCAGAGTTATCGGTAGTTTGAAAAAACTAATTGTTAAACATAGCCATGGAAAAGACAAGAGTGTGAATCATAAGCTTTAGATTGCATATATTATTCACAATGACACACATATATATATAATACATTGGAGTGACCCTTGGTTTCATATTCCAAGTAGTCCCTTAGACTCCCTTTGATTGTTCAACTTCCACACTAACCCTTAGAGGATTAGGTGTTCAACATTCCCCCTCTTAATCCGAAGGGGTATGTGTGAGTCCAAGAAGAGAGTTGTAATACAAATTGTGAAGCAATGCATGGCAAAACTAGATTGAATGTTCTCTCTGAAATGTTGGCATAACAGGGTGGTTTAAGGATGACCACCAACCCTGGAACGCTTAGTGCAGTTCCCAGAACTCTTCCAAGTCTAGCAAGAAGTTGAAATCCTTTGCAAGAGGAAGTGTCCCTAATGCTTTGGAGAGGGAGATCTTCAACCTGGAAAAGAGAGGTCTACAATGTACGGTGGTTTAAGGATGACCACCAATGCTGGAACTCTTAATGCAATTCCTGGAACTCTTCCAAAAATGGCAAGACGTTGAAGTCTTATGCTAGAGGAAGTGCCCCCAATTCTTTGAAGGGAGGTCTCAACCCCGCATATATGGATTAAGGATGACCACCAACCAAAGGCATACTCAGGGGCATCTTGGTCTCCGACTATAACTCTGAATCTGGTATAATAGGTTGTGGTGGCTCAGACTCGCTTGATGTGGCTTTGAAACTTTTAGATGATCATCATTTCCCCCCCCGTCAGATACAAGATGAGATGATGGAGAAAAATAAGATGCAAGGCTTTTCAATATTCGAGAACGAATCCTGTTGTATGAGTGAAATATCTTCTTGGTTGTTGAAGCCCATTGCCAAGAAGTGATCCATCCAAGATGAATCTTTGTTCTTGCAGGAGGTTTGTTTTTAAAGCATTTGTTTGAAGAATGATTGGTTTTATGACAATGCTTAAATGGATGAAGATCAAAACAATGATCTTTCATATGGCCAACTCGGTCACAATGTTGGCATTTAACAATTTGTTGTGGCTGTTGTGGAAGAGGACCAAAATATGAATCAACTGAAGGTGAACTGTCATGAAGAAACCCAACACTATGGAAGTGGATGGGATTTGAGTAACCTGCAATATGAAAGGAAACATCCTTGTCATATCCAAGACTAGTTTTGTGCTTGTTATGGACAAACTCTTCCCAAGGTCTGATAATCGACTTGGGAAGTGCAGGCTGAATTTTCGCTTTTCCATGCAAATCTGCTCTTGCATTAGGCACTGAATTTGAATCAACCTCAACTTGATATTCTTGTTGCTGATGGGAGTCTATCTCAATTTAGAACAATAGATTGTTCTGAACATAATTATGCTTACGCTATTGTAGCTCTTTTTTTTGTAGCTTTGTCTCAAGTTGTAAAAACTCAATATTCTCATGTCCATTTTGCAGACAAGTTCTAATATCAAATAGAGTATCTTTGTTGATTTTAATTGTATCATGAACTATGGAGTGTATTAAATTATTTAGAAACTCTAATACTTCACTAATTTTATCCATTTTCCAAACTAGTGGAGTGTGTTGAATTGTGTTGTTGAAGTTTATTCCCTTCTTCAATTAACTATAAGAATTAGAAACATGGACGACTGGTGTCCAAAATTCGTTGCATTCACCTATCTTTAAGAGAACTAATAGACTTCACACACTGAATAAAATGGATCAGTTATTGCCACAAAATTCTCTTGAAATGGAGCCAACAACAAGACTTACGAGTTGCACATTATAGGAGTTTTCAATGTTGCATATATAAATAAAGTTCATCAAAATATATTATATGCCACAATTCACATTTTTCAATTTCAATGACTGTATATACACTAGTAATTATACTCAACTCAAGGTATATGAATGCCCACAAAATATTGCGTGATATGTTGATGGGGATTTCTATAAACCATTTCAGCTTTACCTCTCTTGAATTTCAACTTCCATCGAGACATGTCTTCAGTACTAATACCAAATAACAATTATTCTATATGACATTCTCTGATGATACAAACTATTGTTTTTTGTTTGTTTTTGCTAATGCAAGAGTTGGTCCTTCCAATTCATTAATCAAAAAAATAAAGTACATATAATACATCTAAACTCTCATGGTCAATAATTGGGGGGAAGCCCCCACAAAACTATTCCTACATCCTATCTTCAAGCATTACATTTCTAAAAAAAAAAAAAACACATGGACTTGGCTCCGAAAAGAACCAAAGGATGACTGCATAAAAAGGCCAAAATACTGCCCGGTTACTTAAACATTGGTTTGGTGGCCCGCACGGAAAGCACTTTAAAATATCCCCTGGGAAACGCTTTTCCCGCCAAACCTAGCCCTCCTCTAAAATCTTGACCGTTGAACCATTCCGATTGATCAAATGGCTGAAGCCCAAAACGCCAAGAAAAACTGCTCACCCTTTACCGCCAGGGTCCACAACTTGCACGCGCGATTAGGACCGTTGATTCGCCTTAAGAGATCCAATGGTGGAGATAGATCTCACACCCACCAACCTTAAGGGGAATTAACGTGCGATAAGGGTGGTTTTCCTCCCTACCCCACCCACACGTGGAGTTCATCGAGTGGGATTGCTCCCGAAAGGGAAAAACCGCTTCCTGCTTGTGATGGTCGCGATCACCGAAAAACCACTCAGTTTGCGGAGAACAGGGAAAAAAAGGAAAACCTCTAGTTATGATGTCTTCAAGTGTCATCTGCTCCCGCTTGCTCGCATCTTCTGCCTTCCTTGACCCGAATCTTGGAACAATCATCGCCTGCTTTCCTCCAACCCTTGAACCTTTCTTCCTCTTCCGTACAACTGGAAACTTCATTGATCCAATTAATTTGGGAATCACTGGTTAACCTCTCCAGACCGCTTTCAAAAGACCCCATTGTGAACCTACCTCTGATCAAACACCTGCTGGTTAACTGTACCCGCCCTCATGGCTTTTCTAAGGAACACTGTATTGTTTTCGTTCGCTTGGTTTTGACACTCCGTCTTTAGTCTGCTTCTAGGGAACTCTCGCAAATTCATCACTACCCTATTATCAGTGCATATCACTCCTTGATTGTCTAGCAAGTCTGCTAGTTTATTGGCCTTTCTTCTCACATGAGCAAAGTTGACAGTTCTCAGTCTTTGTAGATGACTTTGAATCCGTTGGAAGACTTAAATTAGCCTCCAGTTAGAAGAGGCTTTTTTTGGTTTTGTTCCCCAGCTTATTCTTTTGACTGAGTTAATGAGCAGTTCAGAGTTAGCTTCAATGATCATGTTTTGGCGATTTTCCTGAACCAGGAACTCAAGACACTGTTCCATGGCCATTAACTCCGCCATGTTGTTGGTGGCCTTTCCTAAGTGGTCATCGAAGATACACAGAATATCTCCCTTGTCATCCCTTAACACCCCTCCATGGCCTGCCTTGTCCAGATTACCTTTGGAAGCCCCATCAATGTTAAATTTTAGAAAGCCCTTAGGGGGCGGATTCCAGACATCTAGATCAGGATCCACTATAGAAACTTTTCTGACTAAGCCCTGAGGAACAAGACCCTGTAGTTCTAGCCTACAGAGAATCCTCTAGTCTGTAGCAGAAGGGGGATTTAAGGGAAGATTTCGAATGGTAGTGCTGACCGTTTCCTTAATCTGTCTTATGATCAGATCATAAATAAACTGGGAAGATTTCTTAATATTCTTGAAGATTCTATTGTTCCTTTCTTTCCACACATTCTAAAGAATGAAGCTTGGTGTAAGAGCCCATGCTGAACTGAGAACTTCATTATTCGAAAAGTTCTTTCGCCAATTGGAGAGAGTATTGAAAAGACTTCCAATATCTCTGTTAGACTGTTGGAAGATTACTGCAAAAGAATCCCATAATTTGGAGGTGAAAATGCAATTATTGAGAAGGTGTTCCATGGTTTCCTCTTGAGCCTCACATAGATGGCATCTAGAAGGCCCAAGGAAGCCCCTTTTCCTAATATTATCCCAGGTCAGGATTTTCCTTTGCAGAACCAGCCATAGAAAAAGTTTAATTTTCATCCAACCCTGATGCTTCCAAAGGTTTTGCCAAATCCTGTCAGGAGCCTGGGAATCCAGTTCAAGGAGAATGAGTTTAGCTTCTTTGAGATTAAAGTTCCCCTCATTGTTGTTGCCCCATCTCAGCTGATCATGCCCCCTTGAAACAAGAATTTTCCTTTGTTCTAACATTTTCATTAGTCTTTCGGCCTTGGTTTTCAGAGGACTATCATTTCTGAAATCAAGTTTTGTCCATTTTCTCCATTTCCCTGAACTATCAGTTTGGTCCCAAAAATCCTTTACCTAGGTGAGCTCCTTGGTATCTGTCTCTGCTTTGAGGTTCTCAAAGTCCTCCTGTAATAGAATAGGTTCTTGTTGCCATCTATCTTCCCAGAATAAGGCTAAGTCCCCCTCCCTAGTTTCCTAGAAGCTATGGTCTTGAATTAAGCTTCTGTTATCCCAGGCTTTGTTCCAAATATGAGATCCTCTTATATTCCCATCCATCCTTATGTGTTCATTGTCTAGCTAAGAACTTGCATATTTTTCTTTCCAAGTGATGGCCCATTGTGCTTTTGGTTCCTTTATCCATCGCCACCATAGTTTAGCCCCTAGAACCTTACTAAGAGTCTCAGGATCATCCAATCCGAGACCCCCGTGGTTCTTGGGTTTGCACATTTTTTCCTAGGCAACTAAAGCCCATTTCTTCTTTTCTTCCCCCTTGCCCCAAAGAAAGTCTCTTTGAATGTTTCTCATTTGATGCATAATTCCTTTAGGGGCAAGGATAGCTGAAAGCATAAAGATTGGGATTGATTGAAGCACAACCTTTGTGAGGACCAACCTGCCAACCAAGTTTAATGATCTTACTGTCCATTTCCTCGTCTTGTCTTGCAGCTTACTTATCATTGGCTCCCAAATACTCTTGTGTACCGGTTTTGCTGTTAAAGGAACCCCCAGGGATTTCGAGGGGAGAGAGTCTCTTTGGAAACCCAGAATTCTAAATATATTCTTCTGAATAGCAATGTTAGTATTGAAGAAAAAAATCTTAGATTTGGAGAGATTAGCTTCCATACCAGAGGCCTTGGAAAAGTCGTGGAGGACTTTTTTGTAAGCAAGAGCTTCTTTGACTGTGGGTATTCCCTGAAGCATGGTGTCATCCACAAATTGTTGATGAGTTCAGGCTTGTCCATTATCGAAGAGTTGAATCCCCCTGATGTTACCAACTATTTTTGCATGCTTGATAGCTCTGCCAAATCCTTCCATCATGAGGATGAAGAGAAAGGGTGAGAGAGGGTCACCCTGCTTAAGGCCCCTGGAAGGGGTGAAAGTCTTCGAAGGAGAGCCATTAACTAGAATTGAAAAACTAGCAGAAGTAACCAAAGCCAGGATCCATCTTACCAAATTGTGATCAAACCCAAAGGCAATCAGAATCTTCCTAATATAGTTCCAATTCAGTTTATCATAAGCTTTGGCTATGTCCAGTTGCATGATCATTCCCGCTTTTCTCTTACTAGTAAGAGAGTGCAAAACTTCATGAGTTTGTATGATGTTATTAAGAATTTTCCTTCCTTCCACATATCCTGATTGTTCTCCCAAAACTTGTGAAGGCAAGAGGGATTTGAGTCTATTTGCAACCACCGTTGATATTATCTTGTAAATCAAATTGCATAGAGCTATAGGTCTGAACCTATCAGATGTCTGAGCCATCTCCTGCTTAGGGATCAGGGCTATAAAAGAGGAGTTCAGAGCTTTCAAAATGGTTATGTGCCTCCTGGAATCTTTCACTACCTGCAGAATATCCTGTTTGACAATATTCCAACACACTTTGAAGAAATCGACATTGAAGCCATCCGGGCCTGGCGCCTTACCATTCTGCATTTCTTTGAGAACCCCACTAACCTCCTCTTTGGTCACAGGCCTGTAAAGGTTAACATTATCCTCTCTGGAAACTAACCTGGGTATGTGCTTAGTGAAGTCCCGGATGTGGTGATCTCTTTCATAACATGTTTCCTGTGCTGTGTTTCTAAAGTACCGGACTAGAACTGCCTCTATATCTTCATGAGATTTGAGATTATTTCCTCTTTTATCCTAAATCAGAGAAATTCTATTATGAGCTCTGTTTGCCATGGTGGATTTGTGAAAAAATTGTTAGATGATCCAAAAATACAAATTTATCATAGGTTATAAAATTAAAATAAAATAATTATTAATTTAAGATATTAAATTAATAATTATTATTCTAGAATGTTTAATTATTTAGAATTAGTATATTGTTGTAACTAGATATGACTCTCCAAATGTGTCGTATCTTAGGCTTTATTTTAGGAGATTTGTTAGCTAGTTGGTTTGAATAGTATTTATTGTAAATGGACACTTATTATTTAATAAGTGATCCATAATTAGAGGTAGTTAGGACATGGAGCTTATAAATAGCTCATTGCAAGAGTGTTTGGATGTTCGGGTGTAAACTCTTGCAAAATCAATTATGTAATTATTCTTTTTCTGATTAATAAAATTACCTGTCTGAGGACACTTCTGCCATTATTGTGGTATAAGAGGCACGGTAACGCTGTGAGGAGGAGATTCCAGCTCTATCAAATCGTGGAAAACTCAACTCCGTTGAAGTGATCAGCAAAAGATTGGTATGAAATTTGCAATTTTTTTTTTATTGATTTTAGATCTGCAAATTCTAAAATCATTTTTTAAAGCAGCAAATGCAAATCTGTGTGACTTTTTCAAATTGTTTGAGTGAATAAAAACAAAAAAAAAGGGACAGCGCTGTATATTTTAATTGTTTTTAAAGTCCTTTCAAAAACATTCAAATCGATTTTGCATTTTCATGAGAGTGGTTTACATCGATTCTGCCATTCCAATCAGTTTCTAATTTTTCTATATCATAATATTTGGCCGCTGTTTCCAAATCTCCGAGTTCGTTCTGGCATTCTGGCATCAATTTATGCTCAAATCTCCTGCATTGAGCATTTTGGCATCGATTCAGCGTTTTGTGGTTTGGCATTTGAACCAACGTCCTCCAGCAATAAGAACCAACGTTCAATGAAAGAATTTTTTTGAAGTGAATTCTTTACCTCTGTGGCTCATCTCCATTATGCTCATCCCCCAACCCCTCTAGTTGTAGAGCTCCGCCTGAGCTTTTTTTATAACATTTTCGGGTAGAGTCACTGGCCCTACGGCGAAATTGAACACGCGACCTTCATCCTGCACTGGATCTAAGAATCTGTTAAGGGCCCGGAAATCGGGTCGACAACAAGGGGGATACCCACCCGGTCCGGAACTTGGTTGGCAGCTCCTTGTCCGTTTGGTATAGCGGGTCCGACTGGGGATAATGGGACCAGTTTCCCAATCTAAGGGGTGTGTGTGTGTGTAGAGTTTGATGATGCTGATCTAGAAGTATTTTTAAGCTAATTTAATTCTAACTTCTAAACTGACTCTATGCTATTGTAATCTAACAAAAACAACACATCTAATCTACGCTAACCCGGGGTAGATTTCCTCTATTATGCGATCTAAAAAGATTTCGAACAATAACTGGTAATAAAGATCATTCAGCTATCATAAGAATAGAAATCAATTAAGATAAACCATTCTGCATAAAAAGTTAGGCAAAACACTTGTGAACAGCATATCGCATAATAAGTTATTCATATATCAAGCACAAATAAATGACTCCACGTACAGAAGTGCCAAATGGTAACCCACACGTTCATACATTAACATATAAACAACTCAGCTGCATATCACTCTAAGAATATAAGCAGAAATTGGTCAAGAGATAAAAGTACCATTTATGACTGATTTCACTCACAAACTTCAAGAAATAACAATTTATTTCTACTTGTTCTAATATCTACTAAGAGTACAGAAGTGCAACATCAGTAGCAGACATTAAAATGCAAACATAAATAAATCTCGATCCATCCATTCATCAAAAACCCCCTCCGAGGGTGCAAAAGTGCATGTTCTGAGGACAAGTTTTTTGACAAATTTTCGGACCCTTCTCCAAATGCCATGAGAAGGGTTAAATACTACTAACTAATTAATCTTAATTACACAAATTTAGGAAACGGCTTCAAATGACCGCCCTTTTACTAAAACAAATTTATTTCTAAAAATTGAATCTAATTTCTAACCGTTTCTGTATCTGCTCCTTAGTGCTGTAAGCAATGCAACGTTCGCCTGGAAAGAGTCGGTTGGTTGTCTTTTTCTTTCGTTCGAGCGATAAAAGTAGAAATAACAAGAGTTGGCGCCTCTTTCTGACAAAATAGAAGATATTTTCGAAAATCTTCCTTTGGCTGGGTGTATTCGCTGTGTGTATACTTAGTATAACCCAGATTTCTTTCAAACTGATTGTGCTGTTGCTATTTCGGTTTCCGGCCGTGCGAATGACTCAATGAGTTAGGGATTTCGTTGCCTGAACAATCTTCTGTATTGAAAATTGCTTCCGTTCTTTGTTCCAGGCTTTTCTGGAGCGTCCTCCCTCTTTAGCATTTTTCTTTTTGCTTTACCCAGTCTGAGCTTCAGGATCTTTTGTAAACATGCTGCTTTTGTGCGCCTTTGACTCTGAGTCTTGGATAGTCTATTTCCATCAGTATCTGTTGAGTGATACTCTGGAATCCGCGGTCCTGCTGCATGCGGCAACCATTTGCGAAGGCATCTCCTCTCTGTTCTCCTAGTATTGGCGCTTTCCCCTTTTCCTTAGATGTTTCCTGCATACTGATTTATATTAGTTGCTGCCTTAAAGTTTACGCAAAGGAAAAGAGAAATGACGAAAAGATTGACATGAAAGCATTAAGTTCTAATGAATGCATAATCATGACACTCATAATGACTTGACTCTTCGAAAAACGCGACACAATCATTCTTGGATACTCAGGCGTACAATCATTAATTTCCCTTAAGGTGCACGCTCAATTTTGGATTTACAGACTATGTCGAGGAAATCTTGCGATGAGTGGTTTCTGCGATTCGCATCGCAGTATCGAGGATTGCGATGTCAAGAAGTGTCATCGTAGGAATTGATAGTCTCATTCATCGCAGATCATAAATCGCAGGATCGCAAATCGCAGATCGTGTTTTTCATTCAATCACTGTGTGCTGCTTATGCGATGTTGCGATATGCGACGTCGCATATCGGTCGTCGGCAATTCCTTGAGATTTTTCATTTAAGAGCGCTTTCAATATATGCGATGCGATGAATTTCGCGTCGCTTCTTCGCAGCTTATTTATGCGCATAGGAAATGCTTCACTCTCTCTTCGCGATGCGATATAGCTTTAGGGAGTAAAAATACAAAAAATTTGATAAAAATATTTTTTGGATTTTTTGTTAAGGGTCCCCCTTTGCTTGGTGTTATTGCTAATATCAAACAAAGAGGGGGGTTGTTGGTGACCACAACAATGGCGATTCACTGTGAAGAACCAGTTATCTCTGCTTTTCTATTGAATTTCCACTTCCGAAACAGAAAAATTTTCATATGTCTAAATTTTGTTATGGACAGATAGAGTACGTTACCCCTTATCGTGTCAATGATACTTTGTCTCAACCTTTTCATATTCCAATTGTCTGCTTCCTCAGGCTTAGTTCTTGCATTCGTACCAGACATTACTCGGTCTTTTTTAAAGATAAAATAAGGTCTTCTCTGCGTACTGGCTTTTTTAAAATATGCTCATTTGTCGTAGGTAGAGCCTCTGCTGCCCGCAAGCGTCCATAGCCTCGACAGGGTTACCATGTTATCCAGCAATGATCCTTTTTCCTGCTTGAGGTTATTTACAACATTTCAGAGAAAAATCCTTTTTGACACTTTTTCCTTTTTTATTCTCTAAAGAACAATGTCTTGGTTTGGTGGCCAAATTATGACATAGTCATTCACTTGATTTACACTTTTGCTGAACAAGCTAGCTCGTGATGAGACCCCTTGTCTTTTGATTGCAACAATCTTGAGTCGTTGCCCTGTTTTGATAGACAGTATTGGCAAAGTCAGCAAGTTATAATATCTGTGATCATGATAAGCCGGCTCGTGATGAGACCTCTTATTCTTTGAGATATAGTGGTTTCTTGGATTGTTCCTCTGAATGCTGCGATTTCCTTTAGCAGGGAGGAAGTCATTGTTTTTCCTTAAGAAAGCTATGGATGACAATAATAGAGTTTGAAAACAGCAGCTTTACAGAGAATATTTATTTTATTATTGATGATACCTTTCATTGTGCTGACATGAAACAATTTTTTACCAAAGGTTGCTTTCATCAAGGTTTTTCTTTTGAGGTTGAAACTAACATCATATTCAGGCTAAATTTAACTCTACTTGTCAATAATAAAAATCATATTTTTCGAAAATTTTTGCTACTTGTACAAGCGAAATCAAAATCTGATAGAGAATTGGTGTGCTCTTTCATGAATCCTTTTTGATGATCATTTACAATCGGTTTTATTTATAGGAAAGAGAAAAGAAAATAAAAACTAAAACTATCCTACAAAAATAGAAGAATGATCTTCTATGGAAAATACATTTTAAGAATCTGTCCATTCACAGGCAAAGAATCTCTTCTACCTGCCAAATCCTGCAACACAAACGTCGATGGGCCTATGACTTCTACAATCTGAAAAGGACCAAGCCACAGCTTCTGAAATTTCGTATGTTTTCCCTTTTCTTCATGAGCCTTATCCCATTTCAAAACTAAATCTCCCATCTGAAAGTTTTTTCTGGTCATTATTTTTGAGTCAAAAGAGGATTTTATTAGCGCCTGGTGATGAGCATGGGTTTTCTTAGCTTGTTCTCGTTGTTCTTCTAATTTGATTATTTCCATTTGTCTCAGTTGTAAGGAGGAAGTAGATACTTCATCGATGTATTGTACTAAAGACAAAGAGGGAATGACTAGGTGGGTTGGAAGAACCACTTCTTTCCCATAAACTAAATTAAAGGGAGAAGTGCCGATTGAAGCTTTCTTCGTAATTCTATCTGCCCATAAAGCATTTACCAACGCTTTGTGCCAATTCTTTTGGTTTTGGTCGACTGCTCTTTTAATAATCCTGATTAGGTTTTTGTTTGTAGATTCAGCCAACCCATTACCTTGCAGATAGTAGTTGGCAGAATACTTCAGTTTGAACCCTCTTTTAAGTGCAAACTCAGTCATTGTATTTCCAGAAAAGTATGAGGCATTATCAAACATTAAGGCCGTTGGCAATCCAAACCTAGTGATGATAAATTGATCTATGAATTCAATAATGTTTTCAGAATTAGCTGTCTTGAGAGGAACTGCTTCTACCCATTTAGTAAAATAATCTGTTGCCGTGAGGATATACCTATGCTGCTTAGAAGAGTGAGGAACGATCTCACCTATTATGTCCAAGCCCCATTGGCTGAATGGTTACTCGATGTTAACCGACTGTAGTGGCATGGAAGATTTCTTTTGTCTCCGTGCAGCAGTCTGGCAGACTTGGCATTTCCTTACGTAATTGTATGAGTCTTTGAACAGCGTGGGCCAATAATATCCTGCACGTAAGATTTTATGTGCAGTAGCTTCTCCAGCATAGTGTCCACCTGTTGGTCCATCGTGGAGTTCCTGCAAAACCTTTTCGGCTTTAGTTTTCTCAAGACACCTAAGAAGTACAGAATCGTAATTCCTTTTAAACAGAACATCATTTATGAGCTGGTATTGTTTAGCTTTCAATCTCAAAGCTCTTTTCTTGGTGTGGTCCAGGTGTGATGGAGCATACCCGTTCTTAAGATAATAAATGGTGTCAGCATATAATGATTCTGCGTCATTTAGGCTTACCTCATACGTATGTACCTCTTTAGATGAGTTCTCAGGAATTTGCGATGCTCCAGCTAACATCTTGCAGAAGCCTTGACCTCTTACGATGTTTGCTGGCTTGATCTCAAGATCGTATTCTTGTAAGGCGGTAATCCAATTTGCTCTCTTTTCGCCCACATCCTTCTGTATCAGAAGGTTTCTTACCGCTGGAAACAGTACTACGACTTTGGTATGGGCTTTAAGTAAGAAAGGTCTGAAATACTTGATCGCTTTGAAAACAACGTATGCCTGTTTCTCCACGTCTGAATAATTGAGTTCAACACCTTGTAAGTTCGAGCTAAAAAATGCGATTGGAGCTTCCGCTTTCTCTTGATTTGCTTGAGTTAAAATCGCGGCATAAGATTTCTCTGAGGCGAATGTGTATAAGATAAAAGATTCTGAAAAATTTGGGTTCGCTAAAGATGGAGCGTTGATGATAGCTTGTTTGATCAAGTTGAATGCTTCATGCTCGTCTTGACCCCATTTAAAATTTGAATTCTTTTTTATTATATTTTGTAAAGGAGAAATAATACGTGAAAAATCCGGGACAAACCTTTTTACAAAATTGATTTGACCAAGGAAAGATTGCATGGCCTTTTTGTTATGGGGCATGGATATTTCGGAAATTTCTTTGATTCTGTCAGGTTCAATGTGAATACCAGATTTTGACACTATGAATCCTAGCAATTTCCCTTCACTTAATGCGAAAAAAGATTTCTTTGGGTTAAGTGAAATCCCATACCTTAAACATCTTTGAAAGATTTGTTTCAAGTCTTTGAGATGGTCGCTTCGCTTCTTGGAGTACACTATTATATCATCCAGGTAAATCACTACAGATTTATTGACTAATCCTTTAAACGCGATGTCCATGGCTCTCTGAAAGGTAGCACCGGCATTGATCAAACCAAATGGCATCTTCCGATATGCATATGTGCCCCACTTAGTTCGGAATGTGGTTTTTAACTGATCATTGGGATGTACCAGCACTTGATTGTATCCTGAAAATCCATCCAGAAAAGACATTAATTCTGAGCCTGCTACTGCCTGTAATACTTGCTCCATAGGTGGGAGGGGAAAATTGTCTTTTTGACAGGCTTTGTTGAGATTCCGGAAATCGATACAGATCCTAATATCTCCGTTTTTCTTTCTAACAGACACCATATTGGATACCCATTTGGAATGTCTGACGGGAAAAATTATTCTGGCTCTCAACAACTTATTTAGCTCAGTCTTTATCTGATTTTCTAAGTTGGGGTGGATTTTTCTGAGTTTCTGCTGGACAGGTTTTTCATTGTCAATCATAGGGATAGTGTGTTGAATGATAGAAGTGTCGTATGTCTTCAGCTCATCGTAATTCCAGGCAAAAACGTTTTTGTATTGTCTCAGAAGACGGATATATGCTGATTTTTCTTCAGGGGCTAGGTTGTGGCCTAGATTAACGTTTTGTGGCTTCTCATCGGTTCCTAGGTTCACTAATTCATAGTTCAGAGTCGAACTGTAGAGTTTAGAATTGGCAGACCTTTTAAACCGACTTTTCAAATCGTATAAGTATTCTAACTTAACCACCGATTTAGGTATAGCATTATCAGTGCTATTTTGTTGTATTTGGTGATCATGATGGTGTTCGTCAATTATTTGGTTTGAGTAGGATCCTTCAGAAGTGAGGAAGTTTACAATGTCAGGATCATCGTTGAATATTCTCCAGTTGGTGATGTTGTCAGGGATGGATGGTCTAAAGATTAATTCTATTGAGAATATATTTGGACTAAAATCTTCGGAGGGAATAAGTCTAGAGGCTACGTTAGCTAATAGGTCGGCGCTCACATTTTGGAGTCTTGGGATTGACGAAATATTGAATGCTATGAAATGTGCAGTCAGATCTTGTACTAAAGTTTGATAGTGCTTCAAATGACCTGATAGGCAATGTATGGTGTTACGTACCTGTTTGACGACGATCTCAGAGTCTCCAAAGACTTGAAGATACTTAACGTTCAACCCGATTGCTTTGTATAGGCCTTGCACCAAGGCCTCGTATTCCGCTGTATTGTTTGTGCAATCGAATTCAAGTCTACACGTAAGCATGGTCTTATTTCCGTCTGGGCTAATCAGAACACATCCTGCTCCTGCTCCCTCGTTAGATTTGGAGCCATCAAAATATAATTTCCAAAACAAAGATGTATTTACAGGGTTATCTAAAAAATTAACACATTTTAAATTATCAGTTTGGGAAAAATTTTCAACTTGGGACAAAATTGAATTTTCTAAGTAAGGTGAGGTATGAGCATTGAAATTGCCGAGGAAAGAATCTACCGAGTAATTGCCTATGATACTGCTGTTGTATGCTATTGCTTCATTCTCTCCTTCCAATTCCGTCACTATGTATTTTTGGTGCAACTCTCGTTCAACCTTTATTTGATTCGGTTTACCGTTGTAGGGTAACCACATGTGCGACCAGTCGGTTGAGAAATATCCGTGGAGTTTTTCGGACCAATCCCTGCTAAGAATCAAACCATAGAATTCAGGGATATCAGCTACTAGAATGTCGATAACCTGGCATACCTTCGGGTTAGACGACAATCTTATGGTCACTTGATTAAGTTCACCAATCACTTCGACTTGAGATCGATCAAGTTGAACTATGCGCACTGCGGATTTTTGTGGTTGAACATTCAATTTGGCACATATTGATCTGGGTAAAATATTCGTTGAAGCACCAGAATCAACCAAGCAATTGTGCACGTTTTTATTGAAAATTTCATAAGTGAGAAGAAAAGGAAGAGTATGAGATCTTGATCTTCCTCCAGTCAAGGCGATGTCATTTGGATCAATCTTATTGATCGTGTTGGTTGGAGGTCTTCCCATGTTGTGGGAAGCTACAGCTGTAGGTAAAGATGTAGTAGGTACGGCATGTAATTCTTTCATCATTATTTTCTGTTGATGTTTCAATTTGCTCAACTCGTAAAGAGTGATATTAGCCCTAGTCTTTTTCATGTCATCGATAATGTTATACTCCATTTCATCCGACACTATCAGTGTTCTTGATGGAGGTGCTTGATCTGATTGGACTGGGCTAAATTGGGTCACTCTAGCGGTTGTTTTCTTTGTTGCGACCTTATCTTTTGTTGCAGGGCTTGCGCCCTTCTGTTTAGGGGTAGTTTGGGGAGGATCAAGTTGATTTTTGCTTTGTGTGCTAACCTGAAATGCTTCTTGATCTTCTTCTTGTGGGAGGATGAAATCCCACATTCCTTGTAGTTCCAAAACTTCTTCATCATCGGTCTGCCCTTCAGTGGTATTCTCTACTTCTTCTTCTTCTTCAGATTCGACGTTTGAGACAGCATTGGGTGGTTTCACATCCATGGGAGGATTTCTTTTAAAAGCTCTGTAAGGCTTTTTTGAAGAAGTTTCTGCTACTTGTTTTCTTATGTCAATCATCTCATTGGACATGGCCTTTAACACTTTTTGTAATCCTTCCAAATCGAAAGGATCTTTCGTTTGTTTCTTCTTAGTGTCTTCTTTGAAAGAGATTTTCTTAGATTTGCGTTCCTCTATTGCAGATCTCTTTTCTAGGGCTACTACGCGCTTTTCTACTGCTAACGCCTCTGTCAAGTTTTCAACTAAGGTCGTCTTGTTTGCCCTATCTACGAAGATAGCCAAGTTTGATGGTAAGGCCGTGATATACCATTCACATCTTACTTCCTCGCTGGGTTGAGAAGCAGCGAGAATTTTGTTGAGGATCTTATTGAACCGTAAATTGAAATCTTTAATGGGTTCTCTAGCCTCAGCTTTAAGATTGGATAGGTCATTAATCAATGTCGCTGTTGATCTGTCATCACCGAAATTGGTAAGGAATTGACTTTGAAAAATGTTCCAACTTGTGATAGACCCGGAAGGTAACGAAAAGTACCATGACCCGGCTGTTCCTTGCATTGTATAGGGAAAAAGCCGGACAACAGCATCTTCGTTGGTAACTCCGTTGAGATTAACAGAAAGCATGAAATTATTGATATGCTCTTCAGCTAGCATGCCTATTTCTGGATTGAATTTAGGTAGCCATTTCTCAGGATGGGCCGGTATTGGGCTCAGGGGTGGAGGCATTAAAACCGCCCCAGGATTGTTCCATGGAGACTGGGCCATCGTTGAGCTGCTAGTTAATGAAAGTGCAGAGGATGATCCCTGATGCTGAGAAGATGAAGATATTATGATCTTTGATGACTGAAGAGGAAGGGTTGTGGAAGATGGATGAGTGATTTGGGATGAAGATGTGGGTGGCTGACTTCGCGGTGAGGGAGTTGAAATGGACGAAGTAGATGAAAGAGTCTCACTGTCAGACTCTAGTGGTGTTTTCCTTGCTCTTTTCCTAGTGGGGAGAGGAAGTTCAGTTGGCTGGATGCCAAACTTTTCACTCTTCAATCTGGTCAGGGGATGAGCAGGATTGTACTGCGAAGTCACACTGCTTTGAGATTTATCAGACCTCTGATTGAAAATAGAGAATCCCTAGAGTTTATGAATCAAAGTTTGAATTTCAGGGGGTTCAATGATAAGTTGGTCTGATATATTAGGGTATGTAGCAGCAGTGGATACTCGAGCGACTTCAAACTCCGAGTTTAATCGTACTGGAGAAGTCGGGGGAGTTGGTGAGGGTGATTTACTCTCAGAATGGTATTTAGATTTTGATTTATGTGCCATTCATAGTTCGTGCCCTCCTTCTAGCGCCAAATATGTTGAGGGCCCGGAAATCGGGTCGACAACAAGGGGGATACCCACCCGGTCTGGAACTTGGTTGGCAGCTCCTTGTCCGTTTGGTATAGCGGGTCCGACTGGGGGTAATGGGACCAGTTTCCCAATCTAAGGGTTGTGTGTGTGTGTAGAGTTTGATGATGCTGATCTAGAAGTATTTTTAAGCTAATTTAATTCTAACTTCTAAAATGACTCTATGCTAATGTAATCTAACAAAAACAACACATCTAATCTACCCTAACCCAGGGTAGATTTCCTCTATTATGCGATCTAAAAAGATTTCGAACAATAACTGGTAATAAAGATCATTCAACTATCATAAGAATAGAAATCAATTAAGATAAACCATTCTGCATAAAAAGTTAGGCAAAACAGTTGTGAACAGCATATCGCATAATAAGTTATTCATATGTCAAGCACAAATAAATGACTCCACCGTACAGAAGTGCCAAATGGTAACCCACACATTCATACATTAACATATAAACAACTCAGCTGCATATCACTCTAAGAATATAAGCAGAAATTGGTCAAGAGATAAAAGTACCATTTATGACTGATTTCACTCACAAACTCCAAGCAATAACGATTTATTTCTACTTGTTCTAATATCTACTAAGAGTACAGAAGTGCAACATCAGTAGCAGACATTAAAATGCAAACATAAATAAATCTCGATCCATCCATTCATCAAAAACCCCCTCCGAGGGTGCAAAAGTGCATGTTCTGAGGACAAGTTTTTTGACAAATTTCCGGACCCTTCTCCAAATGCCATGAGAAGGGTTAAATACTACTAACTAATTAATCTTAATTACACAAATTTAGGAAACGGCTTCAAATGACCGCCCTTTTACTAAAACAAATTTATTTCTAAAAATTGAATCTAATTTCTAACCGTTTCTGTATCTGCTCCTTAGTGCTGTAAGCAATGCAACGTTCACCTGGAAAGAGTCGGTTGGTTGTCTTTTCCTTTCGTTCGAGCGATAAAAGTAGAAATAACAAGAGCTGGCGCCTCTTTCTGACAAAATAGAAGATATTTTCGAAAATCTTCCTTTGGCTGGGTGTATTCATTGTGTGTATACTTAGTATAACCCAAATTTCTTTCAAACTGATTGTGCTGTTGCTATTTCGGTTTCCGGCCGTGCGAATGACTCAATGAGTTAGGGATTTCGTTGCTTGAACAATCTTTTGTATTGAAAATTGCTTCCGTTCTTTGTTCCAGGCTTTTCTGGAGCGTCCTCCCTCTTTAGCGTTTTTCTTTTTGCTTTACCCAGTCTGAGCTTCAGGATCTTTTGTAAACATGTTGCTTTTGTGCGCCTTTGACTCTGAGTCTTGGATAGTCTATTTCCATCAGTGTATGTTGAGTGATACTCTGGAATCCGCGGTCCTGCTCCATGCGGCAACCATTTGCGAAGGCATATCCTCTCTGTTCTCCTAGTATTGGCGCTTTCCCCTTTTCCTTAGATGTTTCCTGCATACTGAATTATATTAGTTGCTGCCTTACAGTTTACGCAAAGGAAAAGAGAAATGACGAAAAGATTGACATGAAAGCATTAAGTTCTAATGAATGCATAATCATGACACTCATAATGACTTGACTCTTCGAAAAACGCGACACAATCATTCTTGGATACTCAGGCGTACAATCATTAATTTCCCTTAAGGTGCGCACTCAATTTTGGGTTTACAGACTATGTCGAGGAAATCTTGCGATGAGTGGTTTCTGCGATTCGCATCGTAGTATCGAGGATTGCGATGTCAAGAAGTGTCATCGCAGGAATTGATAGTCTCATTCATCGCAGATCACAAATCGCAGGATCGCAAATCGCAGATCGCAAGATCGCAGATCGCATTTTTCATTCAATCACTGTGTGCTGCTTATGCGATGTTGCGATATGCGACGTCGCATATCGGTCGTCGGTAATTCCTTGAGATTTTTCATTTAAGAGCACTTTCAATATATGCGATGCGATGAATTTCGCGTCGCTTCTTCGCAGCTTATTTATGCGCATAGGAAATGCTTCACTCTCTCTTCGCGATGCGATATAACTTTAGGGAGTAAAAATACAAAAATTTTGATAAAAATATTTTTTGGATTTTTTGTTAAGGGTCCCCCTTTGCTTGGTGTTATTGCTAATATCAAACAAAGAGGGGGGTTGTTGGTGACCACAACAGAATCCTGTTCGTGGGGTTGCAGAAGATGGTGCCATGACTGTGCATGTGATAGACAGGGTTTTCCATGATGGGACGTGGGTTTTTTCTCTTAGGTATAACGATGGTGTGCATAGCTTGGTACCTGTGATTGAAGACGAGGAACCCAAATGGTTACTGAGTAGGAATGCCTGCTGGAAGGTTGCAGAGGCTGCCATTGATTGAAAGCTCTAAATGATAATCAAGAAAATCGGTTTGGTTCCACAGTCGCGTGCTCGTGTTGAAGCCAAGGGTTTTTGCAGTTGCAGTGCTAGAATTTCCAGGATTACTATTCTTGTCCGCGTATACATTACTTGTGCTGTTTTGGGCACATGTATATTATCAAGCACGGGGAAGCCCACGGATTCGCACAATTCGGCCGGTCTATTTTATTGTGAATGGTTTGATTTATTTTACCAAGGTGTGTATTTGGGTATTCATATGGAGGGATCTAATAACCAAGGGCAGAGGAATAAAACGAAAATGAAAACCAAGAGACTGGATATGCAGTATTCAACGTCTGCAACTAAAAGCGTATAAAAGATCTTCAAAAGTGTGTGAAAGATCTGAAAGCGCTGAAACCAGGTTTTTGCAATATATCATTGAAGCAAATTGTTCACATTATAATTGTTTTTCATTGTGATTTGTAAATGACATCATATTTGGAGAGATAAGGAAGTTTTTTGTGGCAGATTGGGAGGAATTTGGAGGAATAAGTAGAATTTTTTTTTGTAATATTTTCTAATTGGAGTAATAAGGGTATTATTTTTTTTGGAGTAATAAGGAGTTTTTTGTTTTGTAAATTTGTTTATGGAGTGACAGTGTGACTCAAAGTAATTTTACTTTGAGGGGGGGTAATTTTTTTACCAGATTGTGCAAAAGCACCATTGTAAAAATCAAATTTTGAAAGTTGCCTTGTAAAAATTTGAGAAATTGACTGGAGCCAAGCGCAAAGCTCAGTCAATTTTCTCCTGTTTTGACGACTATTCGAGGGTCAAGGCCAAGCCCCGATAGTTCATTTTTTGCGTCGTGTGTTGCTGTTGTGTTGCACATCTTGTTTTTTTTTGGAGCTTGATTCGTGGTGTGAAGTCTTAACACTACAATGTCTAAGTTGATTAATTTGTTTTTTGATTCCGACAAACTTGAAGGCACAAAATCTTATAAAACATGGCACCGTCTCATCGAAAGCACTCTCATTTACAATGAATTATGGCAGGGTATATGTGATGGAGATGTTAAGCCAAATAAACCCACAGATGCAGCTGCACTAGCAAAATGGGAAGTTAAGAATGCCAAAGCCTTAGCTCTTATTAAATCTTCTGTGAAAGATGAAATGTATGTTCATATAGAAAATTCTATAGATGCATGGTTTGCTTTGAAAACTTTTAAAGACCTCTTTGAAACTAAGTTTGAATCAAAGAGAGTTGATCTACAATTAAAATTGTTGCAACAAAAATTGACTGAAGGAGGTGATGTTCTTGAATATATCTCAAGACTTAAGAATATTAGGCAGGAAATCATTAATGTTGGTTTTCCTGCAATTGATGATAGCTTTATGGTCACAATTGTAATTGTTGGACTTCCTTCTTCCTACACGCATTTTTTGGAGACTCTACAATTAACTGAGAAATTATAGAAACTAAATTTTGATGAGCTCTGTGAAATGTTGACCCAACATGATAAAACTTTTGGGAAGAAGAAGAAAGTAGGTGAAGATGTTTTTCTCACAGAGGCCAACACTAGTAAATCATCAGCAGACAGTTCTCGAGGCAGAGGCAGAGGGAATCAGAATCAAGCAGCACATAATGCACAAAGTCGAGGTCGAAGCCAAAGTAGAGGAAACAACTTTAACAGAGGAAACAGTTCAGGAAGGAATAATTTTCAAGGTAGAGGAAACAACCAAGAAAGAGGCAATTTTCAAGGACAAGGAAACAATAATCAAGGTAGAGGACAATCTCAACATAGAAGTCAAAGCAGAGGCAGAGGACAATATTTAGGAAGAGGAAGAGACTTAAGTCAAATTGTGTGTCGCCGATGTAACAAAGTTGGCCATTATACTGAAGATTGTTGAACTTCACTTAATAAAATTCCCAAGTTTCGGCAGCATTCAACGCAATTTGCAAATGATCAAGATGATGATAACTCAGAATATTTTTTTACTTCCTCGCCAGCATCACAACTTTCATCCCATCTTAGAAGTGACTATGAAGATGCCTGGATCTTGGATTCAAGGGCAACTCAACACATGACTTGTCGACGTGATTTTTTCTGGATTTTTCAAGATTGCCAACTTAATTCCATTTTTCTTGCTGATGATACAAAACATACTCCTTATGGAAAAGGAGCAGTTAAAGTTTTTCTCCCTGGCATTGGAGAAAAAATGATTTCCAATGTATGGTATGTACCAACATTTAAGAAAATTTTCTCTCTTTAGTCACGACTCGACAAGCATGACATCAGGTGATTATGGAAGATGGTTTAGTCAAGATTAATTCAGTAAAACAAAACTTGAAAACAGTCATGATAGGTTATGAAGATGGAAAACTGTTACGGATGAAAGGGACAGTTATTCCAAGGCATTCTGATTTTGCAGGGGCAGTGGTAAGACTATGGCATGTAAGATATGGACATTTAAATTTTGAGAGTCTTTCTCAATTGCAGAAACAAGGAATGGTTAAAGGACTTCCCACTTTCAAAAGGGAAAATGCAAAATGTGAAGCTTGCATTTATGGCAAACAAATTCAAGAAAGTTTTCCAACAAGTTCATGGCGTGCAAACATGCGGCTACAACTAGTTCATAGTGATGTTTGTGGACCACTACAAACTTCCTTTGGTGGATGCAAATATTTCTTACTATTCATTGATGATTTCAGTAGAATGACTTGGGTTTACTTCTTGAAGAACAAGTCAGAAGCATTTGATAAGTTTAAAATTTTTCGCCAACTTGTTGAAAATGAAGTCAAAGAAAAGATAAGTACTCTGAGGACAGATAATGGGGGAGAATTCACTTCAAATGAATTCAAAACTTATTGCAGTGAAAATGGCATAAGAAGACATCTTACTAATGTTTACACTCCGCAGCAAAATGGAGTAGTCGAAAGAATGAATCACACCTTATTAGGAATGGCGAGATCCATGTTAACTTTCAAGAGGTTAAGTCCAACATATTGGGCAGAAGCAATTCATACAACTGTCTACTTAAGAAATAGATCTCCAACTACTTCTTTAGAAGGAATCACACCTTATGAAGCTTGGTTTGGTTTCAAACCTCGCGTTAAACATCTTAGAGTTTTTGGATCAGTATGTTATGCCTTAGTTCCGAAAGAAAAACGAACTAAGCTTGACTCAAGAAGTTTAAAATGCACAATGATTGGCTGTTCTGATGAGAAGAAAGGGTATCATCTTTTGACCAATGGAAAATTCATTGTGAGCAGGGATGTCATTTTTGATGAAACAGAGAGTAAGAGCGCTGAAGAAATATAAAATCTTCTTCACAAGTTAGAAACTAAGGGAAGTAAAAGGAATGGAAAAATGAAAAGTCAACCAACTTCACCAAATTGGTATGAACTTGATTTTCCTTCCTCTGAAGATGAGTCATCCAGTCCATCTACATCAACAACATCATCTGGGTCTTCTAGCAGTTCATCCACATCTCCAAGAAGTAGCAGTTCTTCTGATAGTGATTCTCCAGACTCTTCACCTGAACGAAGAACATCAGTTTGTATTAATCCTCTTTACAATGATGGAGACTTTACAGGAGCGCAAACAAGTGAGCACCAACTTCCAAAATGGGCAGTTCAACTTTTGAAAGATGTAAAGCCTGATGCACAGAATAAAACAGGCACTAGAAGGGCACATAAAAGTGAAGGCAATTTTGCCTTGTTAGCAAATGATTTTACTGAACCTTCCACATACAAAGAAGCAGTAAAACATAAAGAATGGCAATAGGCTATGGTTGAAGAATATCAAGTAGTAATTGATAACAACACTTGGAAACTTGTTGATTGTCCATCAAATGTTAAACCCATAGGATGCAAATGCGTTTACAGAATTAAGTATAATCAGAAAGGAGAACTTGAAAAGTATAAAGCACGACTTGTCGCAAAAGGTTTTGTGCATCAGGAAGGCATTGATTATGAGGAAACTTTTGCTCCTACAGCTAAATGGAACACCATTCGATTAACACTTGCATTGGCCACTCAGAAAGGATGGAAAGTTCATCAAATAGATGTGAAAAGTGCTTTTTTCAACGGGGATTTACAGGAGGAAGTGTATATGACCCAACCACCAGGTTTTGAAGTTGAAGGACAAGAACCTAAAGTCTGCAAATTGATCAAGGCTTTATATGGATTAAAACAAGCTCCCCGAGCTTGGTATGCAAAGATGGATGAATACCTTAAGAAAGTTGGTTTTCAACGAAGTGAATCTGATGATACTTTGTATGTGCGACAACAGGGAAAATATCTGGTCATTCTTGTTATGTATGTAGATGATTTGATCATTACTGGCAACCATGAAGATCATATTACACAGGTGAAAAACGAGTTACATGCAGGTTTTAAGATGACAGGTTTGGGATTACTTCACTACTATCTTGGAGTTGAAGTCTTCCAATGTCCACATCATATTTTCATTTCTCAAAGTAAGTATGCAGCAGAGGTTCTTCAGCAATTTGGCATGCAGGATTGCAAGCCCGTTCTCACCCCCATGGAGCAAAACTTGAAACTTTCAAAATTTGAAGGGGGGGAAAAGGTGGACAGTACAACTTACAGACAGTTGATTGGAAACTTGATTTATTTGAAAAATACTCGTTATGATATATCTTATGCAGTCAGTATTCTTTCACGTTTTATGCAGGTACCACGAGATAGCCACTGGAATGCAGCCAAAAGAGTTCTTCGATATATCCAAGGAACAAAAGATTTTGGTCTTCTTTACACAAAGACTAAAAATTTTGTACTTGGTGGATATTCTGATGCCGACTTTGCTGGGAGTATTGATGATCGAGCATCAACATCAGGTTATTTAATGAACATGGGGTCAGCAGCAGTATCTTAGAGTTGTAAGAAACAAGCTACAGTGGCCACTTCTTCAGCAGAAGTAGAGTACATTTTAGCATGGGAAGCATCATGTGAAATTGTTTGGTTGTACAGAATTTTGCAGGACTTGGGCATTTCTCAGGTAGAAGCTACATCATTATTTATTGACAGCCAGTCAGCCATCAAACTTGCCAAGAACCCAGTTTTTCATTCAAAGACAAAGCATGTGGACACCAATTATCATCATATCAGATCTCTCATTGCCAAAGATGTCCTCAAGCCAGTTTATTGTCCTTCCGAAGATCAGATCTCCGACATTTTCACGAAACCACTTGGCAGAATAAAATTTAATAAGTTCAGGGATGAAATTGGTATCTGTTGTAATGTATCTTTGGATCACAGGGGGGAATGTTAGATGATCCAAAAATACAATTTTATCATAGGTTATAAAATTAAATTAAATAATTATTAATTTAAGATATTAAATTAATAATTATTATTCTAGAATGTTTAATTATTTAGAATTAGTATATTGTTGTAACTAGACATGACTCTCCAAATGTGTCGTATCTTAGGCTCTATTTTAGGAGATTTGTTAGCTAGTTGGTTAGAATAGTATTTATTGTAAATGGACACTTGTTATTTAATAAGTGATCCATAATTAGAGGTAGTTAGGACATGGAGCTTACAAATAGCTCATTGCAAGAGTGTTTGGATGTTCGGGTGTAAACTCTTGCAAAATCAATTATGTAATTATTTTTTTCTGATTAATAAAATTACGTGTCTGAGGACATTTCTGCCATTAAAAATCTGGTATTACGATCGCCTTCTTTTAGCCACTAGACTCTGGATTTTTGTCTCCAGAATATTTCCTCTTGTTGCTGATATTTTGTGGCTTGATCACTTCGGTCTTTGTCATGGCCCTCTTTGATAAGGGTTTGGTTAAGTACCAACACTCTGCCTTCAATCATTTTTTTCTCTTCAAAGATATTGCCAAATTCATTGTTGTTCCAATCCTTAAGCCTGAGCTTGATGTGTTTTAATCTTTTCTGTAGGAGGAACATTCTAGTTCCCTGAATGTTTAAATCCTCTGCCCACCATTTGGTTACATTGCTGAGGAAATCTGGGTGGGAAAGCCAGATTTTCTCAAATCTAAAAGGTCTGTTCCTGGGGTTACCAATGCCTTAAACCTCCAGTTGAACCGGCCAGTGATCTGACTCGCCAAAGGGTAGCACTCTTGCTATCATTTCCTTTTCATCGAGCATAAGATCCTCTGAGATTATGAATCTGTCTAATTTGGAAGCTACTTGAGACACTCCTCCTCTTTTATTGTTCCAGGTGAAGATTCCGTTATTCATTTCAATATCCACCAACTCGATATTATCAATAAAGGTTTGAAAAGCCAAAGAGTCTTTGCCAAGCACTCTGGTTCCCCCTTTTTTTTCCATGAGTGATTTAATCATGTTGAAATCACCCCCTAAGATCCAGGGTATTCCTACATGTCTATTTCTGAGAGTCTCTAGAGAATTTAGAAGCCTAAGTTTGTCATCCATTCTTTGTGGGCCATAGACATTTGTAACTAGGTAGGTTTCCTTTTCTCCTACTGGTTGCATTACTACAGATAAATAATCCCTAGATGCCTCCGCATCTATTAAGTCAATTTTTTGTGGATTCCAGAGAGTGAGAATACCTCCGGCTGTATTCTCTGCTTTGACTTCCAGGAACTCAAATCTATTGAGCCATTTACTGTGGATATCTCTTATCTTCTAAATGGAACACTTAGTTTCCTGAATGAAAATCACATCCGGGGATGCTTGTTTCATTCTATTACTCAGTAATCTTTGTTTCCTTTTACTACCTAGACCCCTGATATTCCAAGAAGTGAACTTCATAATTAAAGATTAGTAAAGGAGTAGCTGGATAGGTCTTTCATCTTACCTGAATCTATCATTAGCTTCCCACATTCCATCAACAACTCGTTCTGCTTTTTTCTACCCCCCTTCTTTTCTGGGATTTTGGGTGCTAGTCCTGTTGTATTTTTCATCGTTTTCACTCCTTCTTTGCCTTGTCTATCTTTGTGTTTTAGTCTGTCCAACCCCATAGTTTGGGTCCTCCATAAAAACAACTGTTGAACCCTATTGAACTCCTCTATGGGTAACAAGTCTAACCCATCTCTGATTCCTTGATTCAAGAAACCTTCTGTTATATACCTGGGGGGGATAATATGGGGTACAAAGGGAGGTACCCAAGGTAATAATGTAATAATGGGATGGGCCATAGTAATAAATAAGGTGGTTAACCCATATCATGTAAGGGACCACAAGTAGTTAGTAATAATGTAATGGGCCCATGGTATTAGTTCGATGGTATGAGGGAACCATGGTAATGACCCATGGTGTTGTATGTATGAGGCCTATATAGAGGCTAGAGACTCCACATGGAGAGGTGTCAAGGATTATTGTATGAACAGGCATATGGCTTGTGGAGTGTTCTCCTTCCTTAAGGAGTGAATGTATGGTGTTGCCCTACCTTAAGGGTTTGATTAATAAAGAATCATTTCTATATTCAAATATTGTTATTCTTGGGTTTATCTCTATTATCATATATTTCTGGATTAAATCTATAACAAGTGGTATCAGAACTATAACAAGTGGTATCAGAGCACTTTCTTGGGCAAAAAAGTGGAGATTTTTTTTATTTTTTTGCAGGATTTTGGGGGCGGCGAGTTTTCAGATCAGATTTGTATGTTTTGGGGCAAAATATAATTGTAGATATGGATTCTATGTGAAAAAATACCCGATTTCAAAAAAACAATCGGCCGAATCGGAGTCCGGATGAAGGAGATATCGCGGATTTAAAAATCAATGGTGTTGCAGACAATTTTTCGGGGCAGCGAGTTTGCGGCGCAGATCTGGACGTCTTGGTGCAAGATCTGCAAAATCTAATTGCAAATCTGGATTCTTTGTGAAAAATATCCAATTTCAAAAAAAAAATCAGTCGAATCGGAGTCCGGATGAGGGAGATATCGCTGATTTAAAATCAGCTATTTTTTCAAAATTTTTGGTGACGGCAGGAGAGTTGCAGCGCAGATATGAAATTCCAGTGCCTAGATTGGGATTTATACCACATGGGAAGATGCAAAATGATTGTTCCATTTCCGAAAATAGGTCATAATAAGAATTCTGAGCAATATTGACGGAATTGTGGCCATTTCAAATTTTCGCCAAGTAAGTGACTTTTTTTTCCAAAACCTTCTTCATGGCGGTTCTATATTTTACAGGAAAAGATAATGGTCCTACTATTGAAGAATACATAAAAGAATACAAGAGGTTATGGAAAAACAATTGGAAATGGTTTGTAGTGCAACTATTTAGAGATGATGCAGCCACATGGTGGGGATTACTTAACCAAAAGAAGTGTTACAACCTGTCTGATGAAGAATTTGAAAAATTCCTTTTAGACCAATGGTCTCATACTAGAAAACAAGATAAGAAGAAACATGTGGGGTTATTTCCTACTGGTATATCTTTATTGCAGGTTCATGGATTGATTCAGAAGGAGAAAATTGTTGTGTCTATAAATCCTAGTTGCAAGCAAAATCTTATAAGTGTTAATTTGGCAAAAAGATTGCAAGTTCCAGCAAAACACATTGCAACCACACAGATTGATAATGAGGATGTTCAAGTTTATAAAGATTTGAAGATTTCTATAGACAAGTATGTATTGCATTCTAATTTTTATGCTTCAGATATGGCTAATGTGGATGTTGTTTTGGCATACCCTTGGATGGAAGAGGTGGGTACTATCAATATTAATGTGCAGAAGAAATTCCTGAAGTTCTGGCATAAAAAGAAGAAAATTACATTAGAGGATATTTCCATCAATAAATAGGTAGAGTCCACGAACGTTGAAGCAGAAGATGTTCTAGGGACTGACATATCAGATGATGAGCCATTGATGGTCGACAACCAAACACAAACATCAAACTAAGTACTAGAAAAACAGGTAGAGTCTAAAGAGGTTGAAGCAGAAAATGTTACATCGGATGAGGACTCAGTGGTTGAGGTAATATTGGAAGATAAGAAACAACAGCAGACACCACAACATGTATCAGATACCAATCAGGCTCCATTAGGTGGTGAATTAAAGAAAGATACACCGTTAGCATATCACCACCCACATCACCCAGCAAGAAAACAACCAACAAGATGACAACAAATTAGCTACAAGGACAACAACCCCTGCATGGCATATAGAGAGGGGTGATGATCCACCTACTATACATCAACACAGAAGAGCTACGAGGATCAACTTCCATCTCAAGCGAGCGAGGCACTAGCTAGATCGAGGGTTCACCTTTCTCTTGGATGGCTAGATGCACGTGCATGGTACCAGTGGACTACTCTTTTGAGTAGATCTTATTATTTGTGTTCTTTCCATGTTTCGGGGACGAAACATGCTAAGGGGGTGGAATGTTATATACCTAGGGGGGATAATATGGGGTACAAAGGGAGGTACCCAAGGTAATAATGTAATAATGGGATGGGCCATAGTAATAAATAAGGTGGTTAACCCATATCATGTAAGGGACCACAAGTAGTTCCACCTTGAAGAAGCTTTCTGGGTCCTTCATTATATCCGCGTTGTTTTTGTTCTCGATCTTACTGAGAGGGCAATCTCGAAACAGATGTCCATGTTCGTGACGTTTGCAACATCTGAAAGGAATATGTTCATAATCTACCGTTTGTATCCATTCCTCTTTTGCCCCCCTTTCCTTTGTGTTCCACCTTGAAGAAGCTTTCTGGGTCCTTCATTATATCCGCGTTGTTTTTGTTCTCGATCTTACTGAGAGGGCAATCTCGGAACAGATGTCCATGTTCGTGACGTTTGCTACATCTGAAAGGAATATGTTCATAATATACCGTTAGTATCCATTCCTCATCAAAAAGTTTCAGAATAAACTCATCTGGAAAAGCTCCAGAGAGATCTATCTCCACACATATTCTAGCGAAGGAAGTATACTTTCCCCTTCTAGTAGCCTTAGAAAATTTGACAAAGCGCCCTAACTTATTTCCTATGGCTCATAGAGATTCTGTTTGCGAGTAGTCAAGAGGTAGAGAATAGAGCCTTACCCAGACTGGGATTGAAGTAAAAGTTTCGCATTCCGGAACAAAGTTCATGGTCCAAGGTCGCATATAGAGGCCAGCTGCAGCATAAAAGTATGGCCCTCCTTCAAACACTCTGTCCTTATCTTCAATATTTGCAAAAACTACAGTGAAAAATCCCTTGGACCCAAGATGTAGGTCAATGCTGCCTTTTGGTTTCCAGTGGTATTTAATCCATGTTTGTAAAGCTTTTTCAGTGGGCCACACCCCCATGAATTTACAAATGATTGCATAAGTTTGCATGTGATCCCTGTGCGCTTGCAGCGCTGGATCATTTAAAATGACTCTTGGAGTTACCGCCGCCTTGGGTTTGCATGGTCCCATGTGAGCTTTGTCTTTAGTGCTTTGTTCCTTGATTCCTTCCTCATTTTCCAATGCATCATTGTGTTCCCTTGACTTAGTTCCCTCCTGTTCTTCTTCATTGTTTCTCTCCTTTCCATCTAGAGGCTCTTTGTCATTTTCCATTGGTTTTTTCCCCTATTAGCCACAATCTGCTTATAGGAGGGAGTGGAGCTCCCTCCTGTGCGTCCTTTCATGGAGGTCTGTCTCAGTGGTAGTGGTAGTTCGAAACCCTGGATTTCTTCCTACTACGTTTCCACCGCCCTGATTCATATGATGTCTCAATAATCCTTGCAAACCCATTATACAAACTATTGTTGAATTTAAGCCCATGTTCAATTCATAACTCAATCAATCCACAACATAGATAGAGAAAAGAAAAAAAATCCTAGAAAGCCACACGAATCCTAACTGACTCATGGTAACGCCAAGCTTCCAAACTCACTCTTAAATTATCCACACAGGAAAAAAACTATGGACGTGTTCCAAATACTAACCTCTATGTGTCCTCATGCTACTAATATTAGCACCAAACACCAGCTGATCATCGTGACACTTTGCGAATAACAATCCTTCAATGCAACATCATATATATTCCTTTTAAGATGTATTTTTTTCAACTTGTATCGACTTCTCAACATATATCATCCATACATAATACAACCCTTTCAAAAAATCAACGCACCAAGGAGCACACACGCTCATGTATCATATATAAATAATGCATGAGTAATGCAATCATGGGGCACAACCTCATCATTCAAAATTATTTAATGGACCATATATGATTTCAGACCAACGTATTGCATGTATCGAAACCTTCAATGCATAACATAGTTTCAATGCTTGAGTTCAAAGCCAATTCAACACAAATGCGCACATACCACAAAATGTATATAGCACTGCTCGACGTTACCATACACCAAATTTAATCGACGTATAACCAACGACAATCGTTGCACACAATGTCCTCGGAAATTGACTCCATCTACAGATTTCGACGTTGCAACCACCTTCTCGGTGTATCTTTTGACATATTAATGCACCCCTATTGATAACAATGTCTCCTTTGTCAATTTCGTCCTCACGAGAAAACAAAATCAGTTGCACGGTGCATGGAGCAACTTCAGAGAATTATCTTATCTATTTTCTGGTGCAAAGGCTATAATCTAGTGGTCTGAGGAGTAGGGGGTGAAGGTTTTTCGAACTACAGAAAAGAAGATAAACAAGGCTCACTTAATGAACATACGCTAAGGGTATGATGCGTTGCCAACAAAGCTTACTTAATGGATAGGATGTTTGGATAACGTAGACTGGTTTGGATAATAGATACAATGCTAATAACCGGGAGCCTAGTGTTAATAACCGAGAGCGGATTTAGAGTGGTATTCAAATAACGTAGTGTATCACCAAAGGATACAACATATGGTATATATATTACCAAATAACGTAGGGTATCACCAAATAACGTAGTGTATCACCAAAGGATACAACATATGGTATATATATTACCATGCAACGCCAGTCATGCAATACCTTCATGATGGGAACACGCAGAAGGGTGAAAGGGAAATACCAATCACACAATACCAGTCACGATGGAGGGGACTAGAGCCAACAGTGCAGGCCGGTTGTGTGGTGAGACTGGTAATTTTTGGAAAAATGTAGTGAGGGGATACCAACAGTTTGCATTGCGCTGGAATAGAGGGTGGACTGGTTCCAGGGAAATGGAAGAGGACTAGAATGTATTTAATTACTATGTATTTTTTTTATTTAAAAAATATAAATATTTTTTTTTATTAATAATAAATAATATGTATGTGTTGGGGAAGAAAACTAGAATGTATTTAATAATTATGTATTTTTATTTTATTTAAAAAATTAAAATATTTTTCTATTAATAATAAATATATATATATATATATATATATATATATATATATAGAAAATAAATAAATAAAATAAATATTTTAATATAATTTTTTATAAAAAATATCTCAAACAACAGAGCACTTTTACCCGAATTATTCTCTGTTGAAAATGACTACAAGAAATGCTAAAAATAGAAATGCTATTAATAGCATTGGTATAAATAGCATTTTAGGTACCATTGTTGGACATAGCAACAAGGAATGAAAAATGGAAATGCTGAAAATACCATTGCTATAAATAGCATTTCGGGATAGATTCCAATTTTAGTTAGTCCATGAACTAAAATTGAGAATTAAAATTCGAATTTGATCTTAGTAGTTGTTTGTAAAATAATTAATTAATTCATATTGAGTTAATTAATTGTAAAAAATCAAATATGAAGTCTATGTGAAGACATGCAACAGTTCCTCTATTGATTGAGGAAGTTATCCCTTGATTAAAGGAGATCAGGATGAGTTGTACCTTGAGTTGTAATTAGTTAGCTCAGTTAATTGAGTTAAGTCCAGTTAAATTAGTTCCAAACAGTTGGAGGAACTAATTATGAGTTCAGTTAGTTAATGCGTGCATGCATGCAACTAGTGTTCTCCAGATAACTTAATATTCTCTCATAAATAACTCATGCATGTCAGTTCAGTCAGAGACCCAGTTGAGATTAGAGGAAGGGACAATGTACTATCAGTTGGAGGATTTTTCCTATATAGGAAACTCATCCATGCAGAAGGAATTATCTCCTTCAAGATTGCGCAGTTACTTCTGGGTTTAGTGAGCAGTGTGAGAGGTCAATTCACACAGGTGGCAGCATTGGACCCCAGGAGAAACTGCGCAAGGAAATAGGAGGCTTGGAGGGCAAATGAGAAGGTTTGTGAGAGGTCTTTGACTGTCTATGAGTAGTAGAGGGATTGTACTGAGAGCATGATAGCTTGTGAGCTAATGCTTTATGTAATCTGAACATACTTCCACTTGTATGATAATACAGAGATCGGGGTTTTTAGCTGAGGCTTTCCCCAAACTATTTTCTGTGTTCATGTGTGATTGAATTCTCTTCATCTGTTATATGTGTTCTATTTGATCTTTCTCATAATCGATTAAGCTTCCACAAGTTTGTTGTAGAAGTAGATCTTATATTTTGCTTTAGTATATTGCATAATCTGTTGATTTATAGTGAGAATTTCTACATGCTATCGAAGCAAAGGTGATGAAAGTGAAGAACAATATACAAATAAGGGAGAAGTTCGAAGTTTCAAGTTCCTGATTATAGAATCTGAATTCGTATCACATCTCAAATTTCCCCAATGGTGTTCAACGGTTTAAAACTCGAGTATGCCCTTGATGGCATCTCGAGTTATATAGCCTGGAAGGATCGCATGGAAGCAAATTAGAGGACAATGGTATAAAGGACTTCATTGATCAAGAAGTCCCCAAGCCGACAGCAACTAATGCTACAGAATTGGCGGAATGGAAGAAATGTGTGGCTAGAGTGAGGAGAATCCTCCTAGAGGGAGTTCAAGACCACATTGTCTCGAGCCTCCATGGAAAGGAGACACCATTTTTGATGTGGAAAACATTGAAATATCTATATCAGAACAACAACGATCAGAGGAAGTTGGCGCTGAAAGACAAGCTTCGGAAAATCAAGTGTGAAAAGGGCAACACGATCTCTACATATCTGAACAAGCTCACCACCTGCAGGGATGAGCTTGGAAGTGTAGGGATCATGACAACCGATGATGACATGGTGAGTCTTTCTCTCCTCAGTCTTCCTAAGGGCTAGCATAGCTACCAAGACTCGGTAAATGGAAGAGAGAAACTGCTAGATTGGGAACGACTTTGGTCGGATCTGATGTAGGAGGAGATAAGAAGAAGCACCAGAGATGGTTCTTCATCCAAGGAGGATGAAGAAAATTGTGCCTTAGTGAGTAAGGCAAAGAAAGGGAAGGAGAAGGATTCTCATCCCAAATCGAGTTCTTCCTATGGTGGGAAGAAGTTTGACAAATCAAAAGTGTGATGCTTTCATTGTCATGAGGTGGGCCATTTTGCTACAAATTGTCCACTGAAGAAATCCAAGATGGGATCCAAGGAAGGATCTGAAGGTGAGGCATTGGCCTCACAGTTCGAGTTGGATTTCACCATCTTCGCATGCATGGTTTCATCCATGGTGGGATGTGGTTGGTTTTTTGACAGTGGAGCTTCATTCCACATGACTGACAATAAGAGTTTGTTCAGTACCTTGGAGGAGAAATATCTCCAGATACTCATAGCGATGGGTAATGATGAAAAGTATAGTGTCTCAGGAGTAGGCACAATTGTTTTTCAGAGGGAGCATGGAGCTCGCATTACTTTGAAAGATGTGAAGTATGTGCCAGTAATGAAGAAAAATTTGGTATCGATCGTAGTGCTAGAAGACAAAGGCTATGATGTATTCTTCAACAAGGGAAATGTTTTCCTTAGACACATCACCACGAGATAGGTGAAGCAGACCGGTTCACGAGTCAAGAACTTGTATGCTCTTGAGGTTCAAGATGCATGCAAAGCCTTGAGGAGAAAGGAAACTAATGGAGACTTGGTGGTTGAGAGGGAGTGTACATTACCTCTCAACATGCAGCACCAGAAGAAGTCTTAAACAATTGCGGAGGAGCCACAATTGGTGAAGCAACTTCAGGAGGTTGTGGAGCAGCCACAACTAGAGAAGACGAGAGGAGACCGAGTGGAGGCATCCACTCATGCAGAGACCTCCAGTAGTGGGGAATTTCCAGCCAAGTGGGCAGAGGGATCACATGCATCTATACCTACAGGTCGGAGGTGGGGCGATGTGGAGTGACAGTCCCAAGAAGGCTGGAATAGGGGCATGATCATTGGGGTACCCAACTTCTTTGATTGGACCTTGCTTCGGGAGCCCCGATGAGGAGTAGCAGGACTGGCTGAATGGGTAGAGGTAGATGCGGATGGAGTGGCAAAGAGCTACAGTGTAGGAATCCCAAGACAGTGTAGAGTTAGCAGGCTACAACAATGTGAGAGGCACATGAGTGTTGCAGCAGTGCAGGATGGCAGAGAGAGGTGTGCAATGGTGCGAGATGCATGGAGTGTTGCAGCAGCTCATAGGTCACAGAAGGAGCACTTGTTAGTGGTAGAGGGAGCTTCAACATCAGAGGGCATTTCTAGCCCAACAGGGAGGTCAATTGGGATATTTTTTTTGTTTCTAGAGTTGCTGGAGCAACAACACTTGGGAGAAGTGTTGCATGCAGAACATTCCAAAGGTTCAGGATCGGGTTTGAGTTGAATGCCTTTCTTGTTGAGAGGGAGTATTGAAAATGACAACAAGAAATGCTATAAATAACATTGCTATAAATAACATTTCAGGTACTAGTGTTGGACATAGCAACAAGGAATGAAAAATGGAAATGTTGAAAATAGAATTGCTATAAATAGCATTTTAGGATAGATTCCAATTTTAGTTAGTCCCTGAACTAAAATTGAGAATTAAAATTCGAATTTGATCTTAGTAGATTCTTGTAAAATAATTAATTAATTAATCTTGAGTTAATTAGTTGTAGAAAATCAAACATGAAGTCTATGTGAAGACATGCAACAATTTCCCCATTGATTGAGGAAGTTATCCCTTGATTAAAGGAGATCAGGATGAGTTGTTCCTTGAGTTGTAATTAGTTAGCTCAGTTAACTGAGTTAAGTCCAGTTAAATTAGTTCTAAACAATTGGAGGAACTAATTGTGAGTTCAGTTAGAGGAAGGGACAATGTACTATCAGTTGGAGGAGCTAATTGTGAGTTCAGTCAGAGGAAGGGATAGTGTATTATCAGTTGGAGGATTTTTCCTATATAGGAAACTCATCCATGCAGAAGGAATTATCTCCTTCAGGATTTCACAGTTACTTTTGAGTTTAGTGAGCAGTGTGAGAGGTCAATTCACACAGGTGGCAGCATTGGACCCCAGGAGAAACTGCGCAAGAAAATAGGAGGCTTGGAGGGCAGAGGAGAAGGTTTGTGAGAGGCCTTTGACTGTCTATGAGCAACAGAGGGATTGTACTAAGAGCAGGGTAGCTTGTGAGCTAATGCTTTGTGTAATCTGAAGATATTTCCACTTGTATGATAATACAAAGATCGGGGTTTTTAACCGAGGATTTCCCCAAAGTATTCTTCTGTGTTCATGTGTGATTGAATTCTCTTCATCTGTTATATGTGTTCTATTTGATCTAGCTCATAATCGATTAAGCTTCAGCAAGTTTGTTGTAGAAGTAAATCTTGTATTTTGCTTTAGTATATTGCATAATTTGTTGATCTACAATGAGAAATTATACATTCTCTCATAAATTAATAATTAAACAATTAATTTATTGGATAACTGAATTTCATAAAAAAAATACCCCATAATATTTGATGTATCTCTACTATTTAATTTTATATGTTCTTATTGATGTTGAGTATGGTATTCAAATGGATTATTGAAATTAACTATTGAGAACACCTTAGAAAGACCCATATGTCATGCAAAATGTGTAGGAAGGGACTCCTATGACATTTTAAATGATGATGGTGATGATGACTTAAAGGATGACATTAGGGATGAACTTTTATTAAAATTGAATAAAGGAAAATACATAAAAAGATATATATCTTATATTGAATATAATATTTATATATAGATTTAAAAAGGCATATTAAGGGACTTTATATACACAAGTGTCTTTTTTATTCATTCATCTAGTCGTATTCCCTCTTAGGTAGATCACCTGTCTTAGGACAAACCCTATGATGCGTGCAAGTGATGGGACCTGAGGGCTAAGGTTGAAGGTTCATCAAAAGTTGGATGGAAGGTCGAAAGTTGTATTGTTGTTGCCTGTATTGGAAAGGACTACCTAGTTGACCCAACAACAGTCACATTACATAAATCAAGAATTACAACACCCATATCCCATAAACCAAATTTTGAGCATTACATAAACTAAGATTTTTTAAAGATTTTATGGTACATTGCAATAAAAGTATTAAATACAAAATAATATTATTATGGTACAAGTGTCAATTTTATGAATTTTTCAAATTTATATTTAATATCTTATTTTTATATTTGACAATTCAAAATTAAACTCCATAAAAATAGTCTAATCAATAATTTGAACTAATCAAAAAATAGAATTTTCAAATTTCACAAATTTTAAAAACAATTTTAATTTTTATAAAAATCATTTTAATATTATAATTTCTAAATAAATTTATAAAACTTTACAAAAGAAGAAATAAAATTATACACACACACACCATAAAGCGAATAGGGAAAATTTTAGGGGCAAAATTTCACAAATGAGCTATCTTTTGGACATATTCTGAAAAAAGATTTGCCAATTTTGTTAAAATATCAACTATTTTTTTACATATATATGATTAAATGGGTGATATTCGCCAAAAAATTATTAATTTTAATAGTAAATTACATGTTTTTTATTGAATATTTTCTCACATTCTATACATATGAATTCTCAAACTAGAATAATCGCCAACAATACTACATATAAGAAAACCAATAAATCCTTAAAAAATACCGTAAAAGTGAAAACACTATTGACCAATATAAAAACACTAATACCATATAATAAACATATAACAAACATAATATGTGTTTGTCTTAATTATAATATATAATTCATTTATTATGACTTTTTCTCTCCTATTTCATTTGCTTATACCTTGTTCACTATTATGTTGTTGGCTCTTTGATATCAATCACTCTCTCCATCAAACCTTTAATTTGGACATTGCCACCTTACTTTTATATACAATCACCTTTCACTTTTATATATTTATGCCAAAATAAATTTTATTTTCCCCTATACCTCACATTCCCAACTCATCATCCCTTTTCGCCATCATCATATCAAAACTCTTCACCCTACATATCTCATTATTGATACTTTGTCTATTAAAATATTATTGCGAGGATTTGACGTATGTAGATTTGCACAAACTAACCATCATCCATGTTATGATAATTCTCAATGTCTTTGAATAAAAGGGGATCATTTAGTCATATATATTCTTTGGCATAATTGTACGAAGAAAATATGTAAATTTGGGTTTAGATGGGTTTAAGTTGAGATTAATGTAAATGATAAATTTGTGATTATAAATAGTGGTTAAATTTTACATATATATGATTATTAATAGTTAATTTATAATATCTTATAACACGACCAAAATTTAGTCATGTTTATTTGGTCATTAATTGATTTCAAACAATGACTAAAATTTGCATATATATGATTATTAATATCTAATTTATAATATCTTATAACATAACTAACATTTTGGTGATATTTCTTTGGTCATTAATGGGTTTTATCAGGGGATCATGTAGTAGTATATTTTGTTGTGTATTTAGTCATTAACTGTGGAAATTAATGACTAAATCAACGATTAAATTAATGACCAAATTTATGATTAAATATACTACTTTATGATAAGATCGAGTCAACCAATTGATAAGCTAAATATGACTAAAAGTTGGTTACATTATACAATACTGTAAATAAGCCACTAATGATCATCAACTTAAAAATGGTCGTTTTTATGAAATTTTTTGTGCATTTTTTTGTAACTAATTAGCCATTTTGTACCAATGTGGTGGTCTAATTCATGAAAATATCTTGAATGCACAAAGAAATCCATATTAAATAATGGTTATTTTATTATAAGAATATGTTTGTGTGTGTGTCATGATTCAGTGAGCACAAAAGGCATTTATGAATACATGTGATGGGTGATAAATCTTATCTTTGGGAAATGAACTGACTTACACAATTACATATTAAGGATTACATAATAACAATTTCATTATTATTGTTACATGATTATTGTTTATTATATAATCATCACTACATTATAACCCTAGTTTTAATATACCTAAGTATTCCTCCCTTAAAAATGCTTTGTTGCCAAAGGATGGGAACAGGAAACAACTTCCGAAAAAACAAACCATCTTCTTGTAGATTTCACCTACTTGATAAAGTTGAGGACATGAGGTAATGAGACCTTTGAAGACTTGAACACTATCGTTGCATTGAAAAAAGGTCAATCCATTCAAGGTGGATTCTTTTTGGTACATTTTGATGATGAGATTTTGAATCTTCCTTGTTGTTGAATTTGTGGTGCATATATCTTTAGATGCTTCGATATCTTTGATATCTAAGAACACCATTAGCTTTGGTCAAGTATCTTGGAATATTGATATGTTGATTCTTGCATTCCACAAATTCTATTATTAGGGTTTCTATACAATACCTTAATAAGATGATCCTTCTTAGTCCATATTTTAATCTTGTCATGATTTACTTGATTTTCCATTATAATCTCTGACATTTTCATATTTACACTCATGGCAACATCCTTCTACTTATATGTGACTTCATTAGTGGAATTTAATGTATGTCAAACTTCACTAGATCTATGGATGTTGATTTGTCATTGAATTGTTTGTTGAAATTAACTTCTAGGAGCTCTTTATCTAATAAGAGTTTATTAAAAATGACATTTATCTTTCATTTTGATTCCTTCTAATGTTGCTTTATCTTTAGTTTCAACTTTTGGAAGCTCTTCCACTATTACAACCTCATTAATAACAATAGTAGGTTTTTTGACATTGATTACACCAGTGTGAATAACCTTATCCATGGTTTGGGATTTTGTTGTTCCTTCCCATCATTCTTCAACTTCTATATTTTTGCAAGTAGAGTTTTATTATGATTTCTCAAATGAGAAATTTCATCACCTATGGATGATAATTTCTTATTTATATTTTCATTTTAACTTTTGTGAGTGTTTTTAATGTTGGTATTTTTGTTGTTGCAACTCTTTTATTTATTGTTGAAATTTACAAATTTCTATATCTTGCTTCTCCAATTCCCTTTTAGTGTGTGCAATTTCTTCATCTTTGCTAGTTCCTTTTCCATTTTTTCCCCATATTTTTTTTTTAATCTTGGATTTCTTATTTTTTTTTTCTCCGTAAATACTAATTCTATTAAAAAAGGTGAAAAATATATACAATGAGGTCAAGACCTCAGAGGAGGCCGAAGCCTATCCTCAGCCAAAAAATCAGGGATATTACAGTTCAACCCTTCAACCAGATTTACAGTACAGACTTCAAAAATTTTGCTTTGGTTCCTGACATACTGACAAAATTTACCAGACCTACAATCTTCATAACCTTCATTGACCAAAAGAACAAAATAGCACCTAGCATAGCCATTTTTAAGACAAAAAATAAAGCCTGTATTGGCTTTTGTTACTGCCTGAAGCATGAGAATAAACCAGACATCGACCTCTAACTTCAGACTCAAAAACATAAGACCAAAATTGCAAAGCATATAAGCGAGAAAGCCACCCGGCAGAAAGGAGCTGTGATCAATCGGCATGACTTGGTGAAGCTGGCGTATCCTCCTTTTCCTGGCTAGTAGAAGCTACCCAGGTCACGAGACCGTCTTCGTCCAGAACCGGCGCACCTCCATCAGGATTAGTAACCAAATGCAGAATACCAACTTCTCGTTGAGATGGCCCGCAAACTAAAGCATCTTCCTGTATTGGATCAGGCTGCTGAGGCGCTTCCGAAACAGGGGCGTCCTCTTGCATGTGGTCCTCATGATACACTCTCCCCGTCAGGTCCCCTAGCAGAACACTGTCATCCTGAGAAGGTGAGGAAACGGGAGGAGTCGAACTGAACTGGTTGCTCTCCTCTTCTGAGACAAATATGGTAAAATTTACTGTCACAATGGGCCTGTTGAGCTGACTTTGGAATGTAAACCTGGAGGTCTGATAAGAATTATTCGGAAGAAACCTATCTTGATCCAAAGGCGGAGAAGAGGGAGGAGCTAAGGCAATGGGAGCGACATTCTGAGGCGCAGGTCGAGAAAGGCTTCCTCTGTTCCCTGAGTGACTTCCTCTGCGCGGGATTCCTCGTCTGCGCGGCATGATTACAGAGGCAAAAGAACTGGGAGAGCAATTGAAACAGAGCAAACCTGAAGAAATGAAAGCGCTGAAAAATTCAGGGCGTCTCCAGAACCAATCTAACATCCAGTCCCAAATGACTATACAGTGGATCTGAAGCGGCTTTGCTTCATAAAACACAGAGACATTAATTGCGTTGCGCGGATCCATGTCCATGAGCCAGAGTGTATGCAGAGCAGCCATGCTCGGAATGAATTCTAACCAACTTCGAGGCTGCGCAGGATTTAATTCTCCTATCCTTAACTTGTTAAACCATCCTACGGCGTGTACCATGCAATCCTTCCGCCTGCCATCCGTCAGGCCAGCTGTCTGTCTGGCGGAATCCATCAATGAATGCTGGAAGAGTCACCCGCATCCGGGTAATCTTGGATTTCTTATTGATTGTATTGTTTCTAATCTTTTAATTCCTTGATTAACTCTTGCACACACACACACACACACACACATAGTTTGTTAGGTAATGTGAGTCATAATATTACTTGCACACCTAACTTGTGGCTTGGGAGCTACAACCCAGGGGCATCTAAGTAGTCAAAATCACCTGGGGATCGCACACGGCCTGGGCACACCAACCCTTAACATGACTAGATTTTTTACCATGGAGTTTCGAACTGATGACCTTTCACCACAGAGTGTCTTAGCATAGAACCTTGTCACCATCTATTCTATGCCCCGTGAGCAACTCTTGAATATAAGTTTTAGATAAAAATTGTCTTTTTCCTTTTAAATCATTATAATATTTCTTAATATCAATTATATGTTGTAATTTTATATTGTTCTCTTCTATTTATGAAGCAAGGTTCTCTCAATTAATTTCTCACGACATTATTTATTGGCAAGTTAAATGAATAATATGTACTTGTTTTTATCAATATTCATAATAAAAATACGAATACATTTTAACCCAGAATTTTTAAAACTTTTTTAGTTTACAAGACCAAAAAAATGCATGTTAAAAAATACTCATCAAAATTCAATTCTAAATTATTATCTCATCATTATACTGCTACGTAATCTCGTCAGTATACTCCTACGTAAGAGCTCTCTTAACTTCCTCTTCCTTAAATTAGAATCCAATTTTATTAATTTAGTATTAATATAATTCCAATTGACAGAAAAAGTCAATAACAATACTTATAATATCACTATAGATCTCCCTAACATAGATATGAGGTCCTCCCTAAAATACATATGAAGGAGCCTTCCGAACATATATATGAAAATATTGCTTTGCTTCAAAACACACCCAAAACTGAAATCAACTTCTTTTCTATTTTAATTTCATGAATTTCTTAATTCAATTAATATCTTTCCTTAAGTTTTATTGTTTTATTTTAATCATTCATAGTAAAACCACAAATTCACTCAATAAATTACTTAATAATTCATTAACTACAATAATACTATCGGATTTAGAAACTTTTAAAAATAAATATTTTATAAAAGATTAATTTTCTTGAATAAGAATATTGAAAAAAAAGTCGTTAAAAAATATTAATTTGAAGAACACGGACGTGACTTGAATTTCAATATTGATTTATTTTTTTAAAACAACGTAAAGAAAGGATATAAATTTAGAGTTATTAGTAGTTTGACAAAACTAATATTAATCTTAAATGCGTCAAATAATCACATAAAAATTTATGCTTTCTTTTTACTTATTTTTAAAATAAATTTAAACAATACGAACATAACTTGATTTTTAATATTTTCTATTTTTTAAAACAACGCAAAGAAAGGATATAAATTGAGAGTTATCGGTAGTTTGAAAAAACTAATGGTCAAACATAGCCATGGAAAGACAAGAGTGTGAATGATAAGATTTAGATTGTATATATTATTCACAATGATACATACATATACATATATATAGTACATTGGAGTGACCCTTGATTTCATATTCCAAGTGGTCCCTTGGACTCCTTTTGATTGTTCAGCGTCCACACCAACCCCTAGAGGATTAGGTGTCCAACATTCCCCCCTTAATCTGAAGGGGTATGTGTGAGTCCAAGAAGAGAGGTGTATTACAAAATGTGCAAAATGCATGGCAGCACTAGGTTGAATGTGTTCTTTGAAATGTTAGCATAAGGGTGTGGTTTAAGGATGATCACCAACAGTGAAATGCTTAGTGTAGTTCCCAGAACTCCGCCAATTCTGGCAAGAGGCTGAAATCTTATGCTAGAGGAAGTGTCCCTAATACTTTGGAGAGGGTGACCTTCAACCTGAAAAAGGAGGTCTACAACCTGTGGTGGTTTAAGGATAACCACCAACACTGGAATGATTAATGCAATTCCTAGAACTCTTCTAAAACTAGAAAGGAAGTTGAAGCCTTATGCTAGAGAAAGTGTCCCCAATTATTTGAAGGGAGGTCTCAACCCCGCATTGATGGTTTAAGGCTAACCACCAACCGAAGGAATGCTCAGGGGCATCTCTGTCCCCGGCTACAACTCTGAATATGGTATGGCAGGGTGGATTTGAAACTTGTAGATGACCATCATTTCCTCCCCTGTCAGATACAAGGTGAGACGATGGAGCAAAATCAACTGCAAGACTTTTCAATATTCGAGAACAAATCCTGTTGTATGAGAGAAATATCTTCTTGGTCGTTGAAGTCCATTTCCAAAAAGCGATCCATCCAAGCTGAATCTTTGTTCTTGTAGGAGGTTTATTTTTGAAGCATCTGTTTGAAGAATGTCTGGTTTTATGACAATGCTTACATGGATGAAGATCAAAATAGTGATCTTTCATATGGCCAAATCGATCACAATTTTGGCATTTAACAATTTGTTGTGGCTGCTGTGGAAGAGGACAAGAATCTGAACCATCCGAAGGTGAACTGTCATGAAGAAACCCAACATTATGGAAGTGTACGGGCTTTGAGTAATCTAGAATATGAAAGGAAACATCCTTGTCATATCCAAGGAAAGTTACGTGCTTGTTATGGACGAGCTCTTCCCAAGGTCCGATAATCGGCTTGGGAAGTGCCCGTTGAATTTTCACTTTTGCATGCAAATGTTCTCTTGCACTAGGCACTGAATTTGAATCAACCTAAAATTTATATTCTTTCTACTCATGAGAGTTTATCTTAATCTGGAACAACAGATTGTCCTGAACATAATGATGCTTACATTGTTGTAGCTCTTTTTGTTGTAGCTTTGTCTCCAGCTGTAAAAACTCAATATTCTCCTATGCATTTTGTAGACAAGTTCTAATATCAAATAAAGTATCTTTGTTGATTTTAACTGTATCATGAACTGTGGAGTGTATTAAAGTATTTAACAACTCTAATACTTCACTAATTTTATCCATTTTCGAAACTAGTGAAGCGTGTTAAATTGTGTTGTAGAAGTTAAATTATTCCCTTCTTCAATTAACTAGAAGAATTATAAACATTGACCACTGGTGTCCAAAATTTGTTACATTCACCTATCTTTAAGAGCACTAATAGACTTCACACACTCAATAAAATGGAGCGGTTATTGCCATAAAAATCTCTTGAAATGGAGCATGCAACAAGACATAAACGCTGCATGTTAAAGGATTTTTCTATGCTATATATATAGACTTCAACCAGATATATTATATGCCACAATTTACAATTTCGAATTCAAAAACTGTATATACACCAGCGATCATACTCAACTCAAGGTATATGAATGACCACAAAAAATTTGCATGATATGTTGATGGAGATTTCTATAAACCATTTCATCTTTACTTCTCTTGAATTTCAACTTCCATCCAAACATGTCTTCAGTACTAATACCAAATAACAATTATTTTGTATGACATTCTTTGATGATACAAACCACTGTTGAATTTAAGCCCATCTGCAATTCACAACTCAATCAACCCGCAACATAAATAGAGAAAAGAACAAGAATCCCAGAAAGCCATAGGAATCCTAACTCACAATAACGCCGAGCTTCCAAACTCACTCTTAAATTATCCACACATAAAACCACTGTGAACTTGTTCCAAATACCAACCTCTAGCTATCCTCATGCTACTAATATTAGCACCAAACACTGGCTGATCATCATGACACTTTCAGAACAATAGCCCTTCAATGTAATATCATATCTATGCCTTTTAAGACTGCTTTTTTTGTTTCCAACTTGTATCGACTTCTCAACATATATCGTCCATACCCAATACGACCCTTTCAAAAACTCAACACACCAAGTAGCACACACAGTCATGTATCATATATCAATAATGCATGAGTGACGCAATCATGGAACACAACCTCAACATTCAAAATTATTTAATGGACCATATATGATTTCATACCAACGCATTGCATGTATTGAAAACTTCAACGCATAACATAGTTTCAATGCTTGAGTTCAAAGACAATTCAACACAAATGCGCACATACCAGAGAATGTATATAAAGCTACTTGAAGTTACCATACACCAAATTTAATCGACTTATAACCAACAACAATCGTTGCACACAATGTCATCGGAAATTGACTCCATCTACAGAGTTTGACGTTGCAGCCACCTTCTTGGTGTATCTTTTGGCGTATTAATGCACCCTTGATATTGATAACAGTGTCTCCTTTATCAATTTCGTTCTAACGAGAAAATAGAATAAGTTGTAAGGTGCACAGAGCTGCAATTTCAGGGCATTATCTTATCTATTTTTTGGTGCAAAGGATTATAATATAGTAGTCTGAGGAGTAGGGGTCGAAGGCTTTTCGAAATGCAATTTTTTATATGTTCTTATTGATGTTGAGTATGCGGTATTCAAATGGATTATTAAAATTAACTACAGAGAACACCTTAGCAAGAACCATATGGGATGCAAAATGTGTGGGAAGGGATTCCTATGACATTTTAAATGATAATGGTGATCATGACTTAAAGGATGACATTGGGGATGAACTTTTAGTGAAACTGAATATATATATATATATATATATATATATATATATATATATATATAATATCTTATATTGAATCTATATATATATCTTATATTGAATATATATATATAAAGACATATGAAGGGACTTTATATACACAAATATCTTTTTTCTTCATTCATCTAGTGGTATTCCCTTTTAGGTGGATCACCTGTCTTAGGGCAAACCCTGTGATGTGTGCGAGCAATGAGACCTGAGGGCTAAGGCTGAAGGTTCAACAAAAGTTGGATGGAAGGTCGAAAGTTGTAATGTTGTTGCTTTTATTGGAAAGACCGACCACCTATTTTACCCAATACTAATCATATTACATAAATTAAGAATTACAACACCCATATCTCATAAACCACATTTTGAGCATTACATAAACCAAGGTTTTTTAAAGATTTAATGGTACATTGCAATAAAAGTATTAGGTACAAATTGATATTATTATAATACAAGTATCAATTTTATGTATTTTTTCAAATTTATATTTAATATATTATTTTTATATTTGACAATTCAAAATTAAACTCCATAAAACCAATCTAATCAATAATTTAAACTAATAAAAAAATAGAATTTTATATTTAAAAAATTTCAAAACAATTTTAATTTTTATGAAAATCATTTTAATATAATAATTTTTAAATAACTTTATAAATTTTTATAAAAAAATTTTCAAAAGAAAAAAATAAAATTATATATATATATATATATATATATATATATATATACACCATAAAGCAAATATGGAAAATTTTAGGGGCAAATTTTCGCAAATGAGTTATTTTTTGGACATTTTTTGAAAAAAAGAAGATTAGTCAATTTCATTAAAAATTCGCCTATTTTTAACACACACATATGATTAAATAAGTGATATTCGCCAAAAACTTACTAATTTTAATGGTAAATTACATATTGTTTTATTGAATATTTTCCACATTCCCAGCTAAAACAAAAGATTCTTATGGAATTGCACACTTCTCCCTTAGGAGGGCACTGAGGATTTTTAAAAACTTACCACAGGGTTAAGAAGGAATTTTTTTGGGATGGCCTTAAATCAGATATTCAAAAGTTTGTGGTGGAATGTTTGGTTTGCCAGCAAAATAAAGTTGAAACAATTAAGACACCGGGTCTATTACAACCTTTATCCATTCCAAGCCAACGTTGGGAGGAGGTTTCAATGGATTTTATCACAGGTTTACCCAAGTCTGAGGGAAAGAGTGTCATCATGGTGGTAGTTGACAGACTTACCAAGTATGCACACTTTTGTGCATTATCACATCCATTTAAAGCCAGTACAGTTTCTACTGCATTTATGGAAACAGTTCAAAAGCTACATGGAAACCCAAAGATTATTGTAAGTGACAAAGATCCCATTTTCACTGGAAATTTTTGGACATAATTATTTTCTTGTCTTGGTACTCAGTTAGCTCATAGCTCATCTTATCATCCTCAATTTGATGGGCAAACTGAGATAGTAAACAAATGTTTGGAAGGATATCTTCGTTGCTTTGTATATGATAAACATACACAATGGGTCAAATGGTTTCCTCTGGCTGAATGGTGGTATAACACTTCCTTCCATACAACAACAAAAATGACCCCATTTATGGCACTTTATGGGTATCAAACACCATCCATCACATCATATTTAAGAGAAAATTCTAAGGTTCAGGCAGTGGAACATCACATCGAACATCAACAACAAGTCCTCCAACTCTTAAAGGATAACCTCGTGTTGGCACAAAATAGAATGAAACAATAGGCAGATCAACATCGCAGTGAAAGAAGTTTTGATGTAGATGATTGGGTATTCCTACGGCTACAACCATATAAGCAAATGTCCCTAAAGCAAGCTAAGAAGGATAATAAATTATCACCAAAGTATTATGGTCCGTACAAGGTGTTGGAAAAGATTGGTACTATGGCATACAAATTGGAGCTCCCTGCATCTTCTCGATTGCACCCAGTTTTCCATGTTTCATGTTTAAAGAAGGTTATAGGTGACAAGCTCCCAATTCAAACAATATTGCCAGAACTTGACGAGGAAGGAAAAATTATATTGGAACCGGAAGCAATCACAGAAACAAGAACTCGACAGCTACGAAATCGATCAATTTCAGAGTATCTTATCAAGTGGAAGAACTTATCCGCTGAAGATTCCACATGGGAGGATCAGAATTTTGTGCAGAAGTATCCAGAACTGCTCAAGCGTTGAGGACAACACTTTTTTGAAGGAGAGGGGCATGTTGGGTCCCTATAATACTAGTGATTACCCCATTACTATTGTAGTTATACCCCCTATTTATATTGTTGTGCCCCTATTACCCCCATATTGTTATTTCTGTGCCCCTTAGAACCCCTCTATTGTTATTTTTGTGGCTTTATATTATTATTGTTAGGTCGGCTAGATTATATTGTGACTCCTTAGACTCCTATATATAGAAAGGAGGTTTTGTCATTTGTATCATCCAAGAATTGTTCATTTATGTAATGTAAAGGAGGTTGCCCCCTCGAAGAGGTTGAATTCTAAGGCGTGGATCTCTCTTTTCTATCTTTTTGTGAGCTAGTTTCATAACATTCATCTTACTTGAATCTATCATTAGCTTCCCACATTCCATCAACAACTCGTTCTGCTTTTTTCTGCCCCCTTCTTTTTTGGGATTTTGGGTGCTAGTCCTGTTGTATTTTTCATCGTTTTCACTCCTTCTTTGCCTTGTCTATCTTTGTGTTTTAGTCTGTCCAACCCCATAGTTTGGGTCCTCCATAAAAACAACTGTTGAACCCTATTGAACTCCTCTATGGGTAACGAGTCTAACCCATCTCTGGTTCCTTGATTCAAGAAACCTTCTGTTATATACCTAGGGGGGATAATATGGGGTACAAAGGGAGGTACCCAAGGTAATAATGTAATAATGGGATGGGCCATAGTAATAAATAAGGTGGTTAACCCATATCATGTAAGGGACCACAAGTAGTTAGTAATAATGTAATGGGCCCATGGTATTAGTTCGATGGTATGAGGGAACCATGGTAATGACCCATGGTGTTGTATGTATGAGGCCTATATAGAGGCTAGAGACTCCACATGGAGAGGTGTCAAGGATTATTGTATGAACATGCATATGGCTTGTGGAGTGTTCTCCTTCCTTAAGGAGTGAATGTATGGTGTTGCCCTACCTTAAGGGTTTTATTAATAAAGAATCATTTCTATATTCAAATATTGTTATTCTTGAGTTTATCTCTATTATCATATATTTCTGGATTAAATCTATAACAAGTGGTATCAGAACTATAACAGGTGGTATCAGAGCACTTTCTTGGGCAAAAAAGTGGAGAATTTTATTTTTTTTGCAGGATTTTGGCGGCGGCGAGTTTTCAGATCCGATTTGTATGTTTTGGGGCAAAATATAATTGTATATCTGGATTTTATGTGAAAAAATACCCGATTTCAAAAAAACAATCGGCCGAATCGGAGTCCGGATGAAGGAGATATCGCGGATTTAAAAATCAATGGTGTTGTAGACAATTTTTCGGGGCAGCGAGTTTGCAGCACAGATCTGGACGTCTTGGTGCAAGATCTGCAAAATCTAATTGAAAATCTGGATTCTTTGTGAAAAAATACCCAATTTAAAAAAAAAAATCAGTTGAATCGGAGTCCGGATGAGGGAGATATCGCTGATTTAAAATCAACTATTTTTTTAGAATTTTTTGTGACGGCAGGAGAGTTGCAGCGCAGATATGAAATTCCAGTGCCTAGATTGGGATTTATACCACATGGGGAGATGCAGAATGATTGTTCTATTTCCGAAAATAGATCATAATAAGGATTCTGAGCAATATTGACGGAATTGTGGCCATTTCAAATTTTCGCCATGTAAGTGACTTTTTTTTTCCAAAACCTTATTCATGGCGGTTTTATATTTTACAGAAAAAGATAATGGTCCTACTATTGAAGAATACATAAAAGAATACAAGAGGTTATGGAAAAACAATTGGAAATAGTTTGTAGTGCAACTATTTAGAGATGATGCAGCCACATGGTGGGGATTACTTAAACAAAAGAAGTGTTACAACCTGCCTGATGAAGAATTTGAAAAATTCCTTTTAGACCGACGGTCTCATACTAGAAAACAAGATAAGAAGAAACATGTGGGGTTATTTCCTACTGGTATATCTTTATTGCAGGTTCATGGATTGATTCAGAAGGAGAAAATCGTTGTGTCTATAAATCCTAGTTGCAAGCAAAATCTTATAAGTGTTAATTTGGCAAAAAGATTGCAAGTTCTAGCAAAATACATTGCAACCACACAGATTGATAATGAGGATGTTCAAGTTTATAAAGATTTGAAGATTTCTATAGACAAGTATGTATTGCATTCTATTTTTTATGCTTCAGATATGGATAATGTGGATGTTGTTTTGGGATACCCTTGGATGGAAGAGGTGGGTACTATCAATATTAATGTGCAGAAGAAATTCCTGAAGTTCTGGTATAAAAAGAAGAAAATTACATTACAGGATATTTCCATCAATAAACAGGTAGAGTCCATGAACGCTGAAGCAGAGGATGTTCCAGGGACTGACATATCAGATGATGAGCCATTGATGGTTGACAACCAAACACAAACATCAAACCAGGTACCAGAAAAACAGGTAGAGTCCAAAGAGGTTGAAGCAGAAAATGTTACATCGGATGAGGACTCAGTGGTTGAGGTAATATTGGAAGATAAGAAACAACAGCAGACACCACAACATGTACCAGATACCAATCAGGCTCCATTAGGTGGTGAATTAAAGAAAGATACACCGTTAGCATATCACCACCCACATCACCCAGCAAGAAAACAACCAACAAGATGACAACAAATTAGCTACAAGGACAACAACCCCTGCATGGCATATAGAGAGGGGCGATGATCCACCTGCTATACATCAACACAGAAGAGCTACGAGGATCAACTTCCATCTCAAGCGAGCGAGGCACTAACTAGATCGAGGGTTCACCTTTCTCTTGGATGCCTAGATGCACGTGCATGGTACCAGTGGACTACTCTTTTGAGTAGATCTTATTATTTGTGTTATTTCTATGTTTCGGGGACTAAACATGCTAAGGGGGTGGAATGTTATATACCTAGGGGGGATAATATGGGGTACAAAGGGAGGTACCAAAGGTAATAATGTAATAATGGGATGGGCCATAGTAATAAATAAGGTGGTTAACCCATATCATGTAAGGGACCACAAGTAGTTCCACCTTGAAGAAGCTTTCTGGGTCCTTCATTATATCTGCGTTGTTTTTGTTCTCGATCTTACTGAGAGGGAAATCTCGAAACAGATGTCCATGTTCGTGACGTTTGCGACATCTGAAAGGAATATGTTCATAATCTACCGTTTGTATCCATTCCTCTTTTGCCCCCTTTTCCTTTGTGTTCCACCTTGAAGAAGCTTCTGGGTCCTTCATTATATCTGCGTTGTTTTTGTTCTCGATCTTACTGAGAGGGAAATCTCGGAACAGATGTCCATGTTTGTGACGTTTGCGACATCTGAAAGGAATATGTTCATAATATACCGTTTGTATCCATTCCTCATCAAAAACTTCCAGAATAACCTCATCCGGAAAAGCTCCAGAGGGATCTATCTCCACACATATTCTAGCGAAGGAAGTATACTTTCCCCTTCTAGTAGCCTTAGAAAATTTGACAAAGCGCCCTAATTTATTTCCTATGGTTGATAGAGATTCTGTTTGCCAGTAGTCAAGAGGTAGAGAATAGAGCCTTACCCAGACTGGGACTGAAGTAAAAGTTTCGCGTTCCGGAACAAAGTTCATGGTCCAAGGTCGCATATACAAGCCAGCTGCAGCATAAAAGTATGGCCCTCCTTCAAACACTTTGTCCTTATCTTCAATATTTGCAAAAACAACAGTGAAAAATCCCTTGGACCCAAGATGTAGGTCAATGATGCCTTTTGGTTTCTAGTGGTATTTAATCCATGTTTGTAAAGCTTTTTCAGTGGGCCACACCCCCATGAATTTAGAAATGATTGCATAAGTTTACATGTGATCCCTGTGCGCCTGCAGGGATCATTTAAAATGACTCTTGGAGTTACCGTCGCCTTGGGTTTGCATGGTCCCATGTGAGCTTTGTCTTTAGCGCTTTGTTCCTTGATTCCTTCCTCATTTTCCAATGCATCATTGTGTTCCCTTGACTTAGTTCCCTCCTGTTCTTCTTCATTGTTTCTCTCCTTTCCATCTGGAGGCTCTCTGTTATTTTCCATTGGTTTTTTTCCCCTATTAGCCACAATCTGCTTATAGGAGGGAGTGGAGCTCCCTCCTGTGTGTCCTTTCATGGAGGTCTGTCTCAGTGGTAGTTCGAAACATTTGATTTCTTCCTACTGCGTTTCCACCGCCCTGATTCATATGATGTCTCGATAATCCTTGCAAACCCATGATACAAACTATTGTTGAATTTAAGCCCATGTTCAATTCATAACTCAATCAATCCACCACATAAATAGAGAAAAGAAAAAGAATCCTAGAAAGCCACAGGAATCCTAACTGACTCATGATAACGCCAAGCTTCCAAACTCACTCTTAAATTATCCACATAGAAAAAAACTATGGACGTGTTCCAAATACTAACCTCTGTGTCCTCATGCTACTAATATTAGCACCAAACACCAGCTGATCATCGTGACACTTTGCAAATAACAATCCTTCAATGCAACATCATATATATTCCTTTTAAGAATGTATTTTTTTCAACTTGTATCGACTTCTCAACATATATCATCCATACATAATAGAACCCTTTCAAAAAATCAACGCACCAAGGAGCACACACGCTCATGTATCATATATAAATAATGCATGAGTAATGCAATCATGGGGCACAACATCATCATTCAAAATTATTTAATGGACCATATATGATTTCAGACCAACGTATTGCATGTATTGAAACCTTCAATGCATAACATAGTTTCAATGCTTGAGTTCAAAGCCAATTCAACACAAATGCGCACACACCACAAAATGTATATAGCACTGCTCGACGTTACCATACACCAAATTTAATCGACGTATAACCAACGACAATCGTTGCACACAATGTCCTCGGAAATTGACTCCATCTACAGATTTCGACGTTGCAACCACCTTCTCGGTGTATCTTTTGACATATTAATGCACCCCTATTGATAACAATGTCTCCTTTGTCAATTTCGTCCTCATGAAAAAAAAAATTCAGATGCACGGTGCATGGAGCTGCAATTTCAGAGAATTATCTTATCTATTTTCTGGTGCAAAGGCTATAATCTAGTGGTCTGAGGAATAGGGGGTGAAGGTTTTTCGAACTACAGAAAAGAAGATAAACAAGGTTCACTTAATGGACATATGCTAAGGGTATGATGCGTTGCCAACACAGCTTACTTAATGGATAGGATGTTTGGATAACGTGGACTGGTTTGGATAATAGATACAATGCTAATAACCGGGACCCTAGTGTTAATAACCGAGAGCGGATTTAGAGTGGTATTCAACATATGGGGGTATCACCAAACAACGTAGCGTATCACCAAAGAATACAACATATGGTTTATATATTACCATGCAACGCCAGTCATGCAATACCTTCATGATGGGAACACGCAGAAGGGTGGAAGGGAAATACCAATCACACAATACCAGTCACGATGGAGGGGACTAGAGCCAACAGTGCAGGCCGATTGTGTGGTAAGACTGGTAATTTTTGGAAAAATGCAGTGAGGGGATACCAACAGTTTGAATTGCGCTGGAATAGAGGGTGCACTGGGTTCCACTGCAGGGGTAATGGAAGAGGACTAGAATGTATTTAATTGCTATGAATTTTTATTTTATTTAAAAAATATAAATATTTTTGTTATTAATAATAAATAATATGTGTGTGGGGAAGTAGACTAGAATGTATTTAATAATTATGTATTTTTATTTTATTTAAAAAATTAAAATATTTTTTTATTAATATATATAAAAAGAAAATAAATAAAAAAATAAATATTTTAATATAATTTTCTATAAAAAAATATTTCAAACAATAGAGCATTTTTACCCGAAGTATTCTTTGTTGAAAATGACAACAAGAAATGCTATAAATAGCATTTTAGGTACCAGTGGACATAGCAACATGGAATGAAAAATGGAAATGCTAAAACCAGCATTGCTATAAATAGCATTTCGGGACAGATTCCAATTTTAGTTAGTCCGTGAACTAAAATTGAGAATTAAAATTCGAATTTGATTTTAGTAGTTGTTTGTAAAATAATTAATTAATTTATCTTGAATTAATTAGTTGTAGAAAATCAAACATAAAGTCTATGTGAAAACATGCAACAATTTCTCTATTGATTGAGGAAGTTATCCCTTGATTAAAGGAGATTAGAATGAGTTGTATCTTGAGTTGTAATTAGTTAGCTCAGTTAACTGAGTTAAGTCCAGTTAAATTAGTTCCAAACAATTGGAAGAACTAATTATGAGTTCAGTCAGTTAATGCATGCATGCATGCAACTAGTGTTCTTCAGATAACTTAATATTCTCTTATAAATAACTCATGCATGTCAGTTTAGTCAAAGACCCAGTTGAGATTAGAGGAAGGGATAATGTACTATTAGTTGGAGGATTTTTTCTATATAGGAAATTCATCCATGCAGAAGGAATTATCTCCTTCAGGATTGCGCAATTACTTTTGAGTTTAATGAGCAGCGTGAGAGGTCAATTCACACAGGTGGAAGCATTGGACCCCATGAGAAACTGCGCAAGGAAATAGGAGGCTTGGAGGGCAGAGGAGAAGGTTTGTGAGAGGCCTTTGACTATTTATGAGTAGCAAAGGGATTGTACTGAGAGCAGGATAGCTTGTGAGCTAATGCTTTGTGTAATCTGAACATATTTCCACTTGTATGATAATACAGAGATCGGGGTTTTTAGCTGAGGCTTTCCCTAGAGTATTCTTCTGTGTTCATGTGTGAATGAATTCTCTTCATTTGTTATATGTGTTCTATTTGATCTTTCTCATAATCAATTAAGTTTCCGCAAGTTTGTTGTAGAAGTAGATCTTGTATTTTGCTTTAATATATTGCATAATCTGTTGATCTACAGTGATAATTTCTACATGGTAATGTAGCAAAGGTGATCAAAGTGAAGAACAATATACAAAGAAGGGAGAAGTTCGAAGTTTCAAGTTCCTGATTATAGAATTCGAATTCGTATCACATCTCAAATTTCCCCAATGGTGTTCAACGGTTTAGGACTCGAGTATGCCCTTGATGGCAGCTCGAATTATATAGCCTGGAAGGATCGCATGGAAGAAGTATTAGAGGACAATGGTCTAAAGGACTTCATTGATCAAGAAGTCCCTAAGCCGGCAGCAACTAATGCTACAGAATTGGCGGAATGGAAGAAATGTGTGGCTAGAGCAAGGAGAATCCTCCTATAGGGAGTTTGAGACCACATTATTTCGAGCCTCCATGGGAAGGAGACACCATTTTTGATGTGGAAAACATTGAAAGATCTATATTAGAACAACAACGATCAGAGGAAGTTGGTGTTGAAAGACAAGCTTCGGAAAATCAAGTGTGAAAAGGGTGACATGATCTCTACATATCTGAACAAGCTCACCACCTGCAGGGATGAGCTTGGAAGTTTAGGGATCACGACAACCGATGATAACATGGTGAGTCTTTCTCTCCTTAGTCTTCCTAAGAGCTGGCATAGCTACCAAGACTCGGTAAATGGAAGAGATAAACTGCCAGATTGGGAACGACTTTGGTCGGATCTGATGCAGCAGGAGATTAGAAGAAGCACCAGATATGGTTCTTCATCCAAGGAGGATGAAGAAAATTGCGCCTTAGCGAGTAAGGAAAAGAAAGGGAAGGATAAGGATTCTCATCCCAAATCGAGTTCTTCCTATGGTGGGAAGAGTTTGAAAAATTGAAAATGCGATGCTTTCATTGTCATGAGGTGGGCCATTTTGCTACAAATTGTCCACTGAAGAAATCCAAGATGGGATCCAAGGAAGGATTTGAAGGGGAGGCATTGGCCTCACAGTTCGAGTTGGATTTCACCCTCTTCGCATGCATGGTTTCATCCATGGTGGGATGTGGTTGGTTTTTTGATAGTGGAGCTTCATTCCACATGACCGACGATAAGAGTTTGTTCAGTACCTTGGAGGAGAAATATCTCCAGATACTCATAGCGATGGGTAATGATGAAAAGTATAGTGTCTCAGGAGTAGGCACAGTTGTTTTTCAGAGGGAGCATGGAGCTCGCATTACCTTGATAGATGTGAAGTATGTGCCAGTACTGAAGAAAAACTTGGTATCGATTGCAGTGCTGGAAGACAAAGGCTATGATGTAGTCTTCAGTAAGGGAAATGTTTTCTTTAGACACATCACCATGAGACAGGTGAAGCAGCTCAGTTCATGAGTCAAGAACCTGTATGCTCTTGAGGTTCAAGATGCATGCAAAGCCTTGAGGAGCAAGGAAAGTGATGGAGACTTGGTGGTTGAGAGGGAGCGTACATTACCTCTCAACATGCAGCGCCAAAAGAAGTCTTAGACAATTGTGGAGGAGCCACAATTGGTGAAGCAACTTTAGGAGGTTATGGAGAAGCCACAACTGGAGAAGTCGAGAGGAGACCGAGCGGAGGCATCCACTCATGTAGAGACCTCCAGTAGGGGGAATTTTGAGCCAAGTGGGCAGAGGGATCACATGTATTCATACCTCCAGGTCGGAGGTGGGGCGATGTGGAGTGACAATCCCAAGAAGTCTGGAATAGGGACAAGATCATTGAGGTACCCAACTTCTTTGATTAGACCTTGCTACAGGAGCCCCGATGAGGAGTAGTAGGACTGGCTGAGTGGGTAGAGGGAGATGCAAATGGAGTGGTAGAGAGCTACAATGTAGGAATCCCAAGACAATGCATAGTTAGCAGGCTACAACAATGTGAGAGGCACAAGAGTGTTGCAGCAGTGTAGGATGGCAGAGAGAGGTGTGCAATGATGCGAGATGCATGGAGTGTTGTCAGCCGCAGAGGGAGCTTCAACATCAGAGGGTATTTCTAGCCCAACAAGGAGGTCAGTTGGGATATTTTTTTTGTTTCTAGAGTTGTTGGAGCAACAACACTTGGGAGAAGTGTTGCATGTAGAACATTCCAAAGGTTCAGGATCGGGTTCGAGTTGAATGCCTTTCTTGTTGAGAGGGAGTATTGAAAATGACAACAAGAAATGCTATAAATAGCATTTCAGGTACTAGTGTTGGACATAGCAACAAGGAATGAAAAATGGAAATGCTAAAAATCGCATTGCTATAAATAGAATTTTGGGATAGATTCCAATTTTAGTTAGTCCCTGAACTAAAATTGAGAATTAAAATTTGAATTTGATCTTAGTAGTTGTTTGTAAAATAATTAATTAATTCATTTTGAGTTAATTAGTTGTAGAAAATCAAATATGAAGTCTATGTGAAGACATGCAACAATTTCTCCATTGATTGAGGAAGTTATCCCTTGATTAGAGGAGATCAGGATGAGTTGTACCTTGAGTTGTAATCAGTTAGCTCAGTTAACCGAGTTAAGTCCAGTTAAATTAGTTCTAAACAGTTGGAGGAACTAATTGTGAGTTCAGTTAGAGGAAGGGACAATGTACTATCAGTTGGAGGAACTAATTGTGAGTTCAGTCAGAGGAAGGGATAGTGTATTATCAGTTGGAAGATTTTTCCTATATAGGAAACTCATCCATGCAGAAGGAATTATCTCCTTCAGGATTGCACAATTACTTCTGAGTTTAGTGAGCAATGTGAGAGGAGAAACTGCATTGGACCCCAGGAGAAACTGCGCAAGGAAATAGGAGGCTTGGAGGGTAGAGGAGAAGGTTTGTGAGAGGCCTTTGACTATCTATGAGCAGTAGAGGGATTGTACTAAGAGCACGGTAGCCTGTGAGCTAATGCTTTATGTAATCTGAACATATTTCCACTTGTATGATAATACAAAGATCGGGGTTTTTAGCTGAGGCTTTCCCCAGAGTATTGTTCTGTGTTCATGTGTGATTGAATTCTCTTCATTTGTTATATGTGTTCTATTTGATCTTGTTCAAAATCGATTAAGCTTCTGCAAGTTTGTTGTAGAAGTAGATCTTGTATTTTGCTTTAGTATATTGCATAATTTGTTCATCTACAATGAGAATTTCTACATTCTCTCATAAATTAATAATTAAACAATTAATTTGTTGGATAACTATATTTCATAAAAAAATACCCCATAATATTTGATGTATCTCTACTATTTAATTTTATATGTTCTTATTGATGTTGAGTATGGTATTCAAATGGATTATTAAAATTAACTATTGATAACACCTTAGAAAGACCAATATGTGATGCAAAACGTGTAGGAAGGGACTCCTATGACATTTTAAATGATGATGGTGATGATGACTTAAAGGATGACATTGGGGATGAACTTTTATTAAAACTGAATATAGGAAAATACATAAAAAGATATATATCTTATATTGAATCTAATATTCATATATAGATTTAAAAAGGCATATTAAGGGACTTTATATACACAAGTGTTTTTTTTATTCATTCATCTAGTGGTATTCCCTCTTAGGCAGATCACCTGTCTTAGGACAAACCCTATGATGCGTGCAAGTGATGGGACCTGAGGGCTAATGCTGAAGGTTCATCAAAAGTTGGATGGAAAGTCGAAGTTGTATTGTTGTTGCCTGTATTGGAAAGAAGGACTACCTAGCTGACCCAACAACAGTCACATTACATAAATCAATAATTACAACACCCATATCCCGTAAACCAAATTTTGAGCATGACATAAACTAATATTTTTTAAAGATTTTATGGTACATTGCAATAAAAGTATTAGATACAAAATAATATTATTATAGTACAAGTGTCAATTTTATGAAATTTTCAAATTTATATTTAATATCTTATTTTTATATTTTACAATTCAAAATTAAACTCCATAAAAAAAGTCTAATCAATAATTTGAACTAATCAAAAAATAGAATTTTCAAATTTCACAAATTTTAAAAACAATTTTAATTTTTATAAAAATCATTTTAATAGTATAATTTCTAAATAAATTTATAAAATTTTACAAATGAAAAAATAAAATTATACACACACACAAACACACACCATAAAGCGAATAGGGAAAATTTTAGGGGCAAAATTTCACAATGAGCTATCTTTTGGACATTTTCTAAAAAAAGATTTGCCAATTTTGTTAAAAACTTGACTATTTTTTACATATATATGATTAAATGGGTGATATTCGCCAAAAAATTACTAATTTTAATAGTAAATTACATGTTTTTTATTGAATATTTTCTCACATTCTATACATATGAATTTTCAAACTAGAATAATCGCCTACAATACTACATATAAGAAAACCAATAAATCCTTAAAAAATACGTAAAAATGCTATAACTATATATTGACCAATATAAAAACACTAATACCATATAATAAACATATAACAAACATAATATGTGTTTGGCTTAATTATAATATATAATTCATTTCTTATGACTTTTTCTCTCCTATTTCATTTGCTCATACTTTGTTCACTATTATGTTGTTGGCTCCTTTGATATCAATCACTCTCTCCATCGAACCTTTTTGGACATTGCCACATTACTTTTATATACAATCACCTTTCACTTATTTATATATATATATATGCCAAAATAAATTTTATTTTCCCATATACTTCACATTCCCAACTCATCATCCCTTGTCGCCATCAAATTATCAAAACTCTTCACCCTACATATCTCATTATTGATACTTTGTCTATTAAAAAATTATTGCGAGGATTTGACATATGTAGATTTGCACAACCTAACCATCATCCATGTTATGATAATTCATGTTATGATAATTCTGAATGTCTTTGAATAAAAGGGGATCATTTAGTCATATATATTCTTTGGCATAATTGTACGAAAAAAATATGTAAATTTGGGTTTAGATGGATTTAAGTTGAGATTAATATAAATGATAAATTTGTGATTATAAATGGTGGTTAAATTTTATATATATATATGATTATTAGTAATTTACAATATCTTATAACACGACCAAAATTTAGTCATATTTATTTGGTCATTAATTTATTTCAAACAATGACTAAAATTTGCATATATATGATTATTAGTAGCTAATTTATAATATCTTATAACATGACAAATATTTTGGTGATATTTCTTTGGTCATTAATGGGTTTTCTCGGGGGATCATGTAGTAGTATATTTTGTTGTGTATTTAGTCATTAATTGTGGCAATTAATGACTAAATCAATGATTAAATTAATGGCCAAATTTATGATTAAATATACTACTAGATGATAAGATCGAGACAACCAATTGATAAGCTAAATAAGACTAAAAGTTGGTTACGTTATACAATACTGTAAATAAGCCACTAATGACCATCGACTTAAAAATGGTCGTTTATATGCAATTTTTTGTGCATTTTTTAGTAACTAATTAGCCATTTTGTACTAGTGTGGTGGTCCAATTCATGAAAATATCATGAATACACAAAACAATCCATATTAAATAATGATTATTTTATTATAAGAATATATTTGTGTGTGTGTCATGATTCAGTGAGCACAATAGGCATATATGAATACATGCGATGGGTGATAAATCTTATCTTTGGGAAATGAACTGACTTACATAATTACATATTAAGAATTACATAGTAACAATTTCATTATTATTATTACATGATTATTGTTTATTATATAATCATCACTACATTATAACCCTAGTTTTAATATACCCAAGTATTCCTCCCTTAAAAATGCTTTGTTGTCAAAGGATGGGAAAGGGAAACAACTTCCGAAAAAACAAACCATCTTCTTGTAGATTTCACCTACTTGATAAAGTTGAGGACATGAGGTAATGAGACCTTTGCAGACTTGAACACTATCGTTGCATTGAAAGAGGGTCAATCCATTCAAGGTGGATCCTTTTTGGTACTTTTTGATGACGAGATTTTGAATCTTCCTTCTTGTTGAATTTGAGGTGCTTATATCTTTAGATGCTTCGATATCTTTGATATCTAAGAACACCATTAGCTCTGGTCAAGTACCTTGGAATATTGATATGTTGATTCTTGCCTTCCACAAATTCTATTATTAGGGTTTCTATACAATACCTTAATAAGATGATCCTTCTTAGTCCATATTTTAATCTTGTCATGATTTACTTGATTTTCCATTATAATATTTGACATTTTCATATTTACACTCATGGAAACATCCTTCTACTTGTCATGATTTACTTGATTTTCCATTATAATATTTGACATTTTCATATTTACACTCATGGAAACATCCTTCTACTTATATGTTACTTATATGTGACTTCATTAGTGGAAATTAATGTATGGAAAACTTCATTGGATCTATGGATGTTGATTTGTCATTGAATTGTTTGATGAAATTAACTTCTAGGAGCTCTTTAACTAATAAGAGTTTATTAAAAATGACATTTATCTTTCATTTTGATTCCTTCTAATGTTGCTTTATCTTTAGTTTCAACTTTTGGAAGCTCTTCCACTATTACAACCTCATTAATAACAATAGTAGGTTTTCTGACATTGATTGCACTAGTGTGAATAACCTTATCCATGGTTTGGGATTTTGTTGTGCCTTCCCATCATTCTTCAACTTCTATATTTTTGCAAAGTAGAGTTTTATTATGATTTCTAAAATGAGAAATTTCATCACCTATGGATGATAATTTCTTATTTATATTTTCATTTAACTTTTGTGAGTGTTTTTAATGTTGGTATTTTTGTTGTTGTAACTCTTTTATTTATTGTTGAAATTTACAAATTTCTATATTTTGCTTCTCCAATTCCCTTTTAGTGTGTGCAATTTCTTCATCTTTGCTAGTTCCTTTTCCATTTTTTCCCCATATTTTTTTTTTAATCTTGGACTTCTTATTGATTGTATTGTTTCTAATATTTTAATTCCTTGATTAACTCTTGCACACACACACACAGTTTGTTAGGTAATGTGAGTCATAATATTACTTGCACACCTAACTTGTGGCTTGGGAACCACAACCCAGGGGCATCTAAGTAGTCAAAATCACTTGGGGATCGCACACGACCTGGGCACACCAACCCTTAACATGACTAGATTTTTTCCCATGGAATTTTGAACCGATAACCTTTCACCACAAAGTGTCTTAACATAGAACTTTGTCACCATCTATTCTATGCCCTGTGGGCAACTCTTGAATATAAGTTTTAGATAAAAATTGTCTTTTTCCTTTTAAATTATTATAATATTTCTTAATATCAATTATATGTTGTAATTTTATATTGTTCTCTTCTATTTGTGAAGCAAAATTCTCTCAATTAATTTCTCACAACATTATTTATTGGCAAGTTAAATGAATAATATGTACTTGTTTTTATCAATAATCATAATAAAAATACCAATACATTTTAACCAAGAATTTTTAAAACTTTTTTGGTTTATAAAAAAAAAATGCATTTTAAAAAATACTCATCAAAATTCAATTCTAAATTATTATCTCATCATTATAGTCCTAAGTAAGCTCATCATTATACTCCTGCGTAAGAGCTCTCTTAACTTCCTCTTCCTTAAGTTATAATCTAATTTTATTAATTTAGTATTAATATAATTCCAATTGACAGAAAAAGTCAATAACAATACTTACAATATCATTATAGATCTCCCTAACATAGATATGAGATCCTCCCTAAAATATATATGGAGGAGTCTTCCGAACATACATATGAAAATATTGCTTTGCTTCAAAACACACCCAAAACTGAAATCAACTTCATTGTATTGTTTTATTTTAATCATTCATAGAAAAACCACAAATTCACTCAATAAATTACTTAATAATTCATGAACTACAATAATACTATCGGATTTAAAAACTTTTAAAAATAAATATTTTATAAAAGATTAATTTTCTTAAATACAAGAATATTGAAAAAAATCGTTAAAAAATATTAATTTGAAGAACACGGACTTCACTTGAATTTCAATATTGATCTATTTTTTTAAAACAACGTAAGGAAAGGATGTAAATTTAGAGTTATCAATAGTTTGAAAAAACTAATATTAATCTTAAATGCGTCAAATAATCACATAAAAATTTATGCTTTCTTTTCATTTATTTTTAAAATAAATTTAAACAATACAAACATGACTTGAATTTCAATATTGATCTATTTTTTTAAAACAACGCATAGAAAGGATATAAATTGAGAGTTATTGGTAGTTTGAAAAAACTAATTGTTAAATATAGCCATGGAAAAGACAAGAGTGTGAATGATTAGAATTAGATTGTATATACTATTCACAATGATATATATATAAAACATTGGAATGATCTTTGGTTTCATATTCCAAGTGGTCCTTTGGATTCCTTTTGATTGTTCAGCTTCCACACCAACTCCTACAGGATTAGGTGTCCAACATTCCCCCCTTAATCCGAATGGGTATGTGTGAGTCCAAGAAGAGAGGTGTATTACAAAATGTGCAAAATGCATGGCAGCACTAGGTTGAATGTGTTCTCTGAAATATTGGCATAAGGGTGTGGTTTAAGGATGACCGCCAACACTGGAATGCTTAGTGCAGTTCCCAGAACTCCTTCAAGTCTGGTAAGAGGCTGAAATCTTCTGTTAGAGGAAGTGTCCCTAATGCTTTGGAGAGGGTGACCTTCAACCTGAAAAATGAGGTCTACAACCTGCGGTCATTTAAGGATAACCACCAACACTGGAATTCTTAATGCAATTCTTAGAACTCTTCTAAAATTGGAAAAGAAGTTGAAGCCTTATGCTAGAGGAAGTGTCCCCAATTATTTGAAGGGAGGTCTCAACCCCGCATTGATGGTTTAAGGCTAACCACCAACCAAAGGAATGCTCAGGGGCATCTCTGTCCCCAGCTACAACTCTGAATATGGTATGGCAGGGTGGATTTGAAACTTGTAGATGACCATCACTTCCCCCCTATCAGATACAGGGTGAGAAAACTCAACTGCAAGACTTTTCAATATTTGAGAACAAATCCTGTTGTATGAGAGAAATATCTTCTTGGTCGTTGAAGTCCATTTCTAAAAAGTGATCCATCCAAGATGAATCTTTGTTCTTGTAGGAGGTTTATTTTTGAAGCATTTGTTTGAAGAATGTCTGGTTTTATGAAATGCTTACATGGATGAAGATCAAAATAGTGATATTTCATATGGCCAAATCGATCACAATTTTGGCATTTAACAATTTCTTGTGGCTGCTATGGAAGAGGACAAGAATCTGAACCATTTGAAGGTGAACTGTCATGAAGAAACCCAACATTATGGAAGTGTATGGGCTTTGAGTAACCTAGAATATGAAAGGACACATCCTTGCCATATCCAAGGAAAGTTGCATGCTTGTTATGGACGAGCTCTTCCCAAGGTCTGATAATTGGCTTGGGAAGTGCAGGGTGAATTTTCACTTTTGCATGCAAATGTTCTCTTGCACTAGGCACTGAATTTGAATCAACCTCAAATTTATATTCTTTCTACTAATGAGAGTCTATCTCAATCTGGAACAACAGATTGTCCTGAACATAATGATGCTTACATTGTTGTAGCTCTTTTTGTTGTAGCTTTGTCTCAAGCTGTAAAAACTCAATATTCTCCTGTGCATTTTGTAGACAAGTTCTAATATCAAACAAAGTATCTTTGTTGATTTTAACTGTATCATGAACTGTGGAGTGTATTAAAGTATTTAGCAACTCTAATACTTCACTAATTTTATCCATTTTCCAAACTAGTGAAGTGTGTTGAATTGTGTTGTTGAAGTTAAATTATTCCCTTCTTCAATTAACCAGAAGAATTATAAACATTGACCACTGGTGTCCAAAATTTGTTGCATTCACCTATTTTTAAGAGCACTATTAGACTTCACACACTGAATAAAATGGAGCGGTTATTGCCATAAAAATCTCTTGAAATGGAGCATGCAACAAGACTTAAACGCTGCACATTAAAGGATTTTTCTATGCTATATATAAATATATATACAGACTTCAACCAAATATATTATATGCCACAATTCACAATTTCGAATTCAACAAACTATATATACACCAGCGATCGTACTCAACTCAAGGTATATGAATGACCACAAAAAATTTGCATGATATGTTGATGGAGATTTCTATAAACCATTTCATCTTTACTTCTCTTGAATTTCAACTTCCATCTAGACATGTCTTCAGTACTAATACCAAATAACAATTATTTTGTATGACATTCTTTGACGATACAAAATACTGTTGAATTTAAGCCCATCTTCAATTCACAACTCAATCAACCCCCAACATAAATAGAGAAAAGAACAAGAATCCCAGAAAGCCATAGGAATCCTAACTGACTCACAATAACGCCGAGCTTCCAAACTCACTCTTAAATTATCCACACATAAAACAACTGTGAAACTGTTCCAAATACCAACCTCTAGCTATCCTCATGCTACTAATATTAACACCAAACACTGGCTGATCATCATGACACTTTCAGAACAATAGCCTTTCAATGTAATATCATATCAATGCCTTTTAAGAATGCTTTTTTTGTTTCCAACTTGTATCGACTTCTCAACATATATCGTCCATACCCAATACGACCCTTTCAAAAACTCAACACACCAAGTAGCACACACAGTCATGTATCATATATCAATAATGCATGAGTGACGCAATCATGGAACACAACCTCAACCTTCAAAATTATTTAATGATTTCATACCAACGCATTGCATGTATTGAAAACTTCAACGCATAACATAGTTTCAATGCTTGAGTTCAAAGACCATTCAATACAAATGCGCACATACCACAGAATGTATATGACGCTACTTGATGTTACCATACACCAAATTTAATCGACTTATAACCAACAACAATCGTTGCACACAATGTCATCGGAAATTGACTCCATCTACAGAGTTCGACGTTGCAGCCACCTTCTCGGTGTATCTTTTGACGTATTAATGCACCCCTTGATATTGATAACGGTGTCTCCTTTATCAATTTCGTTCTCACGAGAAAAAAAAATAAGTTGTAAGGTGCACAGAGCTGCAATTTCAGGGCATTATCTTATCTATTTTTTTGTGCAAAGGCTTATAATATAGTAGTCTGAGGAGTAGGGCCGAAGGTTTGTCGAAATGTAAAAAAGAAGGCAGTTGTCTATAACGCGACTTTTTGAAAGCTTTTTTAGCGGGTTTGTCCGGTCGAAATCCGGCAAGAATTTATTGGAATCGCAAGTTTGATAGCTAGTTTCTGCACAATGAAAGCGTCCCAGGGGTTTTTCAGGGTGCTGAATCCAAATATGTAGTTAAAAAACCATTTTAACTACAACAAATCAAGATTTAACCTCAATTTCTTCCGCCGGATTCCGTCACCGGAATCTCCAAAAAATCGCATTATAGACAACTCCAAAAAAAAGATCAACAAGGCTCACTTAACGTACATATGTACGCTAAGGATATGGTGCGTTGCCAACAAATCTTACTTAATGGACAGGATGTTTGGATAATGCCAACCAGTTTGGATAATAGATACAATGCTAATAACCGGGAGCCTAATGTTAATATCGAGAGTGGATTCACAGTGGTATTCAACATATGGGGGTATCACCAAACAACGCAACGTATCACCAAAGGATACAACGTATGGTATATATATTACCACACAATTCCAATCACACAATACCTCCATGATGGGAGCACATAGAAGGGTGAAAGGGAAATACCAGTCACGATGGGGGTAACCAGAGCCAACAGTGCAGGTTGATTGTGTGGTGAGAATGGTAATATTTGGCAAAATGCACCCAGAGGATACCAATAGTTTGCGTTGCGCTGGAATCGAGGGTGGACTGGGTTCCACTGCAGGGGTAATGAAAGGGGAATGTAACTATGTACTTTTATTTTATTAAAAAAAATGTAAAATGTTTTACTATTATATATATATATATATATATATAAAACAAAATAAATCAAATATGTATTTATGAAGAAAATAAATAAAAAAATAAATATTTTAATATAATTGGTTATAAAAAAAATATCCTCAACAATAGAGCACTTTTAGTGAAAGTATTCTCTCATAAATTAATAATTAAACAACTAATTTATTGGATAATGCAATTTCAAAAAAAATATGCCATAATATTTGATTATATCTATTATTTAATTTTATATGTTCTTATTGATGTTGAGTATGTAGTATTCAAATGGATTATTAAAATTAACTACAGAGAACACCTTAGCAAGACCCATATGTGATGCAAAATGTGTGGGAAGGGATTCCTATGACATTTTAAATGATAATGGTGATGAACTTTTAGTAAAATTGAATATAGGAATATATATATATATATATATATATATATATAATATTATATCTTATATTGAATATATATATATAAAGGGACTTTATATACACAAATGTCTTTTTTCTTCATTCATCTAGTGGTATTCCCTTTTAGGTGGATCACCTGCCTTAGGGAAAACCCTGTGATGTGTGCGAGCAATGAGACCTGAGGGCTAAGGCTGAAGGTTCATCAAAAGTTGGATGGAAGGTCAAAAGTTGTAATGTTGTTGCTTTTATTGGAAAGACCGACTACCTATTTTACCCGATACTAGTCATATTACATAAATTAAGAATTACAACACCCATATCTCATAAACCACATTTTGAGCATTACATAAACCAAGGATTTTTAAAGATTTAATGGTACATTGCAATAAAAGTATTAGATACAAATTGATATTATTATATTACAAATATCAATTTTATGTATTTTTTCAAATTTATATTTAATATATTATTTTTATATTTCACAATTCAAAACTAAATTCCATAAAACCAATCTAATCAATAATTTAAACTAATAAAAAACTAGAATTTTATATTTAAAAAATTTCAAAACCATTTTAATTGGTATGAAAATCATTTTAATATAATAATTTTTAAATAACTTTATAAATTTTTATAAAAACTTTTTCAAAAGAAAAAAAATTTATATATATATATATATATATACCATAAAGAAAATATAGAAAATTTTAGGGACAAAATTTTGCAAATGAGTTATTTTTTTGGACATTTTCTAAAAAAAAAAAAAAAAAAGATTCGTCAATTTCATTAAAAATTCGCCTATTTTTTATACACACATATGATTAAATAAGTGATATTCGCCAAAAACCTACTAATTTTAATGGTAAATTACATATTGTTTTATTGAATATTTCCCACATTCTATACATATAAATTTTCAAATTAGAATAGTCGCTTACAATATTACATATAAAAAAACCAATAAATCTTTAAAAAATACCATGAAAATAAAAACACTATACCTATATAAATTACTAATACCATATACTTCATGATACTATAATATAATAATATGTATTTAGCTTAATCATGATATATAATTCTTTAGTTATAACTTTTACTCTCATATTTCATTTCCTTATATATTATATTATTATACTTTGTTCACGGTTATGCTGATGTCTCCTTTGATATCAATCACTCTCTCCATCACACCTTTAATTTGCACATTGCCACATTACTTTTATGTACAATCACCTTTCACTTTTATAATAATAATAATAATATCCATTTTTAAGGTGGCAGCTAAGCACACCAAATTGGTGTATGAGACCCCCTTATTTGTGGGACTAGGGACCCAGCGATTTGACTGCTAAATCTACGAAGGCATACATACTCTACCCCCTCTGGTTTTTAACCTGTGACCTCTTAGGAGGAAACACATGCTCTTAACCATATATATTTATGCCAAAATAAAATTTATTTTCCTATATACATGTTCTTTGGTATTGGATTGTTGTTTGGTATCAGAATATACAGTTTATACAGGGAATACATTTGGTTATAATTGAACTAGTTATTGAATTTTTATCACTGTGTGAATTTTGTTGAACCATTCACAAGGAGATAGAGCCTCCATTGAGATTAGATACAGGTGAGAAAAAATGAAATTTTTGAAGTGAATTTATTTTTTTAGAATTTGGTAATTTTTTCTTTCAAAATATAATTTTAAAGTGTTTAAATTATTTTTTTGAGTGAAAATAAATTCAACACCCTCAAAAATCTTTGAAACAACCAATATCATAAATCAATATCGGTAACATAGATTTTCAAAGCTTTCAAATATTTCTTCAAAATCATATCCAAAATTTTATGAATTTCCATTATTTTCCAGACTAAATTAGAGCGATACTACTCCGGTGTGATGATTGATATTATTTTTCCATGCGATAGTGTTTTGTTGAGGTTAATAATTCTCCGTTAATAACAGGGATTTTTTCGAAGTGAAAAAAAATGCGTTAAGATTTAATCTTAATTATTTGTTCTCGTAAATTTGTTTATTACTAAATAATTATTATTTTAAATTATTAAATAATTTGTGAATATAGATTTATTTATATATATATTATTTAACAATATATTTATTTTAATTTTCATTCAAATAAATTTAAATTTATATATCGATCCTATAATTATATATATACAATGTATTTAAATTTGTTTTATAATTTAATTAATTAATTAATTTATTAAACACTTATATATATGAATGCTTATACAACCAGCTCTATACATATACTTGAAAAAGAATATTTATGCTACCAACTTTCTCAAATTGATCATTGATCTTCTTTATTAATTTCCGTTATTCAGTTTTACATTTACTTTTTTAGTTTGAATGATTCACATTATAATGATAATGGATTCTTTGATCTTTTTTATTTATTTCTATTCTTCATGCTTTACATTTACTTTAATTTGAATGATTTCAATTCTATTTTCCCAAATAAAAGTTGATCCTTCATCATTTTGGTTTATTTTCGTTGTTTGGGTTTTATGTTTACTCTCTTGTTTTTTATAAAACATCTAAAAATTATGAGTTGTTTTTTATTTTAATCTTTTAATATTAATTTACTATATAAATATTTAAATATGAGAAATAGGTATTTTTAATTTAATTTGAAATATTTAATTTAATTTATAATATTTCAATATTAGTTTATATAAAAATGTTTAAAGCTCAAAGTAAGAGAGGTACAAAGAAAAAGGTATTTGTATGTTTATGCCTTTCTGTTTCTTATTCATATCTTTTTTTAGGGCTCTTAGAGCAGAGCACTCTTGATTAAAGAATACATCATGAAGATTTTGTCTTTGAATGTGAGGTGATTGGCCTCTTAAAGTAAAATTCCTTAAATGACTTTTCTTTGTCCATAATTTAGATGTTGTATTTCTACAAGAGGTAATGTGTTTGAGTACAAATGTGTTTGATTTTTTTTCTAATTTACTGTTATGGTGGAATTTTAATGATGATGCATTGTCAAGTGGATTACTTTCCCTAAAGTGGGAGATTTTAAAAGTATAGTATGTGAAGGTTGGATTCTTATGGAAGGTATTGTTCTCTCAATCAAGTTTCCATTAACAATACTAAATTGATAGGGTCCTTATGAAAATAGGGAAACTTTTTGGTTGGAGATGTTGAATATTGGTTTCATCCACAAAGATAACCTAATCATAGAAGGGGACCTAAGTTTCACCTTTTTTAGGAGAGAAGTGTGGGGTCAAAGTAGCAGAGGAGAAATTGTTGTTTTGATGGGACCTGACCCAGGTTCGGAGTTAATTAGCCAAACAAATCCCTGTACTACTGGCCCTTTTAGCAACAGCCCGTGGAGCGCAAACTGAGGTATCACTCGAAGCAGTATGGGGAGATGCTGGAACCAAGTTTCCGCACCCTTGAGATGTCAAAGGTGTCGCTTAGTCCAACTGTGAATTAGCTTCGCACAGATCCCTTCGCGCTCTCTCCCGACTTGTGATATCTTCGCGATCGGTTAGAATCACCCTCGTGCAGCCCTTACCAGGGTTTGTGGTGCTTTCGCGCCGCTAGGGCAATGATCTACGCTTTCTTCCTAAGTTCTGTCGCGAATCTTACTTATCTTCTTATAACTGTTAGCTAAATTCGCATAAACAGATACTTTATCTTATACTTTCTTATTCAACATGTACATATAAGTTCGTGCAACAATTAAACAGTAACCTTGCAATTTATATCCAATATACTTCAATGCATAAAATAGGAAAAAGATACACAGAATGATAAGAAACTTCTCTTTATTACTTCTTCAATCGGTTACAGACTCAACTCACCCTGCGCACACAGCTGCAGGGGTCCGTGCACTCAGCTGCGGACTACTAGGCCTCTGCGCACTCAGTTGCAGAGCCTTCTCCTACTCTACGACCCAAAGACTCGACTCTTCACTTCAACTTAGACTCAATTCATCATCACTCATTTCTTAGATCTATCCATTGGTTGATTGATGTCCCTTACAACTTAGAGTCTCACTCTATTTATACAATCCCATGGTCTGTGGACCATGTGTAGATCTTTCAAACTGACATTACATTACAAAACAAGGGCGGACAACCCTATGACTCTATTATGACTTCGCGCCCTGCGCCCATAATTCGCAGAGTCTTTACAATGGAATTAGTAAAAACTTGGGCTTTAAGCCCCAAAACATGCCTTGGGGGGGATCTCACGCCTAACAGGCCCCCAACACAAACATCATGACTCGCCCTCGAGTCACTCGGTCGGTGCGGAGATCTTGGCACTGAGCGGCTGCTTGCTGTATCTCTTGTTCGCGATGTTGCGAGATCTGTTCATAGTCCCGCACCATTTTGCAGTTCCCAAGAGCGCGACGACTATGCTTCTATCGGCTTAGTCAGATGGCTGGGCCACCCGTGTATGGCTTCAATCGACTTCCATTTACTTTTCCGGGGAAAGGTTCTCCATTTAGTTTTTCCAGCTGCACCGCGCCTCCGTCCGTGATCTTCGTAACAACATATGGTCCTAACCAATGCATTCTGAACTTTCATGGGAATTTATCAAACTTACTGTCATATATCAACATCAAATCATTTTCCTTGAAGGTGTGCAACTTAATATGTCGATCGTGACAGCCCTTTTCGCGCTACTTTTGTACCTGTTGATGGAATCCCGCCAAAAAGCTTTCCTCTTTGAGTTCCTATAATTGCGCGAGCCTCTCCTCCAAGGCTCCACGGTCCGTCATGCCTGTGAGTGCTGCGATGCATAGACTAGGTACAATATACTCCATTGACATTATGGCTTCCACTCCATAGACCAGTTGGAAAGGTGTTCGTCCCGTTAGTTTCTTACATGTTGTCCTATAAGCCCATAATACTGCAGGTACGTGCGGGTCCCAATCACTTCGTTGTGCGTTGCATACTTTGGTCAGCGCAGTCTCCAGTATTTTATTAAATGCTTTGACTATTCCGTTGGCTTGTGCGCGATAGAAGGTGATTTTATGATGATACACCTGAAACTCTTCAGTCAACGCACTAATGGTTTCGTTCAGGTAATGCGTACCACGATCGCTAATCATGATCTTTAGACATCCAAATCGTGTCAATACGTGTTCAAACAGAAACTTCGCGGTCGTGGCGGCCATGCAATCTTTTACCAGCTGTGCTTCTGCTCGTTTTTCCTTGAGGTTTGATAGGTCCTACAAAATCGATCGCCCACTTTTCAAAGGGTTGTAGTGTCATTTGTGGATTCAAAGGCATCTCGTCCCTCTGTGATGGTTTACCTGTTCTTTGACATATATCACAGGCCCTGCAATGTGCTTTTGAATCCTGATGAAGGGTTGGCCACCACAACCCTGCACGAAGAATATTTTGCGCGGTCGCTCTTCCTGCATAGTGTCCTCTCGCAGCGCCCCCATGCGCGTCCACAAGGAAATGACTTCGCTCAAATTCAGGTATGTACTTTCGTAGTATCTCATCATTTCCCATCTTATATAGGTGCCCCGCAATGATAGAGAAATCTTCCATGCACACCACCAGTTCCTTCTTCTGCTGCATGGAGTATCCCTTCGGCACAGTTCTAGTTGTGAGAAAGTGGATTATATCTTCAAAGTGTCTGTCCGCTACGCGCACAACAAAGAGATGTGTGTCAGGTAATCCTTCCTCCAAACTAGTAGGTTCCTCTCCTGTCTTAATGCGTGACAGGTGATCCAGTCCCACATTTAGGCGCCTAGGATTCACAATGACCTCAAAATCATATTCTTGGAACAATAAAAGCCACCTGCATATGCGCCCCCCCAACATAGGCTTATTGACCAAGTATTTCAGCGCGGAATGATCTGTATACATCTTGAAGTGTCTGCCTAGAAAATAGTGTCGATATTTCTGGAGCGCGTACACCATAGCCAATCCCTCACATTCAGTTGTGGAATAGTTCTTTTCTACTTTAGAAAACTGGCGACTTGCAAACACGATAGGGTGATCCAGGCCCTCTCCACCCTCCTGTATTAGTACCACCCCCAATGCTATACACGATGCGTCAACATGGAAATGAAACTCTTCATCCCATTTTGGGAAGACCAGGATCGACGCAGAGGCCATTTTTTCTTTTAGTATATCCAGGCTTTTCTTATAGTCATCGTTCCAGCAGAACGTGACATCTTTTTTCAAAAACTTCTCCATTGGTGCAGTGATCTAGGCATAGCTTTTGATGAACTTCCTATAGTACCCCGTATGCCCCAGGGTAGCGCGCAGCTGTTTCACACTTCGCGGTGCTTCCAAATTCAGAATCACCGCAATCTTTGCGGGGTCTACCATCAATTCCTGCTTGCAAGCCACGTGTCCCAGTAGGTTCCCAAAAGGAACTAGGAACGTACACTTCTTGAGGTTCAACGTGATTTGGTGTCTTCGACAGGTATCCAACATCAAACGTAAGCTCACTACATGGTGTTTAACCAATCCAAATATAGTCCAGTCATCCAAGTAAACCTCCAGGAAATTGTGGATATATTCTTTGAATGTTGCCACAACTATGCGTGAAAAGATGGCTGACATGTTCTTCTATCCAAACAGCATAATCTTGTATTGAAAGCAACCCCACTCAGTTGCAAAGGTGGTCTTGCTCCTATCTTCTGGCGTGATTTTGATCTGGTGGTACCCTGAGAACCCATCAGTAAAAGAGTATGCTTCTTGCCCATCGACATTTTCCAATACTTCATCTGTGAACAGAGTTGGGAATGGTTCATGCACACATGCATCATTCAATTTTCTAAGATCCATGCATATTCTTATCTCGCCCTTCTGCTTCTTTTCCTACACCACCATAGGGCTTACCCAATCGAATTCTTCCACCAGCTTATTGATTCCTGTTGCAAGCATTTTGTTTAGTTCTTCACGGACCTTCTCCTTATATTTCGGGTTCAAGCGGTAAGGCCTCTGCTTAACTAGCTTCGCATCGGGATTTAATGAGAACCTCTTCATTCCTAAATCTCTGATGATCCCTTTTAAGTCTATGATCTTGGTCGAGAATAGGTCCTGATATTTGCGGAGTAACTCAACGACCTTGTCCACCATGGCATCATCCTAATAGTCACCTAGCGTTGCATACTTAGGTTCGGCTTCCGTACCAATGTTCACCTGCTTTGTTTTTACTGGTGCAGTTATGTCAGGATCTTCAATCATTGGTCCGTGGATCTCGTGATGGCCTTCTGTTTCTGGAATATTAGTTTTTCACGAATCCTCGCTATCCTCCTCAGTATTTATATTATAACACTCCAGCACACAGCTCAGCTGAGTAGCCCATTCTGGCTGAATCAATTCTATTGGCTCGTGTGGCATCTTAAAGACAGATGCTTTTACTGCTTGGAGTGCGTCATCAACAGTATCCCACCAACGATCCTCAAAAGTGAAGGTTAACAGGAACCCTTTGCGTAGGATATCCCATTCACTTGTCCCATGGCACAATTCTGTTTCTACATACCAGTTCATGGGTATAACATCTAGGATATGACAGAACAGGTGCACCCACTCCCATTGTGGTTCTTCTCCATAGGCCTTCGTCCACTTGGCCAAGTGCGCGCGTGCATCATCTTGCTCGTTATATTCATCTGTTAGTCGCATCTGAGGCTTCCCAAACCGTGAGCCCATCATCATCCTGCACATGCGCCAGTCTTCGAAGTTCCCCTTGTGCATACCCCACCATCTCGCGGGTGTAGCGTGTAGTACCCAATTCAAGGCTTTGAAACGTTGCTTCTTTGGTACATATTTTTCAAGTTTTTCCAAGAATCCATCTACCTCACCTAGTCTTTCATAAGTAGGTAGGTCCCTCATTTCCATGGAAACATAGCGTAGTGATCTCGTCATCATATTATAGTTAAGTGTGGTTACCTCATGTAACCTGTTGTACAATTGCTCTATTTCTTCATCTGAATCTAAAGTACAGGAGCTGTCGCACTCCCATGAAAGTCATCCATCTGCAGTGGGGTTTACCCAGTCTTGTTCTCGCACATTTATTTTGTAGATGCAATCTAAGTTGTCATCAATATCATAGTTGCACATTGGCTCAGTGTAGCACGATCCTTCAACAGGGTCTAGGGGTATGATTACGCGCAGGGACTTCTTTTCAAAAATCATTTTACGCTTCTTCAGATTTATCAACCCGTTCATGTCAGTGGCCCAATCAATTCCTAAGAGTGCAGGGTAGGGATTGCTGTCATCAACAATCTCTATCACTTGAAATTCTGCTAGCACGCTTGCCCCTTCAATATCCACAGTGATTCCCTGCAATCTCCCCATAGGTATGATCTTTTGATGGTTCTCCATTCACAACTGGATAGGAGACCATTGCAGTGTAGGCCTTCCCATGCGTTGCCATGTCTGCTTTGGCAGAACATTCGCGTCTGATCTTAGGTCTAGAATTACCTGGTCCATCTCATATTCTCCAATCTGTGCGGTCAACCTCATTTCTCTTCCTATCCTTGACACATGCTTTCCAATCTTCCGGACTACGCGTGGCTCTCTTGGCGCAGTCCCAACGCATCTATTAATGAGTTCCTGCAATCCTTTCACAGCCTTACTGTCGCGTAGTAGCTTCATGCATGTTTCGAGGAATGTTGTTAGCATTGATGGGTCCATGTCTGGCTCCGCCCTATCTTTGCTTCCTGAAGTGGAGGCATCAGCAAAGCTCTTCTTAGCTTCCATGAAGGTTTCCTTAGCGCACTCCAAATCAAACTCTGGTTCTTTCGTCGAAGCCTTGCGAACCCAAGTACTATCTTCAGGTTTTTTGCCTTTATCATCTCCTATCGTAATCCCACTTTAGAGCACAATGTTTACATTGGGTTCTTCCTCACACGGCTTAGACCTCATAATATATAGGTTTTGAGTCGAGGGAGGTTGGAGCGCTCCTTTGTCGCGCAACCTAGCTATCAGTGTGGGGCACTCCTCCGTTTCATGATCAAACAAGGTACATTACAAACATGATGGATGCATTGGATTTGTACAATCATGGGCATAATGTTCAGGCCCCCTGAAATTGTAACATATTAGTTGTCCGTGACCTCTCCCAGGTCCTCCTCAACCCCGGCCTCATCTGCTCCCCTGAAATCCGGTTCATGCCATCCCTACGTTCTGGTTAAGGGGTCTTGTTTCGACCTGAACTGTTAGGTTCCTATAATATTAGTGATCCCCTCATTACTATTGTCATTATATCCCTTATTGTTATTATTGTGCCCCTATTATCCCCATATTATTATTATTGTGCCCCATAGAATCCCTCTATTGTTATTTTTGCGCTTTTATATTATTATTGTTAGGTTGGCTTGGTTATATTATGACCCTGTAGACTCCTATATATGGAAATGAGGTTTTGTGATTTGAATCATCTAAGAATTGTTCATTTGTGTAATGTAAAGGAGGTTTCCCCCTTGCAGAGGCTTATTTCTAAGGCGTTGATCTATATTTTCTATCTTTTTGTGAGCTGGTTTCATAATATTTGGTATCAGAGCTTTGGATTCTAGGGTTTCGTTGCTCCAAATAGGTATCGTGGAATTTTCACTATAAATTTTTTTTTCTGCGACGTTTTAGAAGCGAAAAAAAAACCCATTTGAGATGAAATCACGTTGAACCTCGGGTCGGAATTTCAGAGCTTGTGTCTCTATATTTTCGGGGATATCATATGAGGAAGTTAGGATTTTTGCAAGCTCTAGAATTTAAGCTAAAACATGTCATCGTGGGATTTTCGCTATAACTCTTTCGCTATGAAGTCTCAGAAGCTAAAACAAAAACCCATTTGAGAAGAAATCGATTTGAACCTTGGCTCCAAATTTCAGATCCTGTCTCGCTATATTTGCGGAGATATAGTCTGAGGAAGTTAGGGTTTTTGCAGATCTCCGAATTACATTCCAAACAGGTCACCGTGGGAAAATCTTCATAAATTTTGTTTTGAGCATCAGATTGAAATTTCGTAAGAAGTTTCAGAAAGAGGACGGCCTATAGTTTTCTGTGTATCAGTTGCAGGTACTAAGGTCGAAATAGTGACATGTGGCACTTCATACAAGTGCGCTCTTCTGAAAAGGTATATAATCAGGTCATCTTGGGAGATTGTGCATAACTCTTTCTTGGAGAATCCAATTTCGATCAAACTAGTGGCATTGGAAAGAGGATGTAGAGGGCTACTTCAGGTCATGATTTCAGAACTGGAAGATCCAAAAATTACAGAGGTACATTAGATTCAATATCGAGCTCCTACAAGTGAAAAAAGGTGTGTATTTTTTAAATTTTTGCATAAACTTGGTTTGAAAAATTAGTTTGAAGGAATTCAAAGGGCATAGTGAAGCATTATTATCAGTAATTGATGCCCCGAAGAAATAAATTGGAAACACCTAGTAAGCAACCTGAAATCTCTAGCATGACTCATGAAGAAGAGGAAGAAATACAACATGATATATCAATATTACGAAACCAAGTGCAACAAATTTCACTCGCACAAAAGGTAATAGAAAATAATATGGCTAGTTTAAAGAAAGGCGTAAAAGCTAAAATGAATGACTTGGAAGCTAAGATGGATGATGTGGAAACTAATATGGATGGCGTGGAAGCTAAGATGAATGGCATGGACGCTAAGATGAATGGCATGGATGATAAGATGGAAGAATTGAAGATAAATTTGAATAATTTGCTACAAGAAATGGTCACTAATGGTGAAAGGGTAGTAAAGGAAATGCATGATGAGAAAAAAATAAATGTTAATCATGATTTCATAGACTCTAATATTGGATTGAAAACCCACCATGTTCCAAAAATCGATATGAGGAAGTTTGATGGAAAGGATCCCGGAACATGGATACTATAGATGGAGCAATTTTTCGATCTCCATAATGTGAAAAACACACAAAAGGTACATATTGTAACTTTATATTTGGAACCAAATCAATTTGTATGGTATCGATGGCTTTGCTTTCATAAAAAAATTTTCACTTGGGCAATTTTTACGGAAGAAATGATAGCACATTATGAGGATACAAAAAGCAACACCTTTTTTAGCCAATTGATTAATCTCAAACAAAAGGGTTCAATGATGGAGCACATTGAGGACTTCCAAAAATTGAACATAAGGGTAAAAGATATTCCAAAGGAGCATGGGATTGATGTGTTCATAGGGACTTTAAAGGATAATATCCAACATGACGTTCGCATTTGGGAACCTGATTCATTGGAGAAGGAATTCAGGTTAGCAAGAGAAATGGAAAGCACAATTATGGAAACCAGGAAGCCTACCACTCACAACTATAAAGATGGAAGTGTTACTACCCCTAGCCTTCCACAACCTACAAGGTTGACACCCCAAAAATTGGAAGAAAAAAGAGCAAAGGGGCTTTTTTACAGTTGTGATAGCAAATACACTAAAGGTCATAAGTGTGTTGAGAAGAAATTATTCTACATAGATTGTGAAGAGGAGTAAGAAAAGGAACAAGAAATGTCAAAAGAAGAGGATATACTCCAGGAAAAAACCCTAGATAAAGAAGAAATGAATCCGACCATATCTTGTATCATTAGCTAGAATTACCACTCCTCAAACTATCAAGATAGAAGGACATATCAAGAAAAAAAAGGAAATAGTGTTGATTGATTCGGGAAGTACCCATAATTTTATTCATTGTAAGATAGCAAAGGAATTGAATTTCTTCCTATATCCAGCACTAGAGTGTCAAGTGATGGTTGCAAATGGAGGAACCATAAATTGCTCTGGAAAGTGCGATAATATCAAGTTATCCATGGGAGAATATGTATTGAATAGCCCAATGCTTTCCATTCCAATGGGTGGTGCTGATGTTGTACTAGGAGTCCAATGGCTATAATCCTTGGGTACAATAGCTTTTAATTTTCAAGAACTTTTCATGAAATTTTCTGTGGAAGGAAAGGAATTTGAATTAAGGCGTATTGCACCAAAACCAGGAAAGATAATCAGCTCTAACGTTATGACAAAGCTTCTAAAGAGGGAACAATGAGGTGTAATTGCACAATTATGTTCGCTAGAGGTTCCCACATCGAAATCATCTATTTCTCTAGATCTCCAAAAAGTCTTGGACAATCATTCCAAGGGATTTGAGACTCCCAAAGGTCTCCCACCTATTCGTTATCATGATCATGCTATTCATTTGATTCCAGGAAGTGTTCCTCCAAACATCAGGTCGTACAGATATCCCTATACCCAAAAGAGTGAAATTGAATGTATGGTTGCAGAAATGCTAGAGGCTGGTATAATTCAACCTAGTCAAAGTTCTTTCTTTGTTCCAGTAGTATTAGTTCATAAGAAGGATGGGTCATGGCGCATGTGTCCAGATTATAGGGAGCTCAAAAATCTCACTATTAAAGATAAATTTCCCCTTCCTGTCATTGATGAATTATTGGATGAATTGCATGGATCAATTTACTTCACCAAGTTGGATCTTCATTCAGGATATCATCAAATCAGAATGAAGACCAAAGACATTCCAAAAACAACATTTAGAACCCATGAGGGTCATTATGAATTTTTGGTCATGCCTTTTGGCCTTACTAATGCACCTTCTACATTTCAAGGTTTGATGAATTCCATTTTCAAACCCTTCCTTAGAAAATTTGTGTTAGTATTTTTTGATGATATACTAATCTACAGCAAGTCTTGGAAGGATCATGTCCAACATGTTGACATGGTGCTCAAACTATTGGAGGAGAAACAATTATATGCAAAAATCTCCAAATGTTTCTTTGGAGTACAAGAGGTGGAATATTTGGGTCATATTGTATCTCATGAAGGTGTTAAGGTAGACCCTAGCAAAATTAAAACCATTAAGGAATGGAAAATCCCCACATCCATAAAGCATCTACGAGGATTTCTCGGGTTGACAGGGTATTATCACAAGTTTGTTAAGAATTATGGGAGAATAGCAGCACCTCTAACAACATTATTGAAGAAAGATGCATTTTCATGGACTCTAGAAGCAACGAAGGCCTTTGAACATCTTAAAGAGGCAATGTGCCAAGCACCAGTCTTAGCTACACTGGACTTCACAAAAACCTTTATTGTGGAATGTGATGCCTCAAGAAATGGAATCGATGTTGTTTTTATGCAAGAGGAAAGACCCATTTCTTTTGAAATTCATCCAATCAAAGGAAAGTATTTACATAAAGATATTTATGAGAAGGAAATGTTGGCAATACTACATGCACTTAAGAAATGGTGACCCTACCTAATGGGAAGACACTTCAAGGTAAAAACAGATCATGATAGTCTTAAATACTTTTTAGAACAAAGATTATCTTCAGAAGAGCAGCAAAAATGGGTCACAAAGATGTTGGGTTATGACTTTGAAATCATCTACAAGAAAGGGAAGCAAAATGTTGTGGCAGATGCACTCTCAAGAAAAGATGACAATGTGGAAGCATTTCTTTGCGCCATTTCTATTATCCAGCCAGATTGGATAAATGAAGCAAGGGATGAATGGAAGAATGATGAGGAAGTGTGGGCACTCATTCAAAAGATACAACAAGATCCCAATACATCAGATACATTTATCTGGAAAAATGATTCGTTATGGTACAAGGATCAGGTATACCTATGTAAGAATTCCCAACTCAAACAAAAGATTCTTAGGGAATTGCACACCTCTCCCTTAGGAGGGCACACAAGATTTCTAAAAACCTACCATGAGGTTAAGAAGGATTTTTTTTGGGATGGCATTAAATTATATATTCAAAAGTTTGTGGCAGAATTTTTGGTTTGCCAACAAAATAAAGTTGAAACAATTAAGACTCGAGGACTATTACAACCTTTATCCATTCCAAGCCAACGTTGGGAGGAGGTTTCAATGGATTTTATCACAGGTTTACCCAAGTCTGAAGGAAAGAGTGTTATCATGGTGGTAGTGGATAGATTTACCAAGTATGCACACTTTTGTGCATTATCTCATCCATTTAAAGCGAGTACCGTTTCTACTGCATTTATGGAGACAATTCAAAAGCTACATGGAAACCCAAAGATTATTGTAAGTGATAGAGATCCCATTTTCACTGGAAATTTTTGGATAGAATTATTTTCTTGTCTTGGTACTCAGTTAGCTCATAGCTCATCTTATCATCCTCAATTTGATGGGAAAACTGAGATAGTAAACAAATGTTTGGAAGGATATATTCATTGCTTTTTATATGATAAATAGACACAATGGGTCAAATGGTTTCCTCCGGCTGAATGGTAGTATAACACTTCCTTCCATACGGTAACAAAAATGACCCCATTTATGGCACTTTATGGATATCATCCACCATCCATCACATCATATTTAAGAGAAAATTCTAAGGTTCAAGCAGTGCAAGATCACATCGAGCATCAACAATAAGTTCTCCAGCTCTTAATGGATAACCTCACCTTGGCACATAATAGAATGAAACAGTAGGCAGATCAACATCGTAGTGAAAGAAGTTTTGATGTAGGTGATTGGGTATTCCTACGGCTAAAGCCATATAAACAAATGTCCCTCAAGCAAGCTAAGAAGGATAAGAAATTATCACCAAAGTATTATGGTCCGTACAAGGTGTTGCAAAAGATAGGTACTATGGCATACAAATTGAAGCTTCATGCAGCTTCTCAAGTGCACTCAGTTTTCCATGTTTCATGCCTAAAGAAGGTTATAGGTGACAAGCTTCCAGTTCAGACAATATTGCCAGAACTTGATGAGGAAGGAAAAATCATATTGGAACCTGAAGCAGTCAAAGAAACAAGAACTCGATAGCTACGAAATAGATCAATTTCAGAGTATCTCATCAAGTGGAAGAACTTACCCGTTGAAGATTCCACATGGGAGGATGATAATTTTATACAGAAGCATCCAAAACTACTCAAGTGTTGAGGACAACACTTTTTTGAAGGAGAGGGGCATGTTAGGTTCCTATAATATTAGTGATCCCCCCATTGCTATTGTCATTGTATCCCTTATTGTTATTATTATGCCCGTATTGTCCCCATATTGTTATTATTGTGCCCCATTGAATTGCTCTATTGTTATTTTTGTGCCTTTATATTATTATTGTTAGGTCGGATTGGTTATATTGTGACCCCATAAACTCCTATATCTAGAAACGAGGTTTTGTCATTTGAATCATCTAAGAATTGTTCATTTATGTAATGTAAAGGAGGTTTCCCCCTCAAAGAGGCTTATTTATAAGGCGTTGATCTATCTTTTTTATCTTTTTGGGAGCTGGTTTCATAACATGAACCCTATAGGTGGGAGTCCTATCCATCATCAGCTCATAGCTTCTACAGGTACGTTCATCATGTCCTGCTGATCTACAGAAATTACAGAACAGTTGTTGTGAGTTTTGAGTGTACTTCTGCAACAGATGACAGTTGTCCGTAACATGCTTTCCTCCTATCTGACAAATAATGCACCACAAAGCAGGTGCCGCACTAGGTCATGGTTGTGCCTTCAGACATAACAGCATTGGCCCTCCTCCCGCGAGGTAATTTGGGAACATCGGGCAGTGGTCCTTGTCATGTCCCTGACCCTTGCACTTTACGCACCATACTTCTTCGTGCACCTCTGAGCGAGTTGTCCTGTCTTGTTTTAGACTCTGCATCTCAAGGCATAAGTTTTTCAACTGCGCGTGGATCTGTTGAACTCCCAGGTTAGGATCCTATATCAGGGTCTCATGCAGCCTCATTGCGGTCTCTAAAGCTTCGGCCTGAGTTTTCAACCTTTTCTATGACAACGCATTCCTCAGATGCGGTGATAGTGAGGCTACAAACCATTCGCGGTGTTGTCCATTTGTCAAAGTCATGTTGGCTTTGTGAATCATGCATTTTAGCCTTTGATCCAACTCCCAAGGGGTCTCACCTGGTAGCATCGTGATTTCTTTAAACCCAATGATCGATTGCGCTTCTGACTTCGGCCCACTAAATTCCTTAGTGTGGCTTGGACATCTGCGATTCCTGCATTTGGATGACCGCTTGCGTGCTTAATGTACCAGGACAGTGTGCGATCCTGCAGAGCGCTAACCAATGTAGCTTTCTTGATAGCATCATCTGTCACTCCCTGTGCTTCCCATACAGCTTTTACGACGAACCAAAACTGGTCCAAATCTTCATTTCCCACTCCTTTGAACACAGGAAACTTTATCGAGCTCGCCTTATTAAAACATGGCGGTGGTGGAGGTGGTATGGGCGAAGATGGAGGTGATGACAGCGAAACTAGAGGTGGTGTGGGTGGGTGTGGTATGCGCGGAATCCTTTGCCTTATCAAGTTGATCGCACTACGCGAAGATACTTGCGCGAGATCTTCCTTGTCCCTTCGCGGAGGTGAGATCAAGGGGCTATTTTCTAGTTATGTACTTCCTTCGTTTCTGTAAATTATCCCACTTCACGTAGCCCTGAACATCAATGTAAGCACATAATCCATTTTTCACACAATAACATGTTAGTCTAAGTGTTTAGAGACTTAACGTACTTACCTCGTGGTCCTTTGAGAAAGCGTCATTCTGCTTCACTGTAGCTAACTAAATGATCCAGGTGGATGTTGGTGGCCACCCACCTATCCCATTTGGACCCCCATAACTGTCTCTTTCAGTTTTTATGTTTCCTTAATTATAGCATAGTTTACTATTTTTAGCAGTTTTTCGGGTCCTAAACTTCCGGAGCCGTTTTGAGGCCCTAAACGACGTTTTTTGGGAAATCCACCGCTAGCGATTTTGCTGACTAAAAATCGTCTTATTTTTCGTAGTCCTTGGAGAGATCTTTCCAACGGGCTATCATGCGCGTCAAATGGAGATAGTACGACCAATTCGCGACCCTAGGAAGTTGATGTACCAACTTACCCAAAAACGGGGCCCACAATTTGGTGTTTCATCTTCTAGGGTTAGGTTTTGGAATGTGAAGGGTTTTCCATTGTTTCTCAACAATAAATAGGCCCTCAAGCCTCATTGTAACACAGCTTTTGGAGAACAGTTCATAGGCATGTAGCCGACACATCTCTTCTCAGAGATAAGCTACCATCGCCCTAGCTGGGTTATTTCCATTTCTATTTGTAAGCATATTTCAGTATTTTACAGTAATGAAATGAATTATTTCCGCTGCATATTTGTATTTATGGTTATCTCTGTATTTTATTGTGTTCCTTTTTAAATCCGGATCAGTGGTATCAGATGGTTTGCTTTTTCTCTGTTTTTCTTTGCATGTCCCCAACGAGGTCGGGATATAAGGAGTTAGTTCTGAAACTGGTCGAACCTTTGTAAGACCAGCCTCGCAAATCTCGACGACCTCCCATGGCGGATGAGAAGAAAAACGAGGGGGCAAGAGATCCTATCAAAATCTTGCTCGAAGAAGCCCTCGAGCGACAAAGGAACGCGATGATGGACAACTTTGCCCAAATCCTTCAGTGGCTACCTAGAGGCGACGCATTGACTTCCAACAGCTACTCTGGAAATGCCACACCGTTTAAGGTACAAGTTAATTTTGAAATCCTCGTCTTAGAGGGTCAAATAGACGCAGATGCCGTAGATAAATGGTTAAATCTGCTCGATGGGTATTTTTCTGTTCATGAATTTTCTAGTCGGGAAAAGATTGTTTTCGCTCTTCTCAAAGCAGCCCCCCACGTCAAGGACTGGTGGGACACCTAATGCGAACAGAAGGATGAAAGTACAGGCTCACTGTTTTCAGCTGCACCCACTTGGAATTACTTCCGGGATGCCATCAAGGAGCAGTACTACCCTGTCAAAAGCTATGAGGACAAATACATCAAATGGACCACACTACGGCAGGGATGAGACCAAGATGTGCCGGAGTTCACAAACATTTTTCATACCCTTCGCACACAATTGGGTATCAAAGATTCTGAGTTGCATCTGGTACTCAAATACCGCGGCTGCCTACACAGATACATCCAGGAAGAGATGGAGTTCTTGAACATCTCCTCACTCGGCACAGCGTACCGATACGTTGTCAAAATCGAGCAAAAGTTCAAACAGAAGAAGCGAGACTTTGGATCTGCAAATCCAAAGCCCAAAGGACAAAGCCAAGGTGGGGTGACCCAAGACAGCCCGTTGAAGCCGTAAGAAAAGAACAACACCACGAAGCCGAAGAAGGACACAGGAAAGTGGTGTGAGTTCCACAAGAGTCCCACTCATAACACAAGTGAGTGTCAGACCAAGCAGTCGCTGGTGGCCGAGTTGAAGGCTTCCGAATCAGATGCATGTTCCGACTCTGAGTCAGAACCTGACAAGGGGAATGACAAAGGGAAGCAGATCATTGATGCGGATCCCAGCGCCACTGTTGCTACTGCCAAGATCCAGAAAAATGAGCCCGAAGATCCAGAGGAGGGGGAACGTCTTTTCCACTCACAGATGTGGGTGAAGGGTTCGCCGCTGCAATTCATTGTCAACAGTGGCAGCCAAAATAACCTCATTTCAGTAGAGTTCGTGAAGCGGTTGGGCCTACCAACTACGCCACACCCACAGCCGTACATTATCGGTTGGCTTCACGAAGGACGAGATCTCAAAGTTCGCTAGCAGTGCCGCCTTCCCTACAGCATCAAGCCCTTCACAGACGAGGTATTGTGTGATGTTACACCTCTGGATGTTTGTGATGTACTATTAGGCCAGCCATACTTATGGAGGCGACATGCTGTGTATGAGTCAAGGCCTCGCGCTGTCATCATTTCTTTGGATAATTCATTATATAGGATACCAGAGGTAGCCCCACCTACCGCCACCTCTTTGATCACTGCTAAGAAAGGCAGCAAGCTCATCTCACAGACTAGGAAATTTATTTTCTGTCTGGTTCGCTCCCAAAGTAAGGGGAAGATCGTTGCTACACCCATGACCCCCGCGAAGGGTTCCTCCACACAGCAGCAACAACAGAGGGATACATTCGTGACATAATACAGGAACAACTTCTCCTTACTCGGAGGGGTGCCACACAAGTTTCAGGTGGGCAACAAAGTTTGGCTACATTTGCAGAGGGAGCGCCTTACCAGAACCCATCAGAAACTCAGACCACTTCGACATGGTCCTTACACCAGTAACAAGGCTACGGGAAACAATGCTTTGAAGCACAACATTCCTCCATTCCTTCGCTTTCACCGAGTGTTCAATGTGGACCGTCGCCGACCATGCTCCCCACCATTTCTGGACACATTAGAGATTGCAGAACAGCTCACCAGAAACCCAGCTCAGCAGAAGCTTCCTCATCTCAGTGAGGAACTCAACGCAATGGGGACCATTGCTTCCTAAGGGGGGAGGAATGATCCAGGTGGATGTTGGTGGCCACCCACCTATCCCATTTGGACCCACACAACTGTCTCTTTCAGTTTTTTTGTTTCCTTAATTATAGCACAGTTTACTATTTTTAACAGTTTTTCGGGTCCTAAACTTCCGGAGCCGTTTTGAGGCCCTAAACGACGTTTTTTGGGAAATCCACCGCAGCAATTTTTCTGACTAAAAATCATCTTTTCCGTCGTAGTCCTTGGAGAGATCTTTCCAATGGGCTATCATGCGCGTCAAACGGAGATAGTACGACCAATTCGCGACCCCGGGAAGTTGATGTACCAACTTACCCAAAAACGGGGCCCACAATTTGGCGTTTCATCTTCTAGGGTTAGGTTTTGGAATGTGAAGGGTTTTCCATTGTTTCTCAACAATAAATAGGCCCTCGAGCCTCATTGTAACACATTTTTTGGAGAACAGTTCAGAGGCATGTAGCCGACACATCTCTTCTCAGAGATAAGCTACCATCGCCCTAGCTGGGTTACTTCCATTTCTATTTGTAAGCATATTTCAGTATTTTACAGTAATGAAATGAAGTATTATTTCCGCTGCATATTTTTCTTTATGGTTATCTCTGTATTTTATTGCGTTCCTGTTTAAATCCAGATCACTAAAGTGTCTACCACGAACTAAGTAATGAACCCTCCTATAATTTGATCGAGCCAGTGATCAACAACGTGCATGATCTTATCCTCTGATGCTTCCAATCTACGCACCAACTCTGGGGTCCACACAATAGGACTATCAAGCTTGTACCTCCCTTCGTACAACTCAGTAGGGAACGAGGCAAAGAAAATTTCATGGATCTCTATGTATAGGTAGCAATCTAGCCACTCTTCTTTTTCCAGTCACGGATTCCTATTATCTTGCATCGCAGACTCGTGAATTCTCTTGTCAATGCAACCTTCGATTTCCTTCTTAGTTGGATTCCAATGATGCAGATTCTGATCTCGGCAATGGAACCATTTGTTGGCTTGATGGGGCTTGACCCAGGTTCGGAGTTAATTAGCCAAACAAATCCCTATACTACTGGCCCTTTCAACAACAACTCGTAGAGCATGGACTGAGGTATCACCTAAAGTAGTATGGGGGGATGATGGAACCAAGTTTCCGCACCCTTGAGATGTCTAAGGTGTCGCTTAGTCCAAATTCGAATTAGCTTCATGTCGGTCCCTTCGCGCTCTCTCCCGGCATGTGATATCTTCGTGATCTGTTGAGAATGCAACAAGATGATGGAGCTTAGTGGAAAGAAGTCGTCTTCACTAAGTGAGCTCGCAGGCTAATTTTGGCGCAAAGTCTATTTTTAGACATATGGATCATGGTCTATGAGTTGCAGGATGCTGTTTATGGATGATTGGTCATGTTGGTAAAAATAGATGGACTTCTATTTTTAGATATATGGGCGGAGTCTATTTTTAGACTGTCAGGCTAAAAATAGAAACAGTGGAATATCATTAGCTCATAATAATATTTGGACTATAAACATTATCTTATCCTCTTGGAGCACTTCAGTTTAAGCTACAGATGTGGTACATGTAGCTGTTAGAAGGAAATACGCTTTTCCTATGAGTCAGTTGAGCTATTGCATGGTGGACTTCAGTTAGAACTCAAGTGATTGAGTTTGGTGGAGTTGATTGAGGAGTTGATGGAGTTGTGTTCAGTTGAACTAGTTGTATTTAGTCTAACTGCAGAATACACTAGTGATGAGTTGTGTGAATTAATTATTAATTAATTCACTAATTATTAACTCATAAGGAAACTAAATAATACATCAGTTAACTTAGTGCATGGACAGTTCAGTGGAGACAGGTGTTAGAGGTTGAGATTGCTTCCAGTTGTGACTATAGTTGTGCATGAGATTTGCATAATCAATGGGATTGAGATTGCCAATGAGGATTGCGTAGTCACACACAAGGGAAATATGAGTTTGGTCATTCCATTCATCATTATTCTCATGCAGGATTGCGCAGTGGAGGCAGGCAAACAGTGGAGGAGATTTGAGGCATCAGATTTGAGCTAGTTTGTGTGTAACAGGTGGAGATAGTACTGAGTACTTGCGAGGAGTATTGTACTATGTATTGTTACATGTTCTCAATCATTATAATATACAGATAGTGTGGGGTTTTCAGCTGTATGCTTTCCCCGGGTTACATACTGTGTTAATGTGCGCATGCGATTGATGTTTCATTGTTTTTTTATGCTGCAAAATTGATGATCAACATAGAGGAGGTTATGTATTATGAATGTATTCCGCAATAGTGTATAATCAGGATAATATCTATGAATAAGTGTCATATTATTCAAAATTTATACATGGTATCAGAGCAATTGATCATCAGATCTATTATTTAGAAAGTGTTTACATTTTATTTCTTCAGGCAGAGTTTGTAATCGGGCCAGGTAGCCTCTGGATTCATCCTTCTTTTGGAAGGTGAGATATACAGTGAATGCCCATACAGTCAATCTCTGTATGAGAAATAATTTGTTCTCACGAATTTTAGATCAGAAGTGGTTGAGTTTTTTGAGCTGATGGAATTCGAATTTGCAACAGTGTTTTCTTGGTGTCAACGTTGCAATGTCTTTCAACGGATTGCGATTGGAGTATGCCCTTGAGGAAAGCTCGAATTATATTGCATGGAAAGACAGGATGGTGGCGGTGTTAGATGACAATGGGCTGAAGGAGTTCATAGAGAATGATGTCCCTAAGCCTACTGATGCTGCTAAAGCTGAGGTTTGGCAAGAGAAGACAGCAAAGTGTCGAAGGATTCTGTTGGAGGGCGTGAAGGATCACATTGTGTCCAGCCTGCATGGAAAGGCTTCTCCATACTTGATGTGGAAAGCGTTGACAGATCTATTCCAAAGCAAGAGCGACCAGAGGAAGTTGGCGCTCAAGGATAAACTCAAAAACATTAAGTGTGAGAAAGGCAACAGTGTACCCAAGTATCTCACGAAGTTCACCCAATGTCGGGATGAGCTGGGAAGTGTGGGGGTGACTGTTGATGATGAGGACTTGGTGAGCTTAGCTCTTCTTGGTCTTCCGAAGAGTTCGCATTCCTATCAGGACTCTGTCAATGGTCGGGAGAAACTGCCAGGATGGGAGAGACTTTGGTCGGATCTTGTGCAAGAGGAGATCGGGCGGAATACCAGGGACGGATCTTCATCAAAGGCAACTGATGAAGAAAATTGCGCTTTGGCTGCTAAAGCAAAGAAGGGGAAGAACAAGAAAGCTTCTCATTCATGTGTGAAAGGTAAGAAGCAGGACATGTCCAAGGTGAAGTGCTTTCACTGTCACCAGCATGGAAATTATGCCACAAACTGTCCGCAGAAGAAGAAAAATAAGCAAGCTGTTGGATCTGCAGCGGGAGAGGCTTTAGCCTCGCAGTTTTAGCTTGATTTTTCATTGATCGCATGCTGGATATCAAGTGTGATGGGATCTGTATGGTTCTTGGACAGTGGTGCGTCTTTTCACATGACAGGAGATCGAAATTTGTTTTCTGATCTGGATGAGAAAGATCTTGGAGTGCACATCGAGATGGGCGATGATGGTAGATACAGTGCGACCGGTATCGGTACCATTTCCTTTGAGGGGGAGTCTGGTAAATCATTCATATTGAAGGAAGTGATACATGTTCCAAGATTGAAGAAGATCTTTATCTCTGTGGCGATGTTAGAAGACAAGGGATATGATGTTGTTTTCAACGAGGGAAAGGCTTTCCTGCGTAGTAAGACAACTGGAGAAACCCGGAAGATATGGGTTCGAGTAAGGAACCTTTATCAGTTGCATGTAGATGGCTGCGCAAAAATGGCATGCAAGGCAGAAGGATTGGTGAGCTGGGATGATGGCGAGCTGTGGCACAGGAGATTGGGTCACCTTCACCATGGAGCCTTGAAGATACTTCAGCAGATTACTACTGGGCTTCCTAAAGGCACTCTTGCGCAATCAGATCAGTGCAAGGGGTGTACTTTGGGAAAATTTGTGAAAGCCACCTTTCACGAGAAGGATATTCGCGCCACGATGATCCTTGAGAGAATTCACACAGACATGTGTGGACCTTTCTCAGTAGCTTCGACAACAAAGCACAAGTATTATGTGATCTTTGTTGATGATTTCTCTCGAAAGTGTTGGATCTTCTTCATGCAGAAGAAGAGCGAGACATACTCAAAGTTCTGTGAGTTCAAAGCACTGGTCGAGAAGGATTCAGGGAAGAAGGTGAAGGCTCTTAGGAACGAAAATGGTGGTGAATTCATCTCTGGCGAGTTCAAGGATTTCTGAAGTGCAGAAGGGATTCGAAGAAAGCTCATAGCTCCCCATAACCCACAACAGAATGGGGTTGTTGAGCGGAAGAAAAGAAAGATCGTGGGTGCTACACGGGTGATGTTGCATGATCAGGGCCTACCCTTTCACTTGTGGGTGGAAGCATGCAATACTGCAGTATATGTGCAGAACCGTTGTCCTCACAGGATACTTGGCATGAGTACACCCGAGGAAGCTTATTCTGGTAAGAGGCCTGATATTTCTCATTTGCGGATTTTTGGTTCTAACATTTACATGCATGTGATGAAGGATGCCAGGAAGAAGCTGGAGCCGACCGCAGAGGTTGGGATATTTGTGGGGTACACTGATACGGCCCACAACTATTGTGTGTATTTGCTAGACAGTGGCAAGACTGTTGTGTGAAGGGATATAAAATTTCAGGAGGAGAAAGCCATGAAGTGTTCGCTTGAGAGGGAGCCACACTTGCATGCAGATGAGGAGCTATTAGTTCCTAAGAATGAGCTTCAGGACATGGATCAGCCACAGGATGAAGTTCATGGAGTGGAAGAGACCACTCATGCAGCGCCAACCATCAGAGGGCGAAAGTGCTTGATAGAAGCTGAGCGACTGGCTCAAGATGCAGAGAAGGTTGTAGGACCACCTATAGCTCAACGTAGACAGAGACAATCACTTGATCGGTACACTGGATACATGGCTCTTGTGAGCAAATGTGTCGTGACTAAGCCATCCTCTTTCGAGGAAGCTATGGAGGACCCTACATGGGTAGATGCCATGGTGGAAGAGTATGATTCGATTGCCAAAAACAGTGCATGGGAGATTGTCCCAAGACCGGAAGGGAAATCAGTGGTGGGTTCGAGATGGATCTACAAAGTTAAGCAGGCAGCTGACGGGAGTGTGGAGAAGTATAAGGCAAGCTTTTTTGCCTGAGGCTTCTCATAGATAGAGGGGATGGATTATGAGGATACCTTTGCACTTGTCGCAAGGTATTCTTCCATATGGACGATTCTTGCTCTCTCAGCGTAGATGAGGTGGCACATTCATCAGATGGATGTGAAGACTGCATTCCTCAATGGGTCATTGAGGAGGAGGTGTACATAGAGCAGCACGAAGGTTTCGAGATCTTCAGCAGCGAGTCGCATGTGTGCAGGCTCAAGAGAGTGCTGTATGGGTTGAAACAAGCACCACGTGCTTGGTACACACGGATAGACAGTTATTTCACTGGACTTGGATTCTCCAAGAGTGAGGCGAATCCTAACCTATACCAGATTGTGGTGGAGGGTAAGTTGCTTATCATTGTACTTTATGTAGATGATCTGATTCTAACAGGTGATGAGCTATTGATACTTTCATGCAAGGATGATCTTGCTAAGGAGTTTGAGATGAAGGACTTGGGCATCCTTCATTATTTCTTGGGATTGGAAATTTGGCAGCGCAATGATGGACTATTTGTTTCTCAGGGTAAGTATGCTCGGGAGATACTGGAGAAGTTCAACATGCATGGCTACAAGCCTTTCGATACTCCTCTTCCTGGAGGTTGGAGGAAGGAGGATGCTACTTCAACAGAAGTAGTGGATTCCACTGTTTATCGACAGTTGGTGGGGTCGCTTATGTATCTGGTTAATACATGACTTGATATATATGCTATGCTGTTAACCAACTTTCACAAGCTATGGTTAAGCCAACCAAGATCTTCTGGAAGGCAGGCAAGCATGTATTGCGTTATCTCATAGGCACATTGGGATATGGATTGTGGTACAGATAGGAGGATGAGGTGAAGCTATGTGGCTTCACGGATGCAGATTGGGTAGGGAGCCCAACGGATAGAAAGAGCACATCTGGAGGGGTCTTCAGTATCGGGTCGACAATAGTTTCTTGGTACAGCAGGAAGCAGAGATCTGTGGCACTCAGTTCAGCAGAGGCCGAGTATATGACAACAAGTTTGGCTACATGTGAGGCTATATGGATGAGGAAGATCCTGGTCGAGTTGTTCGGTTCTCACTTGGAGCCTACAGTGATTTACTGTGATAACCAGAGTTGTATTAAACTCTCGGCTAATCCATTATTTCATGATAGATCCAATCACATTGACATTAGGTACCATCATATCAGAGATTGTGTGCAGCGGAGAGTCATGTTACTTTCATACATTCCAACGGAGGATTAGGATGCTGATATCTTGACGAAGGCGCTCACCAGGAGCAAATTCGAATACCACCGAGGCAGGATAGGGGTTGCTGATAATCCATATCTTGTTGAGAGGGAGTGCTGATAATGCAACAAGATGATGGAGCTTAGTGGAAAGAAGTCACCTTCACTAAGTGAGCCCGCAGGCTAATTTTGGCGCAAAGTCTATTTTTAGACATATGTATCATGGTCTATGAGTTGTAGGATGCTGTTTATGGATGATTGGTCATGTTGGTAAAAATAGATGGACTTCTATTTTTAGATATATGGGCGGAGTCTATTTTTAGACTACCAGGCTAAAAATAGAAACAGTCGAATATTATTAGCTCATAATAATATTTGGACTATAAACATTATCTTATCCTCTTGGAGCACTTCAGTTTGAGCTACAGATGTGGCACATGCAGCTGTCAGAAGGAAATACACTTTTCCTATGAGTCAGTTGAGCTATTGCATGGTGGACTTCAATTAGAACTCAAGTGATTGAGTTTGGTGGAGTTGATTGAGGAGTTGATGGGGTTGTGTTCAGTTGAACTAGTTGTATTTAGTCTAACTACAGAATACACTAGTGATGAGTTGTGTGAATTAATTATTAATTAATTCACTAATTAATAACTCATAAAGAAACTAAAGAATACATCAGTTAACTCAGTGCATGGACAGTTCAACAGAGACAGGTGTTAGAGGTTGAGATTGCTGTCAGTTGTGACTATAGTTGTGCATGATATTTGCACAACTCAATGGGATTGAGATTGCCAATGAGGATTGCGTAGTCACACACAAGGGAAATATGAGTTTGGTCATTCCATTCATCATTATTCTCATGCAAGATTGCGCAGTGGAGGCAGGAAAACAGTGGAGGAGATTTGAGGCATCAGATCTGAGCTAGTTTGTGTGTAACAGGTGGAGGTAGTACTGAGTACTTGCGAGGAGTATTGTACTATGTATTGTTACATGTTCTCAATCATTATAATATACAGATAGTGTGGGGTTTTTAGCTGTATGCTTTCCCCAGGTTACATATTGTGTTAATGTGCACATGCGATTGATGTTCCATTGTTTTTTTATGCTGCAAAATTGATGATCAACGTAGAGGAGGTTATGTATTATGCATGTATTCTGCAATAGTGTATAATCAAGATAATCTCTATGAATAAGTGTCATATTATTCAAAATTTCTACATGATCAGTGTTGGAAATAATACTGAGAGGGGGTGGTGAATAAGTATTATCAAATTCTTTTCAATCTATCTTCCTTATTATACTTTGAATAATTCTTCAAATATTGATCATTACTTTGTATGTCAGTATCATAAAATAATGAGCAGGAACAAGAAAAGCAAATAGTCACACAAAAGAACACCAGATATAAGGTGGAAACCCAATGTGGGTGAAAACCACCTGCTGCAATATGTCTCTATCTTCTTTCAATTAGAAACTCCTTTTACAATGATTTTGTACTGGTGCAGTCCTTTACCAGTACGCAGGCTACAACCTGCAGAGAGTTACAACCCTCTCTCGTTCTCCAGCTTCTCTTGGAAGGGAGCTACAACCCCCTTAGCTCTTGTACTAGCCAAGATACTAGTACGTAGGTGCTGGCCTACTGAAGGCTACAACCTTCTCTTTCTTCCAGGGACCACGTTTCATAAATTTTCAGACTGGATCCATGAACATCAATCAATCATCAAGTATATCTGCATCAAACAATCTCCTTTTCCCAATTAGCACTAAATCAAGTAAACACTTCTCTGACAACTGTACCCAGAACACAGTAACAGTAACCACACACCAAATTCTGAACCCAGAATACTACAGCAATAGACAGAGGTAGCTAGATCATAATTTAAAGATATACGCTACTTCAACAACCTGAAACCTGCGTGCAGATCTATAAAGGATAATTCCTTCTTTCAAATATTCAGACACTAATTAACCCATATTGTCAGATTTATAGGTCAAGCATGCGCCTCATATAACAGATAAAAATCATGCAAAGATACTATTATTCAAGCATAAAGATTATGACCCATCAATAGAACTTATCCTTCTTTATGCGCTAAGGTTCCTCCTTCATTCAGATCCAGATCTGCACCATAACCCAATCACAAATATTTCAGATCTAGCACTTATTAGATATTCAATTTATTCGATGATGCTTTGCCAAATGATCTCCTTCCTCTTTTATAGTCTTAGGCCTTCCACAATACCACGGTCCAAAACCATAGGATCAAAAAAACTGTTGGACTAATACCATGAACCAACCATGAAAGTGCGTGAGATCAACACTTTTGGATGCAATACCACGAGCCAAAACCATAGGATCAAAAACTATAGGACTAATACCATGAACCAACCATGAAAGTGCGTGAGATCAACACTTTTGGATGCAATACCATGGACCAAAACCATAGGATCAAAAACTGTCGGACTAATACCATGAGCCAACCATGAAAGTGCGTGAACTTTTCTCTTCATGAAAGGGACTTTTCTCTGCATGAAAGTGCGTGAACTTTTCTCTACATGAAATAAACTTTTCTCTGCATAAAAGTGCGTGAACTTTTCTCTACATGAAATAAACTTTTCTCTACATATGAGTGCGTGAACTTTTCTCTTCATGAAAGGGACTTTTCTCTGCATGAAAGTGCGTGAACTTTTCTCTACATGAAATAAACTTTTCTCTGCATAAAAGTGCATGAACTTTTCTCTACATGAAATAAACTTTTCTTTGCATAAAGGTGCGTGAACTTTTCTCTACATGAAATAAACTTTTCTCTGCATAAAATTGCGTGAACTTTTCTCTACATGAAATAAACTTTTCTCTGCATAAAAGTGCGTGAACTTTTCTGCACTATAATTTATCATCTGAGATGAGTGGGTTGCCATCAAGTACAACATATGCCAACAATCTCCCCCTTTTGACTTGATGGCAACAACAACCAATCACTCTCCCCCTTTGACATCAAGGGCAAAGGGTTATGCTCCCCCTAAGAACATGCTCCCCTTGACTATAAACCAGATATGCAAAGAAGAACCATAATCCATCAAACACCATAAATGACCATGAAAGAGATAGAGATGTATTGCAGCAATATTCAGACCAGCATCCATGATCTCCTTCTGTACTTCCTCCATAATGCCAACAATGCATGATATGCTCCCCTTGAAGTTGTGCCATTCGATCTTTGACCAATCCGCAACCCAGCACATGTACGCATATTCTTCAGATGAAACTTGCATACAACCAACAATCAGAAGAGATTCAACAACAAGATGATGCATCAACAACCCCCAGCTTTTGCCTGAGGTATTCAAAGGTCTCCCTAAGCAATGGTTTGGTGAGTATATCAGCAACCTGTTCCTTAGAAGGAACATACTCCAACTTGACCTTTTGTTCAAGCACTTGTTCCCGGAGAAAGTGATACTTGATTAGTATGTGCTTGGTTTTTGAATGCATGACTGGGTTCTTTGAAATGCTGATTGCACTTGTATTATCACATAAGATGGGGATGGGTGGTGTACAAGTGATTTGAAAATCCTGCAAGGTCTGCATCATCCAAAGGAGTTGAGTGCAGCAAGATGCAACAACAACGTATTCTGCTTCAGCTATAGACAAGGCAATCGAACTCTATTTCTTGCTGAACCAAGATACTAATCTGGAACCCATAAAGAATGCACCACCACTTGTGCTCTTCCTGTCATCCACGCTTCCGGCCCAATCTGCATCAGTATAAGCATGAAGTGTGAGATCTGTATCTCTAGGATACCATAAGCCATAATTTTGAGTCCCTTGAAGATAGTTGAAGATTCTCTTTACTGCCTGAAGATGAGTTTCCTTTGGATTTGCCTGAAATCTTCCAACTATTCCCACTGCATGCATGATGTCTGGTCGGGTACCTGTCAAATAAAGTAGACTTCCAATCATAGATCTGTAGGTTGGTTGATGTACTACTGCTGATTCATCATTTGCACTGAGGCTACATCCTGTGACCATGGGTGTACATACTGGTTTTGCATCTTCCATGCCATATTTCTTCAAAATCTGCTTGAGATACTTGGTTTGAGACAAGAAGATCCCTCCTTCCTTTTGTTGGATTTGCAGGCCAAGAAAATATGTCAATTCTCCAAGAAAGGACATTTTGAATTCTTTCTACATCACCAAGGCAAAGCTTTGACTCATAGATTCTTCATTACTGCCAAAGATAATGTCATCTACATACACAACAAGTATTAGCAATTTGTCATTTTCAAATTTTATATAAAGATTGCTATCTGCTGATCCTTTTGAAAAACCTTGTTGATGAAGATATTTGTCCAAACGATAGTACCAAGCCCTTGGAGCTTGTTTAAGACCATAGAGAGCCTTTTTCAGTCTGCATACAAGATTTGGATCATTTCCAAGAATGAAACCATTTGGCTGCTCAATGTATACTTCTTCTTCTAATTCTCCATTCAAAAAGGCTGATTTCACGTCCATTTGAAATACTTTGAACTTTTGAAAGCTTGAGAGAGCAAGGAACATTCGGATGGCCTCAAGTCTTGCAACAGGAGCAAAAGTTTCCTCAAAATCTATTCCTTCTTGCTGCGGATACCCTTTACAAACAAGTCTTGCCTTGTTTCTAATTACTTCCCCATTTTCATTCAACTTATTTTTGAAGACCCATTTTGTCCCTATAACATTCTTATCCTTTGGTCTAGGAACCAACTCCCAAGTGTTGTTCTTTTCGATCTGCTCAAGTTCTTCATCCATTGCTTTGACCCAACATTCATTTTTGCATGCCTCTTTTACATTTTGTGGTTCAGTGGAGGAGAGTAATGCCAAATAGCTTGAAGCTTCTGCAATTGTTCTTCTTGTTTGTACACCTGCTTCTTTCTGCCCCAAAATCTGAGATTCTGGATGATTCTTCTGAACGTACCGGGATGAAGTCTTCTCTTCTATCCTTATCTGTTCCTCTGGTGCTTCTTTAGGTTCTTCTTCTTCATCATTCTGTCTTTGAGGGTAGTCTTCATCTTCTTCGATATTTTCATGATTTACTTTCCTAGGAATGTATCCCTTTTCATCAACCACTACATCAATGCTGTCAACAATTCTTCCAAGTCTTTTATTGTAGCACTTATATGCTTTTCTGTGTGGAGAATAACCAAGAAGAATGCCTTCATCTGCTCTAGGTTCAAGTTTGCCAAGTTGCTCATCAGTATTCTTAATATAGCATTTGCTCCCAAAGATTTTGAAGTGCTTTACCGAAGGAGTCTCACCATACCAGAGCTCATGAGGAGTTTGAGTGTTGTTCACTCGGACATTTGTTTTGTTGAGAATAACAACCGTTGCATATGCGGCTTCACCCCAAAAAGTTACGGGAGTTCCAGACTCATCCAGCATAGCACGAGCCATTTGTTGGACTGTTCTGTTCATCCTTTCCACCACTCCATTTTGCTGAGGAGTTCTAGCTGTAGAGAATTCTCTTCTTATCCCATGTTCTTCACAGAAATTGAAAAATTCATTTGAGGTAAATTCCCCACCTCTGTCAGACCTAAGGCACTTAATTTTGTAACCTGATTCATTTTCAACCAAGGCTTTGAAGGATTTGAATTTCTCGAATGCTTCGCCTTTGTGCTTCATAAGTCCTAACCAAACAAACCTGGAGAAATCGTCAATGAATAATATCAAGTATTCTTCTCCTCGAGGTTTCCTTTTCCTAAATGGACCACATACATCTGTATGGACTAGCTCAAGAGGCATGCTAGCTGATCCTTCCTTCTCTGGAAAGTTAGTTCTGGTTTGCTTTCCAAACTGACATGATTTGCACATGGTGTTGTCTGGAATTTTGATATCTGGAAGACCATGAACTGCCTGATATTTGCATGCTTTCCTTATTTGTGAAAAACTTAGATGCCCCAACCTCCGGTGCCATAACCAGTGTTCATCGTCCTTGCTCAAATAGCATTGTTGTTGTCCTTCTTCAAATATGTATAGATTATTTGGAGTTCTTCTACCTTTGATCACTGTTTCACCTGTATCAAGATCACGAACACGACATCCATTTGATCTAAATATCACCTCGGTTCCTTGATCACACATCTGGCTGACACTGAGAAGATTATGCTTCAATCCATCAACATACAAAACATTTCCAGCTTTGACCTTTTCTTTTAACTGAGCAGTGCCTTTTCCTTTTATAGCTGCAGGAGTATCATTTCCAAAAGAGACTTTCTTTCCCTTTTCTAAAGCAGAATATGATTCAAGTTTTTCTTTATCACCTGTCATATGTTTCAAACATCCACTGTCAATGTACCATAGATTTTCTTGTCCTTCTGCATAAAATGCTATCCCACATCTTTCTGTTTGTGGTTCCTTTATTCTCCATGTTCTGGTGCTTGAGGCTTGTTCCTTTGTCTACTGAAACCTGCTCCTGCATTCAGAATCTTCATGACCAAAGTTATTGCAAATAGAACATTCAACTTAATTTTCAAGAGCCGAAAAGTTGTTATAGGTCCATTTTGTAATCCCGATCATACTTCTTTGTTTTTGAGCTTCTCTAGTCATGATTGTTTTATATGCAACACATTGAGCTGCTTTGTGACCAAAGTTATGGCAAGAGAAACATTTCCCATTGAAGAAACTTCTGCGATTATCAAATCTACCGGCCAAATGATTGTAATTTCTATTGTCATCCATTCTTGAAGCAAATTGAGAAGATTTTACCTGTGGCTGGTTGTAGCTTTTGTTCATCCTTAAGACAGATTGCCCCTGGTTTACCTGATAGTCTTTGTTCGTTCTTGATGTAATTCGTCCCTGCTTTACCTGGTGATCTCCATTGTGCTTTTGCTCATTCCTTCTTGCTGCATCAAGATAACTCTTTGAGGTGGATGCTTGAGATGTTTCTCCATTATACCCCAGATCTGTCTTGTTTAGTGGAGAACGCTGTGCATTGATGATCTCATCCAGAGTTTCAAATCCTTTGACAAACTTAAGATTAATAGCCTTTGTTTTCTCAATTTCTTTTCTAAGGCCAACAATTTCACCTTCTAACTTTTCAAGATATTTTTCTTTTTCATCAATTTGAAATTGTAGAGTATCAATGATCATATTCTTTTCTTCTATACATGTCTTAAGTCTAGAAATCTCTTCATAAAAACTATCCACATCTATAGCATCCATGTAATCATCATCTTCAAATTCAATTAAAAGTTTATAGTCATTACCTTGTTCATCTTCATCACTATTTGATAGACCATCACTGTCTTCATGAGTGTAGTAGCTTTTCTTATTTGCATTATGTTTCTTGTTCCATTTGGCAGGTTCCTTTCCTTTGTCAATCTTATCCTTATGAGGACATTTGGCAGCATAATGACCTACTCTTCCACAAGCAAAGCATTTAAAAGGTAGCTTACCTCTGAACCTTCCAGTACCCCGTTGAAGATTTCTGACAAAATTTGATTCTTCTTCTTCTTCTGGCACGTGACTTGATTCATAGTAGTCTCCTTTGCCTGAAGCCTTAAAAGCAGCTTCTCTCCTGTTTGATGGACCTCCTTTTCTCATTTCATAAGCAGTTAGAATTCCGTGTAGCTGAGACATAGTAAGAGTTCGTAGATTTTCCTTTTCTTCTATTGCAGACACTTTAGATTCAAACTTGGGGGACAATGATCTTAGGACTTTTTCAACCACAACAGCCTCTTTTATTTCTTCACCCAAGTTTTTCATACAATTAACAATCTCATCTACCCGAAGGAAATAGTTAGCCACACTTTCATCATTATACATTCTGAGATTCTCATACTGAATCCTGAGGGTTTGAAGTTTTGCACGTTTTACCTGTTCATCTCCTTCGTAGCTCAAAACAATCTTGTCCCATATTTCTTTTGCGGATTTATATTGCATAACCTTCACGAATTCAGATTGAGATAGACATCCTAGAAGAGTATTAACCGCCTTTGCATTTGTTTCATATTTCTTCTTCTTAGCTGAATCTGTAGGAGTAGCTGATGGAAAAGTATACCCTGTTTCTATAATGTCCCATACTTTTGTACCCAAAGATTGAAGATAGGAAGTAACTCTTACCTTCCAATATACGAAGTTTGTTCCATCAAAAATCGGTGGCCTGATTGATGCTTCCCTCTCGTAGTTGCTCATGATGTTAGATCTTCCTTCAAGCGATCAAGCTTCTTCAAAAGGACCTGCTCTGATACCAATTGTTGGAAATAATACTGAGAGGGGGGGGGGGGGTGAATCAATATTATCAAATTCTTTTCAATCTATCTTCCTTATTATACTTTGAATGATTCTTCAAATATTGATCATTACTTTGTATGTCAGTATCATAAAATAATGAGCAGGAACAAGAAAAGCAAATAGTCACACAAAAGAACACCAGATATAAGGTGGAAACCCAATGTGGGTGAAAACCACCTGCTGCAATATGTCTTTATCTTATTTCAATTAGAAACTCCTTTTACAATGATTTTGTACTGGTGCAGTCCTTTACCAGTACACAGGCTACAACTTGCAGAGAGTTACAACCCTCTCTCGTTCTCCAGCTTCTCCTGGAAGGGAGCTACAACCCCCTTAGCTCTTGTACTAGCCAAGATACTAGTACGACGTAGGTGCTGGCCTACTGAAGGCTACAACCTTCTCTTTCTTCCAGGGACCACGTTTCATAAATTTTCAGACTGGATCCATGAACATCAATCAATCATCAAGTATATCTGCATCAAACAATCTCCTTTTCCCAATTAGCACTGAATCAAGTAAACACTTCTCTGACAGCTATACCCAGAACACAGTAACAGTAACCACACACCAAATTCTGAACCCAGAATACTGCAGCAATAGACAGAGGCAGCTAGATCATAATTTAAAGATATACGCTACTTCAACAACCTGAAACCTGCGTGCAGATCTATAAAGGATAATTCCTTCTTTCAAATATTCAGACACTAATTAACCCAGATTGTCAGATTTATAGGTCAAGCATGCGCCTCATATAACAGATAAAAATCATGCAAAGATACTATTATTCAAGCATAAAGATTATGACCCATCAATAGAACTTATCCTTCTTTATGCGCTAAGGTTCCTCCTTCATTCAGATCCAGATCTGCACCATAACCCAATCACAAATATTTCGGATCTAGCACTTATTAGATATTCAATTTATTCGATGATGCTTTGCCAAATGATCTCCTTCCTCTTTTATAGTCTTAGGCCTTCCACAATACCACGGTCCAAAACCATAGGATCAAAAAAACTGTTGGACTAATACCATGAACCAACCATGAAAGTGCATGAGATCAACACTTTTGGATGCAATACCACGAGCCAAAACCATAGGATCAAAAACTATAGGACTAATACCATGAACCAACCATGAAAGTGCGTGAGATCAACACTTTTGGATGCAATACCACGGACCAAAACCATAGGATCAAAAAATGTCGGACTAATACCATGAGCCAACCATGAAAGTGCGTGAACTTTTCTCTTCATGAAAGGGACTTTTCTCTGCATGAAAGTGCGTGAACTTTTCTCTGCATAAAAGTGCGTGAACTTTTCTCTACATGAAATAAAATTTTCTCTGCATATGAGTGCGTGAACTTTTCTCTTCATGAAAGGGACTTTTCTCTGCATGAAAGTGCATGAACTTTTCTCTACATGAAATAAACTTTTCTCTGCATAAAAGTGTATGAAATTTTCTCTACATGAAATAAACTTTTCTCTGCATAAAAGTGCGTGAACTTTTCTCTACATGAAATAAACTTTTCTCTGCATAAAAGTGTGTGAACTTTTCTCTACATGAAATAAACTTTTCTCTGCATAAAAGTGCGTGAACTTTTCTGCACTATAATTTATTATTTGAGATGAGTGGGTTGCCATCAAGTACAACATATGCCAACAATCGGTTAGAATCACCCTCGCGCAGCCCTAACCAGGGGCTGTGGTGCTTTCATGCCTCTAGGGCAACGATTTGTGTTTTCTTCCCAAGTTCCGTCGCGGATCTTATCTTCTTATAACTGTTAGCTAAATTCGTGTAAACAAATAATTTATCTTATACTTGCTTATTCATCATGTACATATAAGTTCACGCAGCAATTAAACAGTAACCTTGCAATTTATATCCAATATACTTCAATGCATAAAATAGGAAAAAGATACACAGAATGATAAGAAACTTCTCTTTATTACTTCTTCAATTGGTTACAGACTTGACTCACCCTACACACTCAGCTGCAGGGGTCCGCGCACTCAGCTGCGGACTACTAGGCCTCAACGCACTGAGCTGCGGACTACTAGGCCTCAGCGCACTCAACTGCAGAGCCTTCTCCTACTCTACGACCTAAAGACTCGACTCTTCACTTCAACTAAGACAAAATTCATCATCACCCATTTCTTAGATCTATCCATTCGTCGATTGATGTCCCTTACAACTTAGAGCCTCACTCTATTTATACAATCCCGTGGTCGGCGGATCATGGGTAGATCATTCAAACTGACATTACATTACAAAAACAAGGGCGGACAACCCTATGACTCTATTATGACTTCACACTCCACGCCCATAATTCGCGGAGTCTTTACAATGGACATAGTCAAAACTTGGGCTTTAAGCCCCAAAACATGCCTTGGGGGGCTCCCACGCCCAACAGAAATATTGGCTACTTTATTTTGTCGTTGGTTGAAATCGATCGATATGGTGGATATAGAGCTTCTAAAGTTATGTCCAATGTGGTCAAGCAAAAAAAGAGGTGAAAATGCAGTAGGGAAGAAGTTGGACATATTTATAATTGTAGAGTCTCTTCTGCCTAAATGTAAATTCATTTGTTCTCTGATAAGTATCGAATCCATATCAGATCATAAACCTATTTGCTTGGAAATGGGGGAGGTTGATAGGAGTCATTATCCATTTTCATTCAACCAAGAGTGGCTTGATGATGTTAATTTCAGGGCTCTTGTTAATTCGGTTTGGAAACCTATAGATAAGTTGATCAGAGTACCTCCTATGGGTCAATTTATTATGAATTTAAAAATTTGGAATGAAGTTGTATGCAAATGGTTAAAATAGAAAAAGAAGGAGACTTGAGGCTCTTTGGATAAGATAGAGGAGAAAATTTCATATTTGTATCTTCAAGGAGATGACCTTTTAATTGATTATGAACAAGAGGAATTTACAAATATGGTATAAAAAAAGAAGGAATTTTATGCGATCAAGAACTATATTGGAAACTTGAAATTTGAGCCACTTGGATTGTTGAAAGGAACAATAATACTCAGTTCTTCCACAGGTATGCTAGTTATCAAAGGGCTGTAAACCACAATTGGGAAGCTTTTATGGAGGAAGGAGTCAGATTTTATGATAAGTTTTTCGAAGACAATGGGCATATAAAGATTATGGATTGATTGAAAATTTTCTAAAACTATTGGACAATTGGCATTATGTACATGGCTAGTGTCCTAAAGAAAGCATCTAAAAGTGTGTTGGCATTGATGTCAACAATAATGTTGTAGAGATGTGTTGGGAAGTTGGCAGGCCTAATAGTTGGCAGGAGTGTTGGCATTGATGTCAACCAGACAATCTTGGTTGCTTGTTGCAGCATATGTTGGTAGTGATGGCTTAGGAGGAATCTCTTGGTAGATGCACGCTTCATGTAGAGAATCATAAGAGTAGAAGGATTATTGGAGAAGCCATCAAATGATGCTTACAGTGAAGGTCTAGGATGGAATTCCATGGTTGTTGTAGGCCTCATGCTAAGGACACATTGTGGATGTGATTCCTAGCTATCCGGAGAATTCAGAAGAAGAATATTGGCAGTGAGGTTAGAGCCATATTTTGAGGAATCAGATGGGCTCAATGGCTAATCAAACCCTTTCCATTGGAAAATTCTCTGGAAGAGATTTAAAATGATATGTGGAAGTACAAAAATGGACTTGTTGTTAAAATTTATGACCTGCTGAAGTTCAAGGTGTTAAATCCTTATTCAGGGAAGAATCTTGCATATCGCAGGTCCCGACAATCAGCAATCGGTGGTTCTAAGGTGCTTTGCACAGTGAATGAAATTTTACGATTTTCGATTAGAGATCCTGCATATTGGAACTCCTGATGAATCACATATTGTAGGTCCTGATGAATCACAATCAGCGATCCTTGGTTGTTGGCATCAATGCAACAAACATAAAAACGCCGAGATTTAAGCCTCCAATGTTAAATCAATGGGAAAGCCAAACAGGAATATAAAAAGCAATTTATTTCAAGACAAAGGTTGGCAGGCCTCTTTCTCTCTCCTCTAGGAGGACACGTGGAGGCATCCGATTAGGTCTAATGAGGACACATGACAGAGTCTGGTAAGCCTTGATAAGGACACGTGGCAGCAGGTGGTGAGTTGAGATGAGGACACATGGAAGGATTTGATTGGTTTCGATAAAGCCAAGTGGGATTTGATGTTAGTATAATGTGGTGGTATGGAAGGACTCATGGAAAGTGTATTTGACCATTTTGGGTGGCCTAATGGGCCCTATTCGGGTGACATGTGTGACCACTCAGGGAGTGTCACGTGGCTGCAATGACATCACATTTGCGATCGGTGATCGGAGGTCTGCAATGGTTGTCACATTGGCTACATTTGGAAATTGTCGATTAGAGGGTTCCAACATGGGGGCTAGCACGTGGTTGAAAAATGTTACGGAACCAAGGGCTAGGGCTAAATAGAGGGTCCTATCGACAATCATCGATCAAAGGTTTGCAATGTTTGGCTCATGTGCCATATTGAAATTTTGCCGTGATGCAGGATAGCAAGTGGTCGTGAAGGTTTAAAGAAAACAAGGGTGAAGTGCTTTATAAAGGGAAACAAGGCCCCCAGACAGGAGTCTATAGGCCTTAGCACATTGAGGCTAATCCTTGAGTCACAACCTTTGGTCCTGTGATGAGAAATTCATGAAAAGGGCTAAGCAGGAGGAAGCTATAAAATCAGAGATTGGCGATGTATGGTTGTTGGCATATGTGCAACAAGTGAAAAATTCCAATAAGGGGGCTCTGATGTGGTTAGCACTTGGTCTAGGAGAAACTCGGAAAACCAAGGGAACAGTGCATAACAAAGGGAGTATAACCCCCGACGGGAGTCTAAAAGCTTAAGCACCTTAAGGCTAAGCCATTGGTCATGGCCTTCAGTTCGATGGTGAGAAATGCATGGTAAGAGCCTAGGCTAAAGGAGCTAGGAAATCGAAGATCGATGATCAATAGTTTGAGGTTGCTGACATATGGGCAACAGATGAAAATTGCCAATAAGGGGGCTCTAATATGGTTGGCACTTGGTCACATCACCTAGTCCTATGGTTGAGATACATCAGGGAGCTAATCGAAAGGGGCTTGAATATCGAGATCAGAAATCGGAAATGTGTAACATTGCACCACTCCAAAGCTACGATGAGGAAAATCTGATATAGAATTATGGTTTGAATTCTCCAATAGCATAGTACAGGACTTTGAAGGCTAGATGGGTTGGCAACTAAAGAGTAAATGTAGAGGCAATGGAGTTGGTCGTTGGAGATATCATGTGCATGCATTATAGAAATAAATGAAAAACAGAAAAGCCATGTCGAAGTACTGTAAGCCATGAAGAGGCATGGAGAGTCTCAGTGGAGTGTGTAGGTGGACTAAGATTAAATTCTCAGCATGGAGAGCCTTAGTGATGGGAGAGCTGCAACATAGAGAGGATTGTGCCTAGCTTGAGTAAGTAGGTGGAATGAGAATTAATTCTCAGTATGGAGAAAATAGTCAGGATAGTCAGAGGCCCATTCATAAGTGAATGCAGTGGCAGAAAGAAAGTTCGATGCAGACAACCGAATGTAGGGCCATGCCTAAGTATAGTGCACAGTGTTAAACAAGGACAATGTGGCAACATCGATTGGGGTGAAAAATAGAGGAACAAAACTCAAGAGCTTGATTAATAATTGAGGGGGAAAGCATCAAAGTTTCCATAGAGCCAAGAGGAAAGAGATCTGAGTGTGAGCAGTGTTGTGTGAGGCTAAGAAAGAGCCAGTTCTATAAAGAGAGGATGAGAGTGCCTATGGAGAGGTAAAGAGACCCCGAGAGAAGTGAGGTATGTTTGAAAAGTGATAGTTTCTTGTGCGTTGTGTAAGAAAGACTGAAGGTGCCTATGCGTTGTGTAAGCAAGGCTAAAGTGCATTTTCTCTATGTTTAAGGATGAAGTGTCTATGTGCTATGTGGAAGGTCGAAGGTGACTATGAGATGCTGTGATCATAAGTTCGAGAGTTGAGCCTGTCTTGTGTGATGCAAGGTCGAGAGTAGACTGTGTGTTGTGTAGAGCAGAGTGGAAGAGAACATAGAGAATGTTGTTGAGAGTAGAGAGTAGAGGGTTGAGAGTGACTATTGATGATCAGATCACAGGGCTGCTGAAGAGAGTCGCAGAGAACTGCAAAGTGCAACAGAGAGAGAAGAGATCAAAGTTGAGATCAGGGAGATTCACTGCCAAATCACAGAGGACATTCAATTCCTATTTGAATGTGGTTTGGTGCCTATAGACATGAAGTTGGTGCTTCCATCTCTAGTGGAGCTTGGGAAGGCTTGAGGGTCAGTGCCTCCTGCAAGTTAGTTCTTGCATAAATCTGAGTTGCAAGTTGGTGCTTGCAACAAATCCATAAGGTCGGTGCCTCATATGGTGCTTCTGGTAAGTTGGATAGGTGTATAAAAATAGAGGGGGTTGGTGCTTCCTACTAGTTGGTGCTAGCAAACAAATCAAAGGGAGTTGGTTCTTCCTGTGAGTGGGTGCTCACAAAAATAGACTGATGTAATATAGTGGGTGCTCTTAATTTACATCAATAACAACAAAAATCTTTGTGGTTTTTTCCCAAAGGGGTTTCCACGTGAAAAACCTTATGTCTATGTGTATGATGCAGCTTATGGTTTGTTTGCTTGTGTGTTGAGATTATGTTTTTACCATATTATATATTATTGTTGGTTATATGGTTGGATGCCAAGTTCAAATAAGAAAAGTAAACTGGCATAAAGAAGTAAAAATTAGCCTTAATACTGATTCACCAACAATTGTTATCAAAGCTAGGTTCCTTCAAGAATAGCTTAACCGCTAGAAGTTACATCAAATGGAAACAATGGATAATCTAGCGTGCCTAACAAAAAGAGTCTCATTCTTAGATGAATCAATCTATGATATTGACTATGAAGTATGGGAAATTAGAATGGTGGAATATTTACTGGCCTTGAGTGTTGACATGTGCCACTCCATTCATTATAGAGAAAAAAATGAGCATAATGAAAAGGCCAAGGAGGTCATCATGAGAGGGATATCTAAGCTAGATGCTGACAAGGTGAGGCATTGTAATTTAGCAACAAAAGTGTTGGACAGTCTGCAATTTTTTCATAGTGGAGATAACCATGAGGCTTAAGAAGAGACTGAGCCTTACTTCTCTAGCAATGAACTAGAAATTGGACAAGTTATTTCTCATCACATTCCTGATGATGAGGAAGATGTCTCAGAAGAGCGGCATGCTTCTCAGAAGCTATCACCTTTAGTGGTGAAGAATAGGATCCAGATGAAGGGATATTTTCTAAAAATAGGTTGATCTCAACTCTAAAGGAGGTCAAGGACCTATCAGAGGAAATTCTCAAGCAAGAGGAGAAATGAAAAGTCTATGAGCTTGAGAATGGGAAGTTGAGAAAAACATTAGTTGAACTAAATGATCAACAAGAAGAGGCTAGCAGAATAAATGGGATATTAACCCATCAGCTTAGTGAAAAGGAGGCCTATTGCGAGAGATGACAAACTGAGGTAGTCTCATTGAGACATGACCTAGAAAAAGTAAAAAATAGAGTTGTCTCAATGTCAAAAGCTTGAGGGTTCCAACAACAACAAAAGAAGGTTTCTGGACAGCAATAATGTTAAGTTATGGTATGTTCTATGCTTATAACAGTTTACTTCTTTTTCTTATTATATTCCACCGATTAGCAATCACATGTACATAAAGTAAAGTGCAGATAGAACATTAAACGATCGACAGAAAACAAGCCAAGACAAGAGACACAAGATGTGGCGGCTAGCCAGGGACAAACCCCACAATGTGTGGGGAAACCCTTTGATCAAATCTTCTTTTATCTTCAATAATTTAGAAGAGAGAAATAGTACAATAAATCTGATTCATATCAGTCGTAGCAAACCCTAGATCAGTAGCATCAGCATTAGCGAATTTATTATCAAACTAGGGCAGACCATATCTCACAAACCGACAGTCGGATTGACTTCATTCCACCACCAAAAGTTTCGGCTTCCAGAGGAGGTTCAGATGAACCTATAGCACAGTTCAGATGAGGAGATCTTCTATGCCACTCAAGTCAATCTTTACTTCTGTAGTTGCAGCTTCAGTTTCAGCAGTTTCCGGCTTCAAACTAGGGCAGTCGATATCTTGCAAACCGTTCGTCGGATTGACTTCATTCCACCACCAAAAGTTGCGGCTTTCAAAGGAGGTTTAGATGAACCTATAACACAGTTCCAAAGAGGAGATCTTCTAGGCCACGCAAGTCAATCTTTACTTCTGTAGTTGCAGCTTCAGTTTCAGCAGTTTCCGACTTCAAACTAGGGCAGTCGATATCTTGCAAACCGTTCGTCGGATTGACTTCATTCCACCACCAAAAGTTGCGGCTTTCAAAGGAGGTTCAGATGAACCTACAGCGTAGTTCCAAAGAGGAGATCTTATAGGCCACGCAAGTCAATCTTTACTTCTGTAGTTGCAGCTTCAGTTTCAGCAGTTTCCGGCTTCAAACTAGGGCAGTCGATATCTTGCAAACCATTCCTCAAATTGACTTCATTCCACCACCAAAAGTTGCGGCTTTCAGAGGAGGTTCAAATGAACCTACAGCGCAGTTCCAAAGAGGAGATATTCTAGGCCACGCAAGTCAATCTTTACTTCTGCAGTTTCAGCTTCAAATTCAACAGCTTCCGACTTCACACATGTGTGAGAGAGAGACCCATTTCAGCGCAGTAGAGAAGAGACTCATATCTGCGCAGTAGAGAGAGAGAGATCTAATGAGATGAGTGAGTCCAAATGAGGAAAAGTCCTCTTATATTTATACACAATGTTGGTGGGTGAATAGATGCGACTGTTGGGCTTCTGAGCCTACATGAGTTGTAGGTCGGCTTGATAATAATTCCATAATCAAAATAAATTCATATCTCCATGAATACTTATCGGAATTGGATGATCTTTATATTAATCCTACACCTCTCGACAAGAGGAATCTAATAAAAATATTATTAGCCATGAATAAGATGACCCACATGAAGTTTTGCCCTGGTTGCCAATTTTAACACTCCCTCTCAACCATGGAGAACTTCATCTGCAATCTGTCTATCGGTCGTTACTATTCATCCATCAAATGCACTGCCTTGTACAACCTGACCCTTGCCCTGCTCTACTCTATTTTGCCTATTCTGCTTTGTCTTGTTCTGCCCTGCACTAATCTGTACTGTTTTGTTCTGTTCTGCTCTGCTCTTGCATTGTTCTGTTCTGCTCTACTTTTGTCCGAATTATGAAGAAGAAGAAATGATCGAGGATGTATCATACTGACTCAAAGTCAGTCTCAGAGTATGTACCACTGGTCCCAGACCAGTCTCAACCAACCCAAAGTCAGCATCATAGTGAGTACAACTCCAATGGTCCCAGACCAATATCATCCTCTACTGACTCAAAGTCAGTCTCAGAGTATGTACCACTGATCCCAGACCAGTCTCAACCAGCCCGAAGTCAGTGTCATAGTATGGTACAACTCCTACCACTGGTCCGAGACCAGTATCATTGATCCCAGATCAATGGAGGTCATCCTAGCGTAGGGAGTATGGTAGTTACAACGATGCATCCATCGGTACTATTATGGTCCCTAACTTCATTTCCCTGCTTATTGATCAGATGAGAGGTACTTCCCATGAGTCCCAGATTGCATGGGTAGGATGCCTCGACAGGAGAACTAATCAATCCTGTCCTCACAGGAGAACACATCAATCCTGCTACAATTGCCATGGAGAACACATCAATCCAGGCCTCATAGGAGAACACATCAAACCTGCTACAATTGCCATGGAGAACACATCAATCCAGGTTGCCATGGAGAACACATCAATCCAGGTTGCCATGGAGAACACATCAATCCAGGCCTCACAGGAGAACACATCAATCCTGCTACAATCGCCATGGGGAACACATCAATCCAGGCCTCACAGGAGAACTAATCATCCTGCTACACAGGAGAGCGAATCATCCTGTTCCACAAGAGAGTGAATCATCTTGTCCCACAAGAGAGCGAATCATCTTGTTCCAGTGTGCACCACCAGGGGAGGGTGAGTCACCCTGTGGTCGTATGTTGCTCCAGTAATAACCGCAAGCCCTCAGAGCTCCCAGAGCTCAATGTATGCAACATGCATGACCCTTGTACAAGGGTTTCTTACCGACTCCAAGTAGTTTGGGAAAATCACAGATTAGATCTTTCCTCGGGGCTTTGACAAGGTGTATCAACCTGTACATCATCTTAATGCGATGGAGCCTCCTTGCTCATCAACTTACCATATCCAAGATGATGTCTATCTGCTGGAGCAATCGACGAATACGGGATTCCTCAATAATCGAATCCCACCTCTGGTTGTTATAGAGAATCACAGTGGTATCCCATGTAAATCAAAACAGCTCACCGAAGAGCTTTCGCAACCAGACTACCTCACACGAGGTTATGCTAGCAACAATATATTCTGCTTCGGCGGTGCTCAAAGCCACCGACTTCTGCTTCCTGCTCATCCAGGATATTGAAGCAGATCCCAAGGTGAAACAGTACTCGGAAGTGCTCTTACGGTCCACCACATTGCCTGCCCAATCAACATCAGTATATCCAAGTAGTCTCACATCTCCGGCAGTGTATCTTAATCCATGAGAGTGTGTCCTGAAGACATCTCAGAAGATTTCTGGCATCCATCGAGTGAGGCTCAACCAAATATGAGCTCACAATGCTAACAACAAAACATATGTTCAGACGGAGGTTCACCAAGAACATCAATGTGAATGAGTTTTTGAAACTTAGAGGCATTTCCCAAGTCTGGTCCGACATCACTACCATATAACTTCTAAAAGTTAAGATCCTCGAGGTAGTCACAGGCTTGCAGTCCATCATACCGAATCTTTCCAATATATTTACCACATATTTTCCTTGAGATAGGAAAATTTCCCTTGGTTTCTGCCACACTTCAAGTCCTTGGTCCTTCATTTCAAATTCAGAGGCCAGCTCCCTCTTACATTTGTGAATGAGAGGGTCTGCACCTGTTAGAAAGAGGTCATCCACATACAACACCAGTATGAGAGGCTTGTCATCTTCAACCTTAAAGTAAAGGTTAGGATCGGCTTCACTCCTAGTGAATCCCAGCTTCATCAAGTAGCTATCGATCCTCTCATACCATGCTCGGGGTGCTTGCTTCAGCCCATAGAGAGCTTTCTTCAACCTGCATACATGAGATTTTCGATCATAAATTTCAAATCCTTCGGGTTGCTCCACGTAGACCTCTTCTTTGATCGAGCCATGCAAGAACATAGTCTTGACATCCATATGATGTAGGTTCCATCCTTGTGAAGCGACAAGGGCTATGATCGAGCGGGTGGTCGTATATTTGGCAACAGGTGAAAATATCTCATCATAGTCTATACCTTCCTTTTGGGAGAAACCTCGAGCAACAAAACGAGCCATATACTTTTCCGTGCTTCCATCTGCTGCATGCTTTATCTTGTAAAGCCATTTGGAAGTAACAACAGGCTTGTCCTGGGGTCTGGAACTACTTCCCAAACATCATTCTTTATGATAGACTCATATTCTTCGGTCATAGCATCCTTCCATACTTGATGCTTGACGACATCTGAGAATGACGAAGGCTCATTTTGTATGATCGTGCTCATGATGGTCAGGTATCCTTGATACCTATTAAGTTTCTTACTTTAATGGAAGGTTCCTCAGGGTGCATTATGTCCTTTAGCATCATCAAGTATCCCCCTAAGCCATGAAGGCCTCTTCCTAGAAGAGGAAGGCTCATGTGGATGAGGATCAATTGGATCCATGGGTTCTTCTACATCAGGCATTGATTCATCATCCTTTTCTTTCGGTTCCCTAGTGTCGGCTTCTTGAGAGCTACTCAAAGTTAGTAGATTGTCCACCTTGCTGAGAGCCATATCTTTGTCAAAGGTGACATTATGACTAATCACAACTTCCCTTTGACCAGTGGTGAACATTTCTTCAGGAGTTTAGGAACCCAATGCTTGATGAAGGCATCGATTTTGTACATATACAGTGGTGATTGTAGTTTCAGCCCATAGAAACTTTGGAAGTCCGGACAACTTCCATCATCGTGTGGTTCTTCCTTCCCACCACACCATTCTGCTCAGGAGTATGTGGTGTAGTAGTCTCCCTCTTAATGCCAACCTTAGGTATGCCTGAGTAAACCAATTGTAATATATCGGAGGTCTTGCTTTGGGTTGAGGGGAATGGTCCCCTTTTTAGCTTTCCTTTGGCACATCCCGGAAATACACCTTCTACTTGGAATTCGGGCATCCCTGTTACCATCTGTCTTACATCGGGTAGAGCTTTGTAAGGAAGGTGGGCAAACCTCCGATGCCAAAGTTCAGACTAAAGAGTTGTGTCACAAGACATGACACCTAGCAGACTTCCATCGACCTGATATAGTGAATCAACACTAAACCCAAGAGTAAAGGCATCTTTAACATTATTTTTCCATATACATAGCTTGCCATTGCTGAAGGTTACCTTGTAGCCTCTGTCTTCCATTTCCAAGATGGACACTAGGTTCCTTTTGAGGTCAGGTTCATTTAATACATCCTAGAATTTCTAGCCTTCTTGAATGCTTGTCCTCTTCCTTGATTCCCAGCTCTCCTCTTACCTTTGCTGTTGAATTTGTCATTCCTTTGATCGCCATCAGAGGGATTTCAAGTTGCACCACTGCATACTGTACCATGCTTCTCTAATCATGATTATCATCATGCTGCCCATGTCCGTGATTTTATCCATCATAATGTTGCTCAAACTAGTGTGCATCATCATCATGCTATCCTATATGTCCATGATCTCATGTTGCCCTTTATGTCCATGATCTCATTCATCATGATGCTCATGATCTCATACATAGTGACTTGCAAATGTATCATTGTCATTTTCTTCTAGCCTTAGGTCCAGCCTTTCCTTTTGATTTAGTCCCGGAATTATTTCTTTTCTTTGCATGAGAAGAAAAGGTAGCAGGAGGACCTTTAGGCATGGGCATTTCTTGCACTTCTTCCCTTGTTTCTTCTTGAATGCATCTAGCCATTAGTTCCTCAAAACCAGGAATTACATTATAGTTCAAAAGAGTAGTCCTGAACACATACCGTTCAAATGGCAATCCTCCAAGAGTTGTGAGTGCCATTTCTCTGTCAGTAATATTTCCCCAATAGATAGGAGATCGTTCTTGATCTCGGTGATTCTTAAGAAGTATGCTTGCATACTTTCATCTTAACCCTTCTTGATTTCCCTCAACTTATTTCTAAGAAACAAAACTTGATTTGCATCATTAACTTTAAATAAACTCACCAGTCTGTCGTAGATTTCTTTGGAGGTGTGTAGATCAGAGATGTAGGCCACCAAGCACTTGTCGATAGAGTCCCAGATGATCTTCTTTGTTTTGACTTCTCCATTTTTCCATTTGTTCCAGGCAGCAACAGATGCATTTGATGAAGGCTCAACAATATTGCCTCTTACATGGTCCAGCACTCCTTAGTCTTCAAGGGTTAGATCGATAGACATCTTCCATCCGTGATAGTCAGCTTTCTCACGGAGCTTGTCTTCGGTAGGAAAGAGTGTTGAGGACCCCATAGTTCTTTTAGGATAGCCTTGCCAATCTTCTCTTCAATGATTGCTCTTGCTCTTGCTCGGGCTTTGTCTTCACCTCAGCTCCGATACCATGTTAAGTTATGGTATGTTCTATGCTTATAACAGTTTACTTCTTTTTCTTATTATATTCCACCGATTAGCAATCACATGTACATAAAGTAAAGTGCAGATAGAACATTAAACGATCGACAGAAAACAAGCCAAGACAAGAGACACAAGATGTGGCGGCTAGCCAGGGACAAACCCCACAATGTGAGGGGAAACCCTTTGATCAAATATTCTTTTATCTTTAATAATTCAGAAGAGAGAAATAGTACAATAAATCTGATTCATATCAGCAGTAGCAAACCCTAGATCAGTAGCATCATCATTAGCGGCTTCATTATCAAACTAGGGCAGACCATATCTCACAAACCGACAGTCGGATTGACTTCATTCCACCACCAAAAATTTCGGCTTCCAGAGGAGGTTCAGATGAACCTACAGTGCAGTTCAGATGAGGAGATATTCTAGGCCACGCAAGTCAATCTTTACTTCTGCAGTTGCAGCTTCAGTTTCAGCAGTTTCCGGCTTCAAACTAGGGCAGTCGATATCTTGCAAACCGTTCGTCGGATTGACTTCATTCCACCACCAAAAGTTGCGGCTTTCAAAGGAGGTTCAGATGAACCTACAGCACAGTTCCAAAGAGGAGATCTTCTAGGCCACGCAATTCAATCTTTACTTCTGTAGTTGCAGCTTCAGTTTCAGCAGTTTCCGGCTTCAAACTAGGGCAGTCGATATCTTGCAAACCGTTCGTCGGATTGACTTCATTCCACCACCAAAAGTTGCGGCTTTCAAAGGAGGTTCAGATGAACCTACAGCGCAGTTCCAAAGAGGAGATCTTCTAGGCAACGCAAGTCAATATTTACTTCTGTAGTTGTAGCTTCAGTTTCAACAGTTTCCGGCTTCAAACTAGGGCAGTCGATATCTTGCAAACCGTTCATCAAATTGACTTCATTCCACCACCAAAAGCTGCGGCTTTCAGAGGAGGTTCAGATGAACCTACAGCACAGTTCCAAAGAGGAGATCTTCTAGGCCACTTAAGTCAATCTTTACTTCTGCAGTTGTAGCTTCAAATTCAACAGCTTCCGGCTTCACATGTGTGAGAGAGAGAGACCCATTTCAGCGCAGTAGAGAAGAGACTCATATCTGCACAGTAGAGAGAGAGAGATCTAATGAGATGAATGAGTCCAAATGAGGAAAATTCCTCTTATATTTATACACAATGTTGGTGGGTGAATAGATGCGACTGTTGGGCTTCTGAGCCTACATGAGTTGTAGGTCGGCTTGATAATAATTCCATAATCAAAATAAATTCATATCTCCATGAATACTTATCGGAATTGGATGATATTTATATCAATCCTACACCTCTCGACGAGAGGAATCTAATAAAAATATTATTAGCCATGAATAAGATGATCCACATGAAGTTTTTCCCTGGTTGCCAATTGTAACAAATAACAACAAGGAATGAAGTAGTAGCAACAAAAGAAAAGGAAGCAGCAGAACGCCAAGCAACAACAACAACAAATGCAACAGAAGCCTAAGCAGCAATAGCAACAAGTGCAGTAGAAGCCCAAGCAGCAACAATAGCAAGTGCAACAGAAGAGGGCAAGGCAGATGCAAAGAAGAGTGCATGAAAGCAATGAATGTTGTCATAGAAGGCACATGAAGAGCCATCAGAAGACCACTCCTCCTCAATGACATAACCTTTAGAGAAAAGGTAACTTCTATCAACAAACGCCTTTTTATGGTTTTTGTTTTTCTTGTTCTTCTTGCAATAATTATGGACATAAAGCCATAGATTGTAGATGGAACGCAAGGAAAAAAGATGTGTTGGGTAGAAGCAACCCAAGGATGCACAAAAAGGCTGGAAGAAGGCATGCTAGCCTAGAGAGGAGTTTTGGAAAAAGGGATGTAAAAAATGGTAACTCCTCTGCCCCTGTATTAAACCAAACCAGATGCTATGATTGTGGCAATCTCAGGCACAAGAGAGTTGGCTGCAAAAATGAGAAGAGACGAAATGATTCTCAACATATGAATTCGAATGAAGCATCTTGGAATTTGAAGAAAAGGAGAAAGAATAGAGTAGAAACATACTCATGTGTCTTCAATTCGTTGTTGCAACAGAGAAAGGTGAATGGAGGAGGAAGAAGTCAAAAGAGTGATCCTTCTACTCTTGTAGAAGACCCTTCTGAAAGGAAGAGAGGCTTCAAGTTGATTTGGGTGAAGAAAGAGGAGTTGAATGAAAAATTTCCTCTACCCATGTGCAACCGAGAGAAGACCCAAATAGGGGCAAAGAAGAAGCAATATGGGAATGCTTCTATCAAGTCTCGACCATTAAATATCTGGAGAAATAAAGGGGATGATCTTCTCAGGGGGAATAGATCCTTTATTTCTCTTCAGTGAAATAAGAGAAGGGCCTCAAGGGAGGCTGAGTAAGTCAAATGCAAAAAGGCCAAGAAGATGAACATAATGGTGCATTTGATGGATGAAGGTGGAGTGTAGCCAACATGAGGAGTACACAACAATATCCCTTGTTGTGGGAAGAAGATGGGTTGCAGTGGAAGTGTGGAATGATAGGAAGCTCACATTCATTTGAGGTCCATAGGATCAGTCCCCATGCAAAGGCAAGGAAGCTTTGTAGGAGATCAGGGAGCATTGGCTCAGGGGGAGTTGCTTTGACAAAGCAGTAGCAGGAAACAATGGGCAACCTCAGAAAGGAAGATTGTTGAGCAAAGGAAAGGTTTGCATCTTTGATGAAACACTCTTATTTCATTTAAGTTGTAAGTTTATAATGTATATCAATCTTGTGTTCATGAAACACAATTGGTGTATGATTTTTCATGTCCTTTAACCCTCAATTGGTATAGCTATGTCAATTGTTGTAATGGGCTCATGTTGAGAAACCATGTGTGAAAATGGACATTTCTTTTTGAGAAAAGGAATATAAGAGTTTGCCTAGTACAATGTTCCACTTGTATAATTTATTTTAATGTAATTGGTATGAATTATGAAGCAGTCCCCATAGTATGAGAATGATCTCAAGGGGAGAAGTGGAGATGCTCAATAAAATGAGATCAGTCTCTAAAGAAGCAACAACAATGAATAAGGGAGAGCCGAAATGCATCATTATAACTTGGTATTTGCAGCAACATCAATACCATGCACAGTTTAATGAGTATCAATATTTTTTATACAAAAATATGCATTGTGGATAGAGTGCTAAGCCAGCAACCATAAGGTGTCCAAAACTGGAAGGATGAATCAGAGGCAGTATATGTTCAGGGGGAGCATATCACATTTGCCCAGTTTATGGAGCAACAACACTGTCAATCTTGGTAAATAGTTCTGCAAGTCAGAATGCACATCATGACAACTAAACTCTAGTCCTCACAGTCAGTGAGAGCATGTGGAGAGAAAGGCATCTTGTAGCCCATTCCCATTGATATCAAAGGGGGAGAAAAGTTGTGGAGAAGATGTGATGGAAAGAAGGTCATTTGTGACTCATGTCATGAGATGTGTGGAAGCAACTTGAGGTGTGGCCATCACTTAGAGAAAAGGTGGTGTGTTTCCATCAATAGAAAAGGGGGAGATTGTTGGATAGTTGGAATTATATGCATGGCCATTGGCCTAGAGAAGGCATATGAAAGTGTGTTGGCATTGATGTCAAAAATCATGATGTGGAGATGTGTTGGGAAGTTGGCAGGCCTAACAGTTGGTAGGAGTGTTGGCATTGATGTCAACTAGACAATCTTGGTTGCTTATTGCAACAACTGTTGGTAGTGATGTCTCAGAAGGAATCTCTTGGTAGTTACACACTTCATGTAGAGAATCATCACAGTAGTAGGATTATTTGAGAAGCCATCAAATGATGATTATAGTGATGGTCCATGATGGAATCCCATGGTTGTTGCAGGCCTCATGCTATGGATACATTGTGGATGTAATTCCTAACTAGTTGGAGAGTTCAGCAAAATAATACTGGCAGTGAGGTTGGAGCCATATTTTGAGGAATCATATGGGCTTAATGGCTAATCAGACCCTTTCCATTGGAAATTTCTCTAGAAGATCTTTCCAACGCTTTGTGGAAGTCCATAAATGGACTTGTGGGTCAAAATTTATGACCTGCTGAATTTCAGGGTGTTAAAGTGTTATTTAGGGAAGAATCCTGCATATCGTAGGTCTCGGCAATCGAAGGTCCCAACAGTCAGAAATCAAAGGTCCTAGCAATTGGAAATTGGAGGTCCCGGTAATTGACAATCAAGGATTCTAAGGTGCATCACACAATGAATGCAATTTTCTGATTTGCGATTAGAGATCTCTTATATTGGAACTCCTGGTGAATCGGAGGTTCCGATGAATAACATAATGGAGGTCCCGACGAATCCCATATCGGAGGTCATGGTGAGTTGCAATAAATGATCCTTGGTGGATGGCATCAGTGCGGCAAACAGAAAAATGCCATTATTTGAGCCTCTAGTGTTAAATATTCAGGAGAGCCAAAAACAAAAATACAAAGGAATTCATTGCAAAACAATGGTTGGCGAGCCTCTTTCTCTCTCCTTTAGGAGGACACATGGAGGCATCCGATTGGGTTCGATGAGGACACATGGCAGATTCTAGTAAGCCCTAATAAGGACACATGGAAGCAAGTGGTGAGCTTCGATGAGGACACATGGAAGGATCTGATTGGTTTCGATAAGACCAAGTGGCAACCGACGTCAGCACCACATGGCAGAACAAAAGGACACGTGGAAGGCATATTTTACCGTTTTGGGTGGCCTAATGGGCCATATCCATGTGATACATGTCACCACTCAGGGAGTGCCACATGGCAGTGATGACATCACATCGACGATCAGAGATCGGAGGTTTGTGATTGTTGGTGCATTGGCCACATTTGGAAATCATCGATTAGAGGGCTCTGACATGGGGGATAGCATGCGGTCGTGAAGTGTCACAAACCAAGGACTAGGGATGAACAGAGGGGCCTATCGGTAATTGACGATCATAGGTTTTCAATGGTTGGCTCATGTGCCACAATGAAATTTCGTGAGGATGTGGGATAGTAGGTGGTTGTGAAGGCTTAAAGAAACCAAGGGCGTGGTGCTTTATAAAGGGAAAAAAGGCCCTTGGACAGGAGTCTATAGGCCTTAGCACCTTGAGGCTAAGCCTTAGGTCACAACCTTCGGTCCTGTGGTGAGAAATTCTCGATAAGGGCTAAGCAGTAGGGAGCTAGGAAATCAGAGATCGATGATAGACACTGTATGGTTGTTAGCATATGTGGAACAAGTGAAAAACATCGATAAGGGGGCTCTAATGTGTTTAACATTTGGTCTAGGTGAAACTAGGAAAACAAAGGGCTCAATGCATAAAAAAAGGAGTATAGTCCCCGGTGGGAGTCTAAAATCATAAGCACCTTAAGGCTAAGTGACTAGTCACAACCTTTGGTCCGATGGTGAGAAATTCATGGTAAGAGCCTAAGCGAAAGGAGCTAGGAAATTAGAGATTGGTGATTTGAGGTTTGTGGTTGCTGAGATATGGGAAACAAATGAAAGTCACTGATAAAGGGGCTCTAATATTGTTGGCGCTTGCTCACAACACCTAGTCCTATGGCTGAGATACATCAGAGAGCTAATTGAAAGGGGCTTGAATATTGGAGATCGGAAATCAGCAATGTGTAACATTACACCACTGTAAAGTTGCGATGTGGAAGCTTTGATATAGCACTATGGTGTGAATTCTCTGATAGCACAGTACAGGACTTTGAAGGCTGAATGGGTCAGCAGCTGAAGAGTAAATGTAGAGGAAGTGGAGTTGGTCACTAGCACGCATTATAGAAATAAATGCAAAATAGAAAAGCCATGCCGAAGTACTATAAGCCATGAAGAGGCATGGAGAGTCTCAGTGGAGTGTGCAGGTGGAATAAGATTAAATTCTCAGCATGGAGAGCCTCAGTGATGGGAGAGCTGCAACATAGAGAGGACTGTGCCTAGCTTGAGTAAGCAGGTGGACTGAGAATTAATTCTCAGTATGGAGAAAATAGTCAGGATAGTCAGAGGCCCATTCTCAAGTGAATGCAGTGGTAGAGACCAAGTCCGACGCAGACATCAAAATGCAAGGCCATGCCTAAGTATAATGTTCAATGTTAAACAAGGACAGTGTGACATCATCAATTGGAGTGAACAAGAGAGGAATAAAACCCAGGAGCTTGATTGAGCATTGTGGGGGAAATAAGCATAGTTGCAAGAGAGCCAAGAGGAAATATTTTTGAGTGTGAGTAGTGTTGTGTGAGGCTAAGGAAGAGCCAGTTCTGTAGAGAGAAGTTGGGAGTGCCTATGCAGAGGTAAAGAGACCTTGAGAGCAGCGATCTGTGTGTGAAAGGTTATAGTTTCCTATGCACTTTGTAAGAAAGGCTAAAGGTGCATGTGCACTATGTAAGAAAGGATGAAGGTTCTTATGTGCAGTGTAAGCAAGGCTGAAGTTCTTGTGCTCTCCGTTTAAGGTTGAAGTGAACGTGTTCCGTGTGGAAAGTTGAAGATGCCTGTAAGCTTCTGTGAGCAAAAGTCCGAGAGCAAAGCCTATGCTATGTGATGCAAGGCTAAGAGAAGACTATGTGTTGTGGAGAGCAAAGTGGCAGAGAGCATAGTGAATGTTGTTGAGAGCAGAGTGAAGAGGGCTGAGAGTGACTGTTGTTGAGAAGATCATAGGGCTGCTGAAGAGAGCTACATAGAGCTGCAAAGTGCATCAGAGTGAGAAGAGATTAAAGCTAAGATCAGGCAAAGTTGCTACCAAATCACAGAGGACATTCAATTCCTATTTGAATGTGGGTTGGGGCCTACAAATAGGAAGTTGGTGCTTCCATCTCTATCTTAGATCGGGAAGACTTGGGGGTTAGTGCCTCCTACAAGTTAATGATTGCATAAATCCAAGGAGCTACAAGTTGGTGCTTGCAACAAATCCATGAGGTCAGTACCTCATATGGTGCTTTTGGTAAGCTAGACATGTGTCTACAAACATAGGTAATTGGTGCTAGAAAACAAATCAAAGGGAGTTGGTGCTTCCTGTGAGTGGGTTCTCACATAAATAGATTGATGTAATAGAGTGGGTGCTCTTAATTTACATCAATAACAAAAAAAATCTTTGTGGTATTTTCCAAAAAGGGTTTCCACATGACAAACCTTGTGTCTATGTGTATGATGCTTATGGTTTGTTTGCTTGTGTGTTGATTTTATGCTGCCTCCATATTATATATTGTTGTTGGTTATATATTTTGATTCCAAGTTTAAATAAGTAAAGTAAACTGGTATAAAGATGTAAAAATTAGCCTTAATACTGATTCACCCCCCCTCTCAGTATTATCATTGTTTCCCAATAGAAACTTCCCTCTATTCTTCACAAATTAAGAATTAGATTGAATAGGGAGACTTGCTAATGAGGAGAAAGTTTTAAATAATCTTAAGAGGATGCCCAAAGGCAAACGTCCCATACCTAATGGTTGGGGTGTAGAATGTTTCTTGTCCTTGTTTGATTTGATTGGAAAAGATATCTTAGAGGTGGTTGAGGATTCTAGAAGAAAGGGGTTTGTTTATGGAAATCTTAATGCTAGTTTCCTTACTTTAATTCCTAAGTTGGTAGACCAAAGTATTTTAATGATTTTAGGTTGATAATCCTATGAAATTATTTGTACAAGATAATCTCTAAGCTAACTACTAATAGGTTGAAGGTTGGTTTATCAAATCATATGTGATTGACTCAATTTGATTTTATCTACAATAGGAATATTCATGATGCAATTGAGACAACACATGAGGTTATTCATACAATTAAGGCTTGGAATTTTCTAGCTTTGGTGATGAAGATTGATTTTAAAGAAGCATATGATAGAGTGGATTGGTTTAAGATTTCTTTTAATACAATTTGTTTTAAAATTTGAAGTTGTGTCTTAGATCTTGGGTTTTATTTGATCTGATAATTATGTTATTATTATCAATGGTGAACCTTCTGAATTCTTCAGGGAATCAAGGGGAGTAAGGCAAGGATTCCCCCTGTCTCCTTTTCTATTTTTTTCTCACTATTGAAGGCTTAAGTAGGCTAATAATGGAAGCAAATGAGAATGGTAGAATTAAAGGAATATAATTCGGTCCTCATGTGATGATGACAAATATCTTATTTATTGATGATGTGTTATTATTTGATAAAGGGAATGTGGATGAATGGAAGATGTTTAAATAAATTTTGGATTGTTTTTGTAATGCCACATGCATGGAAGTAATCCTTGATAAATTGATTGGTCTTAATAGTAACCTAGAGGAGAAGAATTTGTTATCCATTAAATATATTTTTCCTCTCAATTTTGGTATGCTAAATGATGGTTTTACATATCTTGAATATTTCCTTAAACCAAATAATTATAGAGTAGATTATTGGTTCTGGATTTTGAGGAAAGTGAAAAAACACATTAATCTTTGGTGTAATCAGTGACTCTCTTTAGGAGGCTGATTGATTCTAGTGAAATTTGTTATAGAGAGCTTTCCAATTTTTTGGCTAACCTTAGCCAAAATTCCCAAATTTATTTTAATGTCAATAAGGAAATTGAGTGCTCGAATTTTATGGATTGGAAAGAATAAAAAAAGAAGCTTGTATCTGGTGAAGTGGGAAAGATTAGAAATTCCAAAATGGAGGCTAGGGCTTCAAAAATATGGAGTTGTTAAATTTAGCCCTTGCTGTAAAAAATAGATGGTGGATGTTTTTTGAAAACAAATTGTGTAGCTTGATCATAATGTTCAAATACCTAAAGAATAAGTTAGTGGAAGTATGGTTAAGACAATAGTCAATATCGACTAGGGCGAGTCAATTAATTGGAGAAATGTGATTCGAGGGATACAAGTTATGGAAAATTGATAATGGTAGGAATGTATTAATTAGACAAGAGTTGTGGATTGAGTGTGACGATAGGCACCAAATATCAATAGATCTAGTATAATTTCTAAATTCCCATGGTGTTTATTATATTACGGAGGTGGCTAGAGATGGTCAAATGAATGTTGACAATCAAGTCTAAGATTCTGCTCAGTATTTACAAATCCCACTAGTTTTTATAGGTGAATGGAATATTTTTTTTATGACTTGGGGAAAGCATGTATTTTTTTTTAAATAGGTATCAAGACGATAGTGTTTTTTGGTCTAATAATAAGAAATGTGGGGTTATTTTATAAAAGCAAGAATAAAATGCTTAGATTCAACAAAATATGACCTGTGAATCAAATTTAATTTAGTTTGGAAGGGTTAAGGACCCCTGAAATGTCATATATTTTTTTATGGATTCTACTTGAAAATAAAATTCCTTCTTGGTATGTTTCAACAAAAAAGGGATGTGAAGGTCATATAGTCAATGTTTTATGTCATTAGAACAATGAATCTATTGATCCTTTATTTATTTTTCCCCTTTGTGAATACTATGGAAAGAGGTTTTGTTAGTCCTAGCAATAAAAAGTTTGTGGTTTAGGAACTCTATTAAAGAAAGTTAATGGCTTTGGGTTCAAATATTTAGTTTTTCCTCTTTTAAATTTCTCCCAATTTTTGTGATGCGGGAAATTTGGTTGGGGAGAAACATATTTATTTTTCAAAAATGATGTTGTATGCTCAACAATGATTGCACATAATTCTAGAGTTCATTTTCTAGAACAAGTTAAGTCACTGAAATTAAACAAGACAAGAATTATAAGGGAGCTCCTGTTATCTAAAAGAATTGTATGGGGTTATTTGATGGTTCTTTCCAAAGGGAGAATTATGGGGTTGGTGTTGTCATTTTATTCCTTCAGAATGGGGTTCTAAAATGCAAGTTGGGCATTGTAAATTGCATGAATTTCATTGTTGAGTTGATTTCTCTGGTGTTCATTGAGGTTAAATTTGTGGGAGAAAGTGAAGGTTTTTAAATTAATTGGTGATTTCAAAATAACAGTGGATTAGTTTAATGGAAAATTGGATCTTATAATCCTTCAATTGGAATCTTAGAAAAGGAAGATCAAACAATTACAACAATAGTTTGATGATCTTTTGATCCTTCGTTATTATGGGAAGCACAATGTTCTAACAGATATGCTCTCAAAGGAAACTTTACTTTTGGATGTTGGCATTTGTACTATTTCATAATTTCACAATGGTGTTTTATTGTAAGTCTTTACCTTTAATCTCTTTGATCCTTCTTTTCCCATGACAAGTTAGTCTTTATTCTTTATGTATGATTGAAGCATATTTTGGATGATAAGACAAAATGTCAAGAAATAAAGTGAGATACCATGCAACCAAGAGATTGTAATTTTTAATTTCTATTATCAAAAGTATTTTTTTTCTTCTGGGCAAAAAAAAAAAAAAATAAAAAAAAATAAAATAAAAAATAAAATAAAAAATAATTCTTTTTCTTTACATTAATTTTCTTAGCATTTTTTCAGATTAATGTTTATTTTGGAATATGATTTTCATAATTGTAATTTAATTATTAAATGGATAGTAGGGATTTAACTTTCACAAAATATTCATAAAATTTAGCAATATTCATTGGGTAGATGGTAGGGATTTAACTTTGACGAAATATTTTTAGTAGTAGTCATAGATACATGATTGAGATTTATTTCAAAAGTTGTTATGCCATTTTTCTTTTTGTTTTTTATTAAAATATACATGTATTTAACTCATGTATAATTATTTTTATAGATAATAATAATAACAATAAAGAAGGTATAATTTAGTTAATTTCTATGTTTATTTTTTATTTAAATATTGACTCGTATGAGATGTACCATAAGACAAATGTCTTAATACCCATTACATGTTAATGTTTATCCATATTTATCAACCATTTAATTTATATGACTATGCTAGTTATTAGAAATACGCTTATTAGTTTTAGTTTAATCTTTCTATTCTATTTTTCTCTTTTCAATTCATCTCTTTCTTCTTTTAATTAAGTTAAATTCATTTTTTTTTTCTTTCTTTCCATACTCAATTCAATAATAATAAGAAATCAAGATCGATATAATATTTGTTTTCCATACTCATTATAATAATAAGAAAAAATCAAGATCCATATAATATTTACTTATTTCATTTTTTTAGTGCTTGTGTGCTCATTGTGTTAGTTATGAATCGGACATATAGAAGCTATTTGATTTTTTAAATTATGTTTTATATTTTGTTTTTTGGTTATCTTATTAGTTCTTTCTCAGTGAAATGTGCTAAGAATTGATATAAATGCATATTAATTACGGATATACCAAGTGTTGAGTGGGATCAATTCTGGTTATATGAAAACAATTTGCATGTCAAGATATTGGTGGCATGGATGTGACTTACTTGATTCCTTTATTTATCATCTTAATAGTCAATATGAGTCGATTAAGCTTACTATGGAGACTAAGGTCAATGGTAGTCTTCCCTTCCTTGATGTACTTATCTAAAAAAAATGGGATGGTACCTTCTCTCACTAAGGTTATCATAAAAAAACTCATGTTGAGCAGTACCTTCATGCAAGCTCCCATCACTATCCTCCTCAGAAATTTGGTGTTCTCCACACTCTAGCCACTAAAGCTCTGAGGATTTTTGATGAAAGTCACTTTGAAAGTGAAAAATCCCATCTGCTTGAGCTTTTTGAAGATAATGGCTAGAATAGAAACCTAGGTATCAAAGCATTTCGAAAAGCTAGCCTCGGACCTAAAGGATCCCCATGGTTTTTCAAACTGCATGCAACCATGCAACTTCCTTTCATTCTCGGAACCACTGACAAGATTGCATGCATTCTAAGTAAGAATAAGGTGCATGCTTCCTTTAAGCCTCTCAACACTATCTGAAGCTCCCTTAAGTCAATCAAGGATCATGTTGACCCTAATAATATGAAAGGTGTTTACTTAGTCCCTTACTCATGTGGAACATCCTATATTGGAGAAACAGGTCATTCCATCAAGCAAAGGATCCAAGAGCATGCGACAGATATTAGGCATAATAGATCTCGCTCGTCTTCCTTAGCTGAGCATGCGTCTCATACTAAACACCACATATGTATTGAATATTCCTGGATTTTAGCTAAAATTTATCATTTCCATCATAGGAAGTTCAAGGAATATTTAAAAATTGAGAAACATGGTAACAATCTGAATAGGGATGAAGGTTGGAAAATTAGCAGCAACTAGATCTCTACTCTCCATTCCTAGTTTTCATTTATATTATGATCTTCTCTTTTTATTTGTATTTTGATTTTATATATATATATATATATATATATATATATATATATATATATATATATATAATATTGGTAGATGTTGTTGGAAATTGTATATTTCTTAATTCTCTATTTATATTTTATTATTATTATTATTATTATTATTTTTACTCATTAATCCTGTTTTTGACTTCCTTTATTTTCTCCATAATTTTAGCGTTTCATCTTTATATTTTCCTTACTTTCCAATTTTATTTCAATGTATGAGGATGTTTTTGAACGTTTAATTTCATTTTCATTTTACTTTGACTTTATAACGTTTCAAAAAAAATTATTTTATTTTGATTTTTTGACTTTCTAATGGATCAATTTGTTTTTTCTTGTTTTCTCTGAAGCATCTCCACATATATATATATATATATATATATATTGTTAATGTTAGATCAGATACTCCACCTTTTCCCTGATGATGAATCACAGTAGAGGGTTCGAAATGTTGGCTCCAAGAAAATATTCGATGTGATCTCTTTGAAAAAATTCTCTTCTAAATATTTAATGTTGGCATTATGATGCATGTGTTGTACTTGATGGCAACCCTCTCATAGAAGATCATATCACTTGTATACATTCAGATGAATCCACAGAAGAGATATCAGATATGACAAAATACATGGATCATATGACAATTCACAAGTAAGCTTTGCCATCAAGTCCAAAGGGGGAGATTGTTGGCATTATGGCTAAAGTGTTGTCCTTGATGGCAACTCATACAGGTGATGGATCACTGTACAACAGGTCAGTAGCAGAGATTGATGATTAGCTCACAAATAATGAAGAAAACAAGAGGTACGCAGGTACACCGTACAAAAGCTGCGGACCCGCAGGCATGTCATAGATAAAGTGCATACATACCCGCAGGTACACCATGTAAAAGGTGCGGACCCCAGTTCACTCACTTCAAGGCAGAGAAGCGCGCTCACGTGGGGTTTCTTATGTTTGGCCCGTGGTATTTAGCCCGCCGTTCTTGATTCTATGGTTTTGGCCCGTGGTATAGGATCTAATTTAGCCCCGGTTTGGATCCCTTGTATTGGTTATCTATGGTATTGATCCATGATTTTAGGAAGAGCCTGCCTATATAAAGCAAAGGAGATCATTTGGCTATACATGTGTGAAATTAGAAGATATTAAGAGAAGCTAGATATGAAATTCTTGTAATCGGTTTGTGAGAGAGAGTTGAATCAATATCAAGGAGAAACATGAGAATTACAAGTCGGATCTACTAATGGGTTGATATCTCCTCGGCGCATGTTCAGATCTGTAGATCTGATAGTCTGGGTTATTCTTGAAGTCTTGAAATTATCTATACCCGCAGGACCGCAAGTACAGTGAAGGAAAAGTGCGTAGGTACGCAGGCCCAGAAGCGCTGCAGGTGCGCAGGCCCAGAATTGCAGAAGGTGCGGAGGGGCGCAGGCATCCCATTGGACACAGAGCGGAGGTGCGCAGGAAGTCCGTGAGACACAGTGCGTGGGTGCGCAGGAAAGCAATTAGAAATAGTGCGGATGTACGCAGGTGTTCTATGGGTGAAGCTGCGGACTTTTCATGAAATCTATTTAGCTTCCCCTGTTTATTATTTTGTGTTCTTGGTTTTGAAGTGATGTCTGGTATTATGTTCTGATAACAGCAGTGATTATGATTAGATTCAGTATTGATAGATGAATGGATCAGGTTCATAATGACTTATCCTTATATGATCTGGTGGACTAGATCTGGTTGATAACTCTCATTGTATATGTATTGATCTGGTGATTGGGTGATTCAGAAGGTTGTTTGATTATGAGCTTCAATGTTGTTGTTGGGTCCAGTATGAAAATTAGATGAAATGTGGCCTTTCAGATTATGTGTTGTGCTTCAGTGTATCCAGTCTGAAAATTGATGAAACGTGGTACCTGGAGGAGAAAAGATTGTAGGCCAGCACCTACGTACTAGTATCTAAGCTAGTACAAGAGCTAAAGGAAATCTTTGGAGCATTGTAGCAGGTAGCAGCCTGCGTACTAGTAAATGGATCGGCTAGTACAAGAGCAAAGGGGGTTGTAGCTCCCGTACTGGTATAAGACTGCACCAGTACAAAATATTGTAAAAGGATTTTCTTATTAAGAAGAAGATTGAGATGACTTGCAGCAGGTGGTTTTCTCTCGCGTTGGGTTTCCACCTTATATCATGGTGTTCATGTGTGTGCCTTATGTGTAATGATCTATTCTATTTTACTGCATCTATTAACTGATAATTTGGTTGATAATGTTCCAATGCACTCATTGAAGATCAATTAACTTAATCATAAGAAGTTGTGGAAGTAGAATATATGAATCAGAGTTTGGAAATGAAAAAGTTTTATTGACTTGATAATACTGATTCACCCCCCCCTCTCAGTATTATTTCCAACAATTGGTATCAGAGCAGGTCCTTTGGTAGAAGCTTGATCGCTTGAAGGAGATCCGTGGAACAATGGGAAAGAAGCTTAAGAAGAAAGCACCTAAGAAGAAGAAGAAGACATCTCAGAAGAACTATGACAGTGGGAGAATCGATGGGGGATTAGGTATAAGAAGCTCTTCAGATTCAGAATCAGATTCATAATTATTTCAGAATGAAGATGAACTATCAGGTATGAATTTGCTATCCTCTGATGTTCCAGCTATCTATCCATTTGGAAAAGATGGAAGTGATAACGAAACAACTGAATGTGCTCTTATGGGTGAGGAAGAAGGATATCAAATAGAGGCAGAATTTAACAGGCTGATAAACAAAAATAATGAACAAGAAAGACTTCTAAACATAAAGAGTGGTGCCCTCAAAGAAGTTGTTACTAGACAAAAAGATCATCAAAAGTTATGCAAGGAAAAGTATCAAAAGTTGCAGGTTGAAGCAACATCTCTAAGAAATGAAGTCATTGGAAAGAACACAACAATCAAGGAGCTCAGAGATCGATCTAGTTATTATGAAAGTATTGAAGCCACGATCCTCTCACAAAAGGAAGATCTTGAAGAATCAAAGAAGCAGAATGAAGATCTACACCAAGCAATTGAAAAACAAGACAACGAAGTCATCAACTTAAAATCACAGTTGGAATGTGCCTTCAGAGTTCGTCAAATGCAGCAGGATCTGAATGAAGAACAAGAAAAGGAGATACTCAAACTAAGGCAACAAATGGAAGAAGGAAGAAAAGCTGAAGAAGACATGAAGAAGCAATGTCTAGAAAAGGAAGAACAACTTCAGGTTGAGGTAAATATCTTGAAAGGTAAATTAGAAGAAAAGGATAAGCTTTTACGATTTCAAGATAGTTCTAAAGTCTTGGATGATATTCTTAATAGTCAAAGATCTCCTGCTATCAAAACTGGTCTTGGCTTTCATGAATCTGTTGAAGGTGAATCTAGTTCACAAGGTGAGGCAAGGAACTCTAAAGAGAAATATAAAATGATCAACAAGGAGATAAGAGAGATGAAAGGTCAATCTCATCATCAACCAAGGAAAGAAATTCTTCAAAGAAAATATTTTACTCCTCCTATGAATAATGTTGAATGTTATGTATGTCATAATCTTGGACACGTTGCAGCTAGATGTAGAAGAAGAAGGGTTCAAGACCATTATGCAGAAAGATCATCACATTCAAGGTACTTTAATGGATATTACTTTGCTTGCAATATGTATGGTCATAAAGTTGCTGACTGTTACAGGAGGAATATGAAACATGTAAGATGTTATGCATGTAACAAGCTTGGACATATAGCTAAGGAATGCAGGAACAAAGTGTGGGCACCATATCAAAAGGAGAAAATGTCATCATCACGCTTAAAGATATGGAGGAAAAAGGAAGTATAGTCAGAAAAAGGCGGCACAGCACAACGTACAGACATACCAGAATCAGAGGGAGCTGAAAGTACAAAACTTCAGTGTCCTGAATCTCATATGCAAACTCCATAAAGGGAAGTCGCGTATATACGCGAGTTGGATATTGCACAATCACGTATATGATTGTTTGAAGAAAGGCAGTAGGGAAAGTGAAGTTGGAAGTGAATCTATGAAGTATGATCTCTCGAGCACAAGATCAGATCTGGGGATATGACTATTAGAGGCACCTTGGAGGACCATTTAATTGGGTTCTAATCAGAGGTACGCAGACGATTCACTGCGAAAGTGCAGGCGTACGCAGCAGAGCGGAAGTTCCTGTGCGGAGGAACGCAGGTGATACACAGTGAAAGTGCGAGGATACGCAGCGAAGGCACAGTCCCGGTGCGGAGGTACGCGGCGCAATAGAGGTTCAGGTGCGAAAGAACAGTAAAGGTACGCGGCGTGGCAGAAGCCGCAGGTGCGTAGATACGCGGCGTAATAGAGGTTCAGGTGCGGAGGCACAGTAAAAGTACGCGGCGCTACAGAAGCCGCAGGTGCGTAGATACGCGGCGCGATAGCATCTGAGGGTGCGTGGCCACAGTAGTAGTACGCGGTGTGATTGAAGAAACAGTGCGTGGGTACGCGCTGTAGTAGAAGGCTCTCTGCGGGAGTACGCAGAAACACAGAAAGTCAAGTGCGGGGATACGCAGAGGAGTGGAAGGTGAAGTGCGGAGCCACGCAGGCCATATAATGAGAAACTGCGGATCTGTCTTAAGGCATTTATTGGCTGACTTTTCTTGTTGATAAGATCTGACAGATGGCACCAGTTTAGGGGGAGCATATGTTTTTAATGCATTGTTGGCATTATGGTTAATAGTCCTTGGTGATGATGCTTATATAGATAAATGATTCATCTTGCTATGAGTTGTTCACATGGTTCTTGGATCAGATTTGTGGTTGATTCTCTAATGGTGCTTACATGGTAACCTTCATGAGGATAAGGAGAAGCACTTAGCTTGAATTCACATCTTCTTGATGATGAGTCACTCATATGTTGTTGTTGACATATGCATAAATATCATATATTACAGTTATGATGCAGGATTCCTTTCATTCTTGGCACAAATGGATGAGGATTGTTGGCTGGATACAAGGGAGATTATTCAAAGTTGCATTGTTGGAGACATGATGATGATGAGCTCTTACCTATATGATGATAGGTTGTTTCGTACATATGTTGATTGATGCAGATATTCCCAAATGATGATCATGATGGCTATGGTGTTTCTCACATAGAATGTGAAATTCTGTTGATGCGGACATACCTTGATGATTCATGCACTAATTGCTGTTGACAGATACTATGAAGCAGATCATACAATGTTGTTGCTGATGTTTATCATGATCTTATTTAGGTGTTTGGTCTCTGTAAAGGTCATATCAAGACTCATGATGTAATAGTATCTATTGTAGTCATCTCTTCAGGTCATGTAACGACCTATGTTGGTTTCCCCACTATGCCTGGGATGAAGATGTAATATATTTAGTTCCTGATGTATCCCCACTTGGTTGGGTAATGGATGTATGTATTGAGTCTTTTGGTGATAGGAAGGTCATTTATGATATATAGAGTCATGTTCTTCTTGTAGAACATCTTTTTGTAGACCTTGCTTACAATCAGGGGGAGCTTGAACATGAACAACACTATATAGCAGAGCAGATATTTCAGCGTGTTCTCAGAAAGAGCATTATCAGATTGGTGCACCATGGCATATACAAAGGGGGAGCTCATTCATAGACTTCAGCAAATCTGGTTTATAGTCAAGAGGAGCATGTTCTTAGGGGGAGCAAAACCCTTTGCCCTTGATGTCAAAGGGGGAGATTGTTGGCATTATGATGCATGTGTTGTACTTGATGGCAACCCTCTCATAGAAGATCATCTCACTTGTATACATTCAGATGAATCCACAGAAGAGATATCAGATATGACAGAATACATGGATCAGATGACAATTCACAAGTAAGCTTTGCCATCAAGTCCAAAGGGGGAGATTGTTGGCATTATGGCTAAAGTGTTGTCCTTGATGGCAACTCATACAGGTGATGGATCACTGTACAATAGGTCAGTAGCAGAGATTGATGATTAGCTCACAAATAATGAAGAAAACAAGAGGTACGCAGGTACACCGTACAAAAGCTGCGGACCCGCAGGCATGTCATAGATAAAGTGCGTACATACCCGCAGGTACACCATGTAAAAGGTGCGGACCCCAGTTCACTCACTTCAAGGCAGAGAAGCGCGCTCACGTGGGGTTTCTTATGTTTGGCTCGTGGTATTTAGCCCGCCGTTCTTGATTCTATGGTTTTGGCCCGTGGTATAGGATCTAATTTAGCCCTGGTTTGGATCCCTTGTATTGGTTATCTATGGTATTGATCCATGATTTTAGGAAGAGCCTGCCTATATAAAGCAAAGGAGATCATTTGGCTATACATGTGTGAAATTAGAAGATCTTAAGAGAAGCTAGATCTAAAATTCTTGTAATCGGTTTGTGAGAGAGAGTTGAATCAATATCAAGGAGAAACATGAGAATTACAAGTCGGATCTACTAATGGGTTGATATCTCCTCGGCGCATGTTCAGATCTGTAAATCTGACAGTCTAGGTTATTCTTGAAGTCTTGAAATTATCTATACCCTCAGGACTGCAAGTACAGTGAAGGAAAAGTGCGTAGGTACGCAGGCCCAGAAGCGCTGCAGGTGCGCAAGTTCGCAGGCCCAGAATTGCAGAAGGTGCGGAGGGGCGTAGGCATCCCATTGGACACAGAGCGGAGGTGCGCAGGAAGTCCGTGAGACACAGTGCGTGGCTGCGCAGGAAAGCAGTTGGAAATAGTGCGGATGTACGCAGGTGTTCTATGGGTGAAGCTGCGGACTTTTCATGAAATCTATTTAGCTGCCCCTGTTTATTATTGTTGTGTTCTGGGTTTTGAAGTGATGTCTGGTATTATGTTCTGATAACAGCAGTGATTATGATTAGCTTCAGTATTGATAGATGAATGGATCAGGTTCATAATGACTTATCCTTATATGATCTGGTGGACTAGATATGGTTGATAACTCTCATTATATATGTATTGATCTGGTGATTGGGTGATTCAAAAGGTTGTTTGATTATGAGCTTCAATGTTGTTGTTGGGTCTAGTATGAAAATTAGATGAAATGTGGCCTTTCAGATTATGTGTTGTGCTTCAGTGTATCCAGTCTGAAAATTGATGAAACGTGGTACCTGGAGGAGAAAAGATTGTAGGCCAGCACCTACGTACTAGTATCTAAGCTAGTACAAGAGCTAAAGGAAATCTTTGGAGCATTGTAGCAGGTAGCAGCCTGCGTACTAGTAAATGGATCGACTAGTACAAGAGCAAAGGGGGTTGTAGCTCCCGTACTGGTATAAGACTGCACCAGTACAAAATATTGTAAAAGGATTTTCTTATTAAGAAGAAGATTGAGATGACTTGCAGCAGGTGGTTTTCTCCCGCATTGGGTTTCCACCTTATATCATGGTGTTCATGTGTGTGCCTTATGTGTAATGATCTATTCTATGTTACTGCATCTGTTAACTGATAATTTGGTTGATAATGTTCCAATGCACTCATTGAATATCAATTAACTTAATCATAAGAAGTTGTGGAAGTAGAATATATGAATCAGAGTTTGGAAATGAAAAAGTTTTATTGACTTGATAATACTGATTCACCCCCCCCCCTCTCAGTATTATTTCCAACATTTAAACCCTCTTAATACTTTCTAAATCCATGTTTAAGATGGATACACACACTCACAACACAGGAGGTGTAATTTTTCATTTTTTAAATCACATTTTTCAATCTATAGATGGATACAATACCTTCACAGTTTAAATTTCCAATTCCAACAAATCTTTGTTAGATTTTCCACAAAATTGACCCAAAAGTATACCTGAAAAACCTAAAATAGTAAGATTACTTGAAATATTTTAACTATAAGAATTTACTTTTTTAAATCACTTTAAATAATATATACATATGTGGATAATTTACACTGGAATATTTTACTTAATATGGCATTGAAATTATTTTACCTATAAACTAAATTGTTCATATTAAAATGTTTTTTATTATTAATATATTTTTAAATACACGTCATTATTACCAATCTTGTATAGTCAGATATTTTATTTATGATTCATATTGGATATTGTTATTATTAATAATATTTTTTCAATGTCAAATATCAAATTTATGTAAGAATTGAATGAATTACACATTTTTCTTATTAACATGTAACTTAATTATTTTAATTTTAATTACTTGTTCATTTTGAGCGTTGAAATATTTTCCTATGACCAACATTAATATAGACACATACTGTGTGTGTGATTTTGAAATATGGCTATTATGTTTACATTGAAATATTTATAAGGAAAATATAGTATTGTCTATTTTAATTACTTTATCTCTTCAAAATTGATATGAAATCATGTTTTTTTCTTCCCCGAAGAAAAAATATTAATTTTATTCAAGGAATAATATTGCATTTTGCATATGCTAAAAAAAATTAATCATGCCAACCAAAGGTTGGAACCCAAAAAGGAAAATCAAAATAAGCATATTATGTCTAAGTGTAATAAAGAAACACTTAGCCCACCCCTTTCTACCTTTCTTCTTCTCAAATTTTCGCTAGACTCCTTATGAGGGAGAAACATTTACAATTGCTAAATGAATTTCATCCACCTTCAAAGAGACTTGTTTTTTCTAAATCTAAACTCTTAGAGACATGGGACCATTTCACTCTACTCACCTCTAGTTGAGGGGGTGCTTCCACCACCTGTTACACTACAATATCTTCTTTTTTCAACATTTCTTTGGCTTTGGACCATTATTCCCAGATGCTCTTCCCCTCCATTTTATGGTTGGCCTTGTTGTTCCTAAACCTCCACATTCATATGATTCTCCATAATTTCCTCCTCCTCTTATGAGAGGTGCAGATCTAGAACCTGCCATCCTTTTGGATTTTTGGGATGCCACTTTTTCCTATTTGGAGCTATCTTTTCTTGTGGATAGGTGTTTTGTAAATGTCAATTTTGGAAACAAATGCAACACCTGAAAGTTGCATTCTCAAAATATATTGGCTGGGTCCAATGAAATATATTGTGAATTAAGTGGATATGATTAGGTAAGCCTTTGCTAACGTCTACCTCTACACATATTTTGGAAAAGGTGAAAATTCCTTTGTCAGCTCTTTCTAGATTTGTCTCTATGGATTTTCCCAATGTAACACCCTCCTCCCACATCTACCCAAGCAACCGATAAACTAGGGTAAATATGCGACGAGAGGCCACTATGATATGATTCGACCTCCTAAGTCTCTTTAAGGAAGTGGAACCGACGAAAGCACACCATACAAACATTCAACTTCAGCATTAGGATCCTCAGGAACCAACCCATCCTTTTTGCCAACCAACCTCTGGGTCCCACTTAGATTTTGGACCACTTCACCCCCAGATGCTCCCATTTTATAGGCGTCTCAGCATCCAGGAGGATCTCGCCTCTCTCATGATAAGGCATGTCAGTTTTCAAGGACTATTTTGCTCAATTTTGTGCTATCATCCTCGATAGTTGAGCCACTTTTTTAGGCCCCGAGCCCAGGTCATTGCCCATAATTGAATCGCACCTTTAGAATAGTAAGATAACAAGTGAATGGCAGTATAAATTCAATTACTTGCATAATACCTTGATTAGACCTCTACTAGCCATGACAAGCATTTCATCAAACATATCACAAATATGTAATCTACAGGTGTAAATAACATATCTGAGCATAGGGGTCTCATACTTAATTGAGAATCACTAAGAAGCATTGATTCCTCAACACATTGGCTGCCATTTCACCCATGAGGCCATAGATACATTGTCCATTCATTTACAAGTAAAAACATGATGAGATCCATACATAACTACTGTCATAAAACATATACATAACCAACATAATAGCAACAGAAATACCAATGAAATAACATCCATATAAACCACAGATAACCAGTATAATACTAATATAAATACAAGGAGAAATAACCTCATATTGATGATGCAAAATCCAAACCCGGGATGGTACTACCATATTCCACCTGATCGTAGAAAGGTTGATCCAAATCTCTCTTCAGTCATTCATCCTCGTGCCATATTTCAAAAATGAATGTGGGATCTCATACACACATCAATCCAAAACCATCCAGGGCTTCCAGAGACCATCCACCTCAACCCCTCAAACAGTGATTCCACCTCACGGTCGAACATGAAAAAACCATCATCAGATTTTTCTTTATCCAAGCCTTCTAGGGCTCCAGAGCATCTGTCCAACCAAGGCAACCAGGACTAGTAACTCAACCCACAACCTTTTCAGTGCTTCCAGGACCGGTAAATCAACCCAAGTTATTACAGGGCTTCTAGAGAATTTTTCCAACTAGGGATTCCAGGACTAGTAACTCAACCCAAGCTAAGATAGCATGAGAACCAACCAAAACAAAACAAGGAAAATAAATCCACAATCTTCATGGTTATCCAGAAAATGGAAAGGCTAGGAAATCCACTGTCAATCTAGGCCATCCTCCATGCCAATGATAGATCATAACCAACAAACCACATGCATATGCCATGCATGCCAAAACCAGTGAGGAAAAAATACATGCATCTAAGCACCTGCAATAAAAACCCATTGTATCTGTTGATCCTGATGTCCTCTTGTGATTTCCTACTCTTCCTTTTCCTTGTTGATCCAAAAATCCAAGTATGCCACACTCTCCAAGAGTGCTCCAATAAAAATCTAAGTATCCAAGAGTATGAGAGATGGAGTATAATGAGAGAGCTCCAAAACTGAACTGGTAAAAGGTTATCAATTGATCCTCATAAGCCTCTTTATGAATGAGGCCTCTATTTTCTTCATTTTTCATTATTTTCCTTCATTTTCCTCCACACATGCAACCTATGACCTTTCACCTGCATTTTCTCCTAATTTTCGTTATTTTCATAAATAAATGTGCGAAAAATTCCATTTTTCCTTTCCAAAGCCTTAGCCATTGCCTTTTCCACTTTCCTTAGCCATTAATACCCAAATTAACACCCACACTAAGATGTCTTGCCCAACATTCAAGTTTAGAATAAGTGTCTCATCAACCATGGTTATTATTTTTCCTTTATTAACTTTTATTACATGGAATTTTCACCAAGGCTGTTACAGAACCCTCCCCCTTGGGGGCCCACCATCCTTAGTGTTCAACAACACCTATAACCATAATACTGTTATAACCAAAATATATTTCCGATGGGGCTTTATAACTTAGCTCGATGTAGTTTTTACAATGATTAACCTGCTGAGAATCAAACCAACATTAAAACATAAAAAACATAACATCATAATGACATAACACACGTACCGCTTATTGGAGCTTTATAACATATCTCATGGTGGTATTTACATCCATATACATAGGTACATATATCAAAATCACCAAAACATGTACCAAAACATATACCAAAGACATATACCAAAACACCATACAAAAGTTGCTTTACCTCAACCAGCAAACAATTAAGGATACATAGTCCACATATGACCCGCCATCTCCCATGTAGCTTCATCGGGACCAAAGTACTTCCATTTCACTTTAACCTACTCGATTGCTCGGTTTCAGAGCATGAGCACTTTTTTCTTCAATATACACTAAGGCTTCGACTAGAATTCTCCATATGGTTCCACCTACAATACAGTCCAATAAATCACATGATCAACATCTCTAACATACTTCTTAAGTAATGAAAAATGGAAAACATCATGGAATTTCACTCTCAGAGGTAGTGCAAGTTGATAGGCTACTAGCCCAATCCTCTCAATAATGATGAAGGGTCCACAAAACTATGGTTACATCTTGGCACATGATCCAATCCGTCAGGAGATCTTCTTTGGTTTGATGCACAAGTACACCTTATACCCAACCTAGAACTCCTTGAACAACATGTTCTGATCTACATAACTCTTCTTCCTATCCTATGTTGCATTTACATTCTTCTTGATTACCTGCATTTCTTGTTCCATGTCTGCTAACATGTCCGGTCCAATCATCACCCTATTAACTGGATCACTCCAATTGATGGGAGTATTTCAATTCCATCCATACAATGCCTCAAATAGACTCATCCTCAAAGATTCTCGATACCCATTATTGTAAGCAACCTCTACCAATGGAAGGTACTCTTCCCACTTTCTTTGTTGATCCAATATCTTGTTGACCCTCTCTGTCTATCCATATGTATATGGATGATAAGTTGTACTAAAGGCCAAAGTTGTGCCCAAACCTACAAATAACTCCTTCCAAAACTTGTAAGTGAACTTCACATCCCTGTCTGACACAATCTTATTCAGGACACCATGCAATATGACCACATCTCTGATGAATAACTGTGATACATCGTTAGCTGAGAATATAGACTTCACTAGAATGAAATGTGAAACCTTTGTCAGCCTGTCCACAATGACCATGATGGAATCATGTTGCCTCACTATCCTCGACAAACCTGTGATGAAGTCCATGGAAATGGCTTCACATTTCCACTATGGAATATAAATCGGCTATATCAGTCCACCTGGGTGCTTACACTATGCCTTCACACGCTGAATATTAAAACACCTAGCCACAAACTCTGCTATATCCTTCTTCAGATTCATCCAATAATAAAATCTCTTCATTGTTTTCAGTGTCTTATGATAACATGGGTGACCTAAATATGGTTTCACACGAAACTCTATCAAGATCACCTTATTGAGCTCACTGTTGTCTGGCACATATATCTTGTCTCTAAATCTAACCAATCCATTTGCTGTAAGTCAATAGTCCACATCCTATGCACTTGCACGTGTACCTATACTACTACTTGTACATGTACTACTACCTGTACCTGTACTACTACCTATACATGTACTTGTACTACTACCTGTACCTGTACTACTACCTATACATGTACTTGTACTACTACCTGTACCTATACCTATACCATCACATGACCTGTACTATGTTGCAACTTGTGCATAATCTCCATGTACTGACATCGTGCTAACCTGCCTAGAAGATCCTATCCTGTAAGTATGTCCCATAGGAGATCATAGTTTCTAAGTGATTTACCTGTATTCGTCTACTAAGAGCATCTACCACTTTGTTCTCTTTACCTTTGATATACCTTATCTCAAAATTGAACTCACTGATCATAGCCAACCACCGAGACTGCCTTCCATTGAAATTTGGTTGGTCAAATAGATACCGCAACCCACTGTGATCACTCATCAACACAAATATCCTCCCTAGAGGATAGTTCCTCCACATATTCAATGCATGTATAATCGCTGCCAACTCAAGATCATGTGTGGGGTAGTTATGCTCGTGCTCATTCATTTTTTGTGACTCATAGCATACCACCTTTCCATCTTATATAAGGACTCCACCAAGTCCTTTCTTGCAAGAATCTATGCATACTACAAACTCTTTGTTCGGATCTGCAATATTTAACACTTGTGCAAGTGTCAACAACTTCTTAAGTTGCTCAAAACTGGCCTCACACTCCTCTATCCACTCAAACTTCTTACCTTTCCTCTGCAATGATGTAATAGGATAAGCAATCTATGAGAAGTTCCTGATGAACCTTCTGTAATACCCTATCAACCCCATGAAAGATCTCATCTCATATAGATCCTTAGGAGATACCCACTCCATGATGGACCTTATCTTTTCTGGATCTATTGCAATGCCTTCCTTGGAGACAACATGCCCCAGCTAATGTACCTCAGTCTAAAAGAAACTACACTTGTTGAGCTTAGCATACAACTAATGCTCTCTCAACAACCTCAACAATGCTACTAAATGTTTGACATGCTCTTCCTTATTTTTAAAATATACCAATATGTCATCAATGAATATAATAACAAACTTATCCAAATGCATATGCAACATGCTATTCATCAAGCACATAAATGTAGCTAGAGAATTAGTCAAACCAAATGGAACTACAACAAACTCATAATTCCCATACCTACTTCGAAAAGTTGTCTTGTAAATTTCATCCTCTTTGATGTGTACCTGGTGGTATCTGAATCTCAGATCAATCTTCGAGAACATTGTTTCTCCATTCAACTGATCGAACAAGTCATCAATCCTTGGTAATGGATACATGTTCTTGATGGTCACTTTATTCAATTGCCTATAGTCAATGCATAATCTGAGAGTACCATCTTTCTTCTTCACAAAAAATACTGGTAAGCCCCATGGTGATACACTTGTCCTAATATATCCCTTGTCCAACATTTCCTTCAACTATAGCTTCAACTCCACCAACTTAGGTGTACTCATCCTGTAAGGTGATTTTGACACTGAAGCTTCCCCTCGCACTAACTCAATAGAAAACTCAACCTCCCTATGGGGTGGAAACTTTGAAATATCTTCAGAAAATACATCTTGAAACTTCTGTGCAACTGGGTACCTACTCAAAACATATGCATCCTCAACTTCCTTACCCTTGTCACTATAAATTTTCATTATGAATAACATAAACCCTTTTCTTCGACTGCACTTTTCCTACATACTTGTCACCATCCTAACTGATGTGGCTTTCTTATTTCCCTGTAAAACTCTTGGTTCCCTATTATCATCCAAGCACTCAATGGCCTTGTCATAACAATCCACGCTGGTTCTATGAAGGTACAACCAATCCATGCCCAACAACATATTGTACGATCCGAACGCTAATACATTCAAATGTGTTGTGGTAGGCATACCATTAAAATCAAATGCACAAGCTCTTACCCAATGATGGACCCTATTCTTTGTACCTATAGCCAACTGTACTAACCAAGATTCTGCATGAAATTCCTTGATCAAACCACACTTATCCACCAAGTCAGGACTAACATATCTATAATTATATCCATGGTCAATCAAAATATAAATAACTTGATCATAAATCTTACCATGCATCTCAATGATAGATTCCTGATGGTGTGCTTGTTTGTTATCCAATGCTTCATAGATACGAGGAACGCTTTGACCAACATACCCAATAGTATACGTGCCCTGTGCACTATATCTATGAGGCCTACCACCCTGATTCTGTGGAAAATATCTCTTGCAATGATCTTTGCCACAATTCCAACACTCTATAGGCTTCCATCATGCAACCTTGTTATGTTCCTCAGATAGAAATCCATTTCCTCTATCTAATGCATTGAAATTCTTAGATGGAATTCCATTCTCTTTATTACCTACACCCTGAGACCTTACGTGCTTGTTATCCCATTTTCCTTTTTTCTTTGCATTACCTTTCGAGTCTGATTTAGTCTCATATATGTGCTTCAATTTATCATAGAAATTCTTCAGCTTTCGGATAGCCTCCTCCAATGATCTAGGCTCATCGAACTCAATCCTATCTTTGAATGCCATTGGTAACCCACTAGTGAACCTCTGAACTTTAGCCTTCTACTCCTTGAGGTAAGGCATTGCAACCACCCTCCTCCCACATCTACCCAAGTAACTATCCAACCGGGGTAAACATGTGATGAGAGCGGTCACTATGATATGATTCAACTTCCTTGGTGACCTTAAGAAAATGGAATTGATTAAACACACCAACCATACCTTCCACATCAACAACAACACCCCCAAGAGACATCTCAACCACTCAGACATGCTACCCCTGGATCCCACTGATCTTTTAGACCTCCTGACCTCATGACACTCTCATGCTATGGGCATGCCAACGTCCAGGGACTTATGGACACTCTCACATGTCTGTAAACCAGCGTCCAGGGAATTTTCCCAGCATACCTGTTCCAACGTCTATGAATTTCAAGACACTTTTATAGCATGGAATTCCGGCCACTGCTCAGAACATGTTGTAACCTTTAGATCCTTCAAGGACATGATGACAAGACTAATAAATCAAAAATCAACGTTAGGACTAGGCCTGACCATCCCCAATCGAGACTAGAATTCTGTCAAACACTTGGCATCAATGAAACCTATAGGTCTAAGATACAAGACATACCATGAATGACTGAAAAATCTTATGAAACATGACAAGAAGGATCACCACCTTCTCCCTTGACTAGTTATAACATCAATTAGGTCTTGCATCCATCATTTTAACAATTAGAAGTAAATACATGAAATAACCATGAGATGAACCAGTCAATTAACCATGCTTATAACTAGCATTAAACCATGAAAATAACAGATATATAAATCCCATTAGATCCACATATAAAAAAGTACAAAAGAAAGAGAACTTAACTTTCATTAATCATATGAAAAACAACCAGGTTTGAGACTTCCAGTTACCACCCGACCGTAGACATGGATGCACCAAATCTTTCTTTCAGCCAATCACCTGTTGGAAATAATACTGAGAGGGGGGGGGGTGAATCAGTATTATTAAGTCAATAATCTTTCTTTTCACAATTAGATTTGTATATGCTACTTCAGTTAATGAAACTTGCGTATATACACAACTGTAGTTAAAGAAACTCGTGTATATCTTGCATATTTATAATTTAGTTAATTCATTAGATGTTGATCTTTATTTTCACAATCAGATTTGTATATGCTACTTTAGTTAATGAAACTTGCGTATATACACAACTTTAGTTAAAGAAATTTGCGTATATCCTGCAGACTTATAATTTAGTTAATTCATCAGATGTTGATTTTTAATCTGTGCATCAAAACCAGATAATAGTAACCAGGTACAGTAAAAATAGAGCAGACAATCACACACAAGAACACAAGATATAAGGTGGAAACCTAATGTGGGTGAAAACCACCTGTCGCAATTTGTCTCTATCTTCTTTTAATAAGAAAATTCTTTTTACAATATTTTTATACTGGTGCAGTCTTATACCAGTACACAGGCTTCTACCTGTAGAAGGCTACAACCTCTTCTCGTTCTCCAGCTTCTCCTGGAAGGGATCTACAACCCCCTTTTCTCTTGTACTAGTTGATGTACTAGTATGTAGGTGCTGACCTATAAACGGCTACAGCCTTCTCTTTCCTTCCATGGACCACGTTTCATAAATTTTCAGACCGGATCATCATCAATCAAACATCAAATATATCTGCATCAACCAATCTCCTTTGCACCAACCAAAACTGAATCAAACAATCACTTTTCTGAATGCTATAACCAGAACACAGTAATAGTAACAGTAAGCAAAACGCAAGCTAGAACCCATAACACTGCAACAACAAACAGAAGTAGCTAAAACATATTTTATGAGGTGTACGCTACTTCAATGTTTCAAACCTGCATGCATATGCAGTTTTCTCAAGACAAACCTGCGTATAAACTGTTTTGAAATGCCTAACCAGCGTGTATATGCACCCTTGCTATAATGAACCTGCGTACAGATTTGTAAAAGATGATTTAACCTTTACAACTATTCAGACATCAGTTATACCCAGATCATCAGATTTACAGATTATGGCATGCGCCAATTATTCAGATAAAAGATAAAAACCACATAAAGATACTTCTCTTCAAGCATTAAGTTATTGACCCATAAATAGAACTTATCCTTCCTCAAGCGCTCAGGTTCTTCCTTGATTCAGATCCAACTATGCACCATAACCCAATGACTAGTATTCTAGATCTTTCTCTTCATTATATATTCAATACTTGAGTGCCTTTGCCTAATGATCTCCTCCTCCTTTTATAGTCTTAGGCCTTACTCAATACCATGGTCCAAAACCACTTAGAACTAATACCTTGGACCAAACACTTGGGGTCAACACGCCAGACAAGATACCTTGGACCAATACCATGGGTCAAAATACCAAGGGCCAAATACCACAGACCAAAACCAAGTTTTCCAACATGTACGCGCTTTTCCTTGCATGAGAGTGCATGTATATGCATATGCGTCTTTTGGTCTGCTAACCCACGTGTATATGTGGTTTGGTCAAGGGGAACCTGCGTATATCTCTTTTTCCTTCATTTTGTGAGCTTGAACTGTGATATGTCATCTGAGTGAGTTTCCATCAAGGACAACACCTGTGTCATAGCGCTAAACCTGTGTCATAATGCCAACAATCTCCCCCTTTGTACTTGATGGCAACCCAAAGTCATTCTCCCCCTTTGTCATCAACGGCAAAGGGTTATGCTCCCCCTAAGTACATGTTGAATTCTTTGATATGCTAAAGTGTGCTGTTCATGCTCCCGCTGACTATAAGCAAGGTCTACAAAAAGATGTTCTACAAGAAGAACATGATTCTATACATCATAAATGACCTTCCTATCACCAAAGATTCATACATACATCCATCTCCCAACCAAGTGGGAATATACTAAGATTGACTCATCCACCCAACCAAGTGGGGATATACCAAAAGTTTAGACATGATAAAAAAAGAACATTACATCATCCATCCCAGGCATAGTGGGGAAACAAAATAGGTCGTTACATGACCTTGATAATAAAAGATATACATGACATAGAGACAAAATATCTAAAACAAGACTATGATAGTCATCAACAACCATCATCAGCAGCATCTATCAATCACCATCCAGACCAGCAACCATGATCTCCCTCTGCACCTGTTCCACCTGAAACAAAAACAACTGTGAAATTGTACCAAGATCTTCTAAGATAATGCCAACAATGCATTATTAGAAGTATATGCTCCCCCTGAACCTATGCCAGATGATCTCTGTCAGACCCATATCAGAATCTTTTCATCCTGAGTCTGGCCCACTATTTTTCTTCAAACCAACATATACGTGACTGTATCCACAGAAACCGGCGTATGTACACGGATACGCTTCATGAAACTCACGTACAACAACTTTTCTCTGAAACAGATAAGTGTCAACAACAAGATGATGCATCAACTACTCCCAGCTTCTGTCTGAGGTATTCAAATGTCTCCCTGGGTATTGGTTTGGTGAATATATGAGTGACCTGTTCCTTGGAGGGAACATACTCCAATTTGACCTTTTGTTCAACCACTTGTTCCTGGAGAAACTGATATTTGATAGATATGTGCTTGGTCTTGGAGTGCGTGACTAGATTCTTTGAAAGACTGATTGCACTTGTATTATCACATAGAATGGAGATGGGTGGAGTACATGTGATCTGAATGTCTTGCAATGTTTGCATCATCCAACGGAGTTGTGTGTAGCAAGATGCATCAACCACATATTCTACTTTAGCTATGGATAATGCAATTGAACTTTGTTTCTTGCTGAACCAAGACACTAATTTGGAACCCATAAAGAATGCACCACCACTGGAGATTTTTCTGTCATCCACGCTTCCTGCCCAATTTGCATCTGTATATGCATGAAGTGTAAGATCTGTATCTCTAGGATACCATAAACCAAAGTTTTGTGTTCCTTGAAGATATTTGAAAATCCTTTCGACTGCCTGAAGGTGTCTTTGGATTTGCTTGGAATCTTCCAATTATTCCCACTTCATGCAAGATGTCTGGTCGGGTACCTGTTAGATAGAGCAGACTACCAATCATGGATCTGTAGGTTGGTTGATGTACTGCTGTTGATTCATCATTTGCGTTGAGGCTACATCTTGTTACCATAGGGTACATACTGGTTTAGAATCTTCCATGCCATATTTCTTCAAGATCTGCTTGAGGTACTTGGTTTGTGATATAAAAATGCCATCTTTATTTTGTTGAACTTGTAAACCAGGAAAGTATGTGAGCTCACCAAGCAGGGACATTTCAAATTCTTTCTACATTACCAATGCAAAGTTTTGACTCATGGCTTCTTCAATGCTACCAAAAATGATGTCATCAACATACACAACAAGTATTAGCAATTTATCATTGTCAATTTCTATATATAGATTGCTATCAGCTGATCCTTTTGAAAAAACTTATTGATGAAGGCATTTGTCAAGATGATAATACCAGGCCCTTGGAGCTTGTTTTAGACCATAAAGAGCCTTTCTGAGTTTGCATACAAGTTTTGGATCATTTCCAAGGATGAATCCATTTGGTTGCTCAATATATGCTTCTTCTTCTAGGTCTCCATTAAGAAAGGCAGATTTCACATCCATTTGATATACTTTGAACTTCTGAAAGCTAGAAAGAGAAAGGAACATTCTTATGGCTTCAAGTCTAGCAACAGGTGCAAAAGTTTCTTCAAAGTCTATACCTTCTTGTTGAGCATACCCTTTACAAACAAGTCTAGCCTTGTTTCTAATAACTTCTCCATTTTCATTTAGCTTGTTTTTGAATATCCATTTGGTTGCTATGACATTCTTATCATTAGGTCTAGGAACCAATTCCCAAGTATTATTCTTTTCAATCTGCTCAAGTTCTTCATTCATGGCCTTGACCCAACATTCATCTTTGCATGCTTCATTTACATTTTGTGGTTTGACGGAGGAAAGAAATGCTAGATAGCTTGAAGCTTCTGTAATAGTTCTTCTTGTCTGCACACCTGCCTCTTTTTGCCCCAAAATTTGAGTCTCTGGATGATTCTTTTGAACATACCTGGATGGAGTCTCTTCTTCTACCCTTATCTATTCTTCTGGTGCCTCATTGGTTTCTTCTTCATCGGAATTAGTCTGATTTGATGTGGAAGGATAGTCCTCATCTTCTTCATAATCTTTGGTTTTTACTTGCTTTGGATTTTTGCCTGCTTCATCAACCACAACATGAATACTTTCAACAATTTTCCCAAGTCTTTTATTATAACACTTATATCCTTTACTTCGGGAAGAGTAACCAAGGAGAATGCCTTCATCTGCTCTAGGTTCAAACTTGCCAAGTTTTTCATCAGTCCTTTTGATGTAACATTTGCTTCCAAAAACTTCGAAATATTTTACAGTAGGAGTCTTACCATACCACAGTTCATGAGGAGTTTGAGTGTTGTTTACCCGGACATTTGTTTTGTTGAGAATAGTGACAACAGCAAATGAAGCTTCACCCCAGAAGGTTGCAAGAGTTCCAGACTCATCTAGCATAGTACGAGCCATTTTTTGAATAGTTATGTTCATCCTTTCTACCATTCCATTTTGCTGAGGAGTCCTTGCAGTGGAGAATTGCCTTGTTATTCCATGTTCTTCACAAAATTCAAAGAATTCATCCGAGGTAAATTCCCCTCCTCAATCAGACCTGAGGCATTTGATTTTGCGATATGATTCATTTTCAACCAAAGCTTTGAAGGCTTTGAACTTTTCGAAAGCTTCGTCTTTATGCTTTAGAAGTCCTATCCAACACATTCTAGAAAAGTCGTCAATGAACAATATAAAGTATTATTCTCCATGAGGTGACTTTTTCCTAGATGGACCACATAAATCAGTGTGACCAAGTTCAAGAGGCTTACTAGCTGATCCTTCCTTCTCAGGGAAATGTGCTCTGGTTTGCTTACCAAATTGACATGATTTGCATATTGTATTTTATGGAATGATAATATATGGAAGATCACGAATAGCCTTGTATCTGCATGCTTTTCTTATTTAAGGGAAGCTTAGATGCCCCAATCTTTTGTGCCATAGCCAGTGTTCATCATTTTTTCTTAGGCAGCACTATTTTTGTCCCCCCTTGAGTATGTACAGTTTGTTTGGAGTTCTTACACCTTTGATCACTGTTTCTCCTGTATCAAGCTCACAAACAATACATCCATTTGATCAAAATACTACCTCATTTCCTTGATCACACATTTGACTGACACTCAATAGATTATGCTTTAGACCATCTACATACATAACATTTCCAACTTTAACTTTTTCTTTTAAGAGAACGGAGCCTTTACCTTTTATGACTGCAGGAGTGTCATTACCAAATGAGACCTTCTTTTCCTTTTCTAAGGCATTATATGACTGAAGTTTTTCTTTATCACCTGTCATGTGTTTCGAGCATCCACTGTCGATGTACCACTGATTTTCTTGTCCTTATGCATATGAGGCTATACCACATCTTTTTGTTTGCGATTATTTTTTTCTCCATGTTTTGGGACCCAATGAAGCTTGCTCCTTCTATGATGTTTGCCGAAAATTACTCCTGCATTTAGAATCTTCATGACCGAAGTTGTTACAGATAGAGCATTATATTTCATTTTCAAGAGCAGAAAAGTTATTGTAGGTCCTTTTCATGATCCTAGTCACATTCCTTTGATTTTGTGCTTCTCTAGTAATGATGGTCTTGTAAGAAACACATTGAGTAGCTTTGTGTCCAAAGTTATGACATGAAAAACCTTGGCCATTAAAGAAATTCCTTCAATTATCGAATCTACTGACCTGATGATTTCCATTGATATTCATTCTTGAAGCAAATTGAGAATGATTTACCTGAGGTAGGTTGTAGCTTTTGTTCATCCTTGAAGTAGATTGAACCCGATTCACCTGGTGATCTTCTTTATGCCTTTGCTGACGATTGTCAACCTGTTCACTTCTCCTTGCTGCATCAAGATAGATTTTGGAGGTTGATGGCTTCTATGCTTGAGATGCTTCTTCTGTATATCCAAGACCTATCTTTATCAGAGGAGAATGCTGCACTTTGATAATTTCATCTAAAGTTTCTGATCCTTTAGAAAATCTAAGATTGAGAGCTTTTGTTTTCTCAATATTTTTTCCTAGACCCACAATTTCACATTCTAACTTTTCATTTTGTTTTTCCCTTTCAGCAAGTTGGAATGTTAGAGTATCTATAATCATACTCTTTTCTTCTAAATAGATTTTAAGTTTAGAAATTTATTCATATAGACCATCTTCATCTAAAGCCTCCAAGAAATCATCATCTTCAAAAGCCATCAAAAGTCTATAATCAGTACCATGTTCATCTTCATCACTATTTGATAAACCATTGCTATCTTCATGTGTATAGTATCTCTTCTTACTTACATTCTGTTTTCTATTCCACTTTGTCGGTTCCTTACCTTTATCCAGCTTATCTTTATGAGGACATTTGGCTACATAATGACCGATTCTTCCACAAGCAAAGCATTTGAAAAGTAATTTACCTCTGAATCTTCCAGAACCCCGTTGAAGGTTCTTGACAAAGTTTGCTTCTTCCTCTCCTTCTGAATTGTGTCCCGATTCATTGAGCTCTTCTCTTCCCGAAGCCTTGAATGCAGCTTCTCTCATATCTTATGGACCCCCTTTCCTAATTTCGAAAGTAGTTAGGATTCCGTGCAGCTGCGTCATAGTAATACTCTGAATATTCTACTTTTCTTCTATGGCAGAAACTTTTGATTCAAACTTAGAAGACAAAGATCTCAAAACCTTTTCAACTACAGTAACTTATTTTATCTCTTCACCCAAGTTTTTCATGTGATTAACAATCCCATCTATACGTAAGAAGTAATTAGATATACTTTCATCATTGTGCATTTTGAGAGTTTCATATTGAATTATGAGATTGTAGTTTTACACGTTTTACTTGGTCGTCTCCTTCATAGCTTAGAACGATCTTGTCTCATATTTCTTTGGTGGTTTTGAGCTACATAACCTTGACAAATTTTGATTCCCAATAATGTATTGACAGCCTTGGCATTTGTTTCATATTACTTTTTACCTGTAGTATCTGTAGGAATTGCTGATGGAAATGTGTATCCTCCTTCCACGATTTCCCAAACATCTGTTCCAAGAGATTGAAGATAGGTTGTGGTTCTTACCTTCCCATAGACAAAGTTGCTCCCATCGAAGATTGGTGGTCTAATGGATCCTTCTCTTTCGTAGGTACTCATGATGATAGATCTTCCTTCAAGCGATCAAGCTTCTTCTGAAGGACCTGCTCTGATACCAATTGTTGGAAATAATACTGAGAGGGGGGGAGGGGGTGAATCAGTATTAGTAAGTCAATAATCTTTCTTTTCACAATCAGATTTGTATACGCCACTTTAGTTAATGAAACTTGCGTATATACACAACTGTAGTTAAAGAAACTCGCGTATATCCTACAGACTTATAATTTAGTTAATTCATCAGATGTTGATATTTAATCTGTGCATCAAAACCATATAACAGTAACCAGGTACAGTAAAAATAGAGTAGACAATCACATTCAAGAACACAAGATATCAGGTGAAAACCTAATGTGGGTGAAAACCACCTGTTGCAATTTGTCTCTATCTTATTTTAATAAGAAACTTCTTTTTACAATATTTCTATACTGGTGTAGTCTTATACCAGTACGCAGGCTTCTACCTGCAGAAGGCTACAACCTTCTCTCGTTCTCCAGCTTCTCCTGGAAGGGAGCTACAACCCCCATTTCTCTTGTACTAGCTGATGTACTAGTACGTAGGTGCTGACCTACAGAAGGTTACAACCTTCTCCATGGACCACGTTTCATAAATTTTTAGACTAGATCCATGATCAATCAAACATCAAATATATCTGCAACAACCAATCTCCTTTTCACCAACCAAAATTGAATCAAACAATCACTTTTCTGAATGTTGTAACCAGAACCCAAGCTAGAACCCAAAAAACTGCAACAGCAAACAAAAGTAGCTAAAACATATTTTATTAGGTGTACGCTACTTCAATGTTTCGAACCTGCATGCATACACACTTTTCTCAAGACAAACCTCCGTATACGTTGTTTTGAAATGCCTAACTAGTGTGTATACGCGCCCTTGCTGTATTGAACCTGCGTACAGATCTGCAAAATATGATTTAACCTTTACAACTATTTAGACATTAGTTATACCCAGATCATCAGATTTACAGATTACGACATGCGCCAATTATTTAGATAAAAGATCAAAACCACATAAAGATACTTCTCTTCAAGCATTAAGTTCTTGACCCATTAATAGAACTTATCCTTCCTCAAGCACTCAGGTTCTTCCTTGATTCAGATCCAGCTATGCACCATAACCCAATGACCAGTATTCTAGATCTTGCTCTTCAATAGGTATTCAATACTTGAGTGCCTTTGCATAATGATTTCCTCCTCATTTTATAGTCTTAGGCCTTACTCAATACCATGGTCCAAAACCATTTAGAACCAATACCTTGGAACAAATACCTACGGTCAACACGTCGGACAAGATACCTTGGTCCAATACCATGGGTAAAAATACCAGGGGCCAAATACCACAGACGAAAACCAAGTTTTCCAACATGTATGCGCTTTTCCTTGCATGAAAGTATGTGTATACGCATATGTTTCTTTTGGTCTACTAACCTGCATGTATACGCAGTTTGGTCAAGGGGAACTTGTGTATATCTCTTTTTCCTTCATTTTGTGAGCGTGAATTGTGATATGTCATCTGAGTGAGTTTTTATCAAGGACAACACCTGTGTCATAGCGTCAAACCTGTGTCATACTGCCAACATCACCCACATGCAGTATTCCAAGAATGAATGTGGGATGTCATGGATAAACTAATCAAAAAACAAGCAAGGGAATCCAGAGGTTAAACCACCTCCACCCTCACCAAATCGTGATCACACCAAAACTAGTGCTCCAATCACAACCGAATCGAACTTGGAATGCCATCCAGAATCCATCACTATCCTTCAGGTATTCTCTATCTCCTTATCTCTCAGGCTTTGCCGCAATCCAATCCTGGATCACTAGGCCCTAAACCAAGACCAACCTCTCAAGCTTTACCATAATCCAAACCTAGATAACTAGGACCTAAATCGAGACTCCTCCCTCAGGTTTTACCGTGTATCCCGCAAAAACTAGTCAAGGGATTCCTAGGCCTTTGGGAATGAACCTTGAGACCACCTCTGCCCCAGTTTCCGAAATCCATCTAGCAAACCAAATCTCAAAATTGAGATAAACATCCCAACACACCATGGAATACGGAAAAAGGCAAGGCTAGGTTTAAAACCACTGTCATAACCCAACAAAACCATTCTACCAACAAATAGATAACCATACACCAACATGTAAAGCCATGCATGTCAAAACTAGCTAGGAAATCACACATGCAATATGCTACCTGCAAGAAAACCTGCTAAAGCTACCTGATCTTACTCTTATTCCTTGATCCTTTCTTTCCTTCCTTTCTGTTTACTGACTTTTCCTTCCTTGATCCAAAGCTAGAGTGCTCCAAGAAAACTCTAAGTGACCAAGAGTGTGAGAGAATGAGAGAATAATGAGAGAGATCCAAAACATGAACTAACAAAAGGTTACCCACTGATCTTCAAAAACCTTTTTATTAATGAGGCCTCTATTTTCTTCATTTTCCATTATTTTCTTTCATTTTCCTCCTCGCATGCAACATGTGACCTTTCACCTTACTTTTCTCCTAATTTCCATTATTTTCATAAATAAATGTGCCAAAAATGCCTTTTTTTCCTTTTAATGCCTTTTCCTTATCCTTTTCCATTTTCCTTCGCCATAAACACATCAAGTGATGCCCAATAGGATAGATTCTCCCAACATTTAGCTTGGAATACATGTCCCTTAACGGTGGTCTTATTTTCCCTTTATTAAATTTTAGTACATGAACTTTTCACTAGGGTTGTTATAGAACCCTCCTACTTGGGGAACATTTTCCTCAATGTTAAACCACACCAAATACCTCAACAAAATTGCTGAAAAACAAACATACTACCCATGGAGCTTTATAACTTAGCTCGTTGCAATATTTACAATGATAGACCTACTCAAAAGAAAAACATCATGACAACATGACAAGATAACGACCATACCGCTTATTGGAGATTTATAACTTAGCTTATGGAGGTATTTACATCCATATATATATATATATATATACATATACCAAAAAATTAGCCAAACAGATGCCAAACATATACCAAATGTCAAACCAAAACTTCTTTGCCTCAACTCGAAAACAGTGAAGGATATAAGGCCCGCATCTAATCTACCATCTCCCATGTAGCTTCTTCAGGCCCAAAGTTCTTCCACTGCACTTTAACTTTCTCTATGGCTCTCTTCCTAAGCATGAGTTACCTCCGATGCGATATGCATTGAGGCTCTAGTTGTAACTCTCCTTCTTGCACCACCTGCAATATAGACCAATCAATAACATGATCAACATCCTTTATATACCTCTTAAGCAATGAAATATGGAAAACATCATCGAATTTCACTGTTGGAGGCAGTGCAAGTCAATAGGCCACTGTTCCAATCCTCTCAAGGATCTCGAAAGGCCTGCAATACTGTGGTGCCAACTTAGCACATGATCCAATCCTCAAATAGATTTTCTTGGGCTTGATGCCCAAATAAATATGCTCCCCAAGATTAAACTCCTTGAACACCCTATGCTAGTTTGCATAACTCTTTTGTCTATCTTGTGTTTCCTTTAGATTCTTCTTTATAACTTGCATTTATTGTTCCATGTTTTCCAACATATCCAGTCCAATAAGTACCCTGTTCACTGGATCACTCTAGTTGATGGGAGTATTACAACTACATACATACAATGCCTCGAAAGGACTCATCCTCAATGACTACTGATAACCATTGTTGTATGTGAAATCAACCAATGTAAGATAATCCTCCCATTCCTCTGCTAGTGCATCACGTACATCCTCAACATATCTTCTAGGATCCTATTGACCCTCTATGTCTGTCCATCTATATGCGGATGATAAGTCGTACTGAAGGCCAATTTTGTAACCAAACTTACAAATATCTCCTTGCAGAACTTGGAAGTGAACTTTGCATCCCTATCTGAAACAATCTTCTTCGGAACACCATGTAACATCATTATCTCTCTGATGAAAACCTGTGTTGCCTCACTGGCTAAATATGTATTCTTCACTAGAATGAAATGATCTACATTGCTCAACTTGTCAACCATGACCATAATAGAATCATGATGTATCACTATCCTCGAAAGACCTGTAATGAAATCTATGGAAATGACCTCCCATTTCCATTTTGGAATCGCTATAGGATATAGTAGACCACCTGGATGCTTACACTCTACCTTTACCTATTGACAATCTAAACATCTAGCCACAAAATCTACCACTTCCTTCTTCATATTCAACCAATAGTAGAATGTCTTCACCGTTGTCAATATCTTATGATATACTGGGTCACCCGAGTATGACTTGATGTGAAACTCCCTCAAGATAAACTTCTTGATCTCACTGCAATTCGGCACATAGATCCTATCCTTGAATCTTACCAAACCATCTACTGTGAGAAAATAGTTTACATCCTCATCACCTATACCTGTACTTTTCTATAACTTGTGCATGATCTCCATATACTTTTCATCCTGCTATCCTGCCTGCAAGATCCTATCCTGTAACTATGTCCCATAAGAGCTCATAAATGTTATATGATTTATCTATACCTTCTTGCTAAGAGAATCTACAGCTTGGTTCTCCTTTCCTTGATATATCTGATCTCGAAGTCGAACTCACTAAGGGTGGCCAACCATCTAGCTTGCCTAGCATTTAGATTCAGCTGGTCAAACAAATACCTCAACCCACTGTGATCGCTCATCAATACAAAACTCCTACCATAAAGATAGTTCCTCCACATCTTCAATGCATGTATGATCGTTGCTAGCTCAAGATCATGCATCGGATAGTTCTGCTCATGTTCATTCAATTTTTGTGACTCATAGCACACTACCTGTCCTTCTTGTATGATAACTCCTTGCAAGCATTTGTACACACTACAAAATCCTTTTTCGTATCTGCAAATTGTATCACTAGTGCATGTGTCAACAACTACTTGAGCTACTTAAAACTAGCTACACATTCTTCTATCCATTCAAACTTCTTAACTTTCCTCTATAATGATGTGATGGTATATGCAATGTGTGAGAAGGTCTTGATGAACCTCCTATAGTAACCTTCCAATCCCATGAATGATCTCACCACGTCCACATTCTTAGGATCTTCCCATTCCATGATGGCCCATATATTTTTTAGATCTACCGCTATGTCATCCTTAGAGACAACATGCCCCAAGTAATGTAACTATGTCTGAAAGAAGATGCACTTGCTAAGAATAACACACAATTGATGCTCTCTTATCAATCTCAAAACTACAACTAAATTATCGACATGTTCTTCCTCATTTTTAGAATATACCATTATGTCATTAATGAATACAATAACAAATTGTCCATATAAGGATGCAACATATTATTCATCAAATAGATAAATGTAGCTATAGAAATAGTCAAACCGAATGGAACTACAACAAATTCATAATGCCCATACCTAGTCCTATATGCAGTCTTGAAGATAACCTCTTCTTTGATGTGTACCTAATAGTATCCCAATATCAAGTCGATCTTAGAGAATACTAATGCTCCCTTCAACAGATCAAACAAATCATCAATCATCAGCAATGGGTACTTGTTCTTAATCGTTACGTTATTCAGCCGCCTGTAATCAATGCACAATCTGAGAGTACCATCTTTCTTCTTTACAAACAACACTAGTGCACCCCAAGGTGATACACCTAGCCTAATGTATCCCTTGTGAAATATCTCCTTCAACTGCAGTTTCAACTCTACCAACTCAGGTTTTTCTCATATGATAAGGTACCTTTGATGTCAGAGCTTCCCCTGGCACCAACTCAATAGATAAGTCTACCTCCTTGTGAGGTGGCAAATCTGTAATGTCCTTAGGGAATACATCCTGAAACTACTGCAGAACTAGTTATCTCCTCCAAACATCTACATCCCCAGCTTCCTTACCTTTTTTCACTAGAAATGTGCACTACAAACATCACACAACCTTTTCTGCAACTACGCTTAACCTACATAGCTGTAACCATCCTCACTGATTTAAGATTCTTCTTTCCCTGCAAAGTTCTCTTTTCCCCACTATCATCCACACACTTAATGGCCTTGTCGAAGCAATGCACCTTGATCCTGTGAATGTATAGTCAATCCATACCCAAAAGAATACTATACGATCCCAATCGCAGTACATTCAAATGTGTTGCAGTAGGCATACCATTCAACTCAAATGCAGAAGTCGTTACCCAATGATGAACTATCTTATTTGTACATGTAGCCAACTATACCAACCAAGATTCTGCATGGACTTCTTTCCTCAAAATGACACTTATCCACTAGGTCAGGATTAATATAACTATAGCTAGACCTTGTATGAATCAAAATATAAATAACTTGATCACAAAGCTTATCGTCCATCTCAATGATAGATGCCTCATGATCCACTTGCCTGTTGTCCATAGTTGTATAGATATGAGGAATCATATGACCAACATCACCAACTGTATGTGCCTCTTGAGCACTGTAGATCTGGGGTCTAGCACCACTCTGATAATGCGAGCAATCCCTCTTACGATGATCGTTACCACATATCCAACACTTCAATGGTTCCCTACCACCGCCTCTAGTATGTTTCCCTCCATGTCCCTTCTCAGTTGTATTGAACCACTTGTAAGGGACTACATTTTATTTTTCACTTGCATCTTGAGGTCTTCCTCTCTTTGGTGGCCATTTTCCTTTAGCTTTCTCATTTCCTTTAAAGTCATGCTTAGGCTCAGCTTTACATTTCGACTGGTCATAACAATGTTTCAACTTTCAGATGGTCTCCTCCAATGGTCTAAGCACATCGAAATCAATCATGTCTCTATATGCTTCTAGTAGTCCACTGATGAATCTCTAAACCTTGGCCTTATCCTCCTTGAGGTAAGGCGCATATCTCAACAGCTCTAAGAACCTGCTAATAAACTCATCATCTATCATGGAACCCATCTGAAACTCATAAAACTCCTTCATATTTTCGTCAAAGTATCTTTTTGACAAATAATTCTTCTTGAAGAGCCTCTCAAACTCATGCCAAGTCAGATCATTCTCATGTATACCTTTAAAATTCTTCATATCATCCCACCAAATATCAGTTTTACCTCTAAGACTAAAAGTGTTATATTTGCTTTCATGTTTTCTGAATAATCATGCAATCTGAAGAACTTCCTCATACCAAGAAACCATACCTCTGCATCATGTGATTTCTTCATCTCTCCATCAAAGGTAGGTGGCTTTGACTTCTTTAACTCATCCGAAAAGTATCTCCTATCACTCCTCCTATAAGGATGATACCAATGACGACCATGATGCCTATTTGAACTAGAACTGGAATAGTACCTGTGTCTATCACCTCTCCTATACGGAGTGTCCAACAACCTGCAATCTTTAATCGTGTCATCTATGTTCGACATTTGACCACCATAAAACCTTCTTCCATATGCCCCATTAGTTTTTTCCTCCTGCTCATGGCTGATCCGAAGTGGTCCCTGTCACTATAATTCTGACAAACTCGGAAGTAGTATTTCATTAACCTCCGCTTGTTTCTCTTATGCTTGCATGATTTTGTCATTGTATGCCTTACAAATTATTACCTATTCCTTCTAGCTTCTCATTGTATTTTCCAAATTAGAAGAGTTCCCAACACCACGCTACTCATCTGATTCATAGGGAGAGTATTTGTAGTCTACCGTCTTTTTATCCATTTTGATCTCTTTCCTGCAAGGCATACTATGTCAGCTAAACCAAATCACAATAAACCAATTTAACTTAGCATATTTTGGGGATGATATATCATCTGCAAGATCATCAAATCAGCATGATACATGTAGGACATAATCATAACATCTTATAGACATATGATACATAAGAACATAATCATGTAACCATCAGTCTAGCTAGAGTCCAATCATCAATGCATGAACATATCTACTACATGTATCATGACTACAGGCATGACAAAAACAACCATGAAACCATTGTATACTTGACCACATACAAAAATTAACATGAATAATTAATGCGTAATCAACCATACACACGCATGAACGCATATAATCAAGCATAAGCGAACAATACTTGAAACCAAGCTTACAAGAATGATACATGCAACCAAGCATACAAGAATGATACATGTAAGTGACATATAACAACATGTAACTAGTAATACACTCATGACAACATGCTTCATAACAAAAAAATCCTCATTCCCATTGCGACATCACTACAACCATGACCAACACCATGCATATGCAACAAGCACATAGACCACAAGGATGACTGACGCATGTACAACCGACATGAATGCATGAAAAACACATTCACCCAAGGAGAGTGCAACCACACTCTGATACCAATATGTAACCACCCTCCTCTCACATCTACCCAAGTAACCGAAAAACCGAGGTAAACATGTGATGAGAGAGGCCACTGTGATATAATTCAACCTCCTTGGTGATCTTAAATAAATGGAATCGACGAAACACATCAACCATACCTTCCACATCAGCAACAATAACCCCATGAGACATCTTAGCCACTCAGACATCCTACCCCTAGGTCCCACTGATCTTTTAGACCTACTAACATCTAGATGCTCTCATGTTATGGGAATTCTAGCATCCAGGGACTTTTGGATGCTCTCACAGGCCTACAAGTCAGCATCCAGGGACTATTCCCACCAGATTTGATCGAGCGTCCACAAAATTGAAGTCAATTTTCTAGCCCAGAATTCCAGCCATTACCCAAGACCTATTGTAATTTTTAGAATCCATCAAGGACATGATGATAAGACTAATAAATAAAAAATCAACCTTAGGACAAGGCCTGACCATCTGCAACCGGGACTGACATTCTGTCAAACACTTGGCATAAATGCAACCTACAGTTCTAAGATAAAAGATAGAGCATGAATTACCGAAAACTCTTATGGAACATGATAAGAGGGATCACCACCTTCTCCCTTGAAATATTATAACATCAATTAGGTCTTTCATCTATCATTTTAACAATTACAAGTAAATACATGAAATAAACATGACATGAACTAGTGATATAACCATGCTTATAACCATTATTAAACCATGAAAATAATAGGTATATATATCACCCAATATATCCACATATAAAAAAGTACAAAATAAAGATAACTTAGCTTTAATTAATCATAGGCAAATCCGATCATATTCAAGACTTCCACGTACCACCTGACCGTAGACATGGCTAAACCAAATCTTTCTTTTAGCCAGTCACCCTCATGACATATTCCAAGCATTAATGTGGGATCTCATGGATAAACCAATCCAAAACAAACAAGGGAATTGAGAGGTTAAACCACCTCCACCCTCACCAACTGTGATCACACCAAAACCGGTGTTTCGATCATTACTGAACAAAACTTGGAATGCCATCCAGAATCCATCATTATCCTTGTGGAATTTTTGGTCTCCTTGTCTCTCAGGCTTCACCGCAATCCAATCCTAGATCACTAGTCCTTAAACCGAGACCAGTCTCTCAGAATTTACCATAATCCAAACCCAGATCACTAGGCCCTAAACTAAGATTCTTCCCTTATGCTTTACTGTGTATCCCACCAAAACTATTTAGAGATTCCTAGGGCTTTGGGAATTAACCTTGACACCACCTCTGCCCCGGATTATGAAATCCATCCAGAAAACCAAAGCTCAAAACCGAGATAAATGTAGGTTTTAACCCCGTATAGAAATTACCTGCATACAAATTCTAAAACACAGAAAATAAACAATGCGAGAGCATAACACATAAAACACATATACATAGAGATTTTCCCCTGGATCCCAAAATTGGGACTACCAGCTTGTTTTTTCATTATGTTCCTTTCAATGTTACATTACATATTTATACATGCTGAAGCATCCAATACCATGGACCGAAAACCATCGCGTCCAAAACCATGGACCGAAAACCATCACGTCCAAAACCATGTGCAAAAATCATGCACAAAACCATAGGTAGGTCCACCCAACCTAATATAGGGTCCAAATTTTTTTCCTGGGGTGCTGCCTCGGACCCCGTAGAGGGGGGCTACCCACCCCCCTCTAACCCCCCAGTTCACTATGTTGGCTAGTCGTGGAAAGAATAACACAACCCAACAATAAACATCCCAATACACCATGGCATCTAGAAAAAGGCAAGGCTAGGCTGAAAACTATTGTCATAACTTGGAAAAACCATGCCATCGACAACAAGAGAACCATACCCCAACATGCAAAGCCATGCATGTCAAAACCAGCTAGGAAATCACACATGAAATATGTTACCTACAAGTATTCCTGCTTAAGTTTTCTGATCCTTCTCTTCTTCTTTAATCCTTTATTTCCTTCATTTCCCTTTTCTTGCTTTTCCTTCCCTGATCCAAAGCTAGAGTGCTCCAAGGAAACTCTAAGTGACCAAGAGTGAGAGAGAGAGAGAATAATGAGAGAGCTCCAAAACTTAAACTGACAAAATGTTACCCTTTGATCCTTAGAAGCCTTTTTATTAATGAGGCCTCTATTTTCTTCATTTTCCATTATTTTCCTTCATTTTCCTCCTCACATGCAACCTGTGACCTTTCACCTTACTTTTCTCCTAATTTCCATTATTTTCATAAATAAATGTTCCAAAAATGCCTTTTTGCCTTTTAATTCCTTTGCCTTAGCCTTTTCTAATTTCCTTAGCCATAAACACATCTAGTGATGCCGACTAGGATATATTTTCCCAACATTCAGCTTGAATACGTGTCTCTTAACCATGGTATTATTTTTCCTTTATCAACTTTTATTACATGAAATTTTCACCAAGGTTGTGATAGGCACATACCTCAGTAGCTACAAGGACTTGCTAGTGTACTCATCATTTGTCATAGATACCATCTTTAGCTAATAGAATCCATTTTCCCTGTCATCAAAGTATCTCTTTGATAGGTAATTCTTCTTGAATAGCCGCTCAAACTCACTCCAAGTCAAGTCTTCCTCGTGTATACCTCTGACATTCTTCACATCTTCCCAACAAATGTCTACTTTACCTTTGAGACTAAATGTAGCTACTTTGGCTTGCATTTCTCTGAATAATCATGCAACTTGAAGAACTTCTTCATACCTAGCAACCATGTTTTTGCATCCTACGATTTATTTACCTCTCCATCAAAATTCGGTGGCTTTTCTTTCTTAAAATTGTTTGGAAAATACCCTTTATCACTCATCCTATAAGGATGATAACAATATCGATCATCATGCTCGTAGAACTAGAACTAGAATGGTACCTGTGTCTATCCCCTCTCCTATCCAAAGTGTCCAACAATTTGCCATGTTTGGCCATGTCATCTCTATCTAACTTATGACCACTATGCACCCTATTGCCATATGCCCCATTATTTTTGTCCTCCTACTCATGGCTAATCTGAAGTGGACCTTTTCACTGCAAATATGATAAACTCTAAAGTATCACTACATTTACCTCTGCTAGCTTCTCATGTGCCCTTATGATTCTATCATTATCTACCTTATAACTCCCTATTTTTTACTTTAAGCTTCTCAATGTATCTGCCAAATAGGAAGAATTCCCAACACCATACTGCTCATCTGATCCATAAGGAGAGTCCTTGTAATCTACCATCTTCCTAGCCATTTGATATCTCTTCCTGCAAGGTATATCATGTCATCTAAACCAAATCACAATAAAACAACATACCTTTGTATAGCTCGGGAGGATATCTTCTCTGCAAGATCAACAAATCAGCGTGATACGTGTATAACATAATCATGACAACATATAGAAACATAACACATAAGCATATAACCATGCAACCATCATTATAAGTAGGGGTCATCAATGCATGACCTTATCAACAACACATACCACGACCTCATGCACGAAAACAACCATTACATCACTGTACACTTGACCACATGCAAACATTAACATGCATAAACAATGCGTAATCAACTGCACACATGCATAAACACATATAATTAGGCATAAACAAACAATACTTATAACCAAGCCTACAGAATGATACATGTAAGAAAGCATACAAGAATGTAACTAAGCATACAATAATGTAACCAAGCATACAAGAATGATACATGCAAGTGACATATACCAGCATGTAACCAGTCATACCCTCATGACGATGCATCTGACAACATGACCACCAACTTCCACATGGAGACATCATTACAACCATGGTCAACACCATGCAAATGCAACGAGAACATGAACTACAAGCATAAGAGACACACTTACAACCCACATTAATGCATGAACAACACACACAACCCATCCAGTCTGAGGGGTGAACCATGCTCTAATACTACTCTATAATACCCTCCTCCCACATATACCTAAGCAACAACCAACAAGGGTAAATATGTGATGAGAGGCCACTATGATATGATTTTACCTCCTAAGTCTCGTAAAGGAAGTGGAACCAACAAAAACAAGCCATACAGACATTCAACATCAGCATTAGGACCCTAGGAAACCAACCGAACCTTTTTGCCAACTAGCCCTTGGGTCCCACTGAGATTTTGGACCACTTGATCCCCAGACGCTCCCATGCTATAGGCTTGCCAACGCCCAGGAGGCTCTGGACGTTCTCATGAAAAGTCATGTCAGTGTCTAGGGACTATTTTTCTCAGTGTTGTGCAAGCGTCCCCGAGATTTGAGCCACTTTTTCAAACCCAGAGTCCAGGTCATTGCCTAGAATTGAATGACACCTTTAGAAAAATAATATAACAGGGAAATGATTGGAACCCTACTAGCCATGACAGACATTTTGTCAAACATATCACGATTATGTAATATATAGGTGTAAATAACATATCTAAGCATAGGGGTATCATACTTAGCTGAGAATCGCTAAGAAGCATTGATGCCTCAACACATTGGCTACCATTTCACCCATTAGGTCAGAGATACATTTTTCATTCATTTACAAGTAAAAAAATAATGAGAGCCATACATAACTACTTTCATAAAACATATATATAACCAACATAATAGCAACGTAAATACCAATGAAATCCCTGCCATATAAACCACATGTAACTAGTATAATACTCATAGAAATACAAGGATAAATAACCTCATATTGATGATGAAAAATACAAACCTGGGATGGGACTAGCACATTCCACTTGACTGTAGAATGGTTGAGCCAAATCTCTCTTCAGTGATTCACCCTCATGCCATATTCCAAGCATGAATGTGGGATCTCATAGACAAATCAATCCAAAACCATCCAGGGATTCTAGAGGCCATCCACCTCAACCCATCAAACATTGGTTCCACCTCACGATCGGACATCACAAAACCATCATCAAATTGGTCTCTACCCAAGCCTTCCAGGGATCCAGAGCATTTGTCCAACCAAGGCTTCTAGGACTAGTAACTCAACCCATATCTTATTCAAGGCTTCTAGACTGTTTGTCCAACAAGAGATTCCAAGAATAGTAACTCAACCCACCAAGGGCTTCCAGAGCATTTGTCCAACCATGGCTTCCAGGACTAGTAACTCAACCCAAGTTGTTACAGGGCTTCCAGAGCTTTTGTCCAACCAGGACTTCTAGGACTAGTAACTCAATCCAAGCTAAGGAAACATGAGAACCAACCAAAACAAAACAAGGAAAATAAATCCACAATCACCATGGCTATCCAGGAAATGCAAAGGCTAGGCAATCTACTGTCAATCCCTTCCATCCTCCATGCCAATGCTAGATTATAACCAACAAACCACATGCATATGTCATGCATGCCAAAACTAGTGAGGAAAACATACATCCAACTCAATACCTGCAAGAAAAACCCGTTGTAGTTGTTGATCCTGATGTCCTCTTATTCTTTCCTTCTCTTCCTTTTCCTTATTGCTACAAAAATCCAAGTATGCCACACTCTCTGAAAACTCTAAGTATCTAAGAGTATGAGAGAGAGAGAGAGTAATGATAGAGCTCCAAAACTGAACTAACAAAAGGTTACCAACTGATCCTCAGAAACCTTTTTATGAATGAGGGCTCCATTTTCTTCATTTTCCATTATTTCCTTCATTTTCCTCCTCACATGCAACCTATGACCTTTCACCTCCCTTTTCTCCTAATTTCCATTATTTTCATATATAAATGTGCCAAAAATGCCATTTTTCCTTTATAAAGCCTTAGTCATTTCTTTTGCCAATTTCCATAGCCATTAATAACCAAATGAACACCCACACTAGGATATCTTTCCCAACATTCATCTTGGAATAAGTCTCCCATCAAGTGTGGTTATTACTTTTCCTTTATTAACTTTTATTACATGGAATTTTCACAAAGTCTGTTACACCCAAAGTATTTCCAATTCGCTCTAGTACCTCATGGTTTTAGAAAGGAAGAGAAAAGTTATGCAACTCTCACCGGGACCAGCATTTTAGAAATCACCAAAGTGTTGGCATAAAAACCTAGAAACCATGGATTAAAATAATTGCCCTCCCCCAAAACCATGGCCTCTTGTTTAGAGAATAATCCAAGTCCTTTTGTGTTTTGAATTGTACAATAAAAAATCCATTTGAACACAGATGAATGTTGCTTTTGGGAGTCAAGTTAGTGAAAACCCACTGATGTAGATTGTCTTATTTGGGCAAAAATCCATTGAACTTGCATACAATATCTTGAGATTGGAGCACAAAAAACAAATCCTTTACCTCTGGTATATCGACCTCCACAGTTGGAGCATGTTCCATTTGATCAATTATATAATGACCCAAAATATTCTAGATTGTGAATTTGTACTATGCTTCTTCCCTTTAGCTTGAGATGAATGATATTTTTTTCCTAATCAACTTAACCTTAGGGATCTCCCTTACTTTTCATTGTAGCCCGATACGCAAGAGAACCCTTAGGAGTTTTATTTCTCAAAGAACCTTCCTATAACCTCAAGTTTGAGATAATGGAGGAGTTATGAATGATGCAATAATCTTCTAGCCACTTATCATCTTGAAGTGATTTACCATCACAAGTCAAGTTTTGTATGTTCTTTGGAGTGCCTAGAATATTTTGAATATGTTGCTTCAAATATTTTACAAGATCTGAGGGCCGGACCCTAAATAGGACAAATTTCCTGCTTGGCGTTTTCACAAATATTTGGAAAGACTTCTCTACACCTAGATCTATTTTTGAGAAATCCATATCTAGATTTGAAAATAATAGAGAAGATGAGACCCCAATGGGACTTAGATCAATTGAGTATTCCTTCTTTACAAAACATAATAACATCAACTCAGAAAACTAGCATAGGAGAAAGACAGATCTCATAGCCACGACTAGTAGGCGTAGCCTTTGTTAACCACTAGGCCAGTTTTTCCCCATGCAGATCAAATATGTAAAAATAGTGAATGGGAGAGCATAAAAACATACTCCATCGCGTAGACAACCGCCATACAAAAAACAGGCCCCCCACATCCAACTATACAAAACCTGGAAAGGAGAAAAGATCTCGCCATCACTTCCTCTCACTCCATGAAAACTTCTGGAATATTTCTTTGATTATATTTGCGATAAGTGGAGGATCACACCTCCACACCTCCATGGAGTCCCTATCGAACCACGATAATTAACAACCTCTCTGCTTGGTTCCTAATATCGATTTGTAGATTTAGTCCCTTTATACATTTATTATCAACCCAGGGTCTATCTAGTTATTTCAAGGTTATGATGCAAGGTCTATGCAGGCTACAAGTTCCATACCAAATATTAATCAATTATGAAATACAAAGTCATTGGCCCAAAATAATTCTAAATCAGTCCAACAGAAATCAACAAATCAAGTAACAACAATATTAAATAACATCAACCCTCAGTAACAACAATCCATAGTAATACCAATTATGAATAACAACAAGGAAATGAACATCAATCATAACACATTAATGATATCAAGAAAAAACATACCTATACCATAAGAACTATATTCCAACAACACTTGATCGAAAGAGTGGGCCCAACTCTTCGATCAGGGTTGTGGTTGAAGAATTACAGATTACACTAAGTTAACGATATGTTTCTACTCTTATTAATTCATAAAAAGATTACAATTGAGTTTTTTTGTTACAAGCAAGAGGAATATTATCCAGTTCCTCTCAGTTGTGCCATACTTATACACAACTGTCATTACATGAAATAACATAACTTAACAAACCCAGAAATCGTTGTGATCCGATTGTCCCAAAAATATACAATAGTTCCTTTAATACAAAACATAATGAAAATATAGTAATAAAGTTGGGTCTGCAAGCTATCCAAGTAGTTGGTCAGTTATGGATCAGCCCTCGAATAACACCACCAGTTCATGACTGAAAGCATCATGATGGGTTCTATTCCGTCAAACGATGTCTGGTATGAATTTTTGAGTAATCTGCAAGGAATCTCGTCAGCAAGTCATTTAAGTATTGTTCCCCTATGACTACTGCTTCATTAATCAACAATCCAAGAAGACATGCCAATGTGTTATACCTTTCATTAATTGGGATACAAATTAACCTCATAAGAGCTATAAAGTGGATGGAAAGGAATAGATTGAATTAGGTAAAAAATGGGTAATTTCATCGGCCAACATCTCCCCTCAAATTGCTTGGTTTCATGTCCTCATGCAGACCTCTTCCGGCGTAAATAAGATTGGAGCTGTTGTGACTAGCATGGAGCTGAGTGAGGTCATATTGTTTTTCTGTATCTGTCCCAGGCACCTGATATCCATTTGTATGGATAATGTCCTTTTACCAGTCTTCATCCACTTCATAAGCTGACTCATAGTGATCAGAAGGTGACCGAATAATAGTAAACTGGAACCTTAACCCAACCACTCAATTCCACAATGTTTCATGCATGTAATATACTATGGAGTTTTTTCCAATGCTCAACTTCCTTTGTAAAGGTATAAATTTTCCTCGTGCACAGGTCGGCACACCATTGTTGTGTCGCAAGCATCCATTCCTTTCAGTTCTCAAACTTGAGAAACTGTTTAGTAACAATAACCCCAGATTGGAAGTTCTCCATACTAACCATCAATGGACGATTTGATTTATTTGCCTCAAATGTGTCAAAGTAATTCTTCCATTTAACTTGATTTATTACAAAACATGTAAAGGCCCTTAATTGGATATCTCCTACAAATGGCATTAGATTAAATGTATGATCATGTCTTAGGATATAATCATGCATATAGAGCTCACATAACAAGTGCTGGTGAACATAATTATTAGCTCTCAAAATCCTTAACAATTGCATGAGGTCTTCTATTTTATGACTCAACTCCTAGTGAATGCTCTCAAAACAGAAAAATAAATACTTCTCATGAAGAAAAAGGGAGTAGCTATTAGCAAGGGACCTACATGACAACATTTCTTGTGCTAAAGTAAACATCTCATTCTTATTAGTCTTCAACAACTGAACCTATTCCTGCAATTCTCTTATTCTCTTCTACAATCCTTCTCATTGTTTCTAAGATTTTTCAAATTGAGTTATATACTTGGCGACGGACCTTGCCACATTCTCTTGAATTTATCTTACCTTTTTTTGATGAACCTTCATGGGTATTTTCCCACACTGTAAACTAAAACAAGTGGCCTTCCACTTATGAATTTACGTTGACAAAATGAACTCTTGTTCTTCTTCCAAGTTGACAAGTGCCTCGGTCTATGTGGATACCAAGATCACCTCTATGTCCTCTTTCTATGTACATGCCGAAACTATCTCTCTATCCTCCGTCTGTGTAGATTCCAAGACTACCTATCTATCTTATGTATGCACAACCAATGAAAATGTCTTGTTGGTTCCAGAAGTTGTGGTCATTTGGTCATGTTTGATTTTTTGTTTCTCCTTTTCCTACTGAAAACGCGTCACCCGCTTCCTAAGATTTTTAATTTCCACCCTTAATTGAACATTCTTGTTTAAAAATAGTCGGTTCCAGCACTAACTGGAAATTTCTGCCCACGCCCTGGCTTTCTTTTTTTCAATTCACCAACAGATTCTTGTGCTATCAAATTCTCCTCCAATGGTTTTGAATCTAGTACTGGTTCTTATGGAGCGGTATCAGCCTCAATCTCCTCTACAAAAGCTCCTAAAAACTTCAATATGGGAGGAAGGATTTTGATGACCCGAATTCTGTTGCCCCGACTTTAGAGGTAGGAGAGGGGAGTTTCCTCGATCCTCTTAGCAAAGAGGCCATAAAAGGTGAAAAGGGAGGATTAATTTCAGTTTTCATGCTATCAATAGCCTCTGTCCCTACCACGTGTGTTTCTTCCCCATCTCCTAATTCATCTTGTTAATCCTGCATTTCCTTATCCCCTTGCTCCTCCACTTCCTCCATTATATGTTTCATTTCTTCTTCCTCAGGTAATTCCTCCTCTGGCCTTGCGGCCATCATAGCTACCACTTCTTCCTCTAATAATTCTGTCAGCTTCTATGAAGTTACAGGGGTTTATAAAAAGGCATGTATTACCAACAATCTAACAAGTCCATGATTTGTAAGGGCGGCCAAAGCTTGGCCATAAATTGTGAATTTCTCAAAAGGAATAAGGGAATGTTTACAACATGAAAGTAAAATAATTGAAGACTATATAGGAGCTTAAAATGATACTTAAAAAGAACAAAAAAACGACCTTCACAAGTGATGTATTGGATTAAGAAGTATGCGAAATCTGACCAGGTTTGTGGTAACGATTTTTTATCATACCCCTTTCCTTTCAACACCACATTTTCTTCCGCTTGTAAGAATAACTCTGGGAACTCTGGAAAGGTTCTTCTAATAAACCACTTTTGTCCCTCTTTTGATAACCCACTGACTGTTGCAATGACTTCTTTAGTCACTTGAATTTCCAACCCATGGACCCTTGAGCTATTTCCCTCCAGATTCAATGCAAATTCAATTGTTACCCCTTCATCGAATCCCTGTAATCGCACAAAATAAGTGTGCCATCCAACATTTTGAAAAATATTCCATACTTCTGGTCGGATCTGTATCTTCTTTGTATTCTCATGTTCATGTCTAATAGCTTGACCACCCATTATACTTATCATTTACCTTGTAGTAGCATTCAGAGTAACAGACAGTCATTGAGGGAAAAATTAGCTGAGAAACTACACGGTAGAGGAAATGGTGATAAGGGAAGTGTCTTCGAGAGAAGGTTATAATAAAACAACAATAATCATGGTAATAATTGTGGTAATAATTACAATACATTGGGAATAACCACAATTTAATATTGGCATGTGTGTACGTACATGGTGTATTTTCCAATTAATGTTGGTATGTGTGAAGGATACAGATGGAGATATGATGTGAGTGGGTAATGATGCAGTATTTAATGGTATAATTGAATGGTTAAGTGGTATTAATGAGGTATGGGTAATAGCAAAAATGGTATCGATATTAATTAAATGTGATACAATCTCCCCCCCAACTAAGGTATGATATTGTCATCATTGAAAATGTCAATTAAATTCACGGAATCATTTGGGGAAACACCTAATGACTTACCTTAGTGAGGATCAACATCAGTAGAGTATCAACACCAGTGGAGTATCACCATCAACAGAGTATTAGCACTAGTGGAGTAATAAAATCGATAGAGTATCAATACCGGTGGAGTATCAACATCGACAAAGTATTAGCACCAGTGGAGTATCATCCATGTTGCAATGAGGACAAACTAAGATGCTACAATAGGGGTAGTAACAAGGAAAGGGAAAAGGGCACTACAACTAGAGTAGCAGTGGGAAAGGGAAAAAGAGCGTTGTAATTGGAGTAGTAGCAGGAAAAGGAAAAAGTGCATTGCAACTAGAGTAACAGCAGGGAAAGGGAAAAAGAGTGGTGCAACTGTAGTAGCAGCAGAGTAAGGGAAGAAGGCAGCTGCAACTGGAGTAGCAACAATAATTAAATTTATTTTATTTTATTTTATATATATGTTCTTAAATTATTTATTTATTATTTTTTAATTTATTTATCTAGGAAGAGGTGCAAAGGAAGAATTTCCTACACGAATGACTTCAAAACCAGAATTATTAGAAACTTGTCCAGTGAAGGAGTCCCTAGAGGTCAGACAATGATAAAATTTGAGGTGATTTCCATTTTCAAGTAAAGGAGTACATGCACCATCTATTGTTATGAGTTTAACAGTTCCATTGTCAAACACTTGTTGACCTCATATGGACCCATCCATCTTGAGCAAAGCTTTCCTTTAAATTCCTTGAATCGAGAATCATAGAGTCATGCCCAATCACCTTTTTGGAACACCTTCTTAATAAATTTATCATGCCACTTAGTATGCTATTGTTAGATGGTGGAAGTGTTCTGTACAGTTTCTAAATGAATTTCATCTAGTTCATTGAGCTTATTCAGTCGATGTTTATGAGATGTAGTAAGATCTAGACCTACTTCAACAGTTTTCCTAAGTGTTTTGACTTCAAATTTAATCGAGAACAGAGGGGAATTCCTATACACAAGTTCATATGGTGAAAACCCTGTTGTATTCTGCCATGTAGTTCTATATGTCTAGAGTTCTTCAAGAAGATTTTCAGCCCAATTTCGACTATAGTTGGCCATAGTCTTTGTAAAAATATTTTCCAATACTTTATTTGTACTCTACCTGACCATTCGCTTGAGGGTGATATGGGGATGTCACCTAGTGTTTGATTTGAAATTTATTCATAATTTTTTTTTGTTAAATGTGATGTAAATTGTGCCCCTCCAGCTAAAACCACTTCCCTTTGAATCCCATATTGAGCAAATATTTCTTCAAATGGGAAGTCTGAGATAGTTTGTTTAGTGGATTTTGGAATGACCTTGGCTTCAACCCATTTCATCACATATTATGTATAGACAAGGATGTGGAAGTTTTTACAAGACGGAGGATTAAATGGCCTGAAAAAATCGATGGCCCATTTCTCAAAGGGATCGAAGACTAGTTAAGTCTTCAGTGGCATTTCATCTGATTGAACAGGCTAGCCCATTCGTTGGCAGTTGTCACACCCCTGAACATGTCTTCTAGCATCTCGAAATATAGAGGGCCAATAATATCCCATCTGAAGCACCTTATGACTAGTAGGTTTATCAGCAAAGTGTCCCCCACATGGTTCATCAGGAGCAACCTTCAGGACATTGTAGATCTCATCGTCACCAACACAAAGTCAAATTTGCTAATATAGTCTAATGTAAAAGAGGTACCCTTCTACCCATGTATAATGGGAACTCTGATAAATAATTCTTTGTTGTTCCCTATGCGACAAATAATGAGGTACCTTACCTGCAGCAAGATAGTTAGTAACATTTGCATACCAAGGAGTGTGAGTAGAAATTGAAAAAATATGTTCATCAGAAAAACTATATTCTAGAGGTGTATCTTCATTATTAGTACTCAACCTAGATAGGAAATCTACTACAACATTATCCTTTCTTGGTTTTCCCATAACAATGATATCAAATTCCTGTAACAATAACAACCATCTTGTGATTCGTCTAGGAGTTATAGGTTTATTCATCAGATACCTAATGGTTGAATGATCTATATGCACAAAGGTGGCATAACATGTAATATAATGCTAGAATTTGTTAACATCATAAATGACAACCAAAAATTCCTTCTCAGTTACCGTATAATTAAGCTCAGTAAACATTAAATTCTTGTTGACATAGTAGATTGGATATGGTTTCTTGTCTTCTTGTTGTCCCAAAACTGCCCCAACTGCAATATGGGAAGCATCCGTAGAGATATGGAATGGAAGTCTCTAATTGGAACCATGCAATACTGAAGCCTCACAGACTAATTTCTTGATCCCTAAAAAAGATGATTCACAAGCATCAGACCACACAAATTCTGCATCCTTAGGCAATAATTGGAAAAGTGAAAATGCTATTTTAGAAAAAAAATTATGAAGCGTTGATAATACCCAGCATAACCAATAAAGCTTCGTACCACTGTATGTGTCTTTAGAGTGGGAAAATTTAGGATTACCTCAACCTTAGCGGGGTCAACCCGTATTCCTGTAGCTGAAAGTAAATGTCCCAGGACGATCCCTTATTCCATCATCATATGACATTTCACTATGCTAAGATAAACGTGAGTTTATTTACATCGTTTAAGTACCTTTTCTAAATTTTCCAAACCCTCTTCAAAAGAATCACCATAAGGGGTAAAATCATCCATGTAAATTTTGACACTATCATTAATCATGTCCTAGAAGATTCCCAATATTTCCCATTGGAAAGTGGCAGGTGCATTATAATGGCAAAATGGTAGGACCTAATATGCAAATGTTCCCAGGGGCAAGTAGAAGTGGTCTTGTCTTTAGGAGCTATTCAGATTTGGTTGTAACTACTAAATCAATCTAAGAAAGAAAATAACTTCTTTCCAGTTTTATTTAATTCCCTGTAATCAATGCAGATACTCCACTTGTTATTTTTATTTGGGACTATGACTAATGGGGATATCCATTTGGCTGTCAAATATTGGATAAATAAACCCAACATCCAATAGCTTATGGAATTCTTCCTTAAGAATGTTTTTGAGAGAAGTTTTCATTCTTCTTTGAGGCTAGCAAACATGACGACATTATTCTCTTTTATATATATATATATATATATATATATATATATATATATATATATATAGATATAGATAGATATATGGTGAGTATATAAATCGAGATGGATTCCCTTCATATTCATGTATTCCCAAGAAAAGGCCTCCTTCTCCCTCCGAATAATCTTTAATAATTGTTCAGTTTGGGAGGGTGATAGGTTGGGATTAATATTCAAGGTCTTCCTTGGATCAATCTCTACTGGGATACTACTATGAACTACTGTGACAGGAACATTTTTAGTTTTGATTTCTGGTTCAATAGCTTCCTGGATAGTACAACTCATAACAAACTATAATAGTCATTCGGTCAGGAAAGAAACGGAGTTGGGATTACTAATAAACATGTTGATAGCATCGTCTTCCATTTATACCTTGAAATAAAGAGATTTCCCAATGGTAAGAATTGGTCTAACAACTTCATGTTCTAGTTTAGATTCATCCCAAAAGAGTGACTCTTGTTCCGAGATAAACCCAGGTTTAACTGACGAGCTTGGTTCTGTAGGAGGATAAAGAACAAGATTCTTCATAATTTCCCTATTTGATATTACCATGTTCCCAGATCGACACCTAATGTAGGCATCAACCATAATGAGCCATGGTCTTCCCAAAATCATGGGATGTCATCCTACTTGTGATTGAGTGTGCAGTACTAAGAGATCGACGAGATATTCCCAAGAATCCACAAAAATGATTACATCTTCCAATTTTTGTACAAGTCTCACAGTAGATCGGTCTACAATTTCTAGAACTATTGGGCTTGGTTTAAGGTTGAATAAACCAAGAGTAAGCACAATTTCTAAGGTTATAATGTTAATTACTGCCCCAAGGTCCACCAGAACATTTGGAATGTCAACACTATTGATTTGAACTATGAGGATCGGGTTTCCTAGGTCATCATATTTAACATGCATAATTTTCCCCAACATCATGTCTGACAATCTCCCCATGACATGAATAGTCGGTGGGTCTTTAGGCTTTATCCCAGGTTCCTCTAAGAACAATTCCCTGATTGTTTTAGCATAAATCAACATGTCTCTCATGGCTTGGAGCAACGATATTTTAACAAATAAATTATGTAGTTCCCCTAAGAGATCAAATTCAGGTTGAGGGATATGTTTATTCAAGGAAAACCTCTCAGGATAAGGTGGGCCTACATGACCCCCTCAAGCGACAATTATTTTAGTGGGGGATTGTTGTTCCTTAGCAATTTGTGTTGGTTTACCCCAACTTCCCCAGAGGGGTGTACAAATTCTGGTTCTGATGACGAAACTTCACCTTCACTTTACTCAATAATTATTGGTGAATTCCTTGTTATCACCACTCGTCCTGATCAAATATTCAATTCATTAAATTTCGAAGTGGCAATACCATATGTAGGAAGCTTGAGTGTCTCAACCTGTTGGACTCCCCTATTATTTGGATTCGGGTTAGTTTGGACATGAAGTTGAGGGCAAAGAGGAGGAGTACTTTCAGAAGCATTTGGTGGAATTTGTAATTGTTGTTGTGTCATAGGCTGAGGGAGTTGATTTGTAGGAAGAGGGGGTCCATGCCAGTTCTAAGACCAAGAAGGGACTAGACCAAGTTGAGGTGACCATGTCTTCCATGGAGTAGGATACTGATAATATTGTAGCCATAATGGAGAGGGAAATGGTGCAAGTTGAGACCCATAGTTCCAATTATTAAAATATTGAGAAGGGTCTTGATTCATACCTTGATTCATATTCTGAGGTCGCGGTTTCCATGAATTCTTTGGTCCCATAAAATAAACCTTCTCTGTTTCTTCTTTTGTCCCCTAAAAAACTGCCTTCACCCTAGGAAGCCATGGACACGTACTTTTAGAGTGATTTTGCACACATATTGCACATGTTTCGATGGAATTAAGTGGACACTCCTTTAGAGGGTGTTTCTTCCTACACTATGGGCATAATATAACCATTTCTTTCTCAGCTTCAATCTATTTCTATTTTTCTTGCAGAACATCTAGCTATGAAGACAATGTACTTAAGATGTCAGTCCTCAAATTGTCTAGTAAGTTCCCAATTTCTGCTTTTGTGACTCTACTACTGGATGATTTGAGAGTTCTACTATAATCTTCTCGTGCTCTTTTCTTATGCCTTGTAGCCCCTCGTGAACATTTGACACACAAATCATAGATGGCATCAAATTCTTCCTTTGATATGTTCCCATTTCCTACCACATTTAGAAGTTCCAAGATTCTCCTCTTAATGCATGGAGGAGGATTATCTTTAAAATACCTTTATCCAGGTCACTATGACATGATATTTGCAAGCGATATTTAAAATGTTCCACGAAATCCCCCATATTCTCATCCTCCTTTTGCATTATCTTGAAGATCTCTTCTTTGATGTCTCGAGACTTACAGTTGTCATGATATTTACCAAGGAAGGTTTGATTCATATTTTCCCATGTCATGATAGAATTTCCTCCTAACCCATAAACCATCCCAACACTGTCCCCTCCAAAGTAGCTGGGAATATATTTATTTTTTTAGCATCTGAAACATAATCATACCTGCGAGAGACAACATCGAATTTGAAGAGGAATGTATCCAGGTGTTTGGAAGAGAGGCCATGAAAATTAGGTAGTGTTGTTAGAATAATATGCTTCATGGGTGCATCATCTCTAATTTCCCCAATGGGGAATTCAATTGTAGAAGTTGTATTGGCCATGAATATCCTCCAATATTCACTTGGAATTTCAGTAGGTTCTAGCTGCTCATGATACATGATTAAGTTTGCTTGACAACACTTCTTCAGTCAAGTGGAGGGTTTAATTCCCCCACCTCTTCTTCTTCAGAACCTTCAATAATTAATTATTCATATCCTATACTCCCTACTTCGTCTTATCTAAGATCCACTTTTGCCGTTGAGGAAGGCTCTGGTTGCGAGTGTAAGACTAATTTATGAAACTAAATTAGAACATATATTTAATTATCAACCCAAATCAGTAAACTTAGAAACATGCCAAAATATATGGATCTTAGATCTAATTAACTTAGGAAGCCATTGTTTAGAATTTGAAAAGTTGAATGCATGTTGGTATCTTAAAGATAACAAAACAACTATTCTAAAAAGAAAGTAAAGAAAACATTCAGATCTACTCTATGAAAGCATATAAATGATTGGTCAATGAGATTAGTCTATTTTAGAAGACGGAGAAGAGGCTCTTCTCTAAGGGTCCTAGTTGTCTTTCCACATTCCTTCTATAATAACATTGCCAAACATTTAAGAAAGCATGATGAAATGTAACTATGAAAGCATATAAATTTAGTCTAGGAAAGCATATAAGAAAGTGAATCTTGATTTTGTCCAGTCCTAGTTCACGGAGAAGAGGCTCTTTTCTAAGATTCATGGTTGTCCTTCCACATCCAAACTAATTACTGAAAGGAGATCAATCTTCACGCAACAAAACATGGCCATAACATGAATTCATACTGAAATTATCTACAAGTATTTACAACAAAGAAATAAGATGAACATCCATAATTAAAACTAGTATATTCACAACTATGAACATTACTCTACAACAAAGTGTACTTAGCTCAGAATGGGGGCCCTCGACCTTTTCCTGGTACACCCTTAAAACAATCAGCTACAACACTCCATTCAAATCATACAGTATTGTCAGGCGGAAAGAGTTGATAGTGCGGACACAATCAACCTCCCTAGGAGCCTAAGACTCTCTAGTGACAAACAAACCAAATAAACACTACTTTTGTCTAAACATGCATTGCAAATACAAGCAATCAGGGGATCTTTAACATACCTTTAGTCCAATGCTTCGTAGTAGTCTAGTCTCGCCGATCCGGATGAGCTCCTCCTTATCTTCGAAACCTGCATTCACTAACAAGCCAAAAGATTAAATAGCACCTGATAAACTTATATAAAACAATACACATCCATCATATTGACCAAGGAATATATGAAACAAACCATTAATAACAATATGTTGAGAAAAATAAGTTTATTTGCATTAAGAGGTAACAAAAGGAACAATTACAACTTGAGCCTTGGTGTTGTGCAAGTTCCTCCCAAGGGTCCTTCAAGATTTTCCTCTACTTTGACAAAGCTCACCCCACTTCCAAGTAGAACAAGTAAAGATGACAATCTCTCCTCAAAAGCTTCTAAATGGGAGTCTCTATTTCGACAGCATTTACCCTTAGAAATGTATAGCTTTCAACCTCCCCTCCTTCTGGCCCAAGGCCTTTATTTATAGTGCTCAGGAGGAAGTTATTCAGGTCCACCATCAATGGGATAAGTCCCTCTTTGGGTGGGATAGTTCCCCTCTTGATGGGATAAGTTCCTCCTTCATAGGGATACATGAACCATCTGGAGGCACTCAATACACGTTGAACAACCTTCTAGAATGCTCTAGAAATGACCACAAGTAACTTTTTAAAGATGAAACTTGCGCATTTTAACTTTTACAGGGGGACGCACCTGTCCCTTTACATACAGAGCATACAAGTACGCGACTTTTGTGAACATTGGGTGCGTCCCCGCATGCAAAGCTGAGAGAACCTGCGTACCCAGAGATAAACACTTTTACAAAGACTTTCTCTCATTTTGGAGTTTGACATGACAAGAAGAGGCATAAGACTTGCCCAGGAGGATAGCATGACTGTTGATAGAGCCATACTAACTGTTCATGACCATGGTGACATTTTTTAGTGTAACAGATTGCCCCCTAAAGTGCGAAGCCTGTAGTAGATTAGGGTTTTGTTTTATCTAGGAAGGGTGAAGCGCTTTATCATTTCAAGGATCATCTCGAGGAGAGCCTGGTCAGAACCTGCAATTTTCAACACAAAATACATGTATAAGATTATATCATCACTGAGGTAGGCATTCCCATACTCAGATCAAAACTTTAACTAACAGACTAACTATTTTGATACAGGAATGATCTTGCAGTACATCATAATCATAGACTTTTGTAGACATAGTATGGGCGCAGCCATCTGTTTATGATTGGTCTACTATATAATGAATATAAAACTCCTCGCAGCCTGGATGGTGGAAACTAGATCCAGGGTCTTCATTTCTGCTTCCCAAATTGGTACGATTCTAGTCATGCGAATAAATGAGTTGATGTCGAGCATGGTAGAAACCACTTGATTACCAGTTGATGATGTAAACTGTTAACAAGTGTGAGAGAAACCACCAGTAATGTCAATGGTTCTCAAAGTACCCAGTACAATCCATGAGATGTGAATGAATGAGTTGATGTCGAACATTTCACGGAATCCCTTGATCGAAAGTCAATGATGTAAACTGACGTCAAAGGCGAGAAACCTGCCATTGATGCATGCAGACTTCAAGGTACTGACAATTCCTAAGTCATCTTTCTAGATAATGTGCTGATGTCGATAGAAAGCGACCCATTGCAGGCAAGCCCACAACACGAAATCATAGTTCAAGTTGAAGAAAATGTTGCTGTAAGGACTGACTCAGGGATGGTCAAAATGGATGACAAGTATTTTGCAGATGAAAGTTTTTGTTTGCAGACCTCTTGAACACATAACGACACAACAGATGGTTTGGTGACGAATGACTCAAAGTTAATCCCCGAAACCCGGTTAAAGACTTTCAATGTGGCTTGATTGACTGTGAGGCAAAAGATTTCCCAACCCAGGTGAATGAAAAGTGTCGTGTTCAAGAGTGGTTATAAAGTTTCTTCTGTGATAAAGGATAGCAAATAGACTCATTTTTCTCTCTTTTCCCCCACCATTTCTGGCAAGTACCTCTTTATTTTTAACAAGCTTGAGGAGGATAACATATGCTTGATTATAAGCTCATCCTTCGGATGAGTCCAACCTAGTTTTGATTCGAACCCTAGGAAGGAGCGGTTTGTTCCCATTTGTAATTGAACAGGTCCTTTACTGTGAAATTTTAACGAGTCCAGTATAGGAGAAACTCGGTGTTTTTCAATTTTAGAGAGTCTGAAAAACTTAAGAAGACTCCAAGTTGAACTTTTTCGTAAATTTGTGTCCCACAAGCCCGAAAAAGTATAAAATAATACCTGGGGGAACCGCTTGATCTTGCGACCAAGGAGTACTTTCATAGTTAGTGCCACTGACCTGAAAAGTAAAAAGCGATCAAGGACACGTCGTTTTATTTCCAGTTTCGAGTTTGAAACGACAAAAACCCGGCAATCTTTTCCTGTTTTTTCGGTCAGAAAAGGGCTATAAGGGGACCGTCTTTTAGTTCCGTTTTAACGAGTGTAAAAGAAACGCTCGGCAATCTTTTCATGTTTTAGGAGTCAGAAAAGGGCTTAAAAGATGACTCTGATATTTTGGTTCGTGAAAAATAACAATTTTCCCTCTAAATCCCTTTGTCCTGCACAAAAACGACACATTACTCATACCTGTTTAAGATAGGCAAAAATTCATCGAAAAACATCTTTTCATGGTGAAAAATAAACAAACCTAGCATTCATTCATCCAAAAAACCTATAAAAAGACTTTTTACCATGTCATTTTTACCATTTTACTGTTGAGGTTGAACAAAGGGCTTTTGACAAGAAACTTCCCGTGGTCGCTGCGGAAAATCCGACCGTCAGAATCGAACGCCGTTTCTTCCAGGTATTTCACAACATCCTGCTCTTCAATTTCATCCGATTAAAATCTTGTTTTAGGTTTTAGTTTTGATTTTTGGGGGGTTTTAGGGTTTAAAATGCGCCCTGCGGGGTACGCAGGCGGCCTGAGGGTGACCTGCGTCCCCCGACCTTTTTCTACACAGAAAAAAGGTCGGGGTACGCAGCTCACCTTCGGGCCAGCCGCGTCCCGACGCCCTGTGTTGTAAACGCGGGGTGCGTACCCCGCAAAAGGCGGAATTT